>CM043324.1:4951657-6151657 GCA_023736055.1 Quercus glauca
GAAGACAGTAGAGAGAATGGAGCGTAGTTTGTGGGGTCACTTGCCGCTATTGATGAGGTCGAATTCGAAAGAGTCAGTAGAATACATTCTCCAAGCCCTTTGGAGAACACGCAAAACCGGTCTCGACGCCGCCGACCGCCACATCGTCCGCGACATGCTCCAGCTTGAAAACGATTCCGACCTCGACCCTGTATGTATCACCTAGTACACACGCCTATTCAATTTAGCTGAAAATCTTGTCTTGGAATTTCTGTGTTTTTTTTTTTTTTACCATGTTGCTGTTATTGTCATAGTGAATGTAATAAAAATAAAAAACAAAAAATCTTAGCTTGGTCTATTTTACTGTTACAATTTTATTTCCTCGTATCTAGATGACATGACAATGTACTAGTGTGTCAGTAGCTCACTATGAGTGGTGGAGTATGTGAAAATGATAATCAACCATTCTTACTCTGACAAAAGTTGTGGTCTTAAGAAGAACTTTAAAATTTCAATGAAAGGTTAATTTGAGTGTTTTTTTTAATTGATAATTGTGCGTAGGAAATGTGTATAGTAGCTCCTAGAAAGGCTTGAAAGGAATGTTTTTGAATGTTTAAACTTGATAACAACTTCTGGGGGCTTTTTTTTTTTTTTTTTTTCCTGTGTTACATGCGAGTATTTCATTCAATTTGTGTGAAGCTATTAGAAAAGGAATTGAAGTTTAAACGTTCAATTTAATTTGAGTGTTTTTTATCGATAATTGTGCGTGGGAAATGTGTATAGTAGCTACTAGAAAAAGCTTGAAAGGAATGGTTTTGAATGTTTAAACTTAATAATGACTTCTTGGGGCTTTTTTTATTTGTTCTGTCTGTTACAGGCAAATACTTCATTCAATTTGTGTGAAGCAATGTGAATTGGGTCATGATTATTCACTATTTAGTGCTTAACTTCATTTGCAATCTATCTTTTTTGTTTACGGTCTGTTGAGGATCCATAGTTGATCCCAAATTTTGGTGTTGGGTTCTTAGTGTTTTTAGGTTCAATTTGGAATTTTGCTGTCTTTTGTTGAACTAAATTATCTTTTGACTAAACATGCGTAGAATGATACAAGGTTGCTTTGTAAAAGCAGCCATTTTGAAAGTGTTCATCTACATTACTTGTTATATTATCACTATCTACATAAAAGGTGATTCAAGTTTTCTAAGTAGTATAGGCTTTCTTAGCGAATTCCACCTGGTGTGGGTTATAATTCTAATGTTCTACATTGCAGCTTTTGTTATGTCTTCGCATGTTGATCCGTAGGTTTGTTTACGAGAATGTCAGCAAGGATGACATTCATAAACTGTTTCCCACTGAAGTATTGCCTGAACTACAAAGACTATTGACGCTTTTGCTACAAAAGTTTCAACGAGAATGGCGGGATGATTTACTCAAGGATCAGGTTAGAAATTTGATTATGGTATACACAATCTCACTGATCTACTAGATAGCACACAAGAATCTGACTTTATTTCTGAATGAACAATGTCTAGGTTACTTTGCCCCGGTTGAAGGCAATGACATGGGATATGGCAAATCAGGCTGCTGAATCAATAGACCCTGTGGCTGTTATCAATTTGAAGGTATCTGAAGAGTATCAGTTGCATTTGAATTTTTAGTGGTGAATGAACTTGAATGAGTGTCCTTTTGTTTCTAATTTGAGAATGAGAGTGAGAAATAAACATTAAATGGACGCTTACTGGAACTGTAAGACAAAAATTGCTCAATTGTCTGTGTGATTATGCACCTATTGACTGTTACTATTTTTGCAGCTTCAAAATGATGCACAGTCTCACTCAGGAGAATCGGATGTGAAGTTCCAATTAGCTCAAGATACTCTAGAGATGATGCTGAGTTCCATGTACTCTATAAGAGACCAGTTGTCTAACATGGTTAGTGTCATCCTTGATTTTTTTTTTTCCTTCATTCCAAAATATTTTTCAAATTGCAAATGTGGTTGTCTAAATATGTTCTATCATCTTCCTTTCAGGATGAGACCTCAACCAGGCATATATCCCAAGAAACCAATGTGGTGTAGAATATGATATGCATGAGATACTGTGGTATGATTTGGCCTCAAAATCTGCTTTTATTTTATTAGATTTCACTATATATGCTGTGTGATGAATGAAAGTGGCCAAATTACTTTACTTGAGAAAGATGTAAAGTTATGAACTTTGTTTGTTTTTGTGTGTGTGTGAACTTTGTTTGTTTTTGTGTGTGTGCGTGTGTGCATGCGCTTGTGTGTGTGTTCTTGGGGAGTTTCAACCATGACCCAAGAATTTACTTCATAGTAAGGGATATCAAATTATTAATTCACCAAAAGCACCCCTTCTGCAGATTGAACTAGAAGTTTAATCTGGTGACTGACTGGTTCAACATAGTCAACCTTTGATATAATAGATAATGACAAATTTATGCTGACTCCGTAGTAAACCTTTCCAAAAAGCTCATGACAAAACCTTGTTCACACACACACATATATATATTTTGATGGTTGGAGGAGAGAGGATTTGAACCTTTGACATCTCTATTGGAAACACCAGAAAGTGTCAGTTGAGTTACAAGCTCTTGGCACGTGTACATTATATTGGAAACTTAGAACTCACTCATAGAAGCTATAATCTTTCGACATCTAAATGGTAGAAAGAAGAGAAAAAGAATTAACCATTGATAACATGCACTAATTGTTTGGGCATTTTGCATGTACTCCTAGAGTAAAAGAAAAGTAAAAAGAAAACCATAAAGAAATCACGTGCCAGCGCATTTTTAATTTTAATGATGGTGTTGGTAGTGGCGGTATTCATGGTTGTGAAGTGACAAAAAAGTAAAGGGCTTTGATTGTCTTATACTCCTTTTATACACTCTTCATACACTTTTTGTCTCATCATGTGTAAAATGTGGACACCTAGTGTAAAAGTGTGGATATCATATGTGCAAAATGTACATTAGGAATTGTAATGTAAAATGTTTGTTCCTGAAGCAATAGTTAAAAAAAAAAAAAAAAAAAAAGAATTCCTGAGGCAATAGTTAAAATGCTTAGAATAGTGCATTTTCTTCTTTAAGCATTACTGCGTTTGGAAAAGTTCTGAAAAAAAACATAATCTCACTGCTGTAGGCAAAGGTATACATGTTATATTATAAACCATATGAGAGAAACCATGGTTATTTCACTTAACCAAACTATATGTCAGATTTATTAACTACTAAATAATTAATGGAATTTTTCTAGCTGGTCCTCTTTCTTGTCTTAAAAATAGATTTTTTAAACATATTGACTGCATCAGTGGTTCATGGGACTATAGTAAAATAGTTGTTTGTTTTTTTAAAATGTTTTTGTTATTATCATAGTAGATGTAATCTTAGCTTGGTCTATTTTACTGTTAAGATTTTAGTGTTTAAATTTGTAATGTTTAATCTTAATTATGAAATTGATTCATTTTAAGTTGAGAGTATACTTTTTCATCACCATTTTTCAGTCAAGTAACTGTGGTCCATAATATATATATATATATATATATATATTTTTTCTAACATATATGATAGAATTTCAACATATGGATACCAATTGGTTTTTTGTATAGGTTGGGATTCGAACCCTAAATTTCATATTTAATGACAAAAGATTTTACTAATTAAGCTAACTGAAATCCACAACTTTCAATGAAAGGCTAATTTGGGTATTTTTCTATCTGATAATTATATAATACCTACTAAAAAAGCTTTTAAAAAAATGGTTTTGTTACATGTGAGTACTTCATACAATTGTTGTAGTGTGAAGTAGTCTAAATTAGGGTTATTCAATGCTTAACATCAATTGCAATTCACTTTTTTTTTTCATAGTCTCTTGAGGATTCATAGTCAATCCCAAAATTTTGGGACATAAACTTGATCGTCGTTGGGTGTTGGAAATATAGCATTGAAAAACAAGTTTGATTCAGCAAATAAGATCCCAAATAATTAGCAAGAACAAAATTAAAGGGTAGGTTAGAAAGATCTCATAATGTTGTAGAATCACTTTGTGAAAGCATTGTCCTTAAAGCCTACCCGGAGTAAAACTCAGTGTAATTGGCTTTCTTGGCTGAAACTATGCCTTAAACACGAATATATATAGTTTATATAGCTGAAACTGAAGTGTGGTTTGCACTAGTAAAATATGTGGGAGAGGAAGAGCAAACCATAACAGAGAGGGTAGAGCAAAGCAGAGCAGAAGGGAAGAGCAAACCAGCCAGAGCCTAGTTTTCCATTAAACCAAAGAGGCAGAGGAGGAAATATAAAAACCTCAGCCCGAAACAAAACTAATCTGGACCTATGCGACCGGGAGGGGCAGTGTGCATGTGTGATATGGATAAAGCCCACCATCTTAGGATATCAATGGTGGCTTACAACAACATATAAAAACATAAGTGAGTTCTATCCTAACCAATGTGGGATTCACAACAATGTATAAAGTGTTTGGAACACATTCCCACACCAGCATTGGGTTCTCAGTGTTTTTAGGTTGAATTTACTGGAATTTTTTTGTTTGTTGTTGAACTGAATTATCTAACAAAACATGCGCAGAATGGTGGTTCATGACTCCATTGGGCATCTTGAAAAGCTTGAAGTATGGGAACTTAGCAATTGCACTAAATTTCATATTCTTCCAGGTTGTCTAATGATGAAATCTCATGCATCTTTAACACTTACAATCTGCTCAAGCCTCAAGAGGTTCCCTGATTTTTCTCAAGAAATGGAATGTTTACAGTAGTTAGCACTACACTGGTATTTGTGAGTTGCTTTCGTCATTTGTGAATCTCATTGGACTTAAGAACATACTCCTCAAAAACCATTTGGTACATCTTACAAGTATTATTTATAAATTACAACATGTTGAAAGGCTTTCTCGGATGTCATATTTCCAAGGGCCTGGAGATTTATAGACAACTACCATGCAATTCTTATGTGTATATAGCAGAATTGGAGTTTGGAATTTCTGGGTTTTGTATTGTGTTGGATGCTTATGTTGAAATTGCATCTTGAATCAAATATATTAGTATTATTGTGGGGATTCTTTTATCAAAATCTTTGGGAATTTAGAAAATTTAAAAAGAAAAAAAAATGTATGGAAGAGCTGATCTTCATCAGTTTAAGAAAGCTGAAACTTGGGAACCATTCTCAGCGAGCGTCCCCTTAGCCGAAACTAGAATCTACATCACGCTTCCATGCCAAGAAGCAAAGAGGAAAATACTGTTCATGGCTTTCGAATTATCAATGCACCATCCTTCAATAATAGTCAAAAGAAAATCTAGTTCATAAGTTGATGCTGATATACGAAACAAAGACAGCAAGAGAAATACTTCTGCAAACTTCATTCTGTATTTTTACAACCGACAATCATTTAAAGATGGATACAGAACTACCATCTTCTTCTTTTACCATATATTTATGAATACAAAGATAATTAAATAAAACTACAATAGTAATCACATAATTTTACATAAATTTAAATGATAATATTTACTGGAAATCTGTTCATCATGCATATGGTCATTTACTAATCATAGAAATTATCAAATTTGATCAGTTTGGATTCATTATATGCCACACCCATCTACGATCTCTAGTCTAAACAAATTATAAAACATTCTCAACATAGTGAATGTTTAACAACAATGTGACCGTTTGAAAACCCATTTCAAGCAACCTCAACAAATGAAACCCAGATCCCAACCATTGAAGCATGCAATTAAAGAACCCCATCCTCCCCTTTTCAAGGTACCTATAAACCAATGTATATAACAAATATCCAACCAACTCCTGCCAGAATCTTCTTTAGGTCCTTTTGATTAGTTAGAAACTGTAAGAAAGAAAAATAAAACTATAAATCTTTTTTTTTTTTTCTTTTTCCAAACTAACACCCCCCACCCCACTTAACTAAGCCTATTACAACTATTAGTTTTCAGTTTCAGTTGTTCATTTCTCTGAAACCAGAACAACAAGGATAACACCTAATAACCATTTCCTTTTGTTTTCTGAAATTTTTCCTCAACCAAACAGATTACAACATTAAAAAAAACAAAACCATAAAATTGCTACTTAACCAAATGATGTACATGACATCAAAGTTTCTCAATTTTCATTAAAAAATTAAAAATAAGAGGGGGAAAAAAAACACCACCACAACAGAAGGGGTCTCTGTAAAATAAAAAATACGCATTAGTGAAGCTTGCGATCAGACATAACTTTAACATAAACAATTATAAAGAAAAATCAAAAGCCTATTTCTCCTCTTTTCAATCTCTTCCGTTCCCTTTGAAGTTCCTCGCATTTCCATCTCTCTCTTTATTAGTATAATATAAGCCTTCCAAAAATTGAAAATTTAAAAGAAGAAAACGGTGTTGCTTAGCATTAATTTTCTGGTTGGCTGCGTTCGAACTTTGAATAACACACTTAGCAAAGGGAAACATACATGTATACACGTGGCAACATGTGTTTCTGTTTATTGTTCCAAGTTTCTATTTATCAATCAAGGGTGCAATGCATCAGTTACGTACATCATCCCTCTTATATTATGTAAGCCCGTCATATGTGGGACTAACAAACAGAGAAAGGATGCATATATGTGTTGAATGAGACAACTTTTCCTCCTAGGGGCAAACTCCCAGAGTTTAACAGTTATCTAGCTTCTAATCAATTCATTAGTTGATTAAAACAAAGTGCTGAACATAAATTTTCTTCTTTAATTTTGAAAACTTCAATTGAAGTTATGGCAACTCCACCTCATGGAAAAAGTTGCTTGACAATAAGCGAGTGTCACATGGATAGAGTTAAATCAGAAGATAGATATGCTTGCAAAAACATAGCATGCAAGGAATTAAAAGACAGGCCTAGGCTAGATGAGGAACTTAGAGATTCAAACTAAACCTTTGTGTTTGTATCATTTTCAGCTACTAAACACTCTGCAGAGGGCTGCTTTTCAGTAGCCAAGATTTCATCACCATTAACAGCTTTCTGAGCATTATCAGAGCCAAAATCCACATGTTTTTGCCCCTGCTGCTCATCAGGTTGCCGTTTCTGAAGACAAATTACAAGTTACAAAATGCATCGACTCAATTAAAAAGAAAATTATAGATAAAATTACAAACACATGTGACACTAAAAGTAAAATTCCATATGGTAGACAAGACCCTTGCACTTGTGAAGATTGTGACAGATATGCAAGAATATGAATGCGCTACCAAGGTTCCTCGTCTGATCACAAGCCTATATGGCTTTGCTCTGACGATGAACAAGGATGATTCTACAGAACAGAATGGCCCTCTGTTTCAAAGCGATGTGGCATAAAGATGAAGGCTGTGAGGGTGTGGTTCACTCAGTATGGGATGCAAGAATCACTGGTCCTCCAATGGACAAGGGTTCCCAAAAAAAGTCAATCTCAACTGAAATATTGGAGTAAAAGATCCTTTGGGAATGTTAGGCAAGCTCTGATAAAAAGAGAAAGAAGCAGCCGAATCTATGGCTGGGCATCAAGAAGCTCCGAGGACAATTTTCTTCGGCGGAACGCTGATGAGGCAACCCATCCGTCACCGGAAAATCTGAGATTTTGATGTAAAAATGAGTGGAATTTCCGGCACCGGAAAATCTGTCTCTCACTCTCAACAAACAAACTCAGATCAGGTGTGGAAATATCGATCTTTTTTTTATTTTTTTATTTTTTTTTATAATGTTTTCTTTCCTTAATAATTCAATCAGTGAATTTGCTATCAGATTTATGAATATTATTTTTTGAAAATTTTTTATATATAATTTTTTTTTTATTTCATTGAGTTCAATTCCATTATTTCAATAAGCATAAGTTTTTCCACTTAAAGATGTTTTATGATCATCCTATGTTTAGTTCTATAAAAATGTTTTTGGAAAGTTTTTATTATTATTTTTATTTGCAATAAAATTTTACTTTAATTTAATCTAAATGTATATATGTGTGAAATTTCTTCTTAGAGACTTAAATTTTTAGCCTTTGTCCCCCCAAACCTTACAAATACCTATACTTGTAGAATGACCATCACGTGATTTTTTGGAAAGTTTTTATTTTTATTTTTTTTAGAGATAATTACAATATACTGTTAACTCCATAATTTGAACTCTTTCTCCCTTAAATCTCCAAACATTTTGTGCATGAAGAGGTGTCAATTCAGCTACAAGATTCTTACCTTTTTGAAAAGTTTCTTCATGCCACAATTAAATAATTTATTTTCTATAAGTCAAACTTTATCAAATGCTTTTGTTTGTTGTTTTTCTAAGATTATGTCATTTTAAACTTTATGCCTTTTTTTTTTTTTTTATATTTAATTTCACTTACCTAAAATAAGGAATTAATTAAATAGAAGATTTGAAGTCATCTTTTTGATTGCAAGGAGCCTTGTAAATTAGTAACATAATATATTATCCTTAATTGTGAAAACCTTGATTTCTTTATTAAATAAAGGGTTATGCTAACGAGTACCTTTAGGACACTTATTAATAATTTATTTTAAGAAAGTTTCGATACAACTTTTATGGAAAATGAAAAAAGCTGTTAAAATATTAATTATTTTTATTTTTTAGGGTACTCGTTAGCATCTCCCTTAAATAAATAAATAAATAAATAAAAATCATTTTAGTTATCCAAGTGCTGAGTGGCTGCACTTTTAAAGCTTTTGGGCTGTGATAGTTTCACATCACCTATTGCATATTTTTGGTACGGAAAATTATTAAGTATTCTCGGAGTATTATAAATGTGTACTCTCTCTTCTCACATAAATGGTGGGTCCTACTATAAATTTAATTAGTATTATTCATGTGAGAGAAGGGAATACGTATTTATAGTACTTTGGGAGTACACAATAATTTCCCGGTACGGTACACACTCCTCCAACATGCCAAAAAAAAAAACCATTATATATATATATTGATGAAAACAAAACCATTAAATAATCTCCATTAACTATCCCAATTCCACCTAACTATTCTTCTTATTATTCATGAATAACAGAATCTTGTAAACAAACACAAGCATTTTCTCATTAAAAAAAAAAATACAAAACACAAACATTTTAGCTACTAAATTCTTTCTCCCCCTCCATCCAAAAAAAAAAAGCTTCCATTTCCCCCAAGAATTTCCCCTCTTAAAATGCCAACAAAGAAAATGAACTATTATGGTAAGTGGGAAGTGTTTGTTAGATATCATGGTTCTCAGAACCGGACCGGACCGGGAGGTCGGACCGTGAGAACCGGGAACCAGGATGAAAACTGGTTTTTTAAGATTAAAGAACCGGATTTTTTGTTAATTCTGTGAACCCTTAAAACCGGGGTTGGATCGTACGAACCGGTGAGAACCGTGCGGTCCAACCCCTTAGCAATTTTTTTTTATTTATAAAAACAACTTAACACAATTTTATTCTACTTAATTAAATTATCCATCTCTTAAAAGGAATAAAAAAATTTATAATTAAAATCCTTTAAAGATATTCAACTTTACTTCAAAAATTAATCATAAATTTTAATATTTTCATGGTTATTATTTTATTTTGTTAACTTTCTTATGTAATTATTAAATATATGCTTGAAAATCATTAAATTTCCCTTGCATATATAGATATATTAGTCAATTTTGCTAGTTTTATAAATTTAATATCTATATTTTATCTTTAAAATAATTATTAAATTAATTATGATGTCATCACGGTTCGACCTCGGTTCGACCTCGGTTCAACCTCAAAAACCTTGAACCTCTCCCTTTTACGGTTCAATGAACGGTCCGGGTCTGAAAACCTTGTTAGATATTACAGCTCGCTTTCGACATTGACTAATAAGATAAGATACGAAATTACAATTCTGTTTGATTGCAATGACCAGCATGGTGCTTAGAAATTTTCAAAGAGTTAAAAGTTTCACACAGAGACTTCCATAATATTGTAATGTAAAACAGCACGGCACTTAAAAAGTTTAAAGAGTTACTGGTCACACCGAAAACAAGCTGCCTTTAAAGGCTCCTCTTGCTTGCGTTCACTCTTTTCCAAATTTGTCATTCACTTTCCTGTGTTATATTGACAACATCTTAACAGTTTTCTTTCTCCTCCTTTCAGATCTTTACAACAGTCTGCTCATAAATCCTGATGGCTCTTGTGATCAACAAAGGAGCCTCATCTTCCTCTTTCACCCGCTAACCCAAGAACTTTGATGTCTTCTTGAGTTTCAGAGGTCAAGATACCCATTGTGGTTTTATTAGCCATTTGTATGAGGCTTTGCGTTTAAGGGGTATTCACACCTTCATTGATGAAAAGCTCCCAAGGGGAGAAAGAATTTCTACAGAACTCCCGAAAACCATTGAAAACTCAACAATATCAATAATTGTATTCTCTAAAAACTATGTATCATCCACTTGGTGTTTGGATGAGCTAGCCAAGTTTATTGAGTGCAAGAAGAATGATCAATTGGTGCGATCAATTTTTTATAAGGTGGACCCATTAGAACTACATAACCAAAATGGAAAGTTAAAAGCTCTAGATAAACATCATGAAAAAAACATTAAGGATAACAAGAAAGTACAAAGATGGAGAAACGCTTTCCAAGAAGCAGCCAATATATCTAGTTGGCATTACCAGCATAGGTATGTGTTCATTGACAATTCTTGTACTTTTTATGAGTTTTAGTGGTTTGTTTTGACCCCCAATTTCTGGCCAAATTATGAATCTACTTTTTTTTTCCTTCATATCTTTAGCTATAGAAGTTAGCTCGCAATGGTAGAAACTAGAAAGACCCTTTTTTTTATTTTGGAGAATTGGTAGAAAGAAGAATTTAAATGTACATTACCTTACCAATTAAATAGGAGTTTCACCTACATATTATTCATTTAAATTTTTTTTGAAAACTTCCTCAATAATTTATTTCTAGTATTAAAAGTGAGATTTAGTAAGTTTCAGTTGTCACCTAACTAGATTTTCCATGCAACTTCATGTTAAAATTATAGTTAACAAAATTGTACCAAACTTACGATTGAACTCTCAAGCTGATCAATCACATGAAATTCTGGATTGGTATGAAGGAAACTGTCATATTTTTTATTTTTGAAAAGGATTAAACCTTGAAAATCCACCAGGATTTTTAGAAAAATAACAAACTGCATGATTTTATTCAATCTGTTTGGTTTTTAATATTTAAAGTCATTTTGATCAATTCAAAATATCCAATTATTTAGCCATTTTTATATAAGTGCATATGTTAAATTCTATATTTAAATAAATTCTCTAAACAATAATATTCTATTAATATCATTCCATGTTATACCTACATATTTATGTACTAATTGAATACCATTGCATTTTTTTTTATAGTATCTTCACTTTTTTTGTTTGTTTGTTTGTTTTTTTTTTTTTTTAAATAAATAAATTATTTGTCTAACCGTTGAGACAGTGACACAATTGTTGAACCAATGAACCACCATGCTACTCCCTTGATGGTTTAATACTTAATATGTTTTGATAACTATGCCTAAAAGCTAAAAATACTTTCCCAACAAAAAAGAAAGTGCTAACATAATGATGGTTCACCATATAAAAAAAAAAAAAAAAAAAAAACCATAATGATGATTATTGATTTATAAATTAGTACATGCCACTTACTTTAATTGCTAATATTTCAAATTTAATGCACACGCTGAACATCTTAAATATGGTTTGTCTTCATATTTCTATTTTCTGGTCTTAACTCTTTTTTTTTTTTTTTTTTTTTTTTTAATTTTTTTTTTAATGTTATGTAAATGACAGTTGCAGCAAGTCCAAATTTATCCAAGAAATTGTTGAAGAGATCTCAAATTATAAATTAAATCGCAAGCCATTATCTATTGCTTGATACCCTATTGGAATAAATAATCATGTAAAGACCATTCTTTAAGATATTGAGTCAAATGATGCTCACATGATAGGAATCTATGGCCCTGGTGGAATAGGTAAAACAACAATAGCAAAAGCTAGTTTTAATAGAATTTGTGATCATTTTGATGGATTTTGTTATCTAGAAAATTTTAGAGAAAAATCAGGGACAAATAATGGTGTAATTGAACTACAAGAGACACTTCTTTTTGAAATCTTAAGGGATAGAAATTTGAAGGTGGGTAACAAATCTAGAGGAATCAATATGATAATG
Organism: Quercus glauca; assembly: GCA_023736055.1. NCBI lineage: Eukaryota > Viridiplantae > Streptophyta > Magnoliopsida > Fagales > Fagaceae > Quercus > Quercus glauca. The sequence continues at coordinate 4,963,844 of CM043324.1, forward strand.
GAAAGACTTTCTTTTAAGAGGATTCTTTTAGTTCTTGATGATGTGGATAAATGGGTCTATATAGGAAATTTGCTTGGAGGATGTGATTGGTTTGCTTTTGGAAGCAAAATCATTATAACAACAAGAAACAAACACTTGGTAGCTACTCTTGGAAAATGTTTTTCAATGCACAAGGTTAAGGAATTATATCAAGATGAAGCTCTTGAACTCTTTAGTATGCATGCCTTCCAAAGCAACAAACCTAAAAAAGATTACTTGGAACTTGCAAACCAAGTTATACAATATACCAAGGGACATCCATTAGCTCTAGTAATAATGGGTGCTGATTTGTGTGGAAGAACTAAACCTAAATGGAAAAGTGCAATAGATAAGTATGAAAGAATTCCTAACAAAGAAATTCAAAATGTACTTGAAATAAGTTATGAAGGATTGGATGAAGCTGAACAAGATATTTTCCTTGATATTGCATGTTTCTTTAAGGGATTTCATAAGAAGTATGTCATGGATGTACTAGATTCTTGCGATTTACATCCAATCTATGGAATTCAAAAACTTATTGATATGTGTCTAATAACTGTTGATCAATATGACAAATTGTCAATGCATGACTTGCTACAACAAATGGGTAAGGACATTGTTTGACAGGGATCACCACAACTACCTCAAGAGCGTAGTAGACTATGGCATTATGAGAATGTTCTTGACGTACAAATTGAAAATATGGCATGCATCATTTTAGTTCATTTTTAAAAAGGCATATGTATTGATTTTTATTCCATTTAAATGTGGAAGAAAATTTAAGTTTATTAGTTTGGTTTTTGTTTAAGTTTACCGTCATTATACTTTTTATTGTATTTTGTGATTCACTTAATGCTTTGTCTAACTAGGGGTCAAAAAAAATTCGAGGCTTAATGATATGCTTAGCTGAACCATCAAAGATTCAATTAGAGCCTAAATGTCTTGAAAAAATGAAAAATCTCAAGTTCCCTATGGCTAGTAATGTAGACATTTGTGGAGATCTTGAACATAATTCCAACGGATTAAGGGTGCTTGATTGGCATGGATTTCCTTTATCTTCCTTACCCTCCAATTTTTGTCCTCAAAAGCTCACCGTACTAAGCATGCCAGAAAGTAAGGTTATATTGTACAAGCTTCTCGAGGTATAATTTTTTATTTATTTATTTATAATTTATTAGTACTTCTTTAATGATTAAACTATATTTTAGCATTTGTTGAAGTTAATTTTGATTTTTTTTTTTCTACAAAGATACAATGTAAAAGCTCGCTATGTATGAATTTCCAATCTTGTCAATACATTAGGGAATTGCCTGACTTATTGATCACCACCCCAAACATAAAGCAATTGAATCTTCGTGAGTGTATGAAATTAGTCAAGGTTCATGACTCTAATGGATGTCTTGATAAGCTTGAAAGCTGGGACCTTACGGGTTGCGTTGAACTTCAAATTCTTCTAAGCTGCATCATGATGAAATCTCTTAAATTTTTAATTCTTTATGAGTGCAATAGCTTTGAGAGTTTCCCTGATATTCCACAAGAAATGGAAAATTTGAAGTTCCTAAGTTTGGCATACATTGTCATTAGAGAGCTTCCTTCATCATTTGGGAATCTCACTAGGCTTGAACAATTAGATATAGGTTCCTATTTCTATTTGTGTCATCTTCCAAGTAGCATCTATAAATTGCAATATCTTTGCAAACTCATTCTTCATGGCACTGTCCAATTCGCAAAGGATGTGGAGATTGGTAGACAAGCACTATGCAATTCTTATGGTGGCTTTTCAAAATATGGTTTTCTGATGTTGAATCTTGTAAAAAATTTGACTTCTTGTTTCCACCTGTCAAAGAAATGTTTATTATTCGGGAGTGATAATTTGAACCTCCGAGATAGCATTATGAAATTCAATGCATTAGATTTTCTTCTGATTAAGGATTCCATGTTCCTTAAGAAAATTTCGAAGCTTCCAGAAAGTATAAGATTTGTGTATGTGTCAAACTGCATCTCGTTGAATTCAAAATCATTAAGAAAACTATTCCTTCAGGTACCTCTCTCTTATAAAGAAACAATTTTGGTTACCTTTCAAAATACTTTACTAGTTTTGGTTACTTCCAATTTCTGAAATTTACTAATTGCATGCAGTTTGAAAGAAATTTAGAGCTTTCACCAAATATGAAATGTTCAGGTGTGAAAGGCAATGTATTTGTGAATTCCCATTCATATCAGATTGATTACTCATCCCAGCTCCACCTCTCCAAGTTCTTCCTAATTGAAGAAGAGTTACGTTCAAATCTAGATGTGTATCTGATTGATTTTGGAGAGAGATATAATATTATAGTACCAGAAAAGAAGATTCCAAAGTGTTTCAACCATCAAAGCATTAAAAGCTCCATATCATTCTGGGTTGGTCCAGAATTTCCAACATTTGCCTTTTGTATTGCTTTTAATCTAGTTCCGCTGAAAGACAATTATGCAAATAATGGTAAATGTGGTTCTCTCCATAATGATATAATCAGTTGGGTTTGTGTTGTCAACATTTCCATCAATGGTCATATGCAACCTTTCATGTGGCAGCTGATCTTTCAGGGTTTGAAGTGTGATCATTTGTGGTTTTACAGTGTACCTCATAGCCAATTGCAACATAAATTTGGAGACTTGTTGCAAGGTGATCAGAATCATGTTGAGGTTTCATGTAAAATCTCTCATTGGACAAGTGAATTCGGAAAATTTGCACCTGTCATTGCAAGGATGGGGGCACATGTGGAATGCACTTGTCCTCCTCAAAATGTTGGTGACAACTCTAAGCTCGCACCTTTACTACCTCCTTTCTCCACTTCCGATGGACATAGACGCAGGAGAACCTCAACCTCCTCTAATCACTGATGACACCAGCTGTCTTTCTTTGACAGCTGATTCTAAGCTTCCAATTGATATAGTAATTTTGGGTTTGGTTTGCGTTTTTCTTCAATGGGCCATCCCTCCATAAAAGATGACACCATCTTCAATCGATAGCCAACATTAAAGAATCTGAGAATCTCTTAATCAAATTTTGAAAAAATATACCCAGGTACTATTATTCAATTGAAAGTTGAAATTGTTTTCCTTTGCATCGTCTCTATTTGATTTCTTTACATTGTTGACTGCCGGAGTATGTCTCCCTCTTTTGCTTTGTTTGATTTGCGTCTTTGGTGGTATTTGTCACTTCCCATTCTCTCTCTAAATTCAAAGGCTCATATGTACAGAAACTAATTCAATTTGAGAGGACATTAATGCAAAGAAAAAGTAGAATTGATGGTCATTCGATTTGTTGCTGAATTCAATTTCTTGTAATGGTTACAAGAATTTTCAAAATTACTTGAGAAAAAACCATTAAATTTATCTAGTTAAGGGACCAGTAAAGTCAAAAGGCCAATGCTTTTTAAGACTCACAAAGAACCATCTCATTGGCCATAGTCAAGGGATTACTTGTACTGATTAGAATTGTTGTTCATTAGTTGAGCGTAGTTGTTATGGTTGTTGAAGGGGCTAACTAGTATAGTGGTATTAGTTCTAAAATAGATAGCTTGAGTGAATGTTGTTGGAAAGTTAAGGTTTGATTGATGGAATGGTCACGGTGCCATTGATTTTCAGCTAGAAGACGGTTCAAACACAATGCAATGAAAGTTGTTTGAGTTAAAACAATTTTACAAAGTGGTCAGGTCTGCAAGATTTGGTAGAACTAACTACAAAGTATTTAACTAGGAGTGACTTAAAATCTCAGAAATAGATTTTGTTCCCTTCAAAAAATAGAAAAATAATGGTTTTTATTTTACTTGAATAGTTCATAATTATAATTGTCTAAATGCAGTTGAATTGGATGATTGTGATAAAAGATGGGTTTGAATAAGCTTGGGCAATTGAGAACTTAATGCTATGATCACCTACCTAGACCTTTGCATGGTAGAAAGCCATTTCTCAATGCTGATTTCCCTCCAGTTGTTTGTGTGAAATGAACCAGTAGTTATTTTATCTTGGTTGTACTTGCAGAAATGTAGTTGGCTCCACTTGGATATTTGAATAAGCTTGCAATGATGCTTCTATGTAGTGAGAAATCTTATGCATGGATCAGCTTTTTTGCTAGTTGGACATGTTTTTAATACATTTATGCTGAAGATTTTTGCCTTATAACTCATGGCTGCACCCTTTATTTTGTACTCAAACTTTCATTCTCCAAACCAACAATTTGTTTAGTATATAATTTTATTTCCTCTGTTTTGATGTAAATTCATTTTTCTTATGCTAACCTGCTGCCCGATGTTTTCTTTTATAGGCATTTATATGATCTCCTCACTCTTGCCTTTAAATGCAAAAGTCCTTTTCCTTGGAAGGCTGAGGACTTGAAATAAGTTTTTTTTTTTTAACAAATTAACAGGTGCAACGTTCTTGTTAACAGATAGTACTTGCACAAATGCATAGAGTTTTCTAAGGACTTCATAAAATGATTTTAAACTTTTTCTGAAGTTTTAGATTTATAAGATTAAATGGTGTAGTTGTAGAGGAGGGGAAGGGGTTCAAGACAGGTAGGAGATAGCAGTGCAAAGGTCAAGTCATTACACTAATTTGTATATATTAGTGTGTTTTTATATCATGTGATTCAAGGACTGAAAATTTACTTCTTTATATCATGTCTTGCATATGCATTAATGTTGCAAGTATAATTAGAGTAGAAATGTATGCTATTGGCATTTTGCTTATATTGAGCCTATTTTGGGTATTGATTAATTTTCTTACAAAGATAATTCTTTATTCAGTTATTATTATTATGATTATTATTCTAGAGATCAAGCATAAGATGACATAAAGTCATAAGCAACCAAACCCCTCAATTATTATGACTTTATTCTGGTGTCTAGCTAGTACGTCCTTATACATCATAAAAAATTAATTCTATCGAACATGTTTAATTATAGAGATAGGCATACCATATGACAGTCGTGTTATTAATTCCTTTATATTTTCTAATGAGATAGTGAGAATTACTGGCTGTGTATATTGTTTATGCACCCAAATCATAGCAATTAGATCAACTACTGTTTGTCAACAATGTCGAGTATAGTGTATGCTTCTTGCATAGTTGATGTATAAAACTTTGAAATGTTTGATTCAATCAATAGCTACCCCCATTAATCTATTCTATTATTCCAGTAGGTGAAGAATAGGAGAATTGCTTCTCTGTTGATAGTAAATGTCTAAGAACAAATTGGACGTCAAAAATTATGCTTTATACATGGTGCAGTGGTTTCTAACAAAAGTACAATGTTTCAGTATGTAATGCATGCAATGCAGATCTTGATGGTGAAGACAATCTTCCCAAATCATTTAAGAATGTCATCATCTACTAATATTGCCTTCTTTTCATTCTGCTATTCTTATCTTACAATATCAAGTCTCCTTTATGTCATTTCTATCTATGGTCTAATTCATTAGAACCCATATAATTATCAATCCAAATAGTTTACATGGTTTTTGACTAGGGTAGACAATGTTGATCCATGTAACCCTAGCTAAAAGAGAATGTAACCCCATCATTTTTTTTATACACACCTCAGCATTTATTTAGTAAAAGAAGAGGTATCAGTTGCCGAATTAAATCTATCATCTCTGAAATACATTTTTCTTATTTAAAAAGGAGAGTGCTACCCCAGCTTTTAATGGACAAATATCTCAGTGATGTAATGCTTGGGAAATGCATTGAGGAGAAGAAGAAAGATTACAGTTTCAACAATCAAGCAGGTATAAACTGTCGTTCAATGAAAGATTTGCATTGCAATATGACAAAAATCTTCTCAAGATTCATTCTAGAAGTTTAGTACTATGATATGAATAACTCTTCTTTAACAGAGAGGGTTTTCATGGGACCAAACATGGCAAATGATCTCAGCTTACAATGATGATTGGGATGCTTATACAAAGGTGTGTTGTCAACTTATTGTAGTCTTATTTGTTAGTTTCAATTATTAGTGGCTAACAGTTTCTATATGTTGAAATATCCAGAAACCAAATTATAATTATTTTTGCTTGATTTATGGAAATCCAGCTTCTAATAAGGTTGTAACCAAGCAGGTCAAGACATTTGTTGTAATGGTGTAGGGTAGATTTTGACAAGTTTATAAGCAGTCTGCAACCTTGTTTTTTTTTTTTTTTTTTTCCCTCTTCAAATCTTTGGACTGTAGTCAGTGCGCAATTAGTTTTAGGTGTTCAATGTGTCCAAAAATATGTGTGCTACTTCATTTTGTATTGATGACAATAGAATTTTCTCAAGCGTGTAGAGATTTGTTAGTATATGAGTTATATATTGAAAAGTATCATCTTTACAAGCGTGTGGAGATTTTTAAGTTGTATAACAATGGTTAAGCTTGTTTTATACTAGAGGATAATGACTCAATAACCTCTTAACTTGGAAATTTCATTGAGAGGACAAAATCTTCTGAAAAAATTGACCTAGTAAGCATCTAAATATTTGTCATCACCTTACATGTAAGAAAAAAAAAAATATGCTCAATGGTCTGTGTATCTGCCTATTGACTGTAACTACTCTTTTTACAGCTTCAAAATGATGCAGAATCTCATTCAGGAGAATTGGATGTGAAGTTCCAATTAGCTAAAGATATTTGAGAGACGATGCTAAGTTCCAAGTACTCCAAAAGGGACCAGTTGTCTAACATGGTTAGTGTCATCCTTGATTTTTGTTTCTTCAATCCAAAATATTTTTCAAAGTGCAAATGCAGTTGTCTAAATATGTTCTATCATCTTCCCTTCAGGATGAGACCTCAAACAGGCCTTTATCCCAAGAAACCAATGTGGTGTAGTTATAGAATTTTTTTCTAAATAACAATAAATATTAAAAAAATTTAGTTAGTTGTCACGGTGAAAAAGAATGTTGAAAAGTAGCATCTCGAGTGTCTAAAACTCGAGTTCCAAGATAAAATTCAAGTTTTTAAGTCTCGATTTGTAAGCGGATGGGGCTGATGTGGAAAAAAATCCACGTGAAAATCGAGTTTTAAAGACTCGAGTTCCAACAGGAAAACGCCGCTATAGGGCTTTAAAACGTCACTATAAGGATTAAAAACGCCACTATAGGGCTCCCTGAACTTGGTATGGGATGATGATAGTTATAAAAAATTTTGCAAAAAAACACCGCTATAGGACTTTAAAACGTCACTATAGGACTTAAAAACGCCACTATAGGGCTCCCTGAAATTTTGCATGGAACTTGAGTCTTAAAAACTCGAAATCTATGTGGCATTTTCAGTCCAAGTCATCCAGCGAACACTCGCAAAGTGAGTCTTTGGGACTCGATATGCTATTTTTCTTATAACTTTGAAACGTTGCCTAACTTAATACATTGAATCTCTATTAACCGCTACTCTGCAAATTCCCTCGTGTAGTTTATGATATGCATAGGATACTGCGGAATGATTTGGCCTCAATATGTTTTTATTTGATTAGATTTCACTATATAGGCTGTGTGGTGAATAAAAGTGGCCAAATTACTGGAGATGTAAAGTAATCAACTTTGTGCGTGCGCCTGTGTGTGTGTGTGTGTGTTCTTGGGGGATTTCAGTCACCCAACTATGGCCCAAGAATTTACTTCAAATTAATGATATCAATTCACCAAACGCATCCCTTCTATCATGCTCTCCGATCTGTGGTCTCCTTGCACATCATTGGGGGGAGAGGGGTGGGGGAAGATAGAGAGAGTGATCAAGGATTGTTGTTGTGAGGTATTCTGAGCAGAGTGAATGGGCAGTTACAATCTGGTGACTGACTGGTTCAACATAGTCAATATTTGATATGATAGATAATGAATTCTGAAATGTGTATGTTGATACTGTAGTAAACCTTTCCAGAAAGCCCATGACAAAAACTTGTTCCCACATGGAAAATAGTAGATAAATGTGTGTATTATATTGGAAACTAAGAACTCACTCATAGAAGCTATAAAGACGAAGAGAAGGAATTAACCATTGATGACATGCAGATACTATTTGTTTGGGAATTTTGCTTGTACTTCTAATTTAAAAGAAAAGTGAAAGGAAAACCATAATCTAATTTCGTGCAGGCACGTTGTTGATTGCAATGGTGATGTTGGTAGTGGTGGTGTTGATGGTTGTGAAGTGAGGAGAAAGTAAAACATTTGTTCCTGAAGCAATAGTAAAAATGCTTAGAATAGTGCATTTTCTTCTATAAGCATTGCTGATTATGGATAAGTTCTGAATAGAAACATATCCAAACCATATATTCCAAACCATATGAGAGAAGCAAGAGTTATGTATTCCAAACCATATGAGAAACAAGAGTCATATCACTTAACCAAAGTACATGCCAGATTTATTAACTACTAAATAAACCATGGAATTGTTCTAGCTGGATCCTCTTTCTTGTCTTAAAAATAGTTTTTTTAAACATATTGATTGCAGCAGTAATTCATGAGACCAATAGTGCTTTGTATTTGACAGTTATGCTGATACCTGTTGTATTGTAGGTTGAGGAAATGGATCTTGATCAAATATGTATGCAACCTGAAATCTGGAAGTCATGACCAGGACCTCATTCATGGTTATACAGGTTGAAAGATGAACATTGAATATTGTATATGACACAATCTGGGTTCTTTTAACTTTTTTAATATCAAATTTTCTCCGCAGTTTTATTGTCAATATTCTAAGGAAGTTGATGTTGGCCTACACCCCAACTAAACATACCCATAGTGGGAGAGTAGGTAATGTAGGAAAAAATTTTGTAATTTTTTGTCACTAGATCCACTCGGGAGAGTAGGTAATGAAGATGTCGATACACTTTTGTTTTTTAATTTATTGGCATCACTAGCATGTGGAATTGGAATAGTCTACTAGATTAGCACAAACAAAAGACAAAACATAGTGTCTGATGAAGGTGCATCTTTTAAAATTTCTTTATTGACTGCAGTGTAACCGTGTTTGACCCAAACACGATTGGATTATATGAAGGAATCTCACCTAGCAATATGAGGCAGATTAATGACATTTGACAGGCACATATTAAATTAGTACATACTTATTAGATTACACCATGAGAGAGAAATTATTAAATACTTCATGATTATTAAATATTATCAACTCGCACGTCTTTTATTGTAGGTCTTTGTCTTTTATCGTTGTCTAACACTTTTGATAAATATTTCTTTGTCGTCTAGCGTTATTGTCAAATTTTCTGGCCCCTTTTAAAGGGTTTTGTTCTCTAGCACCATTGGCAAACATTCCTTTATTGAAAAAATATTTAATTAGTTCATGCCCCAGAGAGAAATTATTAAATACTTTACAATTATTAAATATTGCCAACTCACACATCTTTTATTTTTATTGGAAAATATTGCAAGGGCATTATTGTTTAGTACGATTGGCAAATACATTGCTTGTAGGGGTGTGGTCAGAAATTTTTATATGGGGGGCTGATTCGAACCATAAAAGTTGAAATCGATGACGATGAGTATTATAGTTGTATGGATAGTTTATATTTTTAGATTGATATGGACTTTTTTTAAGATAATCTCATCGAATTTTATTTTGTTTGTTGACAAGAAATTCACATATTTGTTTACATGATTCTGGATCACGATATATCTCTTCAGATTGAATTCTTGAACATTTGGAGGGGTCAGGTTGTTCATCAGGCATTGAAGTATCAACATTTGTTTTTACAGCCATAGGTGTCCTAATTTTTGAATTGTTAACATCTTTTTTCTTAAAAAATGCATCAATTTTTTTTTCGTTTGCTCATAATTCTTTTAGCTTTAAGAATATGACTAAAAAATTAACCTGAAAAGAAGTTTAAAAAATAAAATTTTAATTAGTAATTTTTACTTAGTTATATGGATGTTATTCATACTCAAGAAAAAACAAAATTTCCACTATAATTTAAACATACAACCCATTTTTAATATGGCTTTAATTAATAATAACCTCTCAAACAAAAACAAAAATTAAATACACAAGTTTTGGTACACAATATAAACCAAACAATTTAACAACACCCATAGCCACATCCACAGCCACATGATATTTAACTAATCAAAAATAGGTAATAAATCAAAATAATTTTACCTTAGAAACTTTGTCTTTACAAAGTGCAAAGACCGGTCACCTGGTGGCAATGCCTACTGCATCTGCCTGATTGCCTCCAACTTTAGATCTTCCCTTCAAGATTCATCACAAACAATCTCCCCATGCCTTCAATCATGTATTTTTCTTAAGATCTATGAAAATATAAAAAGCATGTGAATATTTAGGTGTAGATAGTTGAGGAAAAAAAAAAAAAAAAGACAATAAAAAGAGATGAATGTCTAATGCTTAAGAAAGAGAAAAAAAACTCACTAGTCACCAAGTTCGAAAACTAAAGTTGATGAAGAAAGAAACAATTGGTCAGGATTTTTTTTTTTTTTTTGGACTGTGAGTATAGAAGACTGGAGTTTTGGAGGCTGGTAGGTAGGCAACGATATGGTGTAAATGAAAGTGTATCAAAGAAGACCAAACAAAAGAATAAGAAGTAAAGAAAGGGATTCCGTGGGTCAGTGGGTGGATTTTTTGAGATGAAGAGAAAGTGAAGTTTTGTTTTTAGTGTTTGGACTTGAGCGGGCTAACTTGTTTTATTTGGAGTACATAAGGTAATAAGGCCTAAAACTAAAACTGGGTTTGGGAGAATATTTTAGCTGGGCTTGAGAGAAGAGTTGAGAATTGGGCATTAGGGAGGGCCAGCTGTCCAATATAGGGGGGGCCCAAATTTTTTTTTTTTTACCTAGTCTAATGGAAAAAAAAAAAAATTTTGCAAGGGCCGGGGCTCCCCCAAGTCACCACTACGTGGCTCCGCCCCTGGTTGCTTGGAGTACTTGGAGAGCTTTCTTATATATATATATATATATAAAGAGAAATGATATATTTATAATATTTTTACAACAAATTCTAAGTGGCAGGTTGTTACTAGTTGGTATTGTTGGAGCAAAAAAGTAATCTTAATATTAGTTTCAAATTTGAACCAATAACAACTAACCACCTGTGATTTGTTGTAAAAAAATTATAGATGTAGCATTTCTCAATATATTATGTGTGTGTGTGTGTGTGTGTATATATATATATATAGGAGTTGAGACGTTGTATTTAATATTGTTGTATTTTTGTTGAGCTACTTCATCAACCACATCATACTTTTTTTTTTTTTTTAATTTCCTTTATGATTTTTCTATTTTATTTTATATAAAATAATTAAATATAGTTAATGGACAAACATGTTAATGCACTTTATTACTATTTAACATGTTACTATTCATTTGCTTTAAATACAAATATTTGACTATTTAGCTACTCAAATTGATTTCAACTTTTCATTTCATTTTTTCTAATTTCAAGTAATTGTTAAAATTGAATAATTCATTATCATTTAGTGGATATAGACACATGTTTACTATTCATTACAAACGTTACTATTCACTAGTTGCAGACCCGTGCGTTGCACGTGATAATTTTTTAGAAATAATGGTTAAAAGACATTTTAATTTTTAAATAATGGAGTTTTTAAGTCACCTTAAATGAGAAAATGTTTAAAATATATATATAAGAAAAATTGGAAACAAAAAATGATGACGTGGCTGCTGATGTAGTTCAATGTGAGCGTAGCACCATTAAATGCTACGCTTCAGTTTTTTAATAATATATAAATGTCAAATTTATAGTAAGATGTTGAGAATAAAAAGAATCAAAATAAAAGAAGATAAAAAGGTAGAGAAAGAATGATATTAAGGTAGAAAATAGTGGGGAGATGAAGAGGTAAAAGGGAGAGAGAATTTTGGAAAATTAATAATAAAATAATGGTTAAAAGACATTTTTATTTTTAAATAGTATTTTAATAGATAAAATACTATTTAAAACTACCCAAGATGAACGTTTAACCACTTGAAGATGTGTGTTTTTTGAAGAGTAAAAGTATACACAATTGCTTTAGCTAGAACTATATAACTATGCAAATATTATTGCGAGTGGTTCCATCATTTGCAAATTATCAAGTTTGGTGGCCTTACAAAATAGATATTTCATTTTGCAAAAAACTCTACATGAATTCATCTTTTGTGACAACTTTTTTTTTTTTTTTTTTTGCTGAAACAACTTAAGAATATTAAGACTTACGTTAACACATGTGGTAGTTGTAAAACACGTCAGTGATATGAAAAATAGAAAGGTTTAAATATTTAAAAAATATTTTTAGTAGATTATAATATAAAACATTTATTTCTCAATATTTTATGTAACTTTTCCCATAAGATCAATATTATTGACATCCTTTAAAGATGATGCATAATATTTTTGAGAAAAAGAAAAAGCAAAGACGATGCTAACACATAATACAAAATTATTAAGTTTGCATGATTTAAATTTGTGGCAAAAAAGTGGGTTCCAGTTAGCTCAACTGGTAATGTCTCTGATGGTTGTATAAGAGATCTGGGGTTCAAGTCCCGCCTACACCAAAAACTGATTGGTGTCTTGGTCTGATGATAAAAAGCTATCATTAGGAATGGACGCCATAGGTTGAGACTCTCTAAAAAAAAAAAAATTTATGGCAAAAAAAATATTAATGTATCTTTGATAAATGTTTTTATCTAAATGGTAAGTCTACAAATTGCTCAATCTATGGGCCTAGACGCATTCAAAGGGTGCTATCTAAATTATAAATTATACTACCTTTTATCACACAAATATATTGATTCCCCCAATGTATGGTAACGGAAGGCAGGTTTGTGTCTAGCCATTTTCTTGATATGTGTTGCATAATTTAATAGTATGGAGGATGTGACTGGATTTAAATGCTGAATGAAATAAGATGAGAGGAAAAAAGAGTAAAAATAAAATATATAGCAATAAACATCAAATCATCCAAGTCATTCTATGTAATATAATAACATTATATTATTATATACTATATGTATAATGCAGTAGGATAATATTTAATTAAAGGGAATATAAAAGATAACAACTTAAAACACAAAATTAAATTGCTTCAACCCAAAGTAGAATTCTAATTAACACAAAAATTCATCAACCTAAAGAATTGATGCAATAAAAATAAAAAAATCAAACAAAAAATGAAAAACAAATTGAGAAAGAGAGAGAAGTAACCTTTTTTTGTGTGAGAAAACTATGCATAGAATGGAAAAGAAAATGTCAAATTTATAGTAAGATGTTGAGAATAAGAAGAGTCAAAATAAAGGAAGATAAAAAGGTAGAGAAAGAATGATATTAAGCTAGAAAGTAGTGGGGAGATGAAGAGGTAAAAGGGAGGGAGAGTTTTGGAAAATTAATAATAAAAATAATGGTTAAAAAACATTTTAATTTTTAAATAATGGAGTTTTTAAGTCACCTTAAATGAGAAAATGTTTAAAAAAATATATAAGAAAAATTGGAAACAAAAAATGATGACGTGATTGCTGATGTGGTTCAATATAAGTGTAGCAACATTAAATGTTATGCTTCAATTTTTAGTAATATATAGATATAGACTAGTCGCATACCCGCGCGTTGCACGTGATAATTTTTTTAGGAAGATCTTATTAAATATTTTATTAATACTATAATTTTAGTTATTAACCATTGGTTTTTCATTAGTTTTTAAGTTAATAAAAACCTTAAATATACATTTTTTTTACCTTTATACAAACACACACACACACACACACACACACACACACACACACACACAGTGAATCTTTACACATACCTTTAAGAAAACTCTATATATTTCACTTTTTTGGATGCGTAAAATTATAGACTACTACTCCATAATGATAGTGGCTAATTAATTTTATATATATATTTTTAGTGATCTCATTTGTAACGCTTCTTACCATTATCATATATTTACTAATTGATGATTTGCATAACAAAGATGATAAATAAGAGGTAGCATTGTTCATTATATTTTTGAAAGTAATAGTGTATGAAAATTTTTTATATATATATTACAAATAAGGTTAAATGAAATGTCAAAAAATGAATTTTTAAATTTTCTAACTTTGTTTCTTATGTAATTTCTACTACTATCAGATAGCATCTCTTTTTTAGTTATGATTAATATGGTTTAGATAGTTAGAGTTTGATTAGTTTTAAATTTAAATTTAGTACTTTGATTGTATTTAATTGTTGATTGTTGATTTAATTTTTTAAGTGAATTTAACGGTTTATGTTACTACACTGTAAAGTTTTTAAAGTTCTCCATACGGTAATCTCTATTTTATTTTTTACTTCTCCTTGCAACCTCTTTGTTTTCTAATCAACAATTACTAATTGACCTTTGGTTTTTTTTCTTTATCTACTCATTATTATTTTGTATTGGTTTTTTTCTATACCATCTCTCTCTCTCTCTCTCTCCATTGGCAACCTTCCAAAATTTGATGATGATTCTATGACATTAAATATGCATTATTAGTTTTTTTTTTTTTTTTTTTTTTTAATTTAGTGTTTCTAACTTGATTTGTTTTGTATTTCATTCTTCCTTTGATTCATTGGGTGTGAGAATGAGTGTTTCCCTAACATTACTCCACTTAATGTGGACAATTTTATTTATTTAATTTAGGTAAAATATTATATTTTAAAATTTTAAAATAAAAAAGGAGTTAAAATATAAATAATTTAATGATATATGGGGGATGTGGCTGAATTTAAATGTTAAATAAAATGATATGAGAAAAAAAATAAAAATAAAATACATAAGAATAAACACTAACTTATCCAAATAATTCTATGTAATATAATAATAGTACATTCTTATATACTATTTTTAATTATTTATAATGCAATATGACAATATTTAACAATCAAAGTCATTAAAAAAAAAAAAAACTTAAAACACAAAACTAAATCCCATCAACCAAAATAGAGTTCTAAAGAATACAAAACTTTCTCAAGCTAAAATAAAGATGCAAGAAAAATAAAAATAAAAATCCACCAAAAAATTGAGGGAGAAAGAGTGGGAAATAACCACTTTTTTGTGAGAGAAAATTATGTAAAGAATGGAAGAGTGAATGACAAATTTATACTAAGAAGATGATAATAAAAAGAAGAACAAAGTTTCTCTCCAAACTAGTTTGGAGAAAAATCCTACAAACTCCTTATATATCTTTATATTGAATGTGAATTTTAAAAATCTAACTGTTGGATTGCATGTTCTTATTATATCTTTTATGCTTGCAAAATTTCAAGAAGATCAAAGATCAATTGCTATGTCATCAAACAAATGTTAAAATTTCAAGTTTTTGTGATCTAAAATTGTGTATAAAAAATAAGTTTATTGATCGAATAGTAAATAACATCTGATTTGAACGAAATTTGATATGTATATTAAGAATATAAGGAATATGAAATTCAACGGTTAGATTCTCAAAATTCATATCCAGAAAAGAGATATATAAAAAGTTTGAAGAGTTTATCTCCAAACTAGTTTGGAGAGAAACTTTGTTCTAAAAAAAAGAAACAAAATAAAGGAAGATAAAAGGAAAGGGGAAGAGTGATATCAAGATAGAATGTTTGGGGAGATGAAAAGGTAAAGAGAATGAGAAAGGTTGGAGAAAGTGTAAATGTTAAAAAAAAAAAGAGTACAATTTGATGAGCACAATTTTCTTTTATTTGAATTAAGTAAAATATTACATTTTTTATTTTTTAAAACAAAAAGAGAGAGAAAATATAAATAATTTAATGATAAGGAGGATGTGGTTTAATTACAATATTGAGTAAAATAGAAGAGAAGAAAAAAAAAAAGAAAAATTAAAAGATATAACAATAAACATTAAATTATCCAAATTATGCTATGTAATGGAATTCTATTTTATTTTTATCTACTATCTTTAATTTTTTATAATGTAATCGGATAAAATTTAACAAATCAAAGAGCAAAATAATAATAATAATAACTTAAAACACAAAACTAAATCGTATCAACCTAAATTAGAGTTCTTAAAAACACAAAAATTTATCAACCTAAAGCAGAGATGCAATAAAAAATAAATATCCACCAAAACATTGAGAGAGAGAGAGAGAGAGAAACCTTTTTGTAAGAAAAAACTATGCAAAGAATGAAAAAGAGTGACAAATTTATAGTAAGAGGGAAGGGATAAGAAAAGACAAATAAAAGAAGATGAAGGGAAAGATGAATAACAATATTAAAGTAGAGAGTAGTGGGGAGATAAAAATGTAAGGGAAGAAGAAAGGTTGAAGAAAGTGTAAATATTTAAAAATAAGTGAATGTAAAAAAAATTATAAAATAATTGCAAATAAAAAACAAAAATATATATATATGTTAAAACTGACAAAGATGAATATGTAAAGTTAATAATCTATATATATATATATATATATATATATATATATTTTAAATAGGAATAAATAATAAATAATAATTATGTGGCGAATAACATGGCAATGAGGTGGCACAACAGGAGCTCAGCAACAATAAATATCACGCTTCAGCTTTTAATAATATATAGATATAAATATATGGAGTAAGTTTTGTAAAAGAAGAAATTAAATAGAGTTGTATAACTTGATAGTTAAGGATACTGAGATCGAAAATTGATATAAGAATAGTTGATATAGGGCACTGAATGTTGGTTGTTAAATTGTTAAAAATCAACATGTTTATGAAACGTGTAGCTAAAATGAGAATGATAATAAGTAGAAATATAAGTAAAGATTATATACAAAATGAACAGTAAAATGTTTAAATATAAGTGTGGCTCCTATTAAGAAAAAGCAGATAAAAAAATCATTTGAGATGGTTTGGTCATATGCAAATTAGAGGGATCAATGCAATAAAGAAGTTGCATTAACAACTAACTGTAGGTTCTACCATTTTAGTATTTTTTTTTTTGTGGACAAACAAAGGTATTCAAATCTTTTGAGTATCTAACTATTCCTTTGATACAATCCTCCCGGTCCACACATACCAAGTTATTATAGAAAAGAATTCCTTGAAGGTGGCCTCAAGATGCTAGCAAGAGTTTACCATTTTAGTTAGTTGAATTAGTATAATATCGTACTCTCGAATAAAGGATCAATAACCTAGCTTGATACTAAATAACTATTATTATGAACCTAACACCATCTATCTATAACTTAATATATGTAATTGTCTGGTTAATGGGTGCTCTTAGGGCATTTTTCAAAGAACCATTTTAAGAAAATTTTGATACCACTTTTATGGGAAATATAAAAAATTGTAAAAAAAAGAAAAAGTTTTGTTTTCTTTTACATAAAAAGTTTCTAAATTATTTCCTAAACGAATGAACTGAAGGCATCCACTAAAAAATCCTATAATTACCCTAAATAGCCTAAACCTTTCAACAGTTATTTGTTAATACATGAGTTAGTTGAAGTAGCTTTTGTTGATGGCTACATTTTATGCTAAATTGCTAATGCATCTCTAAATTAAATAGAACCAAGCATAAAAAGAGCATACTTCTAGACTTGAATATTTATAGCAGGTGACCTTTTGCAAAACAGTGAGCCGTTGACTACTTGACTCACCCTCCCTGCCCATGAGATGAGTTCCAATTGCACTGAAAAAGAAGTTTAAAATTAAAGCATTAGACGATTACGTATATGAGCAAAATTGAGATTTATTATAATTTCTTAATGGTCATTATGATTTGATTACGATTCATTAATCTTAAAACATAATATGAACCACTGCAAACGTCAATTAGTTCGTATAAAATAGTGAAGACCTTTAATTTAACATCAAGTCACAATGTTTAAGCTGTTTTATATATACTAAAGTTTAAGCTGGTTGATTGGTCTTTTGTCATATGTAGGATGTAGCAACCTCGAACCAATCACTGGTCAAGTTCAAAGTCCTACACCAATTAGTTGTAAATTACTAATGTGGTGGTGCAGTTCACAACAACTTTGCATTCGATGGGCCTAGACTAATTTGTATACTGTTTTGGGAATAGCTCATAATGGGAGGTTCTAAGAGAAGTTTACCTGGTGGGTGGTGGCTGGCTGAAAGTAGTTATGATGTGGATTTCTGCTAAAAATCTGACTGCCTAAGGAGGATCTCAGACAGCTGAGGTGCCCCTTACATGTTCCAAGTTTATCACCTTCCCCAAATACCAACCAGTGTTTTCCTCTTTTGCTCTCGTGTTTCTCTCTCCCCAAAAATGTTCCAACCCCATGGTCTGGCCACTCCTTTCATTTTTATACATTTCCGTTAGTGGACTTGAAATGATAAGAGGATATCTTGTTGGCATGTGGGTCCCTCCACCCATGGTTACTGGGTGGCCTCTTGAGTTTAGGCTAATGTTCCAATGTGCCTAATCTTATGTCAGGGGTAGGGCCAATTTTTCTGCCGTTAGCATGATTTTCTCATAACTTGAACCTAGCATCGTAACTTATGCTCGGTTGATGGACTCCATCAAGGCACTACTTTTCTTTCTCGAGGGACATAGGAGGTCTACTAGGATGCTACAGAGAATACAACGGTTTGAGTAATTTAGCTCGTGCCTCTTGTTTGTGGGACGAACCTATGGCTGGTGGTCCTTGGCCCAGGTTTGGTATGGACCGAACTTTGTTCTCCCACAACTAAATTGTGTGAAGTGTGAACGCAATAGTTTTTGACCCTAAACCATTTATTTTAAGTGCTAATTCGCAATCATCAACCTTAAAATATAATCCGAACCATTGTGAACATCAATTGGTCGGTATAATATAGTGAAGACCTTTAATTTAACATCAAGTCTCGATGTTTATTCTTCTCCTAATTCTCAATGTTCAAGCTGGTTGATTGGTTAATTATTTTTTAGAGAATAGACTTTTTGCCGTATGTAGCAACCTCATACCAATCACTGGTCAAATTCAAGTCCTACACCAATTAGTTGTAAATTACAAAATTATGTGAAGTGTGAACACAAAAGTTTTTCACCCCTAAACCATTTATTTTAAGTGCTAATTCACAAACATCAACCTTAAAATATAATCCGAACCATTGCCAACATCAATTGGCTAGTATAAAATAATGAAGACATTTTTTCGTATGTAGGATGTAGCAACCTACCACTAGGCCTTGTGGCCTAAGTGGTACCCAGTTCACCTGGTGACCGTCAGCTCAGGGGTTCTAGCCCTTGCAACAAACAATTACCAAGCAAAAAAAAAAAAAATGTAGGATGTAGCAACCTCGAACCAACCACTAGTCAAATTCAAAGTCCTACACCAATTAGTTGTAAATTACTAAATTATGTGAAGTGTGAGCATAATTTTTTTTACCCTTAAGCCATTTATTTTAAGTGCTAAGTTGCAATAACAACCGTCCATGTTAGGTTAATGTATATAATTTGGCAAATGTGGTCCTTTTTTTTTTTTTTTTTTTTTTTTGCTGAATGCAAATGTGGTCTTCTAGATATATCAGCTATCAATTAGAATATAACCTGGCTCTAAGCGTCCGTTTGAATTGAGTGAGAAAGCGGGGGAGTAGAGGAAAGTAGAGTAAAGTT
The DNA here is from genome assembly GCA_023736055.1 of Quercus glauca. NCBI lineage: Eukaryota > Viridiplantae > Streptophyta > Magnoliopsida > Fagales > Fagaceae > Quercus > Quercus glauca. Next base: position 4,983,402 of record CM043324.1, read on the forward strand.
GGCTAAAAATTAGTTAATTTTGGGCTAAATTTACTCTACTCTACTCTACCCTATTTTATTCTACTCTGCCTCCTCCCCTAAATCCAAATGGATCATAAGTTTCGCTTAGAAATCAGTTATGGAGTTTTGAGGTTTAGTTGAACACATTGGGTCCGTTTGGATACAACTTATTGTTGCTGAAAGTTGCTGAAAACTGATTGTTGCTGAAAACACTGTAGCAAAATAATTTTTAAATGTGTGAATAGTATCGTGGGACCCATTTTTAATATTTTTTAATATGTGAACAGTGCATGAACAGTGCGTGAACAGTGTTGCACTGTTCATGCACAGTAAATTTTGTCTCCCAAAAGTCAATAACTCCGGCCAAAAAATAAAAAATTTGAGAACGCAGTTGTGAAAACGCACCGCAACTTAACCCGGTATCCAAACTGATACATTATCTAATTGGAAATTGGAACCTCCAACGATCGAGAAAGTGAACGTGTTCACATGGACAATAATGTGAAGAACTTTTCAAAATGTGACAAGGGGTGATTTCTACTCTCTATGTAGAATATTTTTGTTGAGTTTGTCAGTAATATTGAGCACTTGATCATAGATTAAAAAAATAGATGTTTATATACTCTTTTCTATGTATATTTTATGTAGTTTTGGTAAATGATGTTGGGTTACATGTGTGAGTGACATCTCACATTGAATAATGATAAGAATAAATAATGATTAATATAACATAATTGATTATATACTCATTGGGCCTTAGACATTTTGGATTAAAATGTCTCTATATATTATATTAACTAGTCGCAGACCCGCGCGATATGTGGAAAAATATGATATGATTATTTTTTATTGGATAATTATTAAATTAATATATTAGATTGTATATTATTAAAAATTCAATATGTGTTATTTGAAATTATGTTTTAAATTAGAAAATTTTTGTAGTGTAACAAAATATATTTTGTAGTCAGGTATTATATATAGTAATATGTGTATGAAAACATAATGCAATAATTTTTTTAAAGAAAAAATTGATATTATGACAACTATTAGACCAAGTTGTAACTGTGTATAATTTATTTATTACAATACAGATGTATGCAATTTAACTCTTATAGATATATTTTTCTCAAAAACATAGACCCACGTCTCTTTCTTCCTCACAATTGAAACTAAGTGAAAAAGTAAATAAAGATAATTATGCAATAGATCATTATCAATAAATCATATATTATAAAAAGGAAATATAAAATAAAATAAGATGCAAAAAGAAAAAGTTCCTTAAGTATCTATACACAAAAACATTAATAGCATAATGATGCTATAAAGTAAATTATATTTTATCTTATTCTCTTTTTGGCATTTTTAGTAAAGATGGTCAACTAAGCGAAGTAAAAACTTACCAAAAAAGTTCAAATTAATTAAAAATTTTATTGTGGAGATGCTAATTATTTGTAAAAAAATGACCAAAATAAAAATAACAAATTGATTTGAGAAAAACATATAAGATTTTAAAAAGAAATTTTACCAAACACATGAGATGCAACAATACAAAATTACTATCCTGGATATTTTTTTTACTTTTTTGATACTTTACAAATAAAAAAACTTTATTCACTTTTTGTCAAAGTATAGACCATAGAGTGATTACAAAATAACAAAAAGTTAAGGAACTTATAGCAAAAGGCTTTCTATACAAAGTTCTAGTAGAAGGAAGATTAATAGGCCCTTCCACTTTCTTCAAGACATAGGGGATTATGAAAGACCATACATCCTTTGCCTACCCTTTTCTCTTTCTCAAATTCACATTACCAAAGAAATATATGAAGCTAAAAACATTGTGAATACATCTCTATTTAGTGGAAGTCAATTGGTAGGCACATTCAAATTCGTAGCTATGCATATTTTGTTTTGATATAAACTCAAATTTTTATTTTTAAAAAAACTAAATATTAACCCAAACCAAAATTCAACCAAAGCTATAAGAGTGATTTGTGATAGGAAATTTTAAAAATACAACACAAAAAAATTAAATAAAAAAATCATCAACCTAAATTAGAGTTATAAGAAAGAACAAAAATCAAGCCATGGAGAGAGAGAGTACTCACAGTTTTTGTGTGGAAAAAAATATAGATTGAATCAAATAAATGATATCAAATTTATACAAAATAAGATGGAGAGAAGAAGAGTTAAAATATAAAAAGGAGGAAATGATGATGAAAGTTTAACAGTAAAACAAAGAGTAGTAGGGAGATAAAAAGGCAAAGAGGGAGGAGAAAGGTTTGAGGAAAAGAAGAAAAGTTTTTTTTTTGGAATAGGAAGATAAAATGTTTAAATATTCAATTACTTGAAATTAGAAAGAAGAAAACGAAAAGTTGAAATCAATTTGGTAAATATGTGCATATATCCACTAAATTAATATGATTTATTCAATTTTAACAATTACTCGAAATTAGAAAGAAGAAAATGAAAAGTTGAAATCAATTTGGATAGTTGAAGTCAAATATTTGCATTTAAAACAAATAAATAGTAACATGTTGAATAGTAATGGAGTGCATTAACAGGTTTGTCCATTAATTATATTTAATTGTTTTATATAAAATAAATAGAAAAATCATAAAGGAAATCATATACTATATAATAAAAGTTGGGATTAGAAGTCGTGGTTGCGCCATATGGTTTCACCAAATTGAAAAAATTTTAATAAATTTTTAGAATTTAAGAATAGATATATACATATTTTTTGGATAAATATGACAAATCAAGTAATGAAAGAAAGTAGTATTTGATTTACAACTATAACAGTTGTGTCTATCTAAAATGTTATCAACAAATCCTAAAATCAATAGTGTAGGGACCCGGTTCAGGCGCCTCCCTCCTAGGGATGGGTTGACCCGAGCCCAGGCGACCCCTGTACAATAAATTTGCAGAGAGTGGATAGAAGGACTAGGCATTAGTGAAATACACAACAATCGGTGCGGGTTTACAAGATCAACAACTAGAATTTGACTAAGTGTTCTAAGGGAAAGTTCGTCCTCGACCCAATCCGAGGAGCTCTTCCCTTAGGGCTAATGAATTCAAGGGTTGCCCTAGAATACCCTGAAAATCCCTTCACTTTTTCTACCCTCCAGGGCCAACCCCGATTACTTTGGGGGTTACATCTATTATATAGTCTTGTTCAGTTGATCTCTGCCGTCCACTTGTTGGCCATCTGAACTTGTGTCTGAGGGCTCGTCCCATCAGCTACCTCTGCAGACTTTCTGTTAGTTGAAGTAACCAAGGCGTCACTGTTCGCTGGTCAATTCACCATTAATGCGGCTAGAGTGTTGGTTGCGTACATTTAATGGGCGAATGACAACTTCATTTCTTTAACGTCGGCTTGCCGAGGACGTGGGCATCTTCGGTAAAGTCCCTTAATGACTTGGGCCTCTCCCACTCATCCTCGGATTCTATACCTTCCTCGGCATGGGCCTTGGGCCTGATATAGAGTGGGACGGGGTTGCCAAATATTTGGGCCCCAAAATAGCCCCTCAAAATTCTGCTATTCGGCCTCTCAGGCGGGGAGGAGGATTTTGACGCTCTCAGGCTCTTGTCCTGGCCTGGCGAGCCTTGTGTTTCTGTCAGTGTCAAAATCCTTTCAACTGCCTAGGGGACGTTCCTGACGTTTCGGAATTTGGGGCCCGCCTTCATTAAATTTCGATGGCTTTGTGTCCTTCACATTCAACGGTGTGATGATGAATGGACGGTGGGGATACTTTTGATTCATTAGGCAGGAAAGTCCGTGCGGTTATTTTTATTTGGGGGTATATATACCCAAGTGAACTGATTTGTCCTTTCATTTTTGCATTCAAGAGATCTTGCGCATATACTTCGAATTTGGTTACGTCTCCAACTGTGCTTGCAACTTTTTTTAGCACAAAAAGCCTGCCCGATGAGCTTTCCCTTATTTCTATAAGTCTTCTTCTCCCTTTAGTTCATACTTTTCCGCCTGAGTTCCTTGTTAGCTCTTTAGGATGGGTAGGTTTAAGAAGTTAGTGGAGTCTGAGGAGATGATGGACAAGTTCGTCGCTAACTACAAGATCCCCAATACAGTGGGTTTGAGGTACTGTGCAGTAGGGGAGTGGAGTACTAGGAGAAAAGAGGGTGAGGTGGCGATTCCTATAATCGCATTTCTGGAGGATGGAATGAGGATCCCCATGGGGCCGGTGACGAGGGACTATCTTAGGCACTTCGGCCTATCTCCTACACAGTGTGCCACTAATGTATTTAGAATCTTAGGCTGTGTGGATGCCTTGAATGAGAAGATGGGGCTAAGGCTAACCCATCATGATGTGAAATGGTGCTACAACTTGCAGCGCCTGAAGGAGAAGTCTTATTATATGAAGATGAGGGACGATAGGGTCTGGCTCATCTAGTGCCTCCCTGAGTCCAGCAAGGGTCTGAACAAAGACTTCCTCATTATGTTCGGAGAGTGGCACGAAGGCTTTCCTTGTCCAACTGTGGAGGGTACACCAGGTGGGGCGTTCAGACTAGGAGAGGGTCTAAGCTTTTGTGCTTTCGCATACTGCTTTGCTTGGCTTTGACTGGAACTTGTTTTCTTTTGTGCAGATCCGCACGCTTTTGAGCGTCATTTCGGCCAGGTCAATAAGGAAGACTTAGAGAAGGTGCTGAGGTCGGAGATCTTTGTGAATAAAGACGATGACCAAGTTAGAGTCGCCCATGTGATCCTAGGATACGACTCGATCCAAAAATCGTTCTCGGCTCCGAAGCACATGATCCGAGCTAAAGATCCCCGGCTGCTTAGCATCACCGTAGTCGAGCACGGATTTCTGATCCCCGAGGAGTCTACCATTCCCGAGGGCGTACCGCTAGTAGGTACTTCTTCATCAGCTCAAGCTGCCAAGGCTGAAGGGGAAGAGCTAGGGGAAGAGGAAGTTCCCGAGGACGAGTTTGGCGTGTTCGACCAGTCCCATTCGCCCGAGGACCCTTCCGGCGATTTGGGCGACCCTAGCTTAACTGAAGTGGATTTTTTATCCGAAAAAGCCTCTCCCCGACCTAGGATGAGTTTCAAGAAGCGACCTCAAAAGAGCTTGCTGGCGCTAATCGAGGGGCAGCCGGGGAGGGATGCGCCAGGGAAGTCTCCTCCTGAGCTTCCTCCTTCACCCCAACAGAGTTCGATGTTTGGGTCCAAGCCTATCAGTCCTCCGCAGAAAAGGGACAAAGGAAAGAGGCCTAGGGGGGGCGAAGAGCTTGATCCCTCCCAAGGTGATGGCGGTGCTCGGCAGACATCGAAACAGCCGAGGGTTAGACGTCGAGACCAGGAGAAACAGGCCATCATCCAGGCTGGGGCCCAAGCTTGGCTTCTTGCCCCCATGCTCCATGAGAAGCCTTTGATGGACGACGCCTCCCTTAGGTACCCTCAAGGGGGCGAGGGTGCGCTCGTGGCTGATGCATTGGGGAGGTCCTTGCTACTCCCTGCAGACATGGCCCAGCTGGAGGCTCTGAGGAGCAAGGAGGTCTTTCTCGGTCTCAAATAATACTTGGGCATGCTAAGTTTCCTGAGTGCTCGTGACTCTCTCAACTTCCTGTTTCTTGGCTCTTTATCTGTTGCATATTGGTTTCAATTGGCAGGCTATCCAGGCTACCTTCAGGTTGGAGGATATGGCCAGTAGCCAGAGTAAGGTCGCGGGCTCAGAGCGTACCAAGCTGTTGGACACCGTGCGAACTCTCAATGCTTCCAAGGCCGATCTTAAAAAGGCGATGAACTAGTTGGAGGAGATGAAGGTGGCTCGAGACACCGCTGAGTCGGCTCTTACTGCCATTAAAAAACTGGCTCTAGATCAAACGGACAGCCTACTTAAGGCAGAGGATCAGCTGAGGATAGCCAGAGAGGAGATCGCGACCTTAGAGGAGAGGGTGCTTGAGGTAGATAAGGCCAGAGGCGCTGCGGAGTCTGCTAGGGACGAGGCTTTGAAAGCCAAGGAAGAGGCTGAGTCTACCAGGGCGGAGGCTGAGGCCTCCAAAGGCAGAGCTGCGCAGGATACCTATGAGGCAGGGGTGACTGAAACAGAAGACAGCCTTAGAGCCTAAGTGCCAGGGGTGTGCAGACTTTACTGCTTCCAGGTTTGGAAGGAGACCCTTAAACAAGCTGGGGTTGAAGCCTCGTCCGACCTGTGGAAGGTGAAGAACGTATATTATTTCTTTGCCATTCGCGAGGCTGCCCCTCCATGCTCTAAGACCGAGGTGGCTGCTGAGGGAGTTGGGGTTGTTTCTGAGGAAGGCGTCCCAGCTGCCATCACTTCAGGAGAGCCCACCAAGGAAGTTGATCCTCCTGAGGCCATTGAGGCAAGCGATGGTCCCACTACTGATGAGCCTAGAAAGACTGCGGACCCCTTAGCTGATGTCCGAGCACCTCTTGTTGAGGAGGTATCTCATCTAGCTGACTCTCCCCAGGCTGTGATCCCAAGCGAGGGTCATCAAGACCCAGAGATTTTTTCTGCCCCGCTTCCTTAGGGGGGAGCTGAGGTGGAGCCGAGGGAGTGATCCTCCATTGCGCCTTTGCCTTATTTTCCTTCTCTTCTCTTTTTTTTTAGTATTGTAATGGCACATTTGCCTTGTATAACCCTTTTTTAAAGACTCAGTAAAGTGCATACTTTGTTTCCTTTTATTCGTTTTGCTTGTATTATATTATACATATATATATACATTACTTGCACGATTCTGGCTTCAATTGCGCTTCGGCCGACCACATTGATCATCATCCCCTGCAGTGCTCACTACTAGTACCGAAGTGGTCAGCCTCGCTGTAGATTTGGGCTCGCAGTCAACACAAGACCTTGGTTCTTTCCAGTGCTTAGATCCTCCTAAAGTGACTAGTTTCCCCATAAGTTTGAGTCCTTGGACCATGCAAGACCTTGGTTCTGTCTAGTACTTGGATTCCCTTGAAACAGCTAGTTTTCCCATAAGTTTGACACCGAGGAACATACAAGACCTTGGCTTTGCCTAACACTTGGTATTTCGTGGGGGGATGGTTTCTCCATTGGCTTGAATCTTCTGAAGTGACTAGTTTTCCCATAGGTTTGAGTCCGAGGACTATGCAAGACCTTGGTTCTATCTAGTACTTGTCTTCTGAGATAACTAGTTTCCCCGTAGGTTTGAGTTCGAGGACTATGCAAGACCTAGGTTCTGTCTAGTATCTAGTTCTTATTTAGTAGTTAGTTTCCCGGTAGGCTTGAGTCCGAGGACCATGCAAGGCCTAGGTTCTGTCTAACACTTGTCTTCTGAGGTAACTAGTTTCCCCGTAGGTTTGAGTCCTTGGACCATGCAAGACTTAGGTTCTATCTAGTATCTAGTTCTTCTCTGAGTAACTGGTTTCCCCATAAGCTTAAGTCCGAGGACCATGCAAGACCTTGGTTCTGTCCAGTGCTTGATTCTTCTGAAGTGATTAGTTTCCCCACAGGTTTGAGTTTGAGGACTATGCAAGACCTTAGTTTTGTCTAGCACCTAGTTCTTCTTGAGTAGTTTGTTTCCCCGTAGGCTTGAGTCCAAGGACCATGCAATGCCTAGGTTCTGTCTAACACTTGTCTTCTGAGGTAACTAGTTTCCCCATAGGCTTGAGTCCGAGGACCATGCAAGACCTAAGTTCTGTCTAGTACCTAGTTCTCCTTTTAGTAATTAGTTTCCCGGTAGGTTTGAGTCCGAGGACCATGCAAGGCCTAGGTTCTGTCTAACACTTGTCTTCTGAGGTAACTAGTTTCCCCGTATGTTTGAGTCCTTAGACCTTGCAAGACCTAGGTTCTGTCTAGTACCTAGTTCTTTTCTGAGTAACTAGTTTCCCCATAGGCTTGAGTCCGAGGACCATGCAAGGCCTTGGTTCTGTCCAGTGCTTGGTTCTTCTGAAGTGACTAGTTTCCCCACAGGTTTGAGTCCGAGGACCGTGTAAGACATTGTTTCTGTCTAGCACCTAGTTCTTCTTGAGTTGTTGGTTTTCCCGTAGGCTTGAGTCCGAGGACCATGCAAGGCCTAGGTTCTGTCTAACACTTGTCTTCTGAGGTAACTAGTTTCCCCATAGGCTTGAGTTCGATGACCATGTAAGGCTTAGGTTCTGTCTAGTACTTAGTTCTCCTTTAGTAACTGGTTTCCCCATAGGCTTGAGTCCGAGGACCATGCAAGGCCTTGGTTCTGTCCAGTACTTGTCTTCTGAGGTAACTAGTTTCCCTGTAGGTTTGAGTCCGAGGACTATGCAAGACCTAGGTTCTGTCTAGTACCTAGTTCTTGTTTAGTAGTTAGTTTTCCCGTAGGCTTGAGTCTGAGGACCATGTAAGACCTAGGTTCTGTCTAACACTTGTCTTTTGAGGTAACTAGTTTTCCCGTAGGTTTGAGTCAGAGAACTATGCAAGACCTAGGTTCTGTCTAGTACCTAGTTCTTGTTTAGTAGTTAGTTTCCCCATAGGCTTGAGTCCGAGGACCATGCAAGGCCTAAGTTCTGTCTAACACTTGTCTTCTGAGGTAACTAGTTTCCCCATAGATTTGAGTCTTTGGACCATGCAAGACCTAGGTTCTGTCTAGTACCAAGTTCTTCTTTTAGTAACTGGTTTCTCCACAGATTTGAGTCTGAGGACCATGCAAGGCCTAGGTTCTGTCTAGCACTTGGTTCCTCTGAAGTGACTAGTTTCCTTACAGGTTTGAGTCCGAGGACCATGCAAGACCTTGGTTCTATCTAGCACCTAGTTCTCCTTGAGTAGTTAGTTTCCCTAGAGGCTTGAGTCCGACGATCATGCAAGGCCTGGGTTCTGTCTAACACTTGTCTTCTGAGGTAACTAGTTTCCCCATAGGTTTGAGTCCTTGGACCATGTAAGACCCAGGTTCTGTCTAATACCTAATTTTTCTTGAGTAGTTAGTTTCCCCGTAGGCTTGAATCCGAAAACCATGCAAGGCCTAGGTTTTGTCTAACACTTAGTTCTTCTTAACCGCTTGGAGTTAGGGAGCTCATCCTCAGCGTTGGGAAGTCTGCCTTTGGAGTGGCAGCGGTCTCAAGCCTACTCCGCCGAAGAAGGACTCTTCTTCAGTCTAGCCCCTTCGTCTGGTGCACCTTTTCTGATTATGAGGCGTCTTTTGGGCTATTCGAGTAACGCGCTTGATGCTTCGGTTCGCGAGGCGCCTTCTCATTAATATCCTTACAGATTTACGAGGATCCAGCGACTGATAAACCTCTTGGAAATTGGGTGGAGTTAATACCTCTGGTAATTTCTCTTTAGGATTTTGTGCGGGATGGCCTTCACCAGTTTTTGCCCTCTATATAAGGCATTTTGGGGGTGGCCCCTTCTTCAATTCTCACAAACACTTGAGTTCAAATTTCGTAAACACTCCGCTTTCTGGGCATCTCAAGGGTTTTGCCAGAATAATAATTTGTGCCTCACGAGATGAAGTGGCCCTGGGAAAGGGCGGTGATAAGGAAGCCGAGCCCCTTTCAAGAGCTGAGGATGCCACCCCGACCCTGGACATCACATTGGAGGTGGGGTAGGCAGAGGCCGAAGATCCTTCTTCTTTTCAACCTAACCAGAGATGGGACTCCCCTTGCAGTTTGGAGGGGGATCCAAAAGGAACGTAACGTCCTTCCTCCACGTGCAGATTTGCTGGCCCTCCAAGCTGGAAGTGATTCGCTGGCTCCCAGTCGTTGTGGGATTGGGAGGGAAACCAGGTGGCACGTTGAGGTGGAACCGTCATGTATCGCGGCCTCTTCTTCCTTCTCCTTCCTTCCGCCGCAAGTGTTGGTTGAGGAGCTGTTGACGGCCTTAACATAGGTCTGTCTCCACCTCTCCCTCCAACACTCGGCTTGACTTTAAAACAAGCCTGCCTAGGCCCCTCTCCTTTTCTTTTTCTTTTAGCTTTAGCACAAGCCTGTTTGGACGTTTTTCTTTATAGTTAGCTTTAGAATAAGCCTGCATGGGCATCTGTCTTTGTAGTTAGCTTTAGAATAAGCCTGCATGGGCATCTGCTGTAAAATGAAACTTCTCTTCACATATTAATAAAGAAGTAGTCCCATTTCATCTCTTTTACTTCTTGCATCTTTTCATTTCTTGTGATGTTTGCCTTCTGAATGAATATGTTGCCATTGGTTGTGTGTACTCTTTTTTTTTTTTTGAAACAAGTGTTGCTCTTGATCTTTTCACACCAACCGTCGCACTTACTAATGCACAAATCCTTCCCACAGACGGCGCCAATTGTAGGGACAATGTTCGAGCGCCTCCTTCCTAAGGATGGGCTGACCCGAGCCTAGGCGACCCCTGTACAATAAATTTGTAGAGAGTGGATAGAAGGACTAGGCATTAGCGAAATACACAACAATCGGTGTGGGTTTACAAGATCAACAACTAGAATTTGACTAAGTGTTCTAAGGGAAAGTTTGTCCTCGGCCCAGTTCGAGGAGCTCTTCCCTTAGGGCTAATGAATCCAAGGGTTGCCCTAGAATACCCTGAAAATCCCTTCACTTTTTCTACCTTCCAGGGCCAGCCCCGATTACTTTGGGGGTTCCATCTATTATATAGTCTTGTTTAGTTGATCTCTGCCGTCCACTTGTCGGCCATCTGAACTTGTGTCTGAGGGCTCGTCCCATCAGCCGCCTCTGCAGGCTTTCTGTTAGTTGAAATAACCAAGGTGTCATTGTTCGCTGGTCAATTCACCATTAATGCGGCTAGAGTGTTGGTTGCGTACATTTAATGGGCGAATGACAACTTCCTTTCTTCAACGTCGGCTTGCCGAGGACGTGGGTATCCTCGGCGAAGTCCCTTGATGACTTGGGCCTCTCCCACTCATCCTCGAATTCTATACCCTCCTCAGCATGGGCCTTGGGCCTGATACAGAGTGGGCTGGGGTTGCCAAATATTTGGGCCCCACAAATAGAATAGAATTACCTAAGGATAGAATTTAAATAAAAAAAGAGAGATTAAAAAAACATAAAAAAACATATCGAATTTGCATTTTTTTTCCTACGTTTCTTTAAAAAAAGTAAAAGGAAAAAAGGATAGAACTTGCATTTTTATTTTAGTGGATAAATTTGCATCTTATGTCATCTTTTTCATAATAATAAAGTTAAAAAAAAAAAAAGTATTTGAGTTTCACCTAAACTACTTTTTTTTGTTCATATCATTTTCTTCACAAACTAAAATTCTCATATATACACACAGTTTTTTTGGTGTTTCATTTTTTCTATTGCGTACTTTACAATTATTTGTTATATTCTTCCTTTCTTCTCTCTGCCCTACCTACAACCTTGCAGGTAATTTTTTTTTCTTTCATCAAATTGAATAGATTTTGTGTATTTGTTGCCTTTTTATTATATATAATATGATTTTTATCAACAAGTTTTATAGATAGGCTGAAATTCTATATTTGATCACACATTTTAGTATTTTTTTTAGAAGTCAATATAGCAAGCAATATATTTGTATTTTTTAATTTCTTCTTACATGATTATTTGTTGTTGACATCAATATTTTATAATGGATTTAATTTGTTATGCCTTTTGTTTGGTGCATTGTTCCATGTAATCTATATTCTTTAATTAACAGCAAATTTACTGTCAAACATGAAATTTGATACGAAAGAATCCATCCGTCCAAATTTCTATGTAAGTCTATCTTTACTTAACTCCATTTATTTTTTTTAAGTTCAAAAATTTGGATATTTTTTCATTAATGAATTGAGGTTTTGGCTTAATTTTGTTTTCAACCATTTCAATTATTGAATTCATTATTTTTTTTCATGTGTAATATTAATATCTGTGTTTTTTTTATGATAAAAAAAATAATATATGTGTTCTTAAAGGCTAAAACACAATACAGTTACAAACATTACTTTAAGTTAGGGTGTTATATTTATTTATTAGTAAGTTAGAATGTTACATTAAGTTAGAGTATTATATTTTTATTTATTATTAATTTAGAATGTTACATATGGATACATGCATATGCTGGTTTAGGGTTGATATAACTTATAACCATTTGAATGAAATCAACACTAAAACAAATGATTTAAATATCAAAATAAGAAATCAAAATTAAATTTCTTTTAAGTGTACAAGTACAATTTATTTTTTAATCTTAAATTTTGAATTAATTTTTTTTCATTTATTTGTTATTAAATTTAATTATATTATCAAAATATTTTTTATTAAGCCATGCATCACACGGTCATAATACTAGTTAAAAAAAAAGTTATGATATGACTGATGAAGTGGCTCAACAAGAGTACAACAATATTAAATTTTACGTCTCAATTTATATATATACTAGTTATAAGCCTGTGCGTTGCATGGTTTTATGAAAAAACTTATAAAATAAATGTATAAATAATTATATATTTTAATAGATTCAATAAAGATAAAAGAAAAAATTATCAAGTGTAAATAATTATCTCACTAAAATAAGGGGTAAGATTTCTTCCTAAAACTAAATTAAATTGATAATTCCAAATTGAATTTTAAATTGATAATTATTTTAAAAAAAGTACTGAACAATTGATAAATCTAAAATTAATATAATCTTGATAATATTATAAATTAAAATTAAAGTTGATAATTCAAGAATACACGTGTAAACCATCTTGATAATTTGATGTAACATAAAAATCAAATAAAAAAATTGTTAAAATTAATCTATTAATTCTAACCATATTTAATCATTAATTCTAAAAATATAAAAGAAGGATCAAGGATTCAAATGCATTCCTACACATGCTATAAAATGGGAAAATTGAAGTTTAATCTCTCAGGAAAGTAATGAAAAATAAAATCAGAAGTTTAAGTCACATCTTTCCATTCATAAAGATTGAAGTAAACCTTATTTTCTTAGCCCGTGTATTGTCTATTGACCTTGGAAATTATACTAACAATATCTGTGTTGCCACTCTGGTTGTTGCCAAAGCTATTGATCATTTGGCCAAACAATATTGTCATAAGGGGCATGCCTAACCCACTTGCAATGACTCCAACGGTGCCAACAATCATTGATGCAACATCAGTGGAATCTACAAATGAGAAAAGCTTGAGAAGTGGAATTGTCTGAGTTTTCTCCTCCCCATCAATGTTGGAGCTTTTCTCTGCTTTTGCGTTTTTTTTTTCAAAAACAAAATATATACAAGAATTTTGATATATATATATATATTAAATGTTATCAACGTAGAAATTATCAAATTAATGGAGATATATATTGTTTTTTGGAATAGATATAGATTATCAAATTATTGGAGATATATACTGTTTCATGGGATAGATTTATATTAATCACCTCTTGAAGAATTTGGATTGTGCTTATCCCTTAATAATCAAGTTTTGTAGCTTGATATTTTGATAAATAATGTTAATTTAATAATATTAAAATTTTGAAAATTTAGATGATAAATATTATCTCTTAATTTAAGAAATATATCTTAACAAATAAAAAAATAATGTCAATATAATTTTATTTAATGATAAGAATGAATTAGAGTCCTGGTAGTATATTATTTATTTTTAATTCTTTAAAAATCTAAAAATTTAATAAAATTTCTGCAATTTGGTGAAATCATGTGGCGCAACCACAGCGTCTAAACCCAACTTTTATTATATATAATATGATATATATATATATATATATATATATATATATAGATTATTTAAGGAAGCTCCCCAAGTACACCAAGCAAGCCCTTGGAAAAGGGCCAACAAAGGAATATTTGCCAATTGTGCTAGACGAGCCCTTGGATCTAGAGAAAAGACATATTTGCGAATAGTACTAGAAAATGAAGCCCTAGCAATACTTTCCAACAAAGATAAAAGACGTGTGAGTTGGCAATATTTTTCCAACAAATGAATATTTGCCAATGGTACTAAACAATGAAGTTAAAAAACGTGCAAGTTGACAATATTTAATAATCGTGAAGTAATTAATAATTTCTCTCTCATGGGGTATGTACTAACTAAATATTTTTCCAACAAATGAATATTTGCCAATGGTACTAAACAATGAAGTTAAAAAACGTGCAAGTTGACAATATTTAATAATCGTGAAGTAATTAATAATTTCTCTCTCATGGGGTATGTACTAACTAAATATTTTTCCAACAAATGAATATATGCCAATGGTACTAGAGAATGAAACCCTTGAAAAAGGGCTAGAAAATTTGACAATAACGCTATACAACAAAGGAACATTTGTCAATAGTGTTAGACAACAATAAAAGACAAAGACCTACAATAAAAGATGTGTGAGTTGATAATCTATTTCTCAAAAAAAAAAAAAAGGTTGATAATATATATCATATCATATTATATTATATTATATATTATATATAATAAAAGTTGGGTTTAAACGCTGTGATTGCGCCACGTGGCTTTACCAAATTGCAGAAATTTTATTAAATTTTTAGATTTTAAGAAAAAAAAATAATTTTACTTCTCCTATAATTTCTAAATGGATATTAGATTAATCAGGACTCTAATTCATTCTTATCTCTAATTCATTATTATCATAAAGTAAGTGTATCTCTATAAAATAAAAAATAATAATAATAATAAAAAATCATATAGCAAGCGTAAAAAAATTTGAGAAGATTGATCCAAGAATTATTGAAGGACGAAGGCAGGAGGGAAACAAATACAAGGCAGTACAACGCCCCAACTTCTTTAGAAGTCTGCACTAATTGTAGGTGACCTAACAGACACAAACGGAGAAAGAGGTATTATAGTAGAAACTCAAAGTGATGGACTACAAAGAATTAGTGATCTACATCTGTCATTTATGGCTATGCAGTATCCAATACTGTTTCCTTTTGGAGAAGATGATTTCTATATTGGCATTCCTTATTTCAATAACGAAGGAAGAAGAAAAATAAAGCGAGAAATTGTTACAATGAGGGAGTATTACACGTATAGGATTCAACACCGAAGAAATGGAGGACAAACAATTCTCTATGGTGGTCGACTCTTCCAACAATTCATAGTTGATGCATATACAGTTATTTAAGAAGAAAGACTAAGGTTTATACGCAAAAAACAGCCACAATTAAGAGCAGATTTGTACAAGAACATGTGTGATGCTGTTGTTAGAGGTGACACAAGTCGTAAATCACTTGGTAAAAGAATAGTTCTCCCTGTAACTTTTACGAGTGGACCAAGATATATGATACAAAACTATCAAGATGCCATGGCAATTATATGTAGATGGGCAGGTAATCCTAATCTATTCATCACATTCACTACAACGAGACGACAATTAATGATAATGGATATCCAATTTATAGAAGAAGAGATGATGGAAGATTTATACAAAAAGGAGATGTCAAGCTTGAAATGTTATCGACAGGTATGACACATGGAAGAGCTATGATTGCTCAACTTTTATTTCATATATAATTTAATATAAAACAAAAAAAAAAAACTTTAGTTAAATATATATTCATTATATTTTTGAGATCATACAAATTTATGATTGCATTTCTTAACTATTACATTGAGGTTGGCACTTAAATATGCTTTAAATAATTTTTTTTTTTTAGTTATTGAATTCAAGGTTTTTCATTTAAATATGCAATTGAGTTTTAATTATGCAAACTCCCCTTATATTTTTCAAGCATCTCCTTTTTTATTAGTTGCATAGTTATCTACCATATTCCATTCAATTAATTTTGGACTTATATATGATTTTTTTTAATAAAAACTTAATCTTACACAATATGCATTCATTTGGATATACACCACTGTTAGTTTCTTTAAAAACATTCTCTTCTCTCCCTTTGTGTGTATGTTAAAATACAAAGTATTCTAAAAAAAAAAAAAAAAGTAAAAGGTTACTTCATTTAAAAAAAAAATAGAGTAAAAGATTAGTTTGTTTTTGTTATCTATTTAATTTTAATTAATATAATTTTTTTTTCAATAATTTACACATGACTTTTGATTAAGCCGTGCATCGCACGACTATATAATAAAAGTTGGGCTTAGAAACCATGGTTGTGCTAGGTGATTTCACCAAATTGTAGAAATTTTGTTAGATTTTTAAAAATATATATAATTTTTTTTTCTTATCTTCTTCTCCTATAATTTCTAAGTTGATAAAAATTTCAATTTGAATACAATCCAAATTCTTCATTTAATCCTTTTATTATTAATTTATCTATAATTTCTAAGTGATTTATTTTATTAGCAATAGGAGATCTACTTCATTTATGATTTATGAGTTCTAGCATTCCAGGGGATTAGAATTTTGGTTTCACACTAATTGTTCATATCAACATTAATTAAAAAAAAAAAAAAAAAACAATCATAGTACACTTATACAACTACTAATATCGACATTTAATTCTATCTTTTATTTTTTTTAAACACCTCTTGGATAGACACAAAATTATAATTGTTCTTATTGATTTTTTCTATACATCTCTATCAATTTTTAGATAAATACAAAAACTTAGTTGTTATCTTTTGTTTAAGTTACTTATGATTCTTAATTAAACTGTGCATCGCACGGGCATAATACTAGTATATATATAAAACCGAAACCTCTAAAACTCTCATAATTTTCCACGTCACCACTATTTTCTTTTTCTTTTTATTTTAGGTTTTATATCTTATATATTTATTATTTCTCTTCAACGTATAATTATCTTATCAAGTGTTACAATAGTTTAGTTTAAGTAAAACTCAATTAGCTTAAAAATTCTACTTCAACTAAAATTCTATAACAAAAATTTCAACAAATATAAACCCCTACCAAGGTCGAAACCTTCATACTCGCTCAATTTTTCACAAAGAAAATTCATAAATAATACTTCTTAATATTATTAATATAAAGAAAGGAATTTCACAACACTGTTTGGACTGAGGTGCGTCACTCGCTCTCTTTAAGGAGATTCAATCCCAATGGGCCTCACGAAATTACTACCCAATTTATTCTGATTAAGGAGTTTCTGAAGAATGAAAAGGCCCAAACGGATAGTCCATTAAGTGGGACCTCTACTCTTCACCTTCTCCTTGCGCACGTATCTAGCCCAATATCTAAGACAATACATTTTAGCCCATTAATCACCACAATTAAAAAGAATAAAATAGCATCTCTCCTTTTCAATGTGGGATTAAACATTTTTCACTAACTCCTCATTTTCCATATTCACTTCCACATCTTTACATTTATGGTATAACATTTATTCATTTTAATTATTTAATATTAAAATGCTCCAACATTAGCCGTCTACAAGACTGTCTCCTTACTGGCATCCTCTCCTATCTCCCAATATGAGACTCTGTTGCAACAATAATTTTTTTTTAAAAGCCGAGTAGAAGTATGAGCTCTTCTTCTGTTATTTTCTTCTTCTCTACTTTGTTAAAAAAAATTATTTTATGGTTTTCATGTATTTTCCATGGTTTTTCATGTGTATATGATTTTTAAAATAAGGAGAATTGTAATTTGATTAATTTATATGAAAAAAATTGTTAGTTTTGTTTACTGTTATGATTTTTCCAGGTTAAATCTCACACCAAAATAAGAATGAAAAAACAACAGACTCTATTTTTATTTGTTATTAGTTTTTTTTTTTAAGAAAATATTTATTATTAGTTTTAGTTTTCATCCGAACAAAAGAGATTGCTTGAGATATGATTTGTTATGGAAATATATTCATTAAGTATACTGATACACCGATTAAATACGAATCTATAATCTTCTAAAAAATGCCCATCTACTATTATAATAATAATAATAATAATAATAATAATAATAATAATAATAATTATTATTATTATTATTATTATTATTATTATTATTATTATTATTGTGGGGCTCTATCGCATTAACCACGCTGGCCCACTATATACGGCCCAAGGCTCGCGCCGAGGATAATGTAAAGACCGAGGATAATAAGAAAGAGCCCAGGTAAAGGCCTTGCCGAGGACGATAGCCTCCTCGGCAAACCAACTTTGATAAAAGAAAAATATCCTTCGTTCAATAAATGAACGTTACCAACATTCTGGCCGCCTTAATAGTGAGGTGACCTGAAAACCCTAATACTTTAGTCACTTCAACTATTATAAAGTCTGCAAAGGCGGCTGGGAAACAACATAAAGCCTGCAAATACAAATGATGGGACAGACCCTTGTACATAGAAGTTCAGATAATTGACAAATGGATGGTGAAGATTAACTAAAGCAATAATATATAAAGAGAGGGGGGGGGGGGGATGAGTCCTAAAGAAAGAAGGACGGAGCATATATCAACTATAAGAAAAATAGGTCCTCGGAGGAAGCCGAGGACGAATATGCTTCACAAACACTTAACCAAAATTATCAGGATCCTCACAAATACTTATCCGAAGTCATTATAAAGACCCTTACCAACACCTAACCAGAGTGATGGTCCTGACCCCCATAGAAAACACTCAGTAAAATCACTTTGTTATCACCATGTCGATTTCACATCATCCGTTGTTTGTATTGCTAACGCCTAACCTTTATACCCACATCTCTACAAGTTTTATTGTTAAGGGTCCATTACTAATTATGCCCCTACAATTATTATTATTATTGATGGGATCAATCTAAGGTCAACTCGTATTTAATAATCGTGAAGTACTGTATTTAATAATTTCTCTCTCATAGGATATATGCTAATTAATAATCATGGAGTATTTAATAATTTTTCTCTCATGGAGTAATCTAATAAGTATGTACTAATTTAATATGTGCCTGTCAAATGTCATTAACCTGCCTCATTGCTAGGTGAGATTCCTTCATCAGACACCACAGAAATTTAACCCAATCGAGTTTGGGTCAAACACGGTTACACGGCAGTCAATATAGAAATTTTAGAAGATGCACCTTCATCAGACACTACGTTTTGTCTTTTGTTTGTGCTAATCTAGAGAGACCATTCCAATTCCACACGCTAGTGATGCCAACAAATTAAAAAACAAAAGTGTATCGACTTCTACATTACCTACTTTCCAGCTAAGAGCATCCACTTGGATGCAAAAATTTAGTAAATTTATATATTTAAAACCTATTTTTTCTATTTTACACTCTCATTTTTACAAAGTATTCACGTCAGTTTGTCTATTATACACGTCAATTTATTTAAATAATCATTTTTATTATTATTTTATTATATACCTCTTCGTTAATATCTATATCTCCCTCATCTCAAATCTCTGCCCTTCTCTCATCCCAAACCCCCTGCCTCCACACACGCACACACCGTCACAAAGCCAAACCTCCATGGCAAGAGCTCCATGGCCATGGCTGAACATCACATAACCATCACAAAGGTAGAAACCCACATAAATTAAACCCCTACTCTTTCTAGTTCTCTAAACCCGAATCCCACCTACCCTAGACCACCATGGCCAAACACTATGGGTTCAACCAATCAACCACCACAAACGCCGATTTGAAACTA
This sequence comes from Quercus glauca, assembly GCA_023736055.1. Taxonomy (NCBI): domain Eukaryota; kingdom Viridiplantae; phylum Streptophyta; class Magnoliopsida; order Fagales; family Fagaceae; genus Quercus; species Quercus glauca. The sequence continues at coordinate 5,002,823 of CM043324.1, forward strand.
TTAAAAAAATTATTTACACAGCTACACTCTGATCCAAGCACGACGCCAATCTGAAACTCCAATCCAAGCATGGTGAGAAGAACACCGATCCAAACACGCCGATCCAAGCACGCCGATTTGAAACTTCGATCCAAGCACGCCGATCCACCACAAGCGTTGATCCACTCTCTGTGTCTCCGTTGGTGTGTCTGTGTGTGGGTGTGTTTGGTTTTGTAGTGTCTGTGGTTGATTTTTTATTTTTGTGGTTGATTTTTTATTTTTTCTGTGGGAGTGTGTATTAGAGGAAGAAGCAGGTAATGAGGGCGTTGGTTTTGCAGATGGAGAAGAGAGAGAGAAAAAAAAAGGAGTGAAATTAGAAATTATTAAAATAATGTATAGAAGAGCTACACGATTACTGTAGCTTTTGTATATTTATGCACAATTTTGCACAATTTTACACCCACTGATGTGGGTTTTTTTTGGGTCAAAATGTGTAAAAAGAGCTACTTTTTGTATTTTACAAGATTATCCATGGTCTGATGTGGTTGCTCTAAGAGTGGATCTAGTGACAAAAAATTAAGCAATTTTTTTCCTACATTACCTACTCTCCCCTTGTGAGTGGTTCTACTTTTCCCTCCTACTATAGTCAATTTTTATTGTGCCTAAGCCTACTGCCTTGCCGACATCAAACTATTTGTCTTTCCCTAAATTTATAAATAAATAAATAAATAGAAATGCTAATGGGTGCCTTTTGGGTAATAGTTAACAATTCATTTAAAGAAAATTTTTATGAGAAAAGAAAAAAAATCAATTAATATTTTGACACATTTTTTCATTTTCCATAAAAGTGGTGTCAAACCTTTCCTAAAATAGATTGTTAACCATTGCCCTAAGGGAAAAATTATTGAATACTCCGGAAGTACTATAAATGCGTACTTCCTCTTCTCACATTACTGTGGGTTCCACTAATTAATTTATAGTGGGATCTACAATTCATGTAAGAGGGAGGAATACACATTTATGGTATTCCAGGAGCACTCAATAATTAGCCACCTTAAGGACATAGCCGCCTTAAGAATACTTGTTAGCATGACCCATAAATAAATGGTCCGATTAATTAATCATTCATTTTGGAAAAAACTTCTATGGGGAATTGAAAAAATTGTCAAAACAATTAATCATTTTTTTTTTATTTTTCTATAAAAAGTTTACTAAAATGATTACTAATGTATGCTCTAAGGATACACATTAGTAAAATCCAAATAATAATAATAATAATAATAATAACTATTTGTCTTCTACTTAATGTAATAAATTTTCCTTTTCATCATAAAAATGTAATATATTTTCCTCTCTTTTACTTTTCTTTTTATTATTATTTTTTCTTAATGTCTTTTATCTAATGTTAACAAATACTATATATTAATAAAAATAATCTATGAATACAACTTTTTTGCTATAATTTTTGTTCTAACTCTAACATGTGGGTCAATAAAAGATGGAAGAAAAAAAAGTGATACGTCTATATGAAATTGATGATTCACGAATCACAATCACACATCTCATCAAGTTATGACAAAGTGTATGGTTATAGAAGAACTATTATTATATTTACATCCCTCCGTATTGTATTTATCTCCAAAAAAAGTATACAAATGTTTCCAATTTTTTATCCAAACTTTTAAAATATAAACAGACTATACTCATAATATAAACTTACCATTCTTTCTCTATTTTTGTATTTTTTGCTAAATTTTTAAAACTTACTTTTCTTGAAAGATGTTGAATTATACACGTCTATATACTTATTGTAATATACGCATACTGTATTTTACTAACTATGATAAGCATAACACATGACTAAAACTAAACTATCTAACCCACCCAATCTACTAAGTTAAAATTGCCAAAATTTTTAATCGACCTGCCATTTTTATAGTTTGATGCGTCGACAAAGATTTGAAACATTTTCAACCATCAATGATAGATTAGTTTAAAAAATTTCCCTCAACTTGCGGAATCCAACCGAGCAACCCAGCTAATTATAAGTTGCAAATGCATTGGCTCAAATAAAAAAGAAAATTGATCTGGTTAATGTAAGCTCTAAGGGCACACATTAACCATCCACTTTAAGAAACTTTTATAGGAAATCAAAAAAGTTTTCAGAAAAGCTAAACACTTTTTTCATTTTTCTATAATAAAAAAATTTCTATAAAATAGTTTATTAATGTATGCTTTAAAGGCATATGTTAGTAAAACTCCAAAGAAAATTACACAAAAAAGTACAAATACGTGTGGCACTAAAAGTAAAATTCCATATCAAAGACGAGACTCTTTCACTTATGAAGGTAGTGACAGACATAAAAAATATAAATATAAATATATATATATATATATATTAAAAGCTAAAACTCAAAGAAAATTCAATTAGATTTAAAATGAATTTTTATTTTTATGCCACGTGTTCCATCAAATTTTTAAATTTTTATGGCAAGTAAATTTATTGAGTGCAAAATCGAAGAGTCTAAAATCCAATAGTCCAATTTTGTGCTACATGTCCGTCTAATTTTTTAATTTGTAACAAGTAAATTATTGAGTGTAAAAACCGAAGAGTCTAAAAATCCAATTAAATTCTAAATTATATATATATGAGAAATTATTACATATTTTATAAATGTATGGTTTTAAAAAGGTGTAAGCTAATACCATGTAAAATTTGAATATTTTCTTTTAAAAAATGTATTATTTGAATCATGTAATTGTGACTATTTTTAATTGTACTCGTACATATGTACGGAGCTGCACCCTAGTATATATATATCATATAATATGAGCAACATCAAATTTTTTTTTTTTTGAGGGGGAGCAACATCAAATTTATAAATAAAAAAAAAAAGTTTTAGAAATTCAACAATTTCTGCAATCAATAGTCGTCCTCTTCATCTTGCACTCTCAAACCTTTTTAATATTTCTATGTAAAAAAGGAGAAGATATTTCTAGTAGTTCTATTTCGTGATAGAGAGAACATGTCTTTATATTTGTTTACACGCTCCAATTTTGCTATCTCTAGCTCTTGGGTCAAGGGTTGAGCTTCAAATTTTTAGAAAGGAGTTTTTACACATATATACATTTAAATTAAACTATAGTAGAATTTCTATGTTGTAAATAAATTAAAAAAAAAAAAAAAAAACTCTTGGGTCAACGTCAAACAATTGCAACTTCTTTATTGAAACTTCGAAGTACAGCTTTCGGTCTCCCTTTTTTTTTTTTTACTGAACATTTGGTCTCCCATTTGCTAATGATAATAATTTCACAAAATATTTTTCATACGGTTTGGACTAAAATCATTTTATTTTTGACAAAAGCCAGAATTGTGGTGCAAATATTATGTTAAGTAAACATTACATGAATATCCCAAAAACAAGGCTCATAGATTCCGTAAAATAAAAAGTTGTATATAACAAAATAAACTCGGAGGATATTGACATATTGTCACTCTTTATTGGCACCATTATTATTAAGCTCAATTTTCATATTTATTCACTTTAACCGCTTAACATGACATAGACGACAATATTAAATAAATAAAATATGTCCAATCGATCGACACTCAAGTCGGACAGTCGACGACAAAACCAGCCCCAATCTGAACTACGGTTAGGTTTCAATCCCAACTATTCACTCCACTTCTTTGCACCTATCAGTTCTTTTGACCAATAATGACAATCTTAGATCCCTCCAACGGTTTAAATCAATGATCTAATTCATCCTTGGCTGAACCAACTGGGTTTTTTTTTTTTTTTTTTTCAAACTAATTTTGTATCATTATTTATTATCTCTCACCTACCTTCATTTGCATTTGATTGAGCCACCAAAAGCAGTGGAACCCTTTGGTTGAACCACTTTTTTGTTTACTTTTTGGTGAGTCCCTTTTTTTCATTTTCTTTTTTCGGTTGGTGAAATTCAAATAAAAATTCAACATGATGGACCTAAAGACTTGAACTATTAAACTATTAAGGTTCCACAACATTGGACCAAGCTCTTTATCAAGCAAGGCTGCAACGGTTATATACAGCATCCCTATCATATTATGTAAGTCTCAGTTATATGGGACCCAAATATGAGATATATTTTCCTTCCACAGTTAAGTTATGAAAAATGTTAATAGATTCCCTAAGTGCATTGGTTTAGTAATTATTTTTAGAAACATTTTATAAGAGAACGATAAAGCAACTAATTATGTTGAAATTTTTTTACATTTCTCATGAAAATGATTTAAAAAAATTTCTAATATAGTTTATTAACAATTACCCTAAAGGCACCCGTTAACATGACCTTTAAGTTATTATCTAGCTTCTCATCAAATAATTATTAGTTTATTAATTAAAACAAGGTGCTGAAAATAAAACATGAAATTCTTCAATTTTGAACACTTCAATTGCACTGACAGTTATGGCAACTCTACCCACAGCAAAAGTTGCTCGACAATAAGTGGTCACTCACATGGATTGAGTTGCATCAGAAGATAGATATGCTTGCAAAAACATTATATATATATATATATAGAGAGAGAGAGAGATGTGCCATGTCCACAATATTTTTGCAACAAATCATAAGTGATTAGTTGTTATTGGTTCAAATTTGAACCTAATCCTAATATTACTTTTTTACTCCAATAATAATAACCTGCCACTTAGGATTTATTATAAAAATATTGTAAAAATGTTGTGGACATATCATTTCTCATATATATATATATATATATATGAGGAACTTAGAGATTCAAACTAAGCCTCTGTATTCGTATCCTACGCCCACAGCATGAACAAAGCCAAGAATACATTATAACCATTTTCTTCCAGAGCTCTTCTCGCAACATCTTCTGCAAAGCCCATCTCCACAAGTATTTGCAACTGTTACTCATCAATCTGCTCATCAATCTGCTCACCAATCTGCTCCTGCCATTGATAAAGACAAATTACAAGATGCAAATGCAATGACTCGAATAAAAAGAAAATTACAGATGTAAGTACAAACATGAGTGATACTAAAAGCAAAATTCTATATTGAAGACAAGACCCTTTCACTTATAATGATGGTGACAGATATGCAAGATAACTACTCTATTTATTATTACTTTAATATTTATTTTCTTCTTATATCTAGCCCTCATGTCTTTCTTTCTCTCAACTCTCTCTCTCTCTCATGTCTTAGGCTTTACTCTCTTTTTGACAGAAAAAACTTAGTACTCCAGGAGCAATGGAAACCATGTATGAAGCCCATCCCTCGTGTGAAAAGAGGGAGCATTTCTCTCAAAGCATATAAGAATTATTGACTATTCTAACTTTTTTTTTTTATTGTTATAGTACACTATTAGATTATTCAGTAGGTCTTTCAGAGCATTCACATAGATGGAAATAAAAATTTTAGCATTTAACATCTCAAAAGTAGTTTTATTTATTTTTACATACAATTTTACAATACACATTGCATTAATGACCTTATTTTTACCATCAGCCAAACATTATTCATTTTTTTATTAAGCTGCGTTTGTTTCAACAAAAAATGGATTTGGGAAAATATTTTACATCTTGCCGTGCGTTTGGTTGCGCATGAAAAATTATGTCAAACTGAAAACCATTTCCTTGACTATAAAATTCGGCCCCCAGAACTGGAAAATGAATTACACATGCATTTTACCTTCAAATGATTTTCGGACTCAGACACTTGAAGAGAGAGAGAGAGAGAGAGAGAGAGAGAGAGAGCAAGATGAGAGAGTAGAAAGAGTGAGCTAGAAGCACACACAACCCCAGATCGCACCATCGCCCTAACCCTAGATCGCACCGGTCTCGTTGCACCCTAGCACCGCCGAGATTGCGCCCTAGATCACATTGCCAAGATCGCGCCATCGCCACCGCCCTCTAGATCGAACTCTCTTCCTCTCAATCTCAGCGCCCCACATGCAGACGCCGGTCTGAGGTCCCCCCTTTACGCCAGCAAAGCCCATCTCATCTCCAACATCTCTAATCTGTCGCTCCCACGTCATCAGCGAAACACTTCTCTCAAACCTACCCTCTACAATACCCAATCCACCTAAGACCGATCCACCCAAAACTAATCTCGTTCTTGACCCACCCAAGGCTAATCTCATTGCCGTCGCCGAAGATCATCGTCGCTGCTAAAAACCAATCTTTTTTTTTTTTAGAAACAAACATACACACACAAGAGAGAGAGAAAAGGGTTCTAACACAAAGACACATCACGTTAACCCGATCTTCATCTCTTTCCCAATCTATATCATATTCTTCCATTAATAAGTAATTGGATTTTACTAAGATTTGTTGAGGTTCAAAAAGAAATTAGACAGCCCACCCATAGGCCCACAGAGATAGAAAAGGTATTGGGCCCATTTCACACAAAAAAGGAGAGAAAAATGAATAAATGGTGGGCTGTCACAGAAAGAAAGAAAGAAAGAAAGAAAAAAAGCCCAAAGGGCTGGGATCTAGGGAAGAGGCCCAACCAGCGAACCAGACAAACTGAGAAGGGAAGAAGCTGGGCCGGAATCCCAGAGAGCCTCCCAGAGATAGAGGATCCTTGGGCGCGCAGGAGGATCATAACAGAAAAATTAAAGAAAGGCAAGAGACAAAGGGCACGTGGACCTTGTGACCCAGACACGCAGAGAAGGTACAAAGCAAAAAACGCAGAAACACTGTTTCAACCGTTTGGAGATAAAGACAAGGAAGAGTACAACTGGGAAAGGCTGGGACGCTGAAGAGAAAAAGCCAGAAAGGGCCTCAAGCCAGCCAACGGGAAAATCTGGAAATGGAAAGGAGCCGAGGGACTTTTATCTGGTCGGAACAAAAAGCAAGGAACTATGAAGAAAGGGGAAACGACACGATCCTGAGGCAACCAGGCACGGTACAGACTCCAAAGGGTAAAACAGGGAAATCGCTAGTTCACCAGGGAGGCCGAAGTTGTGCTATAAAAGGAGGAAGGAATCCACGCTACAAGGCATTCACGAATTTTCAGAACGATCGGACCATCTAGAGCATTAACCATTGCTTTCCTGAAGTCCTAGAGAGTTACAGAAAATACTCTGTAATTTGAGAGAAAAACAGGGGAACCGTCCCCGGTATCCCAGCACAGCCACTATTGAACATGCTCGGATTCAACAAGTTCAAACTTTGCAAGTCTTTGAAACTTGAATAACTATCAAAGTCTGTAACTTATGAGCTTAGTTGAACCTTGCATCATGTCTTAGTGAGCATTGTAGTCATAGCTTAATAAAATCAATGAAATATACCTCACTTAATTAGAGGATCCCCAGCTTGTTCTTATGTTATGTTTTCCATTTTTTTTGTCATTTGCATTAATCCTTTACTGCATAAACGTCGTTCAATATCCATGCTTCCTTTTATTAGCTATTTGTGTTATGGAAAGTATGTTTTGTGCACCAATTGATTTTTAAAACAGCCCCTTTAGCTGCGGAGAATCAATCCCAGTCCACCAAGAACATCTCACACAGCCCAGAGTTCCTGGGCCACAGTGCTAAAAAAAAAGGGCACTCTCACATTTTGGCGACTCCGCTTGGGACTGGGTAAAGAAAAGGGAAGAAGCAATCCCTTCGCAGAACATGCCTTCAAGACAAAGGAACAGTAAAGGTGCAAACATGCCACCCACGGCCTCTGAGCCCGTGGGAGAAAATGAAGTAGCCTCCAGAAAAAGAGGCGAGGTGCCCTTAACAGAGCACGAGGCCGTGTCAGAACAGAGGAATGCAAGGCAAGAGCTAGACCCTATGGCTCAAATGACCGCGATGTTGAAAGAGTTGCAACAAGAAGTTCACCTTCTCAAAGAAAGTAAGACGCAAGAAGTCAGAGACAATGCCCCCCATATGGGTAACCAAGACAGAACCCAGCCAGAGGGAGGATCAGCAGTGGGAGGAGGAACTAACCCCCAATATTTGACACTGGCAGATGTCAGTGCCCTCTTGGACCAAGAAAGGGAAAAACTTTCCAGGACCCCCAAGCAATTTTCTCGGGATCCCCCATTCCCACTGGAACTCCTTGGCAAGCTGTACCCCAAAGGATATAAGCCACCAAAGTTCCATCCTTTTGATGGAAGGAATGGAAGTGCAGTAGAACACGTGAGTAGGTTCGTCCACACTATGGGCCCCTATGCAGGAGACCGGGAGCTGTGCCTAAGAGAATTTGCTAAGTCCCTGGTGGACAGAGCATACACTTGGTACACTACACTGAGACCTGGGTCCATTAAGACCTGGGATGAAATGATGGAAAGATTTTGCGCAAAATATTACCCTGGTGAGGACAAGGTCACTTTCCAAAGCCTTCAGATGGTGAGGCAGAGGCCTGGAGAGGATCCTGTCCAGTTCATCAAAAGATTTGAAGATGTGTCCCTAGACTGTTATGGGGACCATGAAGAAAAAGAGCTTGTGGAGACTTGCATCTCTAACATGCTTTTCGATTACAGGCTCAACCTCGAAAACTTATGTATCACACAGTTCGCTGACCTGTTACAGAAAACAAGAAGGACAGCACAAACTATGAGGGCGAAGAGGGCACCAGCATCCCAAGCCATGACGGCATCAGTGGGGGAAAAAAGGAAGAGGCCTGATGGGAAAATGTTCGAGGAACCACCAGTGATCCCATGTACCGTAGAAGAATTAAACCACATCCTGGACAAATGGATCGGGGATGGAGTGATTAAGCCATTCACTGTGTCCAGGCCACCAACCGAAGAAGAAAGGAAAAATCCTTTGTTTTGCAGGATTCACAATTACGTTAAGCATTCCACCAAGGATTGCTGGACCCTCCGCAGGCTTTTCCACAGGAAGCTAAGAGAAGGAACCCTGGAACTCACCCAGAAGGAGCCAGAAGTACAAAGAAACCCCCTGCCCAACCATAAAGGAAAGGGGGTAGTAGCTGTGGTGATCCATGGGAACTCGGCAGAAGCAGAAGAGTCAGGAGGATCCTTCCACCCAAACACAGTCAGGACCCTCCAAAAGAATCCCAAGTTCAGGTCATTATTCAATTAGCTGGGATTTGGACCAGAAGCAAGAAGGGTGGCCACGGAATCCCTCATGACTATAGCAGCAAATTCAGGAATGGAATGTTTCACGGCAGAATCACATGCCAGCCGAGCTTTCCTGGAGACAACAAATGCCATAACCTTCACTGATGAAGACATGGAGGTTGAGCATCCAGACCACCGTAGACCTCTTTACCTAATGGCCACCATAAATGGTGTCCAAATTAGAAGAGCACTTGTAGACACAGGGGCATCACTCAACCTCATAGCCCTGAGCACCTTGGAAGCCGTGGGCTTGGCTGGAAGGAGGATCCTGGGGGCTCCCATGGAGATAACCGGATTTGGAGGATCAACAGAATCAACTGAAGGCTATATACAAGTAGCCCTAAGGGTGGGGCCAATAGTGGCCTTGACCAGATTTCACGTAATCAATTCAGAAGTGTCCTACCATGTACTCCTGGGACGGCCATGGCTCCATAAGCACCGCCTTATACCATCCACATACCACCAGTGCGTTAAGGGGAGATTGAATGGGAGGCCTGTAAGGATCCCTACCAACCACAACCCTTTCAACCAAGGAGAAGTAAACTTTGTAGAAACAATGTTTTATGATGAGTTGGGACCAGATGATGAAAGTCCCATACCAGGGACCCCAGGAACACCTATTTTGGAAAAAGAAGAGGGAGGAGGTACCCATGACTTGAGGGACCTCCTAAAGAGAAAAAGGCAAAAGAAAGAGCCCAGCGCCTCGGGATCCCAGGAGTGTGTAGTAGTACGAGAGCCCGGGGGAAGATTAATATATCGTTTGTGAAGGTGCACGGGACCTGAGTGCATCGTGCAGGAAGGTCCCGGACCACCAGAATGTATGATGGCCCAGGAGGAAGTCCAAGAGGAACCAGTCGAAGAGACACAAATCCAGCCTGAGGAAGAATTACAGGAAGTAAACTTAGGAGTTGGACTGAGATCCCAGAAACCGGTTTTCATCAGTAGTCGGTTGACAACATAGGAAAGGGGGCCACTGCTGGCTTTGCTCAAAGAATACGCAGATGTATTTGCATGGACCTATGATGAGATGCCCGGTCTGGATCCTAGATTAGTGGTCCATGCTCTCAATGTGGACCCAGGAGTTAAGCCAGTAATCCAACCAGGCAGGGTCTTTCACACTGATATAGAAGCCCAGATAACTCAAAAGGTCAAGAAGCTACTAGCAGCTGGCTTTATCAAACCCATCCAGCACCCCAGATGGCTTTCTAACATAGTACCTGTGAAGAAAAAGAACGGCCAGATCCGTTGCTGTGTAGATTTTCGCAACCTGAATAAAGCATGTCCAAAAGATGAGTTCCCTCTGCCTAATATTGACCTCCTTGTGGATTCAGCTGCAGGAAGTTCCATGTTCTCATTCATGGACGGGTATAGTGGGTACAACCAGATTCGCATGGCTGCCAAGGATGCCGAGAAAACAGCATTCAGGACACCAATCGGAAATTTTTATTATACCGTGATGCCGTTTGGTCTAAAAAATGTAGGAGCCACATACCAGCGAACCATGACAGCCATCTTCCATGATATGATGCATGAGGAAATGGAGGATTATGTGGATGATATTGTGGTCAAATCAAAAACTAGGACAGGGCACCTTCAGATACTTGAACGGGTTTTCAAAAGATGCAGAGAATACAAGCTACGCATGAACCCCATGAAATGCGCTTTTGGGGTATCTGCAGGAAAGTTCCTCGGGTTCCTGGTGCATCACAGAGGCATAAGTGTAGATCCAGTCAAAGATGCAGCCATTGCTACTATGAGAAGACCAACGACAGTGAGGGAGCTCAAAAGCTTTCTGGGAAGGGTTTCCTACATCAGGAGATTCGTGCCAGGACTGGCTTCGGTCACAAGGGGCTTATCCAAGCTGTTAAAAAAGGGAACTGAGTTCACCTGGGGAGCAGAACAGCAAGAAGCCTTCCAAAGGGTCCAACAGATCATGAATCATCTGCCCACTCTCCAGGCACCAATACGTGGGCGACCCTTGCTATTATACTTGGCATCAAATGCCCAAGCAATAGGAGCCCTGTTGGCCCAAGAGGATGATGGTGGGAACGAGCAACCTGTTTACTATGTGAGCAGAACACTCAAGGATGCCGAAACCAGATATCCCAGGATAGAAAAGGCTTGCCTAGTGGTTATTTACGCATCTCAGAGGCTGAAGAGATATTTCTCAGCCCACCAGATCCTGTTGGTAACTAAATCACATCCCATAAAAGCACTCCTGCATCAGCCCCTCCTAACAGGGAGAATAGCACAGTGGCTGGTCCTGCTTTCTCAATATGACATAGGCCTAAGGACCCCCAAGGCCGTCAAAAGTCAAGCCATAGCTGATCTCCTGGCACAATTCCCAGGGAAGGAGGAAAGCCCACTAAGCGAAGAGATCCCAAGTGAAGTGGCAGTAGCAGAAATCCCGGGAAAGAAATGGACAATGAGATTTGATGGGTCAGCTACAGCAACTTCAAATGGGGTCGGAATTGTACTGAGTTGTGAAAACGGAGACACCATACCTCTATCCTTCAAGCTTGGTTTCTCCTGCTCCAATAATGCAGCCGAGTACGAGGCGTACTTAACCGGGCTAACTATAGCACTAAGTATTGGGGTAAAACACATGAGAGTACTGGGAGATTCCAATCTTGTGGTATCCCAGGTGAAAGGTGACTTTGCATTAAGGGAACAAAGTTTGGCAGCCTACAGGACATGGGCACAAAGGCTGGAGCAGGAATTCCTGACCTTTAGCATAGAGTACACGCAGAGAAGTGAAAACAGATTTGCAGATGCGCTTGCCACCCTGGGATCCCAAGTACCATTCAAGGGAAAAGACACTTTAGTCAGAATAGGAAGGCAGGAGCATTCCATCTTAAAAATCCTCCAACAAATATCCCCCGGAGAGTCCAAACAATGGGACTGGAGGAGCGAAGTGAAAGAAAAGATGAAAGAAACAGGATCCGGAGGGAATGTCAAGGAACTGAGAGACTACACTCTAATGGAAGGAGAACTATACAAAAGACTGCCCGGAGGGATCCTATCCAGATGTATCAATGAGAAAGAGGGGAAGCTGAGGTTAGAAGAACTACATACCCAAGTCTGCGGGACCTCAGAAAAGATCAGTCTATACAGGAGGATGCAGCGCATGGGGTACTACTGGCCAAATATGAGCAAAGAAGCATCAACTATACAGGAAAAATGCCAAGAATGCCAACCTTCGATAGACAGGGGAGAAAACTATGCTGTATTTGTTACAGAAGACTGGAGGACCCCTTTCATGGAATACTTGGCTCAAGGGATCCTACCAACTGACAGGACGCTGGCCCACCAGCTCAAGAAGCTCGCAGTCAGGTATTTCTTACAGGACGGGATCCTATTCAAAAGGGGATACAGTGGAGATCCCCCTAAGATGCCTGGGATCGAGGGAAGCCAGAGAAGTGGTCAGGGAAGTCCATTCTGGTGATTGTGGAAGTCACCCAGGTAAAAGGAGGCTTTATAAACAGTTACTACTACTGGGATACTACTGGCCAACAATGAAAAAGGACTCCGAAGAGGTAGTCAAAACCTGCCACGCATGCCAAGTCCTTGGAGATGCAATCCATACTCACCCAAATACGTTACAAGACATGACAACCCCATGGCCTTTCCACACTTGGGGGCTTGATCTCATAGGGCCTATAAATCCTCCATCCAGTGGTTACATATGGATCTTGGCAGCCACTGAATATTTTACAAAATGGTAGAGACCATCCCCTTGAAGAAAGCCACTGGAGCAGCTGTAGCAAACTTCATTCGAGGCCATATCATTACGAGGTTTGGGATCCCCAAGAGGTTGATCAGTGACAACGGGACCCCATTCATAAATAAAGACATGAAGGGGTTAACAGAAGCTTACTACATCAAGCATGGAAGGTCTACACCATACTACCCACAAGGAAATGGCCAGGCAGAGGCCACTAATAGGGTGCTCTTGAAGATCCTTAAAAAAATGAAGCAAGAATATGGAGGAAAATGGAGTGATCACCTGGCAGAGGTACTTTGGGCGTGCAGGAGCTCTGTGAAAACAGCCACGGGATTTTCACCATTCTCCCTGGTCTATGGGACAGAAGCTATCAGCCCAGTAGAGTTAATTGTTCCCACACCAAGAGTAGTACTTGAGGAAAGTCAGGAGGACACCGAAGACACAAACAATGAAAGGAGGTTAACAGACCTAGAAGGGGTAGAGGAAGAAAGAGAACTGGCCAAAAGAAGAAGCCAGAGGTACCAGCAAAGGATGACAAGAGCATATGCACAAACAGTACGCCCGAGGACTTTCACTAAAGGGTAGTTGGTACTAAGGACAGCAGAACATGTGAGAAGAAACCTACCGGGACCCTCCAAATTTGCCCCAAAGTGGGAAGGACCCTACATTATCAGGGAGGCCCATGATAGTGGGTACTACTACCTCACGAAGGAAGATGGAACAATCCTGACAGAGCCCATAAATGGGAAGTGGTTGAAACAATACTACGCATGAGAAGGGAGAGGTCTCAGTACACTGGAATCCTTTTGGCAAAATTGCTTCTACCTGCTAAGTGTTCCTCTTCTTTCCTTCTTTCATATATACTATTATTTGAGTAGTTCTGTTCGAAAACTAGAGGTAGAAGGACATTCTACGATCCTTACTATCTAGGTTAGATTTGCTGTGTTCCTTGAATGACATTTATGTTTTTTTTTAAGATTCAATGAAATTTCTGCTTTTAATTTTTCAGTTATTAAATCCTAAGTATCACAAAATTCCTAACATAGACAAAATCAGGGGAGGATACCTGAGGAAATCTTCTTACATAACCCAGGATCACCCCACAAGATAACTACAAACAGTTGAAATTAAATACATGGTCTAGGACCTCAAGCATGAACTGAGAGTACCTAGCCCAGTACTTGATACAAAAAAAAACTTGCCAAAATTCATGAGCTGGGACAAGTAAGAATACATTACCAAACGTACCCAGCTCAGTACTTGTGCAACAAAAGAGGGGGGATACCTGGGGAAATCTTTTGATACATAACCCAAGATCACCCCACAGATAGCTGCGAAGCAGCCAAGTCTCAAATACATGGTCTAGGATCTCAAGCATAAACTGAAGATACCTAGCCCAGTACTTGATATAAAAAGAAACCTGCCAAGTTCATGAGCTGGGACAAAAAAAAAAGAATACAATAATACGTTGCCAAATGTACCCAGTTCAGTACTTGCGCAATCAGGAAGGAAAAAAATGGGTACCTAGTTGGAACCTGCAACAAAATTTGTGGGAATCACAGGTTAGGACTCAGCAAAAAAAAAAAAAAAAAGAGAAGACAAGAAAAGAAGATCCACATGCCACTTGAAGCAGAGCTATACTAAAGCACAAGTACATAGAAGCAGTCTCAAAGCACAAGTGCAGATCTAAAAAAAAAAAAAAAAAAAACAGAAACATTGTCCAACCAAAGAAATAGAAAATTTATACAATCCCAAATTGTCCACACATATCCAGACAATTAAAAAAAAAAAAAAGGGAGGAGAGAAATGCTAAGTAAGGAGGCCAGCCAACAAAGAGCCACTTGAAGGAAGAGCAAGGATAGCTGAAGAAAGAACTCTCTGCCTTTTAACTTTCAGATCTTGCAAAGTCTTGTGAGCGCGGGCCAGAGCTTCCTCAGCATCAATACTCTTAGAAGCTTGCCTCTAGAAGAGCGCTTGGGCTAGTGATCGCAGGTACTCCAACAAAAAGGACAAGTTAAACTTGGCCTCCAAAAGATCCTGAACAACTCCCCTCCATTCCAAGAGCTTCTCCTCAGAAAGAGAGTCCAGTGAGGAATCTCTCAGAGAAATCAACACGGCGCACAGCAGCTCCAGCAGAATGTTCCCTAAGAATACTCCTCCTCTGAAACCAAGGGTAAAGTCCCCATGACTTTTATGCAGCCCTTCTAGCAATGGCAGGCCTTCCATAGGCACAGAGAACCGCAAGAAGTTGCCATAGGAAGATCCGAAGCGGCAGAAATGACTGGCAGGGAGACTGTTGAATTCCAGAAGATCAAAACGAGCCAAAAAGGTAGGGAGCCTTGAAGCAGGGTCTGAAACAACCACCTCTGGGGCCTTCCCCTTTGCTGCATCATCGCCCGGGGTCCCAAAGGAACCTTCAACCTCCTGAACAGCATAAGGAGCAGCAGCTTGAGCAGATCCTACACCTCCCTCAGGAGTCACGATTTCAGGATCTTTGATATCAACCCCTGCAAAAAAAAAAAGGGGGGGGGCCTAGCTTCTAAAAAAAAAAAAAAAAAAAAGAGGGGGGAACAAAAAGTGATAGAGGAAAAACCAGTATCAGCCTCTTGGGGTGAAGTTTCCTCCTCTTCCTCCTCTGATTTCTTGAAAGATTCTAGGAAAGAACACAGAGCAAGTTGAAGAAAAGGTGAGGAAGCCCCAGCAAAACGGCTAAAAGAAGGCAGGGACACAGGGGGCTTCGCCATAACAAAAAAAAACAAACACAAAAAAGTGGGGACGAGGGAAGAAGAAAGAAAGAATGCAGTAAGGACAGTCAACACCCCACCTTCAGAATCCTCCGATTCCAAAGAAGTAGCAGCACCAGAGGCAGATCTTGCAGTAGCTTGGCCTGGAAAGAAGAACTCAAAAAAAAAAAGAAGAAAAAAGGGGGCGCAAAAGAGATAAAGGTAAAAGGCTATATAAAAGAAAAGAAAGGCTCACCTGTTTGCCCGGATGATGATGCGCCTCCCAAGGTCCTTGTACTTAAACCAGTCTGAGGTAACACGGTTCTGACAAGGCTGGGAATCTGTTCAAAGTGAGAACTTGGGGATGCGGGAAGCTTGGGAGCCTCAGGATCTTGGGCAGCCTGGACATCCTGCGTTGGTTGCACAGTTTCCTCAGCTATGTCACCAATGGGAACCTCCTCCTCTTTACTCTGAGATGCAGCTTCAGCCATCTCCTCCTCCAAAGTCTCACCAACCACAGGGGGAGGAACCTCAACCTAAAAAAGAAGAAGAAGGAGAATGAGCAAAAAGGACAGCACGGGTAAATAACACTTGTGAAATAAATATGAGAAAGCAGCAAAAGACACAGGTAAGGAAAAACCATACCACATCTTCACCAGAAGATTGACTTCTACCCTTCCTGGGACGTAGCTTACGCTTGGACTGCACAAAAAAAAAAAAAACAAACAATCACTCATTAGTTAAAAAAAAAAAAAAAGAGAAAAGGGAAGAAATAACAAAGTTGCAAAAGAGCAAAGGAGGAAAGAGGCCTTGCTCTTCTTTCTCTTTCAACAGGGTCTCCAAGTCTCTGTTGTCTACTACGGGTACGTCCAGAGGGTCCCAAGGAACCATGAACTGAAGGACTCACAGGAGCTGGGGGAAAAGAAGACTCTACCTTAGTCTTCACCCGGCCCTTTGTGGCCAAAGGTTGCTCCACTTCAAAAAGAAATTAGACAGCCCACCCATAGGCCCACAGAGATAGAAAAGGTATTGGGTCCATTTCACACAAAAAAGGAGAGAAAAATGAATAAATGGTGGGCTGTCACAGAAAGAAAGAAAGAAAGAAAAAAAGCCCAAAGGGCTAGGATCCAGGGAAAAGGCCCAACCAGCGAACCAGACCAAACTGAGAAGGGAAGAAGCTGGGCCAGAATCCCAGAGAGCCTCCCAGAGATAAAGGATCCTTGGGCGCGCAGGAGGATCATAACAGAAAAATTAAAGAAAGGCAAGAGACAAAGGGCACGCGGACCTTGTGACCCAGACACGCAGAGGAGGTACAAAGCAAAAAACGCAGAAACACTGTTTCAACCGTTTGGAGATAAAGACAAGGAAGAGTACAACTGGGAAAGGCTGGGACGCTGAGGAGAAAAAGCCAGAAGGGGCCTCAAGCCAGCCAACGGGAAAATCTGGAAATGGAAAGGAGCCAAGGGACTTTTATCTGGTCGGAACAAAAAGCAAGGAACTATGAAGAAAGGGGAAACGACACGATCCTGAGGCAACCAGGCACGGTACAGACTCCAAAGGGTAAAACAGGGAAATCGCTAGTTCACCAGGGAGGCTGAAGTTGTGCTATAAAAGGAGGAAGGAATCCACGCTACAAGGCATTCACGAATTTTCAGAACGATCGGACCATCTAGAGCATTAACCATTGCTTTCCTGAAGTCCTAGAGAGTTACAGAAAATACTCTGTAATTTGAGAGAAAAACAGGGGAACCGTCCCCGGTATCCCAGCACAGCCACTATTGAACATGCTCGGATTCAATAAGTTCAAACTTTGCAAGTCTTTGAATCTTGAATAGTTATCAAAGTCTGTAACTTATGAGCTTAGTTGAATCTTGCATCACGTCTTAGTGAGCATTGTAGTCATAGCTTAATAAAATCAATGAAATATACCTCACTTAATTAGAGGATCCCCAGCTTGTTCTTATGTTATGTTTTCCATTTTTTTTGTCATTTGCATTAATCCTTTACTGCATAAACGTCGTTCAATATCCATGCTTCCTTTTATTAGCTATTTGTGTTATGGAAAGTATGTTTTGTGCACCAATTGATTTTTAAAACAGCCCTTTTAGCTGCGGAGAATCAATTCCAGTCCACCAAGAACATCTCACACGGCCCAGAGTTCCTGGGCCACAGTGCTAAAAAAAAAAGGGCATTCTCACAAGATTTTATCACAATATTTAAATTTTCACAATAAATGATGTAATATACTACAATTGAAAGTCTTTATCAAATGCTTGCAATTATCCACAAGAAAGATTTTGGGGTTAGGTCAAGTTCCCCCCTAAAAATTTTGGATTGGGTTATGGATGGCTGAAAAACCGACCCGACACGACAAAACTCAACTCTAGTTTTGGGTTGTTTTTATGACAGGAATATTACATGTAGGGCTATAAATGAACTAAGCCAATCATGAACAACTCGAGCTCAGCTCGATAAAAAGTTTATTCATGTTTGTTTGTTTATAATCAAGCCAAACTTGATCCTTAGTTTTAAGCTCATTTAATAAACAAATCAAGCCCAAGTAAAAAAATTTGTTCATGAACAAGCTCGTGAATTATTAGGCTTGCTACACAATAATTCAAGCATAAACTCATTTATAAGTTTTTATGTGTTAGTTAAATATACTCATTACACATATCTTAATAATGACATGACCAATATAAGACCATTACCTATATTACCTTAATTTTTTCCTTCTCTTTAAACTGATAAAAAACCACTTTAGACTATAGTTACATTTAAAAATAAATAATTAAATAAGCCACATATGATTCTTCCTTATCAATCATCTAAAGTAAAATTATAAAACATGTTAGTATTTTCTCATTTATAATTGTTACAAACAGGTATTTTTCTAATCCTTCACCATCTAATATGAATGTAAAAATTGTATTTTGAACAATTGCTAAAGCAGTAAATAAGGAATTATCAATGGATGAATAAATTATTAATTTGAATAATAGTTAATCATAAATAAGATTAGATTCATGATAAAATGCGTATACTATTTTCTCTTTTCTTAATTTTAGAGATTTAAATATTTAATAATGTAATTTTTTTAGATCTCAAATTCAAAAACTTGACTTGAGCTCAAGTTTGAACTTGATATTAAAATTGAGTTTGACTTAACTAATTAATCAAGTCAAACCAAGTCAAGTTTAAACTTTTGAACTTTCTCACGAGATCATGCTCAAATTCTATTTTTAGACTTGTCACAAGTTCAAGCCAAACTCAAATTTTTTATTTTTCTTGACGAGCCAAGCTTGAACATGCACTACTTGACAAAGCAAGCTGAGCTCGCTTACTGCCCTATGAATCATGTGTTGTAATAGGTTGTGGAAGTGGTAGGTGGATTTGCAAATATATTGTCTTGTTTAAATGAGTAGAGAGATGGAGAAAGAAGAGAGTGAGAGGAATTGGGGAAGAGACACAAACAAGGATGTCTAAGAGAAAGAGAGAAATTAATAAAATATGGGATATAAAGTTACAGTATATACTATTACTGTAGCAATTATGTAAATTTGCACAAGTTTAACTTCCCTAATGGTATAATATGGGAGAATTTTGGGTTAAATGTGCACAAATTGCCAATTTTTTTTTGGGTTATTATTACTATTTTTTTTTATAACAGGAAAAACTGATTTTTGGGTTATTAATTCATACCTCGGTAGCCATCAGCGGTGTTGGATAACGCAGCACCATTGGATAACGCAGCACCGTATGAACGCCGTTAGAGCCTTTTTCCGGCTTACAACCGTTAGAGCCGTTTTCCGACTTACAAGAGCTAAAAAGGCAACCCATCTATCACTGACGGTAGTGGCACATCCGAGATTTTGAGTAAAAAAAGAGTGAAATTTCCGACAACGTAGCTGAGCCTTTTGTTGAGACAGGAACAGAGAAGTTTCTGAAATGATACTTGACTTCAAAAAGAGAGACAAGAGAAAGGGAGAACGCGGGCGGGCTTCAACTAGGGTTGTAATCGGTTCGGGTCGGTCGGTGTTGAAGTCAGTTTTTGCACCGAATCGATAATGTCGGTTTCAACATATTTGGCACCGAAACCGATATGTAAGGAACGAACGCCCGATTACATTCGGTTTCGGTTTCATTCGGTTGGATTTCGGTGTTTGGGAGAGGAGAAAAAAAAAGCAACAAGAAAAAGAGAAGAAGAAGATTGGTGGTTTTGGAATGAGAGAAACAAAATCAAGAAAAAAAAAAAAAGCAGAAAACATACCAAGAGCAAAATCAAATCATAATAGCAGCACCGGGGTGGGGGTCGGCGTTGAGAAGAAGAGAAAGGAATAAGATGTCCAGTGAGAGAGAGGCAGAATGGTGAGAGAGAGAGAGAGAAAAAAATGTTAGGGGCGGCTGGAGCGAAATCTAGGTGTTATCAGAAGTTATAAATATGCTAGGGTTATAAATGCTAGGGTTTCAATGGTTTTAAAAATTAAAAAACTCAAAAATGTTTACGTGAACAAGAGAGCACTTACCCATTGCACTCACACCATACCACTAAGCTACAGACTCTGACAGAGCTTAGAACTATATATATATATATATATATATATATATATCGGTTCGGTTCGGTTCGGTTCAGTTGGTTTTGGGTGAAAAAATCCAACACCGCCACCGAACTGGAATAACAGAAAACTGCCCGAAACTCTAAAATTTCGGTCTGTTGGTCAGTTTTTTGCACACCCCTAAGGCTATTGAAATAGTTTGGGAAACAACGCTATTTGGCGTATGGTGGTATTTCCCCTTACACGTGTCTTATTTTTATTGGGTGGTATGTATGCTGACGTTGAGTAATACCATAAGATAATATCTTGAGTTCGAAAGTCTTAAAAATTCTTACGTTGTATTTATAAGAGTTAAAAAAAATATATGAGCATTCAATAGCACTTAACTTATACCGGAATTAAACTATGAATTTTTTTTACTAAAAAAAGAAATGTACTTAATTATATATTTTTAAATGTAGTCATGTATATTCATAGGATTATAAACTACTTACTTGGGTGACTGATTTGCCAAAAATAAAAAGTTGTACTTACCAAAAAAATTTTATATACATAATTCTATTTAAACTAGCCTCATCACATGTGCTTTGCGCATGCGATGAGAGCCTTTTTTTTTTTTTTTTTTTTTTTTTTTTTTTTTGCCCAGTGTCATAATTTTTAAAATTTTTTTTTTTTTTTGGATAAGTTTGTTTTAAAGTGATGGATTAGTAGGAAAATGTCCTATTTTGTAAACATTTGAAGTGAAGTTGGTGATATATTTTTACTGGATTGTTCTCAAGTTTTTTCTCTGTTAAACACAAGATTTAGGAGTATTTCTGAACCATATAAGTCCAGTGAATCCTCTTATAAATAGTATAGATTAACATTTTTTTTACCCTAAAAAAAATTAACCACACTAACTTGATAAACTTAGGAATTTGGGTTCAATAAAAATAAGAGTAATGCTAGACAGAATAAAATATCACAACAATTCTTACCCTAGCAAATAAACCCCCCCCCCCCCCCCCCCCCTCAACATAATCCTTAGCTCCTTAAACAAGAAGAAAAAAAAAAGTTCTAATAACAAAAAAAATGAGCCAAATAACATCAAAAATAGACCCAAAAAACACAACAAAATTTCACCAAAATGTTTGTGTAAAACAATTTGGGGGTGTTTTTGCAAAGTGTTTGTGTAAAATTAAAAAATAGGCTTTTATGTTAAAATAGATTAAATTTTTTAAAAGTACTTATGCAAATGTTCAAGAGCATTATTATGTGGGTGTGTAAAAGCCCCTAAAATGCCATTTTACCCTCTAAACACCAAAATCCTAGCTTTATCCGGGTGTGTATTGTTAATTTTTATTTTAAAAACTTGCTGCAGTAACTTCTTAAATTTAATGCACTTAATCACTAGATAATTAAGTACATTAAATTTAATCATTTTTCAAATAGAAGTTTGTTGAGGTCCAAAATTTCATAACAAAGCTCATTCCATAAAAAATAACGAAGGCCTAATTCGTGCAGCAAGAATAATCAACATCAAGGCCCTATGTATGTTCAAATTTCCAGCAAAAAAGGCCATTAAAAAGTCCATCAAATTCTAGTGAAAGAACTGGGCCGGGATCCCTAGAGGCTCGGGATCCTCGGGACATGCAGCATAGCTAAAATGGGATTGAGACAGCTTAAAAGAAGTACCACGAAATACAAGAAATGAAGAACAAATATGTCCCTCTCAAGCACCCAGTGGTGCAGCAAAGAATCAGAAAGCTTGGAGAGTGATAATTCATGAACAAAAGGTTGGTACCCCGGGGAACCCAGAATGAAGAATTATAAAGGGAAGTGGCTGGAAAACCTTCTACTCACTTGGGAAAAATGACAGTAAGGAGGACAGCCAAAAAACTAAGTCCAAGAGGTAAAAGGACTTGAAAGAAAAGAGGGTAAACGTCAGCTATCCAAAATGGAAAGTCAGTAAGTGGTTTTTAGGAAAACAGGACTAATAGATGAAAACTATGAGAAATAGAGAAAGAATCAATGGTCAGAATGGTTGGCATAACAGGAGCTCTGGTACCCAAGGAGCCAAAGGGGAAGAATCAATGGTATCCAAACCTTAAAATGACACTATAAAAAGGGGGAAGCAGCCAACATTAAGGGGCATGATGCATAATATAAAATCACAACAGAATTATGCAGAAAACTCTGTCGAGATTCAAAGAAAGCAGGGAAAACAGCTCTTGGTATCCTAGAACAGCCACTATAGAATGTACTTGGATTTAAAGGGATTCAAACTTTGAAAGTCTTAGAGGCTTAGATAGCCATCTAAGTCTGTAGTTTTTGAACTTATTTGGACCTTGTATCACATCTTAGTGAGCATATTGTAATCCACAATTTAAGAAAAATAATGAAATACCTCATATCAATTTGAGGATCTCTAACAATTATTTGGTGTATTTCTTTATTACATTGTCTTCCTTTACTGTTTCTTGCTAAAATCTTTCTCACCTAACTATCTTGAAAGGCAAAGCCCAAGCAAAGCCACTCGGATTTGAGTTCCAAATCCCACAAATCTTGTGCAAAAGCACTAAGTCTGTGAGAATTGGGGCCAGGATCCTCGTGGCTGAATCATTCTCATAAAATTCATTTACATATATGTATATGTATTAAAATGTATATCCTAATCTAAGAAATTAACAATTATTTGAAGATATGTGTATTGCATAGTGTATTTTTATGTAGCACCTATAGAGGTAAAGGGAAATGACAAAACTCTATTGCATAACAAACATGGAGAAATATCATATAGTTTAGAGAACCAGCATTCTAGGTTCTTACAGGCCTAGTACGCCTCGGGATCCCACGACAGTATGCCGGGGTCCCAAGTAAAGGAACTCTTTTAAATATTTTTACAATAAAAGATAAGCCTTAAATACTCTATTTCAATCTCCTTCTCATTGTGAATATTATGAACACTTATTTTACTTATTTCGTAAGAGTAAATGGTCATTTTACGAGACTAAAAACACTTATAATAGTATTTTATTGCTTAGGAGGAATTGTATTTTTCGTCTTGAGGAGTTTCATGTGACTTGTGCACAACTTGGTTCGTAATCAGCACCATTTAGCTGCGGTGAACCAAATTCAGTCCACCAAAACAACAAGTGTTTAGGCCTAGGATCCTTGTCTCTATTTGGGCTTGTGTGTTAAGAAAAAAAACACTCTCACAAAGTTCTATCTTAATTTCGTCGTTGAAGTCTCAATGCTTAAGCTGGTTTCTTTTTCTTTATAGTAATGAAGTTTAAGCTGATTGGTTGGTATTTTGTCCTATGTAGGATGTACCAACCTCGAACCAATCACTAGTCAAGTAACTTCCAATTAATTGTAAATTACTAGATTGTGTGAAGTGTGAAGATAAAAGTTTTTGACCCTTAAACCATTTATTTTAAGTGCTAATTCACAATCATCAACCTTAAAATATAATCCGAACCATTGCGAACATCAATTGGCTAGTATAAAATAGTGAAGACCTTTTGTTGTATGTAGGATGTAGCAAACTCGAACCAACCACCAGTCAAATTCAAAGTCCTATACCAATTAGTTGAAAATTGCTAAGTTGTGAGCACAAAATTTTTTGACCTCTAAACCATTAATTTTAAGTGCTAATTCACAAAAACAACCGACCATGTTAGATTAATGCATATAATTTGGCAAATGTGTTCGTTTTTTTTTTTTTTTTTTTTTTTTTTTTTTTTTTTTTTTTTCTGAATGCAAATATGGTCTTCTAGATATATCAACTACCAATTATAAATATAACTTGGCTCTAAAGACCCGTATGGATTGAGGGGAGAAGGAGGGAGATTAGAACAAATTTGGCAAAAAATAGGCTAATTTCAGGTCAAATTTACTTTACTTTACTCTGCTCCTCCTTCCTCTCACTCAATCCAAACGACCATAATTATTGCTTAGAAATCAGTTATAGATTTTTGGAGTTGAGTTGAATACATTATCTAATGGGTAATTGGAACCACCAACGAGAAAGTGAATGTGTTCACATGGACAATGATGTGAAGAACTTTTCAAAATGCAACAAGGGGTCATTTCTACTCTCTATGTAGAATATTATTGTTGAGTTTGTAAGTAATATTGGGCACTTGATCAGAAATAAAA
Organism: Quercus glauca; assembly: GCA_023736055.1. Classification (NCBI taxonomy): domain Eukaryota; kingdom Viridiplantae; phylum Streptophyta; class Magnoliopsida; order Fagales; family Fagaceae; genus Quercus; species Quercus glauca. The sequence goes on from CM043324.1 coordinate 5,027,035, forward strand.
AAATAGATGTTTATATTGTCTTTTCTATGAATATTTCATATAATTTTGGTAAATGATGTTGGGTTATATGTGTGAGTGACATCTCATATTAAATAATGATGAGAATAAAGAATGGTTAATATAACATAATTGATCACAAACTTATTGGGTTTTATGCATTTTGGATTAAAATGCTTTTATATATTATATTAATTATTTAAGAAAACTTTCCAAGTATAACAAGCATGCCCTTGAAAAAGGGCCAACAAAGGAATATTTGCCAATTATGCTAGACAAGCCCTCCGATCTAGATAAAAGACATATTTGCCGATGTTACTCTCCAATGAAGCCTTTGAAATATTTTTGTGGGTTTCAGTTAGTTCAATTGGTAAAATTTTTGATGGTTGTATAAGAGATCTGGGGTTCAATCCCCGTCTACACCAAAACTGATTAATGTCTTGGTTTGATAATTAAGAGCAATTGTAAAAAACGGACGTCATAGGTTAAAACTCTCTTAAAAAAAAAAAAACCTTTCAAATATTTTCCAACAAAGATAAAAGACGTGTGAGTTGACAATATTTTTCTAACAAATGAATATTTGCCAATAGTACCAAACAATAAAGATAAAAGACGTGTGAATTGACAATATGTGATAATCATGAAGTATTTAATAATTTCTCTCTGATGGAGGCATGTAACCCTCCCCCCCCCCCCCCCCCCCCGCGGCGAACTTCCAATATTTTTACTAATAATGGCAGTGTATTGCATTGAAATGTATTATTTGCCCCTCTACACAAAAGACAAAAAACTTTTCTATTTATTGGGAACAACCTACTGCTACACGGTTCAGAACTCAGCAGCCTTAACTCTAATATAAAACTATGGGTCCCACCTAGTAATCATTAAAAAAAAAAAAAAAAAAACCTACTGCTAATGCTATATGCCTAAAACTATAAAACTATAACTCTAATATAAAACTATGGGTCCCACCTAATAATCATTTAAAAAAAAAAACCTACTGCTAATGCTATATGCCTATACGGAATAGAAATCACAGCAGCCTAATACCAATAGAGCTCTGAAAAAAACAGTGTATATATAATATAGTATAAAGCACGCCTCTTAAAAAAAGAAAAAAAAAAGTTTTTGGGTGTTTTTAAAATCAAGGTTTTTAGATTTGGACCGTTTATTAAACTGTAAAAAAGATAAGTTCAAGGTTTTTGAAATCGAACCAAAGTTGAACCGGAGTCGAATTGTGATGACGTCATAATTAATTTAATAATTATTTAAAATATAAATAAATTAAATTAAATTAAATTAATACAAATAAAAAAATTAAATAAAAAAATAAAATTAAATATGTTTTTCATAAAAATTCCATAATTTATTTAACATGCCATTTTATTAACAAAAACAAAACAATAGATGCAGTGATGCACTTAGATATTTTGAACAAAAATTGAAGTATAATAATAATAATAATAATAATAATAATAATAATAATAATATAAAAAACTCTTTGTTCCATTCCAGTTGACAAGTCTTGGTGGTTGGTATAAGCTTAATACGGATGGAGCATCATGTGAAAACCCAGGTAAGGCCGGTGGAGGAGGAGTTATTAGGGATTGCCATGGAGGTTGGGTTAAGGGGTTTTCAAGATCAATTTGACACACTACTAGTGTCATGGCTGAGTGGTGGGCATTGCGTGATGGTCTGAATTTGGCCATTCAATTGGGAATAAACCAGTTAGTAGTAGAGCTTGATGCCAAGGTGACCATGGAAATGCTCAAAAGCACAAACTGTCCTAACAGAAGCTTTGCTACTTTACTGTGTGATTGCAGGTGTCTCGTGGCCAGGTTCAGGCAGATTCATGTGGAGCATGTGTTTAGAAAGGCGAATAAATGTGCTGACTTTTTGGCTAAGAGGGGTTGTTCCTTGATGGAGAATTTTGTTGTATTTGACATCTCTCCCTCTAATGATTTAAACATTTTGCTTGAAACTGATAGGAATGAGTTGTATTACTATAGGCGTGTAGCTAATACTTTGGCTGTAATGACCCAAAAGGGGAGTCTTGCATTCCATGGAATCCCACATCGCCTAGGGAAGCACATGGGAATGTGTTTATAAGGAATGACATCCCTTCAATGTGTAGAGGCCTTTTCCCTAGCGCAACCTGGGGAAGAACAAAACCGTGAGGGGTATGGGACCCAAAGCGGACAATATCTACACAGTTGGGGCGGGGTCGTTACAGATGGTATCAGAGCCATACCCTAGCCGGAAGTGTGGGTCCCACACGCGAGGACGCGTGTGCTCGTAAGGGGGGTGGATTGTAATGACCCAAAAGGGGAGTCTTGCATTCCATGGAATCCCACATCGCCTAGGGAAGCACATGGGAATGTGTTTATAAGGAATGACATCCCTTCAGTGTGTAGAGGCCTTTTCCCTAGCGCAACCTGGGGAAGAAAAAAACCATGAGGGGTATGGGACCCAAAGCGGACAATATCTACACAGTTGGGGCGGGGTCGTTACAGATCTTTGGGGAGTCTTGCATTCCATAGAATCCCACATCGCCTAGGGAAGCACATGGGAATGTGTTTATAAGGAATGACATCCCTTCAATGTGTAGAGGCCTTTTCCCTAGCGCAACCTGGGGAAGAACAAAACCGTGAGGGGTATGGGACCCAAAGCGGACAATATCTACACAGTTGGGGCGGGGTCGTTACAGATGGTATCAGAGCCATGCCCTAGCCGGAAGTGTGGGTCCCACACGCGAGGACGCGTGTGCTCGTAAGGGGGGTGGATTGTAATGACCCAAAAGGGGAGTCTTGCATTCCATGGAATCCCACATCGCCTAGGGAAGCACATGGGAATGTGTTTATAAGGAATGACATCCCTTCAATGTGTAGAGGCCTTTTCCCTAGCGCAACCTGGGGAAGAACAAAACCGTGAGGGGTATGGGACCCAAAGCGGACAATATCTACACAGTTGGGGCGGGGTCGTTACATTGGCCTCTATGGCCATTTTGTAATTGCCTCTTGTTTATACAAGTACCTGATTAACCAAAAAAAAAAAAAAAAGTCTTGGTTGTAGTACAAAATTTTGAATTAGAGTAGCATTGTCCAATCAAAGCACGTGGGTGGGTGGGTGGCTCTACAACATCAGACTCTCTCTGCTTGGTTCTAACACGTGGCATTGTCATTTAATACTCCCACCGACCTCCGCTTCCTTTTCATCTTATCTGTTTGCCTCATTGTTCTCTACTATTCAGTCTTTTTCTTTCTTTTCTTCAGTTTTTAAGTTTAACTTTACTCTCTCTTCTGCAGATACGGAAGACTAAAGCATCAATGGCGACGCTAAGATGTAATCTACCAAAAAATATATTACCTTCTGTGTTGGGGGCATAAGTAGGATTCCTTTCTTGTAATTTACTAAGAATGTTTTTTTCTTTTTTCCCTTAATTTTATTTCTATATATGGGTTGGTTTTGAAAATCAACTTCGATTGTGTCACCGCACCGGCATCAGAAAGCTCATCAAGTTCCGTTTGCCAGCATCGACTTGTTCAGTCGGCCCAAAGCTCGGTACGGTTTGGTCGGTGAGGATCGGTTTTTTTTTTTTTTTTTTTTTTTTTAAAGTTCAGACCATGAGAAGTGGCCTGATCGCGGTTCTCAAAATTGTGAGGTCTGATCGCGGTTCGCATGAGTTCTTACTTTTTTCCCATAGAGTGATTTTTGAAGCTAAAAGAACCACAAAAATGAGCGGTTTGAGGTTTTTTCGGCCAGAACGTACGGTCCGATTTGGGTTTCAAAACCTTATTTAAAATTAAGTAAGGAGAGAAGAATAATTAGGTTTTTCATAATTTGTAATTTTGTTAATATGGCAAAGATAAATTTGGTAATTTATTTGGTCAAACATTTCTATTCTCTACTCTCCCTCCATATCTTTCTAATTTGAGGGAATTAAAAATGAGGGGTTAGAAGTAGTTAGAACCCCTCCAAATCCCTCCCCCTCCTCCCTTAAAAAAATCTAAATAAAGAAATTTATTTTATTCTTTCTCCCTTAACTCTACTCCTCTCTACTCCCTCTCTATTCAAACAAGCTATTAGAGTTTCTTATGAGTTTTTAAAAACATTCAAGTTGAGTTTTTAAAAAGCATTCAAGTCATTGAGTCACATTTATATATTCACAGGTATATTGCATACTCTTAATATTGACGTTTAAATTTTTTTAGATTAGTTTTTTTACTTTCAATCTCGTCTTTTAATCTTGCTCCCCTGACCTAAGTTCCTGGCTCCACCACTTTCATGGAGTATGTATTAGTTAAATATTTTTCTAACAAAGGAATATTTGCCAATGGTACTAAACACCAAGCCCTTGAAAAAGAGCCAGAACTTTTTTTTTTTTGAAAGGGAAATAATTTGGAATTAAACCAAATAAAGAGTCATACAAACCAGCCTGCACATAAATGCAGAAACTGAACATTACAACACATCATACTGTAGAAAAGCAGCTACATTTGACAACAATGCTTTTTTTTTTTTTTTGCTAGGTGATTTTGCGGGAGCTAGAACCTCGAGCATCAGGACACAAGGGTACCTGGGTGCCAATAGGCTACCGAGGCCAATGGCGACAATAATGCTTAACAACAAAGGAATATTTGTCAATGATGTGCGAGTTGACAATATTTAATAATTTCTCTCTTGCGACGTTTGTACTAATTAATAATCATCAAGTATTTAATCATTTCTCTCTTGCCGCATTGCTAGGTGAGATTCCTTACTTGACAATATTTTGTCCAAATAAGTGAAATTTAAATCAATAGTGCGTTTCGTTCTGATTGAATAAAAAAATTAAGATATATATTCATTTCAACAGTTTTTTTTTAATGGAATCTCTATACGTTAATTTATGTGAACGTTTATTTTTTTCCTCAAAAAAAATGTGAACGTGTATTTTCCTCTGTCTTTTAATTAGTTAAAAAAGAATTAAAGATTCTAAACTAAAAATAGTAACGATAAGTCAATAATAGGGCAAGGGTTTACTATGTTTAATTGATTTTCCTTGTACTATTCCAGTTGAAAAATAATAACAATAATAGAAGAAAAAAAAAGAGTATATATACTCCAGTTGAAAAATAATAACAATAATAGAAGAAGAAAAAAAAGGAGTCAGTACTAATATTTAACTAAACTAGTCGCTAACCCGTGCGATGCACGGGATAGTTAAATAAAATGACAATTAATCAACATCACATTAAGGTAAAAGAATTAGTGAGAGACTGATTTAAAACCAAAAACCCCAAAACTTAAACCTTCCAAATTTTATAAAATCCCCAAATTCTACTTCAAAACCAAACAAAACCCTTCAAATTCAAAAAATTCATATATAATATATCAAATAAAAATTTACCACACCTTGAGTTGGAAGACATAGGTTGCAACTTTGATTTTTCACCAAAAAATAGAGATGTTTCATCTGCCGTATACAATATAAAATAATTATTAGAAATTTCAACCCAAAAACCAAACCCACAAAAACACTATCAAAATATAGAGATTAACCCAAACACTTAGAAGAAAATAAATTCTAAACATAACAAAATAATAAGATAGAATGAAAATTTCAAGCACATATGAAAGCAAATAAAAAAGACAAAACCTACGTTTTTTTTTTTTTTTTAGTTGAGTCTCTCTCCTTCTTATTTTTTTAATTTTAAAGTGAAGTTAAGTTTAGGGTTTTGAGATGGTAATTACTAGGGTTTTAAGGAGAGAAGAGAGAGTCCTACCAAGAGTCTAAATAATATAAACAATTCAAAATATGGAACATTATCAAATTTATAACACCTAATTCCATTATCTTTTACGTTGAATCCAAACAAATAATTAATTGAAATTAATCCAAACAAATAATTAATCAACCAAAAATCAAAGCTTTAATAAAAAAACAAAAAATCACATGAATCCACATAAAAATTCTCAATAAAGCAAGAACATATAAAAATTTACCACACCTTGGGCTGGAAGATATAGGTTGCAACTTTGATTTTTCTCCAAAAAATAGAGATGTTTCATCTGTCATATACAATATAAAATAATTATTAGAATTTCAACCCAAAAACCCAACCCAAAAACCAAACCCATAAAAACACTATCAAAATATAGAGATTAACCTAAATACTTAGAAGAAAATCAATTCTAAACATAATAAAACAATAAGATAGAATGAAAATTTCAAGCACATATGAAAGCAAATAAAAAAGACAAAACCTACATTTTTTTTTTTTACGTGAGTCTCTCTCCTAATTTTTTTAATCTTAAAGTGAAGTTGAGTTTAGGGTTTTGAGATGGTAATTGCTAGGATTTTAAGGAGAGAAGAGAGAGTCCTACCAGGAGTCTCTCTCTTTTTTTCTTAATCCTAAAGTTTTTTTTTTTTTGGTGATAAGTTGATGTAGGATATTGTTATTTTGGTATTTTTATGCAAAAAAACGTTATTTTAGGTCTAGGTGATTTATTTCCTTGTTTTTAGGTTCTTTTAATGTTTTTTTAGGTCAAATTTGGTTCCTATTATGATTAGATATTAATTAGGACTTATTTTAAAATATATTTTCTTGTCCATCAAGTTTTATGGAGCCCTTAAATAGGCCTCCAAGTTTGTATACGTTTTTCAATATTATTGATATTAATAAAAATTCAAACTTTTGTCTATTTTTTTTCTGGTGGATTCTATATAAGATATAAAACCTAAAATAAAAAGAATCTAAAATAAAAAGAAAAAGAAAATAGTGATGATGTGGAAAATTGTGAGAGTTTCAAAGGCTTCGGTTTTATATATATATATATATATATAGATAAGAAATGACCAAGAGTCTTTTAACTTGTTTCTTTAGAATAAATAATCTTTTAACTTAATGGTATTGCTTAGGGCTAGGGTCTTTTATAAAGAGGACAAATATTAACTCAAATCCTCCAAATTTCATATATATATATATATATATTGTGGGGGCAGGTGATCCGAGCATATTTTTGGGCTGCGGGCCTTATCCGAGGATGATCAAATACTCGAGAATAGCTAAAAGATACATACGTACACAGTTTGAAAGGATGAAGAGGAAAGAGGAGTCCGACGTGGTAACCAAGGTTCCCAAGGAACAAAGGCACCTTTAGAGCACTCTAGGAAGTCAACCACTCTAGAAGGATAAGCTCCAAGGAATGTACCAGAGCTGTATCAGTAACGGAATGAAGAAATATCTGGGAAGGTTACTGCCACCACTGCATTAAATGCAATGTGCCAATTGAACTGTCCGCATTTATGGAGAAATGACACTTGAACAGTGTTTTCCTAGCTCACAGCCCTTCCTATTATCTCCAGAGAGGCCTTAATGGGACAAGTATGCAAGGATTTCCTAGAAATTGAACAAGTGGAAGGCTGGGATGTATTAGGGGAACTATGTAAGGAAGTTGCCTTCAAGAAAAACAGGCATGCGAGATTGAGGGAAAAGGAAGGAGAGAGAAAAACACTTTGTAAATGGAAAACACTTGATTAACATAAGAACACATTGTCCTCGGATTGACCCGAGGAAGACGTTTTATTGAATTTGTATGTCTATTTCTAACAGCTTAAACTTACATGGTTTTGTAGTTTGCTTATAAGATCTACTCTCTTACAAATTTATTGTTTTGGGCTTATTGAGCTGACCTTCACTATTCTTAGTGGGCTTGGGTCACCACAATCCAGTCCTTACACTGGGATGTATTAAAGGGACTATATAAGGAAGTTGCCTTTAAGAAAAACAGGCATGCAAGATTGAGGGAAAAGGAAGGAGAGAGAAAAACACTTTGTAAATGGTAAAGGCTTTGTTAGGACATATGTGATCCATGTTAGGAACATAAGTCAACATAGAATTGGCTAATCCTTTGACAAAATGCACTTTACTTGTAATTGGGCAGATCTAGGATGTGTTTAATACTTCAAGGAATAAGGTTTCAAGTTTAAGTGTTAAAGCAACGCAAGTCTGTCCAAGAATCAAGTGAAGAAGTGTTAGATTTTCAAACTCGACAACTAGTATCTATCGAGGCTTAAAAAGCTGTTCTAGCCTGACGCTCAACAATAGCTCAATAGATAGGGTATCTATTGAGGTTTATAAAAATTAGTTTTCCAGATCTGATTTCACTTCAATCCGTGAATAGATCTTTGGGCTTTCTTTTTTTACAACCCTAAACATATATAAAGATTGTTTTAAGGGCCGTCACAGCTAATGCAACTTAATGCAAGAGTTTTTCACAAGCATATTGTGTACCAGAAGCATATGCCCTAGTTCATCTTTCTCTTCAAGAAGCTGCTGTGTTTGTACACTGTAGGGTTTTGTAACCAAGGAGCTTTGTGATCTTCAGCGTATGATGAACTGAAAAACTTTGTAGCCAACATTCCTTCTCAAGTTGATGATTCAGTCGCGTACTGGGATCTGTGCATGTATTGGTTAGTCACGTACTGGGAGTCGTGTATTGAAAGGAGAGATTGTCACTACAGAACAAGTCCAATTGGGTATTGGGGTAAGGGTTCAACTGTAGATTAGTATAAGGTACTGAGATTCCTTTACTTGTAACCGCTTATTGTGATAATAGTGGATTCTCAGGAGTGGTGACTTTAAAATGACCCGGTGAGATTTTTGCCATGTTGGTTTTCCCCATTCGTAAACAAATCATCGTGTCAATTTATTTTCTGCTGCATATCTAGGTATTTGGTGATTTGTTTGTGCTACTATGCTATTGCATGTTAATTAACTTAATTAATTCACTTGGCTAAATTAATTGGTTAATTTATCACAAGTGGTCAATACTTTCTTGGCCTATCAGGCTTGATTAATATAAGAACACATTATCCTTGGATTGACTTGAGGAAGACGTTTTATTGAATTTGTATGTCTATTTCTAACAACCTAAACTTACATGGTTTTGTAGTTTGCTTATAAGATCCACTCTTTTACAAATTTATTGTTTTGGGCTTATTGGGCTGACCTTCACTGTTCTTAGTGGGCTTGGGTCGCCACAATCCAGTCCTTACACATATAAATAAGAAAAATAAAATTCAAGCATGTACGAGACTTGGATGAATGGTGTTAACACATTAAAATGAATCAATTCTAGGTTGAAAAAGCGACTAGCAACTTTTTTTTTGAGAAGAAAGCGACTAGTAACTTATTGTTTGGAATAATGAGTTTTGACATGATAGATATTATTATTATTATTATTATTGTAGGATTTAAACCTATAACAGGTCATAACTAGTAAACAAATACCCCACCTATCAGAGGATGTCTTTTGGCTTAAAGAATGCTAGATCTACCTATCAAAGGATGATAACCAGAATGTTTGAGCCTCAACTTGGGAAGAATGTAGAAGCATATTTTGATGATTTGGTCGTGAAGAGTAAACAAGTATTTGAGCATTTGAAGGATTTGGTAAGCGTGTTTGAAGTGCTTAGGAAGCATAAGTTGCGCCTCAATGCTTTGAAGTGTTCTTTCAGTGTTAGTTCGAGCAAGTTTTTAGGGTATATGATTACTCATCAGGAAATAGAAGTTAACCCTGATCAAATCAATGACATAAAGGACTTACGACCTCCTCGGAATCCTAAAGAAGTTCAAAAGTTGACTGGAATGACAGCTGCCTTAAATAGGTTTGTTTCTCAATCGGTAGACAGGTGTAAACCATTTTTTCAGCTTCTCCACAAGTGGAAAGGATTTGAGTGGACTCAAGAATGTAGTTTTGCCTTCGAGAAGCTAAAGGAATATCTATTTTATCCTCCTATCCTTTCTAGACCAGAGAAATATGAAGTTCTTTTTACCTACATTACAGTTACATGTCATGTGGTTAGTCTTGTTTTGGTTAGGATGGAAGCCGGTGTGCAGAGGCTTGTGTATCATGTGAGCAAGTCTTTACAAAAGGTAGAAGTCCATTATTTGCCTCTAGAAAAGGCAATTCTAGCCATTATGCATGCCACGAAGAGGCTCCCCCATTATTTCCAAGTGCATACGATTGTGGTCCTCACTCAACTCCCCTTGCAGTTGTTACTTCAAAGGTCGAATTACACAGGATAGCTAAATGGGGAATGATCTTGGGAGCATTTGACATCACATACCTACCTCGTACAGCTATTAAAGAGCAGGTGCTAGTAGATTTAGTGGCGGAATTCACTAAATGCCCCGAGAAGGTTACGGTCGAGTTGTATAAGGTGGTTAGGGTGCATGTCATAGCAGTTACTAGTTACTGTTCCCTATCAATCAATCTGGAAGCTCTATACAGATAGGGCGGCCAATCAGAAGGGGTCTGGTGTTGGAATCATCCTAGTATCACCAGAAAAGATTACCATTGAGAAATCTCTGAGGTTGGGTTTTTCAGCCACAAATAATGAGGCCGAGTAGAAGCCTTATTAGTTGGGATAGTTATGGTGAAGAAACTGGAAGGCGAAGCTGTAGAGATTTTCTCAGACTCAAGGTTGGTCGTTAGACAAATCAATGGCAATTTTGAGGCCAGAGACTAGAGGATGCAAGGGTATCCTAACAAAGTTCAGCGACTGCAGTCTAGCTTTGGATTCTTCTCTATAAAGCAAGTCCCAAGGAGCAAAAATACTCATGCTGACTCTCTAGCAACTCTAGCCACTTCCACAAAGCAGGGGCTTCCTTGGATTATAGTCATAGAAGATTTGCTAATGCCTATCGATCAAAGTCAAATCATGGTCAGAGTGCATCACTTGAGGGTTGGCTCGAGCTGGATGGATCCTTTGGTTTCATTTTTAAAGGATGGAGTATTGCTCGAGGACAAGGGAGAAGCTGAGAAAATATGAAGAAAAGTGCCTCAATTTTGGCTTTCCGAGGAATTGAAGCTGTATAAACGTTCCTTTTCTAGGCTATATTTGCTTTGCGTCCATCTTGAGGCAGTAGAATTTGATGCTTCACAGAATCAGTAGGTTGAACAATTTGGCTTCAATGGGCTGATAGTTGTAGCGAAGGCCTGCAAAAGTGAACACGCTATCAAAGGAAACCGGGGTGGACTGGCCAAATACCCTCTGATGGCTAAGTTAATTTCTCATAAGAATGGAGTTCCAAATTTTTAGGAGTAAAATATCAGAATGTATTTACCTTCATTTGATTCAGACCGGTCCTTACATAGAGAACCTTGGAGCGGTTATTGGTTTAGTAACTTCCCCCAGATTCGTGGAAATCAGGGATTCCGGACATAACTTCATCAACGGCTATAGAAGTTGCAACCGCTAGTGGAAGTTAAGTACTAAGGAGAAATTGGTGGCGATGGACACGGGTTGATTAACCGCTCCAAGACTTTGTGGTTCGAATCCTCTACACACGTGAGGTAATTTATACTTGAGGATTTCCCAAGTGTTATGTGGTCGTCCATGTGCTTCGCCCATGGACGACTCTTTGTTCATAGACTGATGTAGTATGGTCGTCCATGTGCAAAGCACATGGACGACTCAATCATTCAGACGGTCTGTGGTCATTTGGTTGATTGATGCTTATGGACGATTTCTTTGGACGAACCAGAGATGGTAATTTTTGCTATCCCATCAGAATTGTTACTAGAAAAGTTGTATGAGGGAATCTGTGGCAGTTATACGGGAGGAAGGTCTTTATCACACAGGGCCCTCACTCTAGGGTATAGGTGACCAAGTATGCAAAAAGCAGCCTAAGATTACACAAGGAAGTGCGATCAATGTTAAAGGTTTGCCCCGAGCATCCATCAACTTGGAGGCACCTTGAACCCTCTTTCTAGTCCATGGCCATTTATGCAGTGAGGTTTGGATATAGTTGGGCCATTCCCAAGAGCAGTAGGGAACCGAAGATGGCTTCTTGTCAAGACGGATTACTTCACAAAATGGGTAGAGACCGAACCATTGTCTAACATTAGGGATGTGGATACGAAAAAGTTCATTTGGAAGTGACAAATATCTGCGATAGGTCGTCTATAGTAACGACGATCTATACTACGTTCTTGTAGAGACGAACATAGGGACAGGACCTCGTCATCACAATTGGCAAGGCATATGCGCATTAATGGCACAACTAAGCGCCAGCCGGACATCTGGCATTCCATAACCATGCTGGGACAGTTACAAGAATAGGAACGGTGCAACGGTCATTCGTTACGCCTTAACTGAGACTATCATTGCCCATTAAATGCAACGGTCAGGAGAGAAACGCCCGACCCAGCATTTAATGAACATAATAGCACCAACTTAGAGAATGATATGAAAGGTGAGCTCGGCGCGAAGGTAAGGGACAAGCAACAAAACACGAGAGAAAAGAGAACTGTGAGAGAGTTAAATTTAGGATTATGTAATCTGACTTAAGCATTAGAGTATTCCCAGCTGGCCTCACGCCAACGAAGATACCCCTTTTGCTTTCTTCTTGTGTTGACAGCAAGTCCTGAAGGTCGTCCATCACATTGACGAGGAACATACTGACGAGGCACATATCCAGCTTCATCAGTTTGGCGCCGTCTGTGGGGATGACCATCGTGTTCCTACCGATAAAGTTCCAGTCTAGAGATGGACAATGAAGCAGTAACACCTCCAGACCCCATGGTGATGGCTCAACAAATCCAGGCTTTGACAGCAAATGTGCAGGAGTTAATGAAGCAAAACGAAGAGCTAAGACGACGAGCTCGTCCAGAGGGAAGTAACACTTTGCTTCATCGGTGGAGTCGGAGCAGACATAGCGAGGAAGCCAGTAGCCCTGCGAATAGCAAGGGAATTGATGCAACGGAGTACACTAGACAGTCTATACCTGGCAATGACAATTTGATGCAGAATCTAAGGAAAGAGCTCGATGAAGTGAAAAATGCCATGAAGGGAAAGACGGCAATGAACTTGGATGGCATGCTGAAATGGACGGGCTCGCCCTTTACGCCCAGTGTGTTGGAGTGCCCCCGCCTCCAAAATTCCGTTTGCCACAACTAGAGTTCTATGATGGTACAAAGGATCCCCTCGACCATATAGGAGCCTTCAAAACTATCCTGAACTTGCAATAAACCCCGAACGAGGTTATTTGTAGGTCGTTCCCTGCCACCCTTAGAGGGGCCGCAAGAGTTTGGTTTAGCAAGTTGCCAGTGTCTTCCATCACAAATTTTGAGCAACTTAGTGACTCCTTCGTTCGCCATTTCATTGGCGAACAGTGGCATAAAAGGCCAACCTCGTATTTGCTAACAGTAAGGCAACAAGAAAGGGAGAACTTAAGGGATTACGTGAAGTGATTCAATAAGGCTGTATTGGAGATCGATGAAGCTGACAATCAGGTCATCATGACGACCTTCCAGGCGGGGCTCAGTAATCCTGACCTCATCTTTTCATTAGGCAAGACACCACCAACCTCCATGACGGATCTACTATTCAAAGCCCAGAAGTATATGAATGGGGAGGACGCCCTTACGGCCAAGGGCTTATGGGAAAACGAAAAAAAGACGAGACCAGTGAGTCTCATGGTAAGAAAAGGGATCGCAAGGACTTATACTCAGAGAAAAAGGCTAGCAAGAGTAGTCCTGACGCCCCGAGGAAAAAGACGAATTTCACTCCGTTGGTCATGCCTGTAGACAAAATCCTGATGCAGATAAAGGATGAACCGGGGTTGAAATGGCCTAAGCCATTGAGCACATCCTCGAGGAAACGTGACCCAAAGAAGTATTGTCGTTTTCATAAGGATCACGGTCATTATATTGATGAGTGCCGCGATCTGAAAGAACAAATGGAGGAATTGATCCAGTATGGGAAGCTTCAAAAGTTCGTTAAAAGGGATCATCAGCCTTGACCAAGGGATGAGGATATAAATCATGACGATGCGAAGGACGATGGACGAGATCATCCAAAGCAAGTCATGGGAGAAATACGGACAATAGCTAGAGGGCCCGTATTAAGAGGCTTATACAAGTCTTTGAAGAAGACGTATTACAGACAGGTCAACAGTGTTCATATGAAACATCCATCCCAGAAGTATCGACGGTCATATGATGACGACATCATATTTTCTGAGCGGGATGCAAGTGGGATAAAGCAACCTCACGATGATCCACTCGTCATCACTTTAGGGGTAGAAGGATTTGCCACGAGAAGGGTGTTAGTGGATAATGGAAGTTTGGCCAATATAATGTATATGACGGCCTACCAACAATTGAAATTGGATCCTAAGAGGCTTAGATCCTTTAATTCTCCACTGGTCAGCTTCAGCGGAGATAGAATTTACCTTAGGGGAATCGTCACGTTATCCGTTACGGCTGGAACATACCCAGCGCAGGTGACAATTCAAGTAGATTTCTTGGTTGTCGATTACTCATCATCCTACAATGTCATCTTGGGACGACCCTCACTGAACAGGCTCAAAGCAGTAACATCGACTTACTGCTTGAAGGTGACGTTTCCGACTCCAAATGGGGTAGGTCAGATATGTGGAGACCAACTATTGGCTAGGGAATGTTATCAAGCAGTCCTGGCTTCAAAAGAAAACCATGCATGGGTATTGGAAGAGGAACCAAAAGAATCATCCCAAGAGCTGGAAAAAGTGCACCTGGTAGACGGGGACACGACGAAAGTGACAAAGGTGGGGACAGGACATAGCATCGCTTTGAAAAGCAGGATTGTGGAGTTCCTTAAGCAAAATCTAGATGTCTTTGCTTGGACACACGAAGATATGCCAGGGATAGAAAATGATGTCATAGAGCACAAGTTGAATGTCGACCCTGCCAAAAAGCTCGTCCAACAACGACGAGTTTTTGCCCCAGAACGGAACAAAGCAGTTATGGAAGAAGTAGAGAAGCTTTTGACAGCTGGATTCATTAGGGAAGTGTATTATCCCGAGTGGTTGGCCAACGTCGTTCTGGTGAAAAAGCCCAACGGGAAATGGCGCATGTGCGTGGATTTTACAGATCTCAATCGGGCCTGTCCTAAGGACAGTTTTCCACTCCCTAGGATCGATTAGCTGGTATACTCAACGGCAGGCCATGAGTTATTAACTTTCATGGATGCATTTTCAGGCTATAACCAGATCCGCATGAGTGAGGAAGACCAAGAGAAAACTGCATTTGTTACCAGTCAGGGGTTATATTGTTATAGGGTCATGCCTTTTGGCCTGAAGAATGCAGGAGCCACCTATCAAAGGTTAGTAAACCAGATATTTTGCAAGCAGATTGGAAGGAACATGGAGGTCTACGTAGACGACATGCTCGTGAAGAGCAAAAAAACAGAACAAACATCTAGACGACCTTAGGGAGACTTTCGATGTGTTAAGGAAGTATCAAATGAGGTTGAATCCAGCCAAATGTGTATTCGGGGTATCACCTGGCAAGTTCTTGGGGTTTATGGTCTCGCAGAGAGGTATAGAGGCTAATCTAGAGAAGGTCAAAGCTATACTGGATATGACGTCCCCAAGGAGTGTGAAAGAAGTTTAGAGATTAACAGGGTGTATAGCAGCCCTAAATAGGTTTGTGTCTAGAGCGACGGACAAGTGCCTCCCATTCTTCAAGACTTTGAAGTAGGCTTTCCATTGGACAGACGAGTGCGAAGCAGCTTTTCAAGCTCTCAAAAGTTACTTATCCAAACTGCCATTAGTAAGCCCGTCTGTTGAGGGGGAGGATTTGTTCTTGTACCTGGCCGTCTCTCAGACGGCGGTAAGCTCGACACTCATCAGAAAGGAAGCCCAAGTTTAAAGGCCAGTTTACTATACAAGTCAAGCTTTCTAGGGAGCAAAAGCAAGATACCTAAGGATAGAAAAGCTAGCCTTTGCACTGATCGTGGCGTCAAGGAAGCTACGTCCTTACTTTCAAGTGTATACGATACTAGTAATGACGAACCAATCGTTGTGGAAGGCCATGGGCAGGCCAAACGCAGTAGGAAGAATGGTTTAATGGGCAGTAGAACTGAGCCAATTCGACGTTGATTACAGGCCTAGGATAGCAATCAAGGCCCAAGCACTGGTAGACTTTGTCAATGAATTCACTACGGCTGAGCAAGATCCAGAATCAAGATACTGGACAATGTACACGGACGGTTCAGCGGCATCTGGCACAGGTGGAGTAGGTGTGATTCTTTTATCCCCAGAAAAAGACATCATCAAGTATGGGGTGAAACTTCAATTCCCTGCGACGAATAATGAAGCAGAGTATGAGGCTCTGGGAGTGAGGAACCTGAAATTGAACTCTGATTCAAAACTCGTGACTAGACAGATGAACAGAGAGTATGAGGCTAAGGAAGACAGAATGAAGAGGTACTTAGCACTGACTACTTAGTCAATTTCTAACTCTGATGATGTTAAGGTGACCCAGGTACCCCGAGAAGAAAATTCTAAAGCAGATGAGGTTGCCAAACTGGCATCGTCAGGAACAAACAATATACGACCTGACTTGCTAGTAGAAGAGCAACACCTCCCAAGCATCGAAGGACTAGAAATGAGTCATGTACAGTCAAGAGGAAGCTGGATGGATCCAATCGTCACTTACATCAGAGGTGGCCATCTCTCGTCAGACCCAACCGAGGCTCGAAAAGTCAAAATGAGGTCGTCCAGGTTTACAATCTTGAATGACGAACTATACAAAACGGGATTTTCCCAGCCATACTTGAAATGCCTTGGCCCAGAAGATGTTGAGTATGTTTTGAGGGAGATCCACGAAAGGGTGTGTGGGAATCATTCCGGACCACGCTCACTTGTCGGTTATGTTGTTCGTGCAGGGTACTTCTGGCCAACAATGCAGAAGGATGCAACTCAAGTCGTCCAGAAGTGTGACAAGTGCCAACGATTTGGTAACGTGCAGCATGTCCCAGCTGAACATTTGACAAGCATAATTTCACCTTGGCCATTCTCCACGTGGGGTATCGACTTAATGGGCCCCTTACCTCGTGGTAAGAAACAGGTAAAGTTTTTAGTCGTTGCTATTGACTATTTTACGAAGTGGGTGGAAGCAGAGCCTTTCGCAGTTATAACAGAGGCAAAGAAGCGACACTTCATATGGAAGAACATTGTTTGCCGATTTGGAGTCCCTCGCATTATCATCTCAGATAATGGACTATAGTTCAACAATAGAAAATTCAGAGATTTCTGCAGGGAGTTGGGAATAAAAAATCGTTACTCTTCACCTGGTCACCTATAGGCCAATGGCCAGACAAAAGTTACAAATCGGACTTTACTAAAACTGATCAAAACCCGACTTGAGGGGCCAAAGGGGGCATGACCTGATGAGCTCCCTGCAGCTTTGTGTGCTTATAGAACGACGGTCAGAACCCCAACGGGCGAGACTCCTTTCAAGATGACTTTTGGAATAGAAGCAATGGTCCCTGTGGAAATTGGAGTGTCAAGCATTAGGAAGACTTGGTATAACGAGAAGGGAAATGACGAGGGTAAGTTAGCCTTGGATTGTTTACCCGAAGTCAGAGATGATGTTGCGCAGAGAATGACCTTATATCAGGAAAGAGTGACGAAGTATTACAATCAGAGGGTCAAGCTAAAGCGCTTCAATCCTGGAGATTTGGTTCTGCGAAAGGTCTCACAAGCCACTAAAGATCCAATTGTAGGGAAATTAGGCCTCAACTGGGAGCGCCCATACAAGGTCATTCGTTATTCCAGAAGAGGTAGTTACTATTTAGAAGACGAGGAGGGAAAACCTTTGCCTCGTCTATGGAATGCAGAGCACCTCAAGAAGTATTATCAGTAAGGAGAATGAAGATTCAACCCTAATAAGTTTTGGGAGTCTGAACATCTCGTTTATTTACAGATAAGCAAGCAATCAGTTTCCCTTTATGCATTTATTTTGTCTCCTACTCAGTATTGTTTTATTTCCCATTCAGTACTTCATTTGTAGCACTTTTGTGTTTCCATAAGTTTGTGTCCTTGTAACTCATCTCTATAAGCAAGGACGAATAAAACAGGCCAAATGTTTACAGAACTGCCTTCATTGCATATAATGGCAAACACCTCAAGGCTAACAACTTCCTTTAAATCGGAGAGAGGAGGAAAGGATAAAAACCTCCGTCAGAAATAATGACGAGGTTAAAAATCCCAATATAGTGACAAAAACTATAAGTTTAAATCACAAGGATAAAAATCCCGTCAATATGAATGACGAGATTAAAATCCAAACTTAACTGATAAAAACTATAAGTTTAGATCACAAGGATAAAAATCCCGTCAATATAAATGACAAGATTAAAATCCAAACTTAACTGATAAAAACTATAGTTTAAATTACAAGGATAAAAATCTTGTCATTCATATAATCCGGTCAATATGAATGACGAGATTAAAATCCAAACTTAAATGATAAAAACTATAAGTTTAAATCACAAGGATAAAAATCCCGTCAATAGGAATGACGAGATTAAAATCCAAACTTAAATGATAAAAACTATAAGTTTAAATCACAAGGATAAGAATCCCGTCAATAGGAATGACGAGATTAAAATCCAAACTTAAGTGATAAAAACTATAAGTTTAAATCAAAAGGATAAAAATCCTGTCAACAGGAATAACGGGATTAAAATCCAAACCTAAGGGTAAAGGTTTCGTCAGAAAGAATGACGAAATTACAAATCCAAATTGTGATAAAAACCTTGAGTCTAAATCACAAGAGATCCCGTCGATGTGGTTAGCAAAGTTAAATACTGGCTTAGGCAATAAAAGCCACGTGCACAAAAACAAACACCCCATCAAAGGTAGCTAGAAAAGTGAAAAGTTCAAAACAAAAGAACAAATACTCCGTCAAAAGTCAGATTAATGAAGACAAACATTGTTTACGAGAAGCCTCAGAAACGTCATCAAAAGAGGAATTCAGCAAACAAGGGCATAATTCTAAAGCACAAAAGTCATAAGCTGTTTGTAAGACGGCCCCAAAACCAAGGGGAAACCCGTCATCAAAAATATAAATCCCTAAAACAAGGGAGTAACCATTGTTTTCCAAATAAAGAAGAAATGAAGAAAGTAATGATAAACTAAGAAGGAGGTGCAGACGATTCGCCATCAATCGCTTTATCCTTTTTTGGAATGCCAGACTCGTCCTTCCCCGTTTCCTTCTCTAGTTCCTTAGACTCGTCCTCAAGAATCTCGGTATCAATCTTCTCAAAGTTTAGGTTGGAAAAGTCTACTGCCGCACTGTGATGCTTAATTGTCCATCTACGCAAGAGTTCAAACCCTTTGAAATACTGTATGAATTGAAGATCTGAAAATTCTTCTGACTCTTTGAAATTTTTGATGACCTTGACTCTTTCTTCGTCAGTCTTCAAGGGAGCCGCCTGAATCTCTTCATCTTTCTGGACAACCAAAACCTTCTCCACATGAAGGGTTTCAGTTAACTCCTTTATCTTCTGGTTCGCCTCGTTCCTCTCATTCATAGCAGTGATTAAATCCTTCTTCAATTGGGAACATTCAACCTCCACAGATTCTGCCTTCGACGTGGCCACCACAACCTTCTCTTCTATGCTCAGATAATCTATGGTGATCCGCAGCAATACTCCAAGAACCTGCTTGGAGTAATTAGAAAAGGAAAAAGTTTCACTTAAAAAAAAAAGGGTTTCATTAAAGGAGCTAAGTTGCTTACCTGCACCAATTTGTGAATATGTCGACTGACGAGCTCATGAGAAGGGATAGACGACAGACTCTTCAACTCGTCATTGGTGATAACATTGTGCGCACGACCCAAAGTGGTAGCAGGATCATCCCACACACTTTGCCCAATTTTGCTCTTCCCCTTTTGGCAAGTTATTGGGGGAGTTACAGCAGTTACCTCCAGCGAAGGGGTTGGAGAAGGAGGGGCTACATTAACAGTGGTGGAAGGGGCAGCATCAACCTTTTCATCGCCAAACTTCCTTTTCTTTGAGTCAGATGTCAACTTGGCCAAAGGTTCGTTCTTCAAATCCCTAATACAGGCATACTTATCTTTGCTATATCTAGTTGCCATTTTTGTTTAAAAAAAAAGTTAGAGGGCAACCAAAGCTAAGCAGATCACAGACAAAGTTAAAGGAAGTGACAAAATTGAAAAGCTTAAAGATAGACAAGATCTTACTTTTTTCCTCTTGACGAATTTTCTCCAATACGTACGTCGAAGGTTTTAGACCTAAGCAGTAGGTGTACAACTGACTAGGATTAACAAAATCGTCAAAATCGTCTACTTCGCGAGCGTAAGCAAGTGCAGTTCGAACACGATGACGGTACTGGTCTTCTAAGTTAGGTCGATCGAGTGCTACAAAAAAAAAAAAAAAAAAAATCATCGTCAGACGAAAAACCCAAGCAGTGAAAAGAAACAGAGAAGAATGCGGAGATATGCACCAAGGGCAAGAATTTCCCATCTTCGCAGTAATCTAGGGATTTCTCCCCAGAAGTCATCAGACAGAGTTTCCCAACCCTTACCTGAGACAAAGAAATACAGTGATTTCCAATCATGGAAAGAAGAGGGAAAACCTCTAACTACTCTAGACTTCCTATCCCATGGTTGGAGTTCAAAATAGCCATAGTGGGTCGAAGCTTTCAAACGGTACAAGTACAGGAACTTGTTCAGGGTAATCATCTCCCTGTCACAAGCGTACAACCAAATAGACATGCAACTAATAATCATCCTCCAAGCATTAGGAATGAGCAGTCCTGGAGCGATTTGAAACTCGTTTAGCACTTGCATAATGAAGGGATGGATGGGAAAACGGAGACCGCACAAAAAGTCGGCCTCATAAAAACACACTTCACCGTGGGCAAAATTACAAGCCTTTTCACCCAAACGGGGTAATCTGATGGAAGTTCCCTTAGGGAACTAGAACCACTTTTTATAACCCTTCAAGTACAGGGTCCATCTCTAAGTGATACCTAACCAAAGACTGGTGGATTAAGGGATAGAGGGTGAGCAAAACGGGCCTAATAGTAGAATTACGAGACACAAACAGACCTAACTGGGGACGCCGACAAGAAGAATGCTCAAGGAAAATTCCCAACCTGGCAAAGAAAAAAGAGACCGAGGGCCACTCTTGACTGAGATGCTCATAACCAACCATTAAAATAGAAGGTGAAGAAACCTTACCAAAGTCTTTGAAGATGAAAACCACTTGGCACTTTGAAAGGCAAGAAAAATAGGATGGAGGTAGTGGAACAATTTCCTCTAAAAAGGAAAACCCAAAATTAAAGCGCACCAAAAATGATGTAACTTCACACGCACCCCCAACTGAGAACCAACACGTGCCCATTTCCTGAAAGGGCAGTCGCTTCGCATTTAAACTAGAATGATGGATTTCAAAAATTGCAAAAAGCTGAATCGTCGCATCCAATCACATTCCGAATATTGTCCAAACTCATGACGATTACGGAATGGGGGGAGGGAACTGACGAATATCTGCAATAGGTCGTCTATAGTGACGACGATCTATACTACGTCCTTGTAGAGACGAACATAGGGGCAGGACCCTGTCATCACAATTGGCAAGGCATATGCGCATTAATGGCACAGTTAAGCTCCAGCCGGACAGCTGGCATTCCATAACTACGCCGGGACAGTCACAAGAACAGGAACGGCGCAATGGTCGTTCGTTACACCTTAACTGAGACTATCATTGCCCATTAAATGCAACGGTCAGGAGAGAAACGCCCGACCTAGCATTTAACAAACATAATAGCACCAACCTACAGAAGGATATAAAAGGTGAGCCTGGCACGAAGGTAAGGGACAGGCAACAAAACACGAGAGAAAAGAGAACTGTGAGAAAGTTAAATTTGGGATTACGTAATCTGAATTAAGCATCGGAGTATTCCAAACTGGCCTTACGCCAGCGAAGATACCCCTTTTGCTTTCTTCTTGTGTTGACAGCAGGTCCCGGAGGTCGTCCATCGCACTGACGAGGAACATACTGATAAGGCACATATCTAGCTTCATCAGGAAGAATATTGTTACCAGATTTGGAATTCCCCATACACTGATATCGAATAACGGACTCTAATTAGATAGTAAGGCTTTTAGGAGATATTGTTGTGAGTTGGGTATCAAGAATAGGTATACAACCCCTGCCTATCTACAAGGGAATGGGCAGGCTGAAGCTGTCAACAAAGTCATAGTCAATGGGTTAAAAAAAAAGGCTGAATGAAGCTAAGGGTAGATGGGTAGACGAACTCTCGCATGTGCTCTGGACATTTTGTACCACTCCTTGGAGATCAACTAGGGAAACTTCGTTTTCCATGACATATGGTTTCGAGGCAGTTATTCCCTTGGAGAGGGGATTCCCGACACTGAGGACAAGCCAATTTGACCCGGACGAGAATGACCAGCTACTTCAAGAGAGCTTGGATTTAATCAATAAGAGGAGAGAAATAGCCATGGTCTAATTGGTGTATTATCAACAAAAACTTAAACAAGGATATGACAGAGGAGTAAAGGCAAGTCATAGTCTTGAGAAAGGTGGTAGGCACTACAAGAAACTCGTCATGGGGAAAGTTGTGATCTAATTGGGAAGGACCCTATTGCATCACTTCAATAGCTGGTATAGGGGCTTATTTCCTAGAAGACTTGGATGAAAATGTTGTGCCACATCCATGTAATATAAATAATCTTCGAAGATATTACTATTAATGAAAGGTTTCATAGCCATCTTTTAGTTTAATTATGATTGTTGAAATTCTTTGTTGGTTAATGTGCGAGCAAAGTTAATACTTGTTATTCAATTAAGTGTTAAACAGAACCTCGGTCATGTCTAGTTCCTCGGACCACATGCCTTGGGTAAATTAATACTTGATATTCAATTAAGTGTTAAACAAAACCTCAGCCAAGCTTGGTTTCTTGGACTACATACCTTGGGTAAATTAATACTCGATATACAATTAAGTGTTAAACAGAATCTCCGCCATGCCTGGTTTCTTGGATCACATGCCTTGGGTAAATTAATACTTGTTAATCAATTAAGTGTTAAACAGAACATCAGCCATGCTTGGTTCCTCGGACCATATGCCTTTGGTAAATTAATACTCGATATCCAATTAAGTGTTAAATAGAATCTCGATCATGCCTAGTTCCTCGAACCACATGTCGTGGGTAAATTAATACTCATTATTTATCTAAGTGTTAAGCAAAATCTCGGCCATACTTAGCTCTTTGGACCACGGGCCTGAAGTAAGGTAATGCCTAAATTTTGTTAAGTGTTGATCAAAATTTACTGTGCTCGGTCCCCTGGACCATATATATATATATATATATTACAAAATAATTAATGTGGGGAGGATGATGACATGATTAAAAGGAAGTCTTGGCCAGATCCAATCCCAGACATCATTTATTTTAAATGGAATTGAGCCTTTGGAATAATTGGGTTAAGGTAAAACCCTGGATGTGCTAGGTCCCTAGGATCCGAGGATTCCATTAAGGGATTCTCCTCTAGATTAAAAGAGTGTAATATTCTATTGAATAAGGTATTTGATATCCCCTTGACCTTAGAAAATCCCTCGTCCCAAAAAAGGATTCAGTTATCCTCTACGAGAACAAGTAAGGGTTTCTGCCTTAGTTGATTTTTAGGAAAAAAAATAATAATAAAATAAGATATACAAATGGGAAATAAGAAAGCACAGGTAATTTGATAACTATGAGCACACAATAAAACCAAAACTAACTTTTAATTAATATTAGAAGAATACAAAAGGTCTTAAAAAAAAGGGGGAGGGGGGGAGGGGAAACTTCCCCCCTAGGATTTGGTCTCGAGGCTGGGGTTGGCAGGTCCAACTTCTCCTTCCTTGGCTGGCTCAAAAGAGGTAGTAGTGCTTGGATCTGTGGTTGGCAAAGTAGTAGCAGTTGGTTGTTCAACGGGTAGGGCTGTTGGGGCAGTAGCTGCCTCGGTAGTGGGGTTGGTTGCTACCCTCAGAGTTGGAGGATAGAAAATATTCTCAGGCTTCCTCAACTTCGAAGAGGCATCTACCCCAACCAAGTTCAGTACCTCAATCCATACTCGGAGGCATTAACCACGACAGACTTTTGTGATTTGAGCCCTTAGAGCATCTTTTGTTTCTTTTACTCCCACATCATACCCAGCCTATTCTGCTTGAGCCATATATTCCCCTTCATTCTATAACTCTTTTTACAGGGATTCAATCTTTTCTCGAGTAATGGCTAGTTGCTCCTCAGCCTTGTGGAGATGCTAGCATTGGTCCTTAGCCTACTTCTCGGCACCAGCCAAGGTGGCCTCAGTGCTTTTACTCTCCTTGTCTGCCTTGCTCAACTTTATGGTAAGGTTTTTGGTTTTTTTTTTTTAGCAATGGCTAGGTTCTTTATGGTTGAAACCTGGCGTGCCTCCTCGTCCTTTAGTTTAGAGTAGGTATGATCCACCCACTCTTTAGCCACATGAGCTGTCTGAACTGCATGAGTAAACAAAATGGCAAAATTGGTTAGATTAACTTTTTAAAAAAAATTAAGAAAAAAGAAAGGAAATGACAGCTAGAATCCTTACCATGGCTAAGTCCCTCTTCAAGGTTAAGAAGACCTCATGTTTCTTCTAACTCCTCAGGTCAGTTATATCCTGAGAAAGGAGTAGAGGTTGTTCGAGGGCGTTGGCCACATAGCCGGCCTTCCCCTGTTGGAAGTCTTTGATGGAGGAGTCCATAGGTAGAGGGGCTCCATCCAGTTCAAGCACCGGTTTCCATGCTTGGACCTTAGTGCATCGATTTGGCACCATCTTGGTACTAAAGCCCTCAACAGTGCTCTTTCTCTGTGGCCCTTTCTCAGCTTTGGTCCCCTTTGGAGGCTCTTAGTCCTTAGTGGACCGAACCTCACTCTCTTCAAACGTTTCTTTGCCTTTCTTGTCCCTTTTTCTCTTTTTCTCTAGGGGCTCAGCAAGAGAAGTTTAGGAGGGGAGGGGAGTAGGAGGTCGAGGGTTGATAGCCACCTTGAGCGTGTTCCTTCCAGCATGTGATTCCAGTAGCTTAAGCAAGCTGGTGTTCTTCCGCTATAGCACCATTGCCTCAGGAACATCGTTTGTTTCTTGATTTCCGCTTACTTGGGCGGAGGGTAGAGGTCTCAAGTCGACACTTAAGGGTTCTACAAAATCTGGTCGGTCAAACGCATTAAAGTCTTTTTCCAAGTTCCCTACTTCAGGCACTCGGATGGTTTCTTCTTGCTCTCTTTGCTTTGAACTTGAAGGGACTACTTCCTCCTCGGCAGTCTGTTGCTTAGGTAGATCGATGTGATGGGTCCCTTCAGGAGGAGGACCAGTTATGAACCCAGAAACTGCAATGTTGATTAGGGGTAGCCGAGGATCCTTGGCCTTGATTACGTTATTGGGAGATTGGAAGCTAGAGGAGATGGGCTTATATCCTAAAATGAAGTGGGCAGCACACAATTGGCCGTCTTTATGAGGAAAGATCACGAACTGGAGTATCATGTTGAGATCCTTTTGTTGACCAAGTTGAAGTTGGGGGCTGTGAATTTTTTGTCTGTAACAACAAAAGCGAAGACACGATTAGACAAAAAAGTCAAGAAGTATTGTTGCCAAAAAAAAAAAAAAAAAAAAAGAGAGAAAGAAAGCAAAACCAAACAGAAAAAAAAAAGAAAAAAGCATAGTTATCTATGGAGGAAAATGGTTTACTTAGCCTACAAGTACCCCACCTAGTTGCTCGTCTTGCGTTGGACAGTGCAAGCCATCGTGCCATTCACCTGAGACGATTAGAAAATCTTGGTCCAAGCCTATGTTGGATTCGAGAAGACACAAGATCAACCTGACCGAAGGAACCCTAGTTTTAAAGTAGTACCCTGTGTCTTTGATGTATTGGCAATTGTATACCTAATTAACATTGTGACAGGTGAGGTTTACTCCCATCTTATGATTTAGGGCATCTACGCTACCTAGTATCCTAAATAAATTAGGTGAACATTGGGTCAGGCAGAGCCTATGAGAAATCAAAAAGTCTCTAGTCACTCTGCCTATAGGAATTTGCATTCCACCATCTATAAAAGCAATCATAGGGATTACCAAAGCTCCCTTTGGCTTAAGGGCATGCCAATCTCCTAAGAGGCAATGCTCTATAGTCACCTCAGGTGGTATGTTGTATTTTGCCTTAAAGGGTTCTATGCCCATTTTAGGAAAGGAGAAAGTGTGAGTGAGAATTGTAAGACGAGGAGGGGAAGGACCTTAAGACTTGTGTGCAAACTAAAAGGAACTCACAAAGAAATGAGTAGGGGGGCACCTCGGACCACTTCTGTGAGAGATTAAGAGTTAGGTAAATGGAGGAAATGGTCCCCCCACATCCTTTATATAGGAAGAAAGGATGAGCAGGAAAGCTCCTGCTCGAAATTCCATGAAAAACCCCCACTGTTGGATCTTCATCACGTCGTAAAACGTAAGGAACATAGCGTTGTACTAAGCAATAAATGGGGCGCCGCGAATGCCAAAGTATCAAGAACGTGCACAGGGCAACTAAAAAGACACTACCACATGGGAACACTCTCAAAGCGTGTGAGAGCTGGAGAGCAAAATCAAAACCCCATCTCCATTGAAAGGGAAAGGGATGAAGTTTTGAGGGGTTATTTTGGGGGCAGGTGATCCGAGCATATTTTTGGGCTACGGGCCTCGTCCGAGGATGATCAAATACCCGAGGATGGCTAAAAGATACATACGTACACGATCCAGAAGTACAAAGAGGAAAGAGGAGTTTGACGTGGTAACCAAGGTTCCCGAGAAACAAAGGCACCTCGGGAGCACTTTAGGAAGTCAACCACTTTAGAAGGATGAGCACCAGGGAAAGTAGTAGAGCCGTATCAGTAATGGAAGGAAGAAATATCTAGGAAGGTGACTGCCACCACCACATTAAATGCACTGTGCCAACTGAACTGGTTGCATTTATGGAGAAATGACACCTAAACAGTGCTTTCCCAGTTCAAAGCCCTTCCTATTATCTCATAAAGGCCTTGATGGGACAAGCATCCAAAAGATTTCCTAGAAATTGAACAGGTGGAAGGCTGGAATGTATTGGGGGGACTATATAAGGAAGTTGTCTTCAAGAAAAACAGGCATACAAGATTGAGGGAAAAAGAAGGAGAGAGAAAAACACTTTGTAAATGGTAAAGGCTTGATTAATATAAGAACACATTGTCCTCAAATTGGCCTGAGGAAGACGTTTTATTGAATTTATATGACTATTTCTAACAACCTGAACTTACATGGTTTTGTAGTTTGCATATAAGATCCACTCTCTTACAAATTTATTGTTTTGGGCTTATTGGACTGAACTTCACTGTTCTTAGTTGGCTTGGGTCGCCACAATCCAGTTCTTACATATATGTGTGTATATATATATATATATATATTCATCTCTTGTCAATTTATGTCTCATATCAAATTTAAGTTTTTATTTTATTATTAACTCCATGATTTTTTTTTTGAGAAACTTATTAACTCTATGATTTAGAGTATATTAATATAGAAAATGTGATACCTTTTTGGCATATTCATTAGCGTACATAATGACATGGATATACATGCACACAAGTTTTTTTTTTTTTTTTTTAAAGAAAAAAGTTATAAAAATACTTATGATGTTACCAAGAAATCAGTGGATTGAAAGTCTCCGGACTTTGGCGACCTTGAAGGTTAAATCCTGAAAAAAGTAAACACAATCAGGGAAAAAGACCGGTGGAGGCCGGTCTATGGTCCTCCGATGGTAAAGTCAGTCACTTGGAAGAAAGATCTTTTAAGGCTTCTTTTTTTAGAGAAAAGTCTGAATCCCTTACCTCTTTGTAGAAAAATACTTATATAGTGCATATGGAACGGTTATCTGTTCAATAAACCGTTCCTATTGTTCAGGAATTTATCAGTGTAAAATAACTTCCATAACTTCCATGGAAGTTATTTTATCTAGACTGAAGCTTCGTTTTGGAGAAAGGAGGTATTGGTTCATAAGTAAAGCCCATTTTGGCCAAGTCCATATCTGCCTCGTCCGCGTTTGCTAACGACGGACGAGGCTATGACGGTGACAAGGCCTCAAGTGGTCCACCTTCTTTAAGGACGAACCACATGGACGAACATTTTGGAGGTACTCGTCATCATCATCAGTTGCCCCCTCGTCCATGGGTCGTCCAGAGAAGAAGGTGCAAGAGGTGTATTAATGGTGAGTCGGAGAGTGCCACGTGTCGCGATTTCATAGGTTAAAAAATAACGTCGATTGATTAACCGAGGGACGTGCCACGTGGCATCCGTTGGCTGGTCACGTCGTCCCAAGTGCCAGGATTTATTCCCTATAAATAGTGGAATGCCTCCACTACCCCTTCCATTTCTGAAATTTCCCTCCTAATCCTTCCTCGTCCTAGATCCTCGTCTAGAAGCTTCCTGCGTCCATAGCTTCCCTTCGTCTTAGTTCCAGGTAATTTTTTCTTTTCCTCGTCCTTAGTTTTCTTGTAAGATGACTGAGGTTGTGCTTTCCTCGTCTAGCGATAGTGTAGATAGGGCTATAGACGAGTACAATGACGAGAGTAGCTATTATAGTTCTAGTAGTTCTAGCGATAGTAGTGGAGGGAACACCACGGACGAGTATGTTTCTGGGGTCCCTGGAGTTCCTTTAGAATTTGTACAGGATCAGCTTAGGAAGGCCTCAGGGTCTCATGCTGGTACCTCGTCCACTGCTCCTCCATCTGGTCCTTTGGACGAGGAGGAGGTGACTGTATACAGTTGTGCAGTGGACATTTCTTCTAGGACGGACGAGCAAAGGCTCCAAAATCTTAAGGAATGGTATCAAATTCCAAATGAGTTTAACCCTAGGATACCTGTCCGTGGAGAGTGGTGTTGCAACCCTCGTTTTGGGATAGACGTCTACGAGGCATACCTTTTGGGAGGTTTAAGATTCCCTTTAAACGCCTTTACTAGGGAATTGCTTTTTAGATTAGGTTTAGGAGTATGCCAATTTAACCCAAATGCATGGAGATTAATCATCTCAATGCAAATTTTGTGGGGTGAAGTGTTCGGAAGGGACCGTCCTATTACAGTGGACGAGTTCCTTTTTTGTTATAAACCTTCAGAGATACATCAGTCTCCTGGCTTTCACCAATTTACTGCCAGGGGTAAAGATTGTAGATTGATCAAGTCCTTGGCCTCGTCTGACAGAAAGTGGAAGACGGAATTTTTCTTCGTCTCCGGTTTCTGGGCTGGGAGTCCTATGGACGTTGGCCAGGACACTTTCGGTCGTTATACCGGGGACTTAGGAAACCTTCGTCCTGAGGGTAAGTTGCTCCCCTTTTTCTTTTAATAATAACTTTTTGTTTTCTTTCAACATAGGTAATTAACTTGTAACTATGTTTACTTGGTTTATTTCAGCCGTTAAGCGTCCGTCCTTGAGCAAATTTTTCCGTGACCGCGTCCATAGGGCTCGTCTACACGCGGATAGAGATTTCCATTCCTTAGTTTCACTTAGGCGACTTGCTAAGTGGGGATTGGGTCCTAATCCTTCTGACGAAGCAATTGCCCACGAGGTCACTGTGAGGAAAAGTAAGTTTTAAGTTCCAAAACACCCTTGCATATTTTTTACTTTTTCTTCTCTCTTTTTTTTTTAATTTAGAATTTTTTTTTTTTTTTAGGAATGGCAACGATGAAAGGAAACAAAGGGAAGGACGTGGCTGTTGAGGGGGAGCGTCCTGAAGTTGAACCTCAGGCTCGTCCTGTGGTTGGGGAGAAAAGAAAAACTTTGCCCAAAAACTTGGATCTAGCAAATCTTCCCAGTTGCAGAGGTAAAAAAGCTAAGGGCACCTCGTCCCAGGTGATCAAGCCCACTCTTCCCTCGTCCCAGCAGCCTGTGCAAATAGTGGACGTTGACTCGTCCATCCCAACTGAAAGTACTCCGTCCAAGTCCCCTCCGTCCAAGGTCGTGTCAACTCCTCAGCCTTCTCGAGTGGTCCCTTCCAACATTATTGAAAATGAGGACTTAGCGTGGGAACGCTTCAAGACGGCTGTAACTGACGAGGATATCAACGTCTGTTATGACATGTCCCTTAAAGATTTTGAACACTCTGGTGTTCACGACCTTTTTAAGGTAAAAATTCATTTCTCGTCTTGACTAAGGATTTTAATTTCCTTCTTTCTTCCTTTTTCTAACTTTTATTTGTTCTCCTTTTTGTAGGGCATGTCAAAGTTTATAGCAGCGTCCAGGCAGGCCACAGGGTTGGACAGGACGAGGATTTTGCTGGAGACGAGGGTACAAGAGTTGAGGAATGAGGCTAAGCAATGGGCAGAGGTGGCTTCAAGGACTACGGAAGAGGTGAAAGAATTGAAGTCTTTAGTTGAGGAGCTTAAAACTAGTGCTGCGGAGAAGGACGCTCGTCTTGAGGTCCTGGCGAAGAAGGACGAAGAGAACAACATTCTTCTCTCCACAGCGAAGGAAGATGCAGTGGCTGAGTTCAAGGTGTCCAAACAATATACTGATGTTTTGGACACCAATTATGCAGCTGGGTTTGAAGACTTCAGAATGGAGGCTATGGAGAGGTTTCCAAGTGTGGACTTCAGCTCCATAGTACTGAATCTTAATGCTGCTGCCACTAGCTCTCTCCTTCATACTGGCTCCGAGGATGCTAATGTAGAAGACGATGCTACTACTCTTCCCCCTCAAGACGCCTCCCAAGCCAATGCTCCTTCGTCTTAGGAAAAGCTTGTTTCCCTGAAAGTTATTTGATGTAATTTTGCTTAGTTTCTCTTTTTTCTTCTTTTTTTTTTTTAATGTAATTCCAATACATTTATCTCGTCCAAAGTTTTAGGACGAGGTATCAAACAATCATCCTAATTTATCAAGGGGTTTTTGGATGTAGAATATCCACCCTTGAGTTAATGTCATTTTCATTTTACATATGTATGGACGAGTATGTTTTAATTTTATGTATGGTATCTCGTTTTGCTCGTCCACATTTTATGTACATAAAACCATTTTTCATGGAAGTTTTACTTGTGTTTCGTTCTTGAGAAATGGTCAGTAAAAACCTCTCGAAATGGCTAAGCATTACTCGTCCATAGACTTGTCTATGCTTTTTCTCGTCCTTAGACTTGTCCCCTCATTTCACTCGTCCATAGACAGCTTTTTAGCGGAAAGCTCAAGTTGAAAACATTTATGTTTTTCCTCGTCCATAGAATGGTTGAGTATTATGTTTTACTTGGCCCATATTACGGACGAGGATGACTTGGACTAATTTTTCTTGAGCATGGAATTTACCTTGTCCTTTCCTTCAGACGGACGAGGATGCTTAGAATTTTGGTTTAGGCATGAGATTTTCCTCGTCCTTTTCTTGGACGGACGAGCATGCCTAATTTCTAGGAAAGCTTGAGATCACATCTCCGAATCTAGAGAATTTTCTCGTCTTGAGCTTTTCAAACCTTTTCAGGTGTAAGTTTGAAAAACGTATCATGGGAAAGCGTGAATTACACAACATTATGTACATTCCACAAATATTATTCATAAGTATTGTTCATAGACGAGGCATACATCTAATGCCTTTATTTAAACAACACAAATTATAATGTCGTCCACAATTTAAACATAACAATAGTAATAAAGCCACACAATAATAAAGCCACACATAATAAAGCCACACATAATAATAGTCAAACATCAACCCCTGATCTCGTCCAGAGTAATGCTTTTCTAGACTGGTACTTTACTGATAGTACTTCCTCAAATGCTCCACATTCCAAGGATGCTCCAGCTTCCTTCCATCGAGGGCTTCTAGGTAGTAGGATCCTTGCCTTTTGCAATTGACAACTCTGTAGGGGCCTTCCCAATTTGGTCCCAGCTTCCCATGGGCTGGGTTCTTTGTTGCTAAGGAAACCCTTTTTAGGACGAGGTCCCCTATATTGAATCGTCTTGGCTTGACCATTGCATCATACCGCCT
This sequence comes from Quercus glauca, assembly GCA_023736055.1. Classification (NCBI taxonomy): domain Eukaryota; kingdom Viridiplantae; phylum Streptophyta; class Magnoliopsida; order Fagales; family Fagaceae; genus Quercus; species Quercus glauca. The sequence continues at coordinate 5,058,862 of CM043324.1, forward strand.
TGCCATAAGGTTTTTATACCTTGCCATCCTTTGTTCAGCGTCCGTCCTTACCTCATCTATTAAATCGAGGTTCAAACGGAGTTGTTCCTCATTAGCTTCATCCTGGTACGTTGTCACCCTGTGATTAGCCATGTGCACTTCTGCGGGTATGACTGCCTCAGCCCCGTATGCTAGTTTGAAAGGAGTCTCCCCTGTAGGAGTCCTCACTGTTGTTCTGTATGCCCACAAGACACCTGGTAATTCATCTGGCCACACACCCTTTGCCCCCTCAAGCCGAGTCTTGATAATCTTCAGCAAGGACCGGTTTGCTACTTCCGCTTGTCCATTAGCTTGTGGGTGGGCTGGTGATGAGTAGTGATTTCGAATTCCAAAATGTGCTCAAAAATCCTGGAAGAGTGTGTTGTCAAATTGTCGTCCGTTATCTGATACTAGCACCCTGGGTATTCCGAATCTGCAAACAATGTTTTTCCAGACGAAGTTCTTGACATTTTGTTGTGTGATATTGGCCAAAGGCTCTGCTTCTACCCATTTGGTGAAATAATCTATACCCACCACGAGGAATTTCATTTGCCTTACCCCCAGCGGAAAAGGACTCAGAATGTCTAGTCCCCATTGTGCAAAAGGCCATGGGGCTGTCATTGGAGTCAAATATTCTGATGGTTGTCTGGGGATATTGCTAAATCTTTGGCATTGATTACAGACTTTGACGTACGCCTTGGCATCAGCTTGCATGTTTGGCCAATAGTATCCTGCACGGACGGCTTTGTGGACGAGTGACCTGGCTCCTGAGTGATTGCCACATGCTCCTTCGTGAATCTCTCTTAGAATGTAGTTCGCTTCGTCCGGGGCCAAACATCTGAGATAAGGCTGGGAAAAACCTCTTTTGTAGAGAATTTCATCCATGAGAATGTATTTGGCTGCTCTGACCTTCAACTTCTTCGCCTCTTCTTTTTCCTCTGGAAGTCGTCCATCCCTCAGGTATGATATAATTGGAGCCATCCAATTTTCCCTGCTTTCTACTTGCTGTATCTCGGGGATATCTATGCTTGGTATGTATTGGATCTCGTCAAGCTCATCTACGGCTTCATTTGCGGAGGCTTCTTTGGCTAAGGTATCAGCTTCCATGTTCTCTTCCCTTGGGATTTGAACGAAGCTAATTTCCTCAAATTTTTTCGCAAGTCTCATTACCCTGCCAAGGTACTTCTTCATTCGTTCTTCTTTGGCTTCATACATCCCATTCGCTTGGCCCATGATTAGTTGAGAATCTCCCAGGACGAGTATTGATTTTGCTTCGACGGACTTGGCTAACTCTAGCCCTTTGATAAGAGCTTCATACTCAACTTCATTATTGGTTGCTTGATACTGCATGCGAACTTTGTATTTCAGTTTATCCCCCTCTGGGGATTGCAAAACTACACCTATGCCTCCACCATGCTGTGTAGACGATCCATCTACATGGACGATCCACTTCTGGTTGCCCTCCATCTTACTTACATCGTCTTGACCAGGAGTAAACTCTGCAATAAAGTCCGCCAGAGCTTGACCTTTTATGGCATGTCTAGGTTGGTACTTTATGTCGAACTCACTAAGCTCGACAGCCCATTGAACCAGTCGTCCTGCAGCCTCTAATTTGTTCATTGCCTTTCTGAGTGGATGATCTGTCATAACATTGATGACGTGGGCCTGGAAGTAATGCCTTAGTTTTCTGGAGGCTGTTACTAGTGCGAAAGCCAATTTCTCCATTAAAGGATACCGTCCTTCCGCTCCCCTCAGTGCTCTACTTGTGTAGTAAACCGGCTTTTGAATCTTTCCTTCTTCTCTTATCAGTGCTGAGCTTACGGCGTGTGGGGTTACTGCCAGGTACAAAAACAGCTCTTCTCCTGCTACGGATGGACTCAGCAACGGAGCGGTAACAAGATATGCTTTCAAGTCTTGAAAGGCTTCCTGACACTCGTCCGTCCACTCAAATGCTTTCTTCAGAACTTTGAAAAATGGCAAACACTTGTCAGTAGCTTTTGAAACAAACCTGTTGAGGGCGGCAACCCGTCCGGTGAGAGATTGAACTTCTTTGACATTGCATGGAGGCTTCATGTCCAATATTGCTTGAATCTTATCCGGGTTCGCCTCAATTCCTCTATGGGAGACCATGAACCCAAGGAATTTTCCTGATGATACCCCAAAAGCACATTTGTTAGGGTTCAACTTCATGCGATACTGCCTCAACGTGTTGAACGTCTCCCTCAGGTCATCCAGATGTCCTTCCTCGATCTGACTCTTTACCAGCATGTCGTCGACATAGACCTCCACATTCCGCCCAATCTGCGGACGAAACATGTGGTTAACTAGTCGTTGGTATGTTGCTCCAGCATTTTTCAAGCCAAAGGGCATTACTTCATAACAAAATAGTCCCTGACTGGTGACGAAGGAAGTCTTCTCTTGGTCTGCTTCGTCCATCCTTATTTGGTTGTATCCCGAAAAAGCGTCCATGAAACTTAGAAGTCTGTGGCCTGCAGTGGAATCTACCAGCTGGTCAATTCGTGGTAGTGGATAACTGTCTTTGGGGCAAGCCTTATTTAAGTCTATAAAATCCACACACATTCTCCACTTGCCGTTCGCTTTTTTTACCATTACCACATTGGCTAACCATTGGGGGTAGTACACTTCTCGTATAAACTTTGCGGCCAACAATTTCTGTACCTCCTCCTTAATAGCAGCGTCCCTCTCTGGAGCGAACACCCTTTTCTTCTGTCGTACTGGCTTAAAGGAAGGGTCTACATTCAAACAGTGAGTAATGACAGTGGGATCTATGCCTGGCATGTCTTCACTACTCCAAGCAAACAGATCAACATTTATCTTCAAAAAATGGACGAGGTCCTTCTTAACTTCGTCCCTAAGGTCTGCCCCAACTCTGGTACACCTTTCGGGGTAATTGTCGTCTAGGGAAACATTCTCCAACATTTCAACAGGTTCTGCCACAATTCTCTTTTCTTCAATGTTCATGGATTGGATTTGCTCGTCCATGGCTAACATGGCCAGATAACATTCTCTTGCTGCTAACTGGTCTCCTTGTACTTGCCCCACCCCATGCTCTGTTGGGAACTTCACTGACAAGTGGTAGGTTGATGTGACCGCCTTCCAACTGTTCAAAGTCGGCCTTCCAACTATGGCATTGTAGGAAGATGAGCAATCTACCACAAGGAAGTTTACATCTCTAGTGATTTGCTGCGGGTACGTCCCCACTGTCACTGGTAAAAGAATGGTGCCTACGGGTTGTACCTTCATTCCACCGAATCCCATTAGAGGAGAACTTGCAGGACGAAGCTGATTTCGTCCCAGCCTCATTTGCTGAAAGGCAGGATAATACAAAATGTCAGCCGAGCTCCCATTGTCTACTAACACTCTTCTAGTTTTGTAGTCCGCAATAAGGAGGGTAATGACAATGGCATCGTCATGAGGGTGATGTATTCTTTCTGCATCCTCCTCTGTGAAAGTGACTACTTGTTCACCCGCAGTCCCTGCTCTTGGTGATCGTCCAGAAAGTTGGACGCTCTGCACTGCTTTTAAGTACGTCTTCTTGGACTTGGACGACTGTCCTGTTGAATCTCCCCCTATAATGACTCTTATCTCTCCTAGCGGTGGTCGTGACGGTTCCTCTACTTTACCCTTCAGCTTCTCGTCCTTCTGATCCCGTCCAAGGAAATTTCTCAACTTTCCTTGCCTGATGAGATTTTCAATCTGTTGCTTCAAATCAAGGCATTCGTCGGTGTCATGGCCATGGTCTCTATGAAAGCGACAATACTTGTTCTTGTTTCGCTTGTTAGGGTCCCCTTTCAATTTCTCTGGCCACTTCAGGGAAGGCTCGTCCTTGATTTGCATAAGGACTTGTTCAAGCGGTACATTCAATGGAGTGTATTGCTGGTTGCGTGCTGAGGAACCTGCCTTTTTGTCCCGGTCTCTTCTGTCGTCCGTACGCCCCTTCTTTGGACGAGGGGCTTGTTCGGGGTGACGGCTTATCTCCATTTTCTCTGTCCTCTTTCTTTTCTTAGCTATAATAGCATCCTCCGCATTCATGAAGTTTTGAGCTGAATGGACGAGCTCGGCCATGGTCTGGGGCTCTTGCTCATAGAGCTTGTGGATGAACAAATCTGAATGAACTCCGTTGTGAAAAGCTGCCAATAGTAATTTATCGTCCATTTCGTCCACTGTCAAGGCTTCCCTATTGAATCGAGTAATAAACGACCGCAAACTCTCGTTCTCCCCCTGTTCTATCGTCAACAGACTAGAAGTAGAACGTTTGTGGCGTTGACCCCCTATGAAGTTATTAACAAACAACTTACTTAATTCTTCAAAAGAACTTACTGAATTTGGGGGTAACTTGCTAAACCACACTCTGGCCGGACCCTTGAGGGTGGTGGGAAAAGCTCTACACATTATTTCGTCTGGAACTCCTTGGAGATGCATAGTAGTCTTAAAGGTGGCAATGTGGTCAAAAGGATCTCGATTCCCATCGTATGAATCCAAAGAGGGCATTTTAAACTTCGGTGGCAAGGGGTGGCCATTGATGGAAGCCGTAAAGGGAGAGTCAGTTCTGTGAACTAAATCTTCTACTGGATTCGCCCTCCTCATATTTTCCTTCAATTCGTCCATGGCTTTCTTCATCTGATCCAACTCTTGTTCCAAATGGGGTACCCTTCGCGGGGTGGTTCCCTTTGATTGACTTCCATGTTGAAAATTCTCTCTGCCCTCCAGGCTCCGAGTTTGCTCTTCTTCATGCTCTGCACGTGTCTGCCTTAGATTGATCTCTCTCCGTAGTTCTTGATTCTGGCGAGTTAACTCCGCCATCGCTGCCGCCATGGAGTGCATATGTTGGACAGAAGATGCCTGCATAACCGGTGCAGATTGACGATCGCGATGAGGGTTACTTGATGCGTCTCTACTATGTTGGGGGCCTGGGCTAGTTGCCCTCGACCTTGTCCGAACCATTTCAACCCTTTATGGGAGAAAGAAAACGCAGAACTCAACAAGTTCAAGAGCGACAAATATTCTTTCCCACAGACGGCGCCAACTGATGTTACCAAGAAATCAGTGGATTGAAAGTCTCCGGACTTTGGCGACCTTGAAGGTTAAATCCTGAAAAAAGTAAACACAATCAGGGAAAAAGACCGGTGGAGGCCGGTCTATGGTCCTCCGATGGTAAAGTCAGTCACTTGGAAGAAAGATCTTTTAAGGCTTCTTTTTTTAGAGAAAAGTTTGAATCCCTTACCTCTTTGTAGAAAAATACTTATATAGTGCATATGGAACGGTTATCTGTTCAATAAACCGTTCCTATTGTTCAGGAATTTATCAGTGTAAAATAACTTTCATAACTTCCATGGAAGTTATTTTATCTAGACTGAAGCTTCGTTTTGGAGAAAGGAGGTATTGGTTCATAAGTAAAGCCCATTTTGGCCAAGTCCATATCTGCCTCGTCTGTCCTTGAGGGATGGACGAGGCCTCGTCCGTCCTTGAGGGACGGACGAGGCCTCGTCCGCGTTTGCTAACGACGGACGAGGCTATGACGGTGACAAGGCCTCAAGTGGTCCACCTTCTTTAAGGACGAACCACATGGACGAACATTTTGGAGGTACTCGTCATCATCATCAACTTATACTATAACACTTGTGTACTTTGATCTATGAGGGGAAAAAAAAAAAACAATTCCTATAATTTTCTTTAATAGTTTATATTTTTATTGCAAGTTCTTTAATAGTTTATAGAATTTCTAAGAAATACTTTTTAAATTTATTCATAAATGATAAAATAAAATTTGAAATTTAGTAACATTTAAAAGAAAAGGCGTTTCCCGTTTGGTTACTAATGATAGGATAACACACGTGAAACTTTGGATCAGAAAGTAAAGGAGTTTCCCGTTTGGCAGTCAATATAGAAATTTTAAAAGATACACCTTCATCAGACACTATTTTTTTGTCTTTTGTTTGTGCTAATCTAGTAGACCATTCCAATTCCACATGCTAGTGATGTCAACAAATTAAAAAATAAAAGTGTATCTTTTTTTTTTTTTTTTTTGGAGATAATTACAACATGTAATGCTAACCCCGCAGCTCGAACCATTTTCCCCCTAGACCCCTAAGCACTTTGTGCATGAGGAGGTGCCAATTTAGTTATAAGGCCTTTGGCAAAAAAAAAAGTGTATCGACATGTACATTACCTACTCTCCTACTATGAGTGGTTCTAGTGACACAAAAAAATATACAATTTTTTTACTACAACTCTCACGTAGCAAACGATGAATGGTTTCTTATTACTTTTCCCTCCTACTATAGTCAATTTTTATTGTGCCTAAGCCTACTGCCTTACTGACATCAACTATTTGTCTTTCCCCCAAATTTATAAATAAATAAATAAATGGTCTAGTTAATTAATCATCTATTTTGGAAAATTTTTTATGAGGAATTGAAAAAGCTGTCAAAACAATTAATCACTTTTTTATTTTTCCATAAAAAGTTACTAAAATTATTTACGAATGTATGCCCTAAGGCCACACATTTGTAAAATCCAAAAAAATAATAGTAATAATAATAACTATTTGACTTCTACTCAATGTAATATATTTTCTTGTTCATAAAAAAAAATGTAATATATTTTCCTCTCTATTACTTTTCTTTTTTTTATTATTTTTTTCTAAATGTCTTTTATCTATTGTTAACAAATAATATTAATAAAAATAATCTATGAATACAACCTTTTTGCTATAATTTTTTATATAACTCTAACATTTGAGTCAACGAAAGATGGAAAAAAAAGAAAGTGATAGGTCTATACGAAATTGATGATTCATGAATCACAATCACACATCTCATCAAGTTATGACAAAATGTATGGTCGTAGAATAACTATTATTATATTTACATCCCTCCTTATTGTATTTTTCTCCAAAAAAAGTACACAAATGTTTCCATCTTTTTATATAAACTTTTAAAATATAAACGTACTATACTCGTAATATACACTTACCATTCTTTCTATATTTTTGTATTTTTTGCCAAAATTTTAAAACATACTTTTCTTGAAAGTTGTCAAATGATACACGTGTGTATACTTACTGTAATATATGCATACCATATTTTACTAACTATGATAAGCTTAACACATGACTAAAACTAAACTGTCTAACCCGCTCAATTTACTAATTTAAAATTGCCCAAATATTTAATCGATCTGCCATTTTTATAGTTTGGTGAGTTGACAAAGACTTGAAATTTTTTCAACCATCAATGATAGATTAGTTTAAAAATTTTCCCTCAACTTGCGGAATCCAACCAAACAACTCAGCTAATTACAAGTTGCAAATGCATTGGCTCAAATAAAAAAGAAAAGGGGTCCGGTTTGAAGAAACACTCTCAATCTCTCAAACAAATCTCTCTTAATCTCACTATTACTATATGAATCAAAACAGAAAGAAAAACAGAGACAAAGAAATGGTTGAGAGAGAACTCAGATATTATTGATATCAAAAGAATACAATGCAATAAGTAAGTATACAAGTGAATGGATAACTATATATAGATACATCAGAGAAGGAAGGAAGGAAAGTGATGAACAAATGACGTCAAGGAAGGTGATGCCCAAATAACGTCTGGTATAACAAACTTGTAACGGCTTCACACGTACTGTAACAAACCTTTACACGTGTGTGGCTTCCTCAGGTCTTCAATAATTCTTACAAGGTAAAACGACATCGTTGGGTTTTAATGAGGAACGACACCGTTTCACTTTAGGTGTATTTTATATGTAATCATTTTACTGCACGACATGCCGTTGGAATGATTGCATCTCCTCCTTCAGTGTTTGATTCTAAGCTTGCACTGTCATCCCCCCTCAAACGAATGGGGAACTTCCACATGAGTTTGGAAGTAAGCCAATTGAATCTGGGAGAAGAAAGACCCTTAGTAAACAGATCAGCAAGCTGATCATGAGTGGAAATGAACTTAACCAGCAAGTCACGCCTAAGAACCTTTTCTCTAACAAAATGAAAATCAACCTCAATATGCTTTGTGCGAGCATGAAATACAGGATTAGAGGCAATGGCCAAAGCACTGACACTATCACACCAAAGAAGAGGAGGTTGAGGAAGAACAATGCCAAAATCTCTGAGAAGCATTTGAAGCCAATACAACTCAGCTGCAGTAGAGGCCAAAGCACGATACTCAGCTTCTGTGGAGGATCTAGACACAGTGCATTGCTTCTTTGCAGACCAAGTGATTGGGGGAATTACCAAGAAACACCACCATACCAGTGATAGAACGTCTGTTCACTGGATCCCCAGCCCAATCTGCATCACTGTAAGCAGATAAGGAGATTGGGCTTGGAGTAAAAGCAATCCCAAAGTGAAGAGACCCTTGAAGATACCTCAAGATCCGTTTAGCAGCTTGAAGGTGATTTTGAGTGGGAGTGCTCATATGCTGACAGGCTTGTTGAACAGCAAAAGATAAATCTGGTCTGGTGAAGGTGAGATATTGTAAAGCCCCAACAAGGCTCCTATAGGATGTAGGGTTAGGCAAAAGAGGGCTATCATTAGGAATAAGATGATGGTTAGGAGAGCATGGTGTTTTACAAGGCTTGCAATCAGTCATGTTAAATTTCTTAAGAAGATCAGTAGCATACTTGGACTGATGTACAAAAAAACCAGTAGGAGTATAGTCAATCTGCAACCCAAGAAAATAGTGAAGCAAGCCAAGATCCTTGAGGTCAAACTCCTTACCCAACAACTTGATGATAGTAGACACAAATGAAGAATTATTACCAGTGATGATAATATCATCTACATAGAGCAACAAATACACAATGAAGGACTGATGCCTCAAGATGAACAAATTACCATCAGCAGCTGAAGCACAGAAACCCACATGAAGCAGCTAAGAGGTAAATCTATCAAACTATGCCCGAGGAGCCTGCTTAAGACCATAAAGAGCTTTATGGAGAAGGCACACATGTGTAGGAAAAACAGAATCAATATAACCTTGAGGTTGAGCCATGAATACCTCTTCCTTAAGAAAACCATGCAGAAAAGCATTGGATACATCTAATTGTTTCAATTCCCAACCATGTTGCACAGCCAAAGCAATAAGAAGTCTGGCTTTATATCTAGCAACAGACCCATCACTATGCCTTTTAAGCTTATAAACCCATTTGCAGGTCACAACATTCTTCTGTGGAGGAAGAGGGACCAAGGACCAAGTATTTTGCTTCTGTAATGAAGTGAATTCAGCATCCATTGCAGCAACCCATTGAGGATGCTTGGAAGCAATGGCAAAGGAAGGAGGTTCAACAACAGTATAGTCACATTGGACCTTCATAACTTTAGGCTTATATATTCCATGCTTAGACCTTGTAACCATAGGGTGGGCATTAGTGGTAGATGGACCAAGAGCAGTAGGAGCAGGATTGGAAGATGACACAGTAGGTAGGATAGGTTCAGGAATCACAGACAAGGAAGTAGACATTGAGGAAGGAGTTTCAATGGGAGCAGGAACAACAGGAATGGAAGATGAAGAAGAAAATAATGAGGGAAGCAAAGAAGTAACCAAGTCAGAGTCATATGAAGGAGAAGAAGTAGGAGTATCAATAGATTGAATAGAGGCAGAAGGAGCAGGATGAGACAACCAATCAGACACAGAAGTTGAGAAAGGAATATTAGGATTGGTAAGAGTAGGATTAGCAGCAAAGGGAAAAAGAGATTCATTAAACAAAACATGACAGGCTATATAGATTCTGTTAGTTGAAGGATCAAGGCAATTGTACCCTTTTGACATAGGAGGGTAACCAAGAAAGATGCATGGAGCAGACCTAGGTTGTAGCTTGTTTTTGTTATAAGGTCTAAGGAAAGGATAGCAAGCACACCCAAAGGATTTAAGAGCCTAAACAGATGGAAGTTTTGAAAATAATTTCTCCCAAGGAGATTGAAAGCTTAACACTGATGAGGGAAGCCTATTAATAAGAAAAATTGCAGTAGTGAAAGCATATGACCAGAAATTAATAGGCAGATGGGACTGATAAAGAAGAGCAAGACCTGTTTCTACAACATGTCTATGCTTTCTTTCTGACACTCCATTTTGTTCAGGAGTATGAGGACATGAAGTTTGGTGGAGAATGCCATGAGTAGAACAGTATGACTTAAACTCAGCATTAACATATTCAGAACCATTGTCAGTTCTCAAAGTTTTGAGTTTAGAATTGTGTTGAGTTTCAACCAAGGACTTGAAGTGTTTAAACACAGGCAGAACCTCACTTTTAGATTTAAGAAGAAACATCCAAGTTAAACGAGTGTAATCATCCACAAAAAGTACATAGTAATTAAAGCCAAGTAATGAAGTCATGGGAGAGGGACCCCAAACATCACTATGTACAAGTTCAAGAAATGAAGTGGAAACAATTGAAGTTTTATTTAAGGGAAGTCTGTGAATTTTAGCACCTATACAGGACTCACATGAGAAACAAGCCTTAGCAATCATTGACAAAGTAAGAGATGAGAATACATGTTTAAGAATAGAATACAAAGTTCTAGAATGAGGGTGACCCAATCTGTGATGCCAAAGCAGAATCTGGTGTGGTTTGATAGATACAAAAGCAGAAGACTTGAAATGGTTCAATGAAGTGGAAGAGTCAGAGATAGATGGAATAGGATAGACCCCATCTTTACTTAACCCTGCATAGAGGATCTTCCCCGTGGGCAAATCCTGAATTAAGAACTTGTTGGCATCAAAATAACAAAAAGCATTATTTTGGAGACACAGTTTATGGACAGACAGAAGATTAGAGGCAAGGTCAGGCACCCTTAGAATATTATCAAGCCTAAAATTATGAGTTAATGTTTGAAGCTTACCATTACCAATGTGAGTGACTGGAAGCTCCTGTCCATTCCCAACAGTGACAGTTTCATTGCCTTGAATAGGTTGCTGATGGATAGATAACTGTGACAGATAAGGAGTCACATGATCTGAGCAGCCTGTGTCAGTAAGCCAAGAATTGGAAGCCTGGACTTGAGCAGCATTGGCCACCATTGAAGCAAGCTTAGCAGGAGCATGTCTTCCTTGATATGCAAAGTCCATACGATGGTAGCAATCAAGAGCTGAATGACCATTCTTTCCACATATCTGACAAGTAGGCCTACTAGATTGACCTTGAGTTTGACCTTGATCCTGAGAATTCTTAGATTGATTAAAGGACTGAAATTGAGATGAAAAACCTTGATTTCCAGGACTAAAATTCTGAAACTGAGATCCAGAACCAGAACCACCAAAATTGGAGTAGTTACCACCAAAATGAGAATTCATTCCACCAGAGTGAGGGCCATGTCCACGAGCACCTCTGCCTCTCTGGTTGTAATTTCTTCCTCCTCTTCCTCGAGGAAAGCCTTGTGAGTGAAAGTTGGCAGCCATAGCCATAGAAACTTGATCAACACCATTAGATCTTTTCTTAATAATTCTCTCTTCAACATTAAGTAATGCATTCAATTCTTCCACAGATAACACATCACTCCTAGTTCTAATAGCAGAGCTAAAAGAATCATAGTTAGATGGAAGGCCATCAAGAACAATGTGGAGAAGCTCCTCATCATCCACAAACACAGACACAGCAGCCAATCTATCACAAGCTTGCTTAATTTTCTGAAAATATCCATCAATAGATTCATTCCCTTTCTTAATAGCATTCAATTCATTACGGAGACTCATAATATGAGACCTTGAAATTGATGCAAACCTCTTCTCTAACACTCTCCACACTCCTCTAGCAGACTTTTGCCCAACTGTGAGAGCAAGAACTGCAGGGGAAAGCGTTGAATTCAAGAATGTGAACATTGCTTGTTCACGATTCTTCCAAGCTATGAATGCCGGATTGATTTCAGTAGTAAAATTTCCAGATGAATCTTTGAGAACTCTATCTGGAGCAGTGATTGAGTCATCAAGAACATCAATCATTGAATAAGTATCAAGAATTACCTCGATTTGATGTTTCCATACTACATAATTTCCATAATCCAGCTTCACAGTCATCATAGATGACATGTTTGATAGCAACATCAACGAAGAATTCACTGGCAAACCTGAAGTAGCCATTGCAGGCACAGCACTTGAAGAAGACGATGAAGAAGATGAACCAGACTAAGCAGAGGCCATTTGATATGGATCAGGGCTCTGATACCATGAAGAAACACTCTCAATCTCTCAAACAAATCTCTCTTAATCTCACTATTACTATATGAATCAAAACAGAAAGAAAAACAGAGACAAAGAAATGGTTGAGAGAGAACTCAGATATTATTGATATCAAAAGAATACAATGCAGTAAGTAAGTATACAAGTGAATGGATAACTATATATAGATACATCAGAGAAGGAAGGAAGGAAAGTGATGAACAAATGACGTCAAGGAAGGTGATGCCCAAATAACGTCTGGTATAACAAACTTGTAACGGCTTCACACGTACTGTAACAAACCTTTACACGTGCGTGTCTTCCTCAGGTCTTCAATAATTAATTCTTACAAGGTAAAACGACATCATTGGGCTTTAATGAGGAACGACACCGTTTCACTTTAGATGTATTTTATATGTAATCATTTTACTGCACGACATGCCGTTGGAATGATTGCATCTCCTCCTTCAATGTTTGATTCTAAGCTTGCACTGTCACGGTTAATGTAAGCTCTAAGGGCACACATTAACCATCCACTTTAAGAAACTTTTATAGGAAATCAAAAAAATTTTCAAAAAAGCTAAACACTTTTCATTTTTCTATAAAAAAAATTTCTCTAAAATGGTTTACTAATGTATGCTCTAAAGGCATATGTTAGTAAAGCCCTAAAGAAAATTACACAAAAAAGTACAAATGCGTGTGGCACTAAAAGTAAAATTCCATATCAAAGATGAGACCCTTTCACTTGTGAAGGTAGTGACAGACATTAATAAATAAATAAATATATATATATATATATATCTATATTAAAAGCTAAAACTCAAAGAAAATTCAATTAGATTTAAAATGAATTTTTATTTTTTATGTCACGTGTCCCATCTAATTTTTAAATTTTTGTGGCAAGTAAATTATTGAGTACAAAATCGAAGAGTCTAAAAATCCAATAGTCCAATTTTGTGCTACATGTCCATCTAATTTTTAAATTTGTGACAAGTAAATTATTGAGTACAAAAATCGAAGAGTCTAAAAATCTAATTAAATTCTAAATTATATATATATATATATATATATATATATATATATGAGAAATCATTGCATATTTTATAAATGTATGGTTTTAAAAAGGTGTAAGCTAATACCATATATAATTTAAATATTTTCTTTAAAAAAAATGTATAATTTGAATCGTGTAATTGTGATTATTTTTAATTATACTCGTACATATGCACGAAACTACACCCTAGTATATATCATATAATATGAGCAACAACAAATTTATAAAATAAAATAAAAAAAGTTTTAGAAATTCAACAATTTCTACAATCAATAGTCGTCCTCTTCATCTTGCACTCTCAAACTTTTTTAATATTTCTATCTCAAAGAAGAAGAAGATATTTCTAGTAGTTCTATTTTGTGACACAGAGAATACGTCTCTATATTTGTTTACACGCTCACATTTTGCTATCTCTAGCTCTTGGGTTAAGGGTCAAGGTTCAAGTCTCCAGGAGAAAATTTCACACACATATACACTTAAATTAAACTATAGTAGAATTTCTATTTTATAAATAAAATAAAAAATAAAAAAACTGGTCAACGTCTAAAAATTGCAACTTCTTTATTGAAACTTCAAAGTACAGCTTTCGGTCTCCCCCTTCTTCTTTTTTTTTGCTGAACTTTTGGTCTCCCATTTGCTAATGATAATAATTTCACATAATATTTTTCATACGGTTTTGACTAAAATCATTTTATTTTTGACAAAAACCAGAATTGTGGTGCAAATATTATGTTAAGTAAACATTACATGAATATCCCAAAAACAAGGCTCATAGATTCCGTAAAATAAAAAGCTGTCTATAACAAAATAAACTCAGAGACGTAAAATGACTTGAATATTGTCACTCTTTATTGGCAGCATTATTATTAAGCTCAATTTTCATATTTATCTACTTCAACTGCTTAACATGACACAGACGACAATATTAAATAAATAAAATATGTCCAATCGATTGACACTCAAGTCGGACAGTCGACTACAAAACCAGCCCCAATCCGAACGGTTAGGTTTCAATCCCAACTATTCACTCCACTTCTTTGCACCTATCAATTCTTTTGACCAATAATGACAATCTTAGATCCCTCCAACGGTTTAAAGTCAATGATCTAATTCATCCTTGGCCGAACCAATTGGCTTTTTTTTTTTTTTTCAAACTAATTTTGTATTAATATTTATTATGCCTCACCTATCTTTAGTCGCATTTAGTTGAGCCTGATAGACTAAGAATGTATTGACCTCTTATGGTAAATTAACCAATTAACCAATTAACTAGTCGCTAACCCGTGCGATGCACGGAATATATTTCACTTTGCTTAAAATAAAATTTAAAATGAAAAAACATCATAACTTATCAAAATAAACATAAAATATACAATATTCATCGCAAAATGTTATTTGAGAATAAAATTACCATCAAAATGATATAAAGAAAAATTTCATGTCCAAACAACTCATCAAGGTGGAATCTGGTTATTACTAAGATCCTATATGCAATTTACCAGAAAGATATTATGTCAGTTTTGATCTTCATTCTCTTTTTGCATATTAATTACTACTTTTAACTTCTATGTAAAATTTTGCTTTAACACAATTGTTATCTTGAGATAAATCTATAGTTATCTCATCTTTACTACTGGTACTCATCCCATGTCTATCGCCATTGTAACCGTAAAACATAAAATCATACCTATTGAAGAAGAAATTCAAAGTAGTTCATCTAGCATTACACCAACAACATTCAAGGCAAAATCCTTCCTATGAAGGGGGAAAAAAAATCAATCGTCCATGAAAACAAAGATTCATAAACTGAAGAAGCTCAAGATAATTTTAGAACTTGTCAAGATATATAACCACAAACCAAAAATTTTAAGAACCAAAAGGGGATTATCATAAGAAATAAATGTGCCTTAGTTTGTATATGAATTTAATTTGTGGAAAATTTATAGCCACATACCAAAAGATTTAACAACCAAAGGGGGATTATCATAAGAAATAATTGTGCTTCAGAATTTGTATAAATTTATTGGAAATTCAACGGTGATTTATGAATAGCACACTTGATTATCAAAAGCAAATTCCTAACTTCAAATTAAAGGGTTGCATGTTCTCTAACTCAAATTTCTATATCACAACTGCAAATAATAATTATATAAAACTGATACAAACCATGCACAGACAATCAATAGGCTTTGTTGCTGGTCTTAAGCACTAAGATTTGAATCGCATTGTAATCATAACTGCATAATACATAATTAAATGTCAAGGCTTTCTAGGGTTTCACAGATACTTCTTTAGGATCCTCTACAACACTTGTAGCAATGCAAAAGTTAAAATAAAAAATAAAAATAAAAAGTAGTAGAGATTGCAAACAGAGAAGAGAGAGTACCAAGTTTTTGTTGGGTTTTATGCTTCCACACCTTGGGCTGGAAGACATAGGTTGCAGCTTTGATTTTTCTCCAAAAAATAGAGATGCTTCATCTACCATATACAATATAAAATAATTATTAGAATTTCAACTCAAAAACCAAACCCATAAAAACACTATCAAAATATAGAGATTAACCCAAATACTTATAAGAAAATTAATTCTAAACATAATAAAACAATAAGATAGAATGAAAATTTCAGGCACATATGAAAGCAAATAGAAAAAGACAAAACCTACGCTTTGAGTTTAGGGTTTTGAGATGGTAATTGCTAGGGTTTTAAGGAGAGAAGAGATTTTGGTATTTTTATGCAAAAAACGTTATTTTAGGTCTAGGTGATTTATTTCCTTGTTTTTAAGCTCTTTTAATGTTTTTTTAGGTCAAATTTGGTTCCTATTATGGTTAGGTATTAATTAGGGCTTATTTTAGAATATATTTTCTTGTCCATCAAGTTTTATGGAGCCCTTAAATAGGTCTCCAAGTTTGTATACGTTTTTCAATATTATTGTTATAAGATATAAAACCTAAAATAAAAAGAATCAAAAATAAAAAGAAAAAGAAAATAGTGATGATGTGGAAAATTGTGAGAGCTTCAAAAGCTTCGGTTTTATATATATATATATATATATATAGATTAGCCAAGTTAATTAATTAATTCAATTAACATGCAATAACGTGTGGTAGCATAAACAAATCACCAAATAACTAAATGCAGCGGAAATTAAATTTGACACGGTGATTTGTTTACGAATGGGGAAAACCTCTAAGGCAAAAATCCCATCGGGTGAATTTAAGGTCACCACTCCTGAGAATCCACTATTATCAAAACAAGCAGTTTTAAGTAAAGGAATCCTAGTACCTTATATCAACCTACAGTTGAATCCTTACTCCAATGAGTCCAAATCTTCTATCCCACTTTTCCTGCTCCACTATATTCCACAAATAAAAACTTGCCACATGTTCACTTAATTAGTTAAATACTACCATTAATTAATAATGGTATTAATATGTCAATAATGGTAGTATTTAATTAATTAGATGAACATGTGGTAAGTTTTTATTTGTGGAATATAGAGTGGAGCAGAAAAAGTGAGACAGAAGATTTGGACTCTACCCCAATACCCAATTGGACTTGTTTTGTAGTGACAATATCTCATTTTCAATGCACGGCTTCCAGTACATGACAAACCAATTGATGCACGGATCTAAGTACGTGACTAACACACCAACTTGAGAAGGATGTTGGTTGTAAAGTTTTTCAGTTCATCCACACGATGAAGATCAAGAAGCTCCTTGGTTACAAAACCCAGTGTACAAATGCAGCAGCTTCTTCAAGAGAAAAATGAACTAAGACATATGTCTCCAGTCACAATATGAGTGAATAATCACTTTGCATCAAGTTGTATCCTTATATATATTTAGGGTTGTGAGAAAAGGAAACCTAAACACATACACATAGATATGCGTGAAATCAGATCTGAAAAATTGATTTTTGTAATTCTCGATAGATACAACTGTTTGAGTGGGAAGTGTTTGGGTGAGAGAGAAGTGTGTTTCTATTGATAGAGATTGAATAAAATGAGAGAAAAATTGCACTAAGGCTATATATGGAAAACATAAAGCTCGATTGATCGAGAGGTATCGAGAACTGTCGAGTACTAATTCTTGACAGATAAATCTGTCGTGGTGCTATCAAGAATTGTCCATAGCAAAGAGACCTCGATGGATCGAAAAGCTATTGAGCATTTATTGAGCAAACAGAAAGTTTCTTGATGGACTGAGAATCTGTTGAGAAGCTATCGAGACAAATTCTTAAAAGTTTCGATAGATCGAGATTGCGTTAACTTTTGTCGAGAAAGGAAGATCAAAGATCTTGATAGATAGCCTAACTGTCAAGAGGTGTTGAGAAGTTGTCGAGATGTGCAAAAACAGTTTTTCAAAGAAGAGAAAAACACAGAAATGAATGCAATTAAGTATGCTACTCAACCAAAAATCCAATCAACATTTTAAGCTCTAAAAAAAAATCTCTCAACAAGAAAAATGTCAAGCATTTAGATCTAAAACACATACACACAGTAAACAAGTCTAACCAATTTTATATTTCAAAAACAAGTCAAGACAGTTTAGTGAACATACATTAACACATTTATTTCTTGTGATGGCTAAATCACATTGTATCTGCACATGTATCAAAAGTAGCAAAGAATTTGCGTGTTGTGTGTGAAAAACATCACAAGATTGCATAAGTGTCTACATGTTATGATGATTTAAGATATGAGAAAATCAATTTAACTCACACATAATCATAACTGCTTGATGGGGATTATCACCTTCGAGGTACATCCTATAACTCTCACATCTCCTAGAAGACATGCTTGCAATCATATAAAGCATTTTGATTTTTTTGCTTTTATTTTCTTTGCATAATTTTCTTTTGTTAAGCATATCATGCATGGGTACATAAGAGAGAGAAAAGAAATACCTAATTATGTTAAGCTTTTGACATTGCACTTTTGCTATACTGAAGCATACATATGTCATTTCATGATTGGCGGGCAATAGTGGTAAGATAGTTATTTATGCATTTCTCTTAAGATTTTTTAGTCCTTCCCGTTAAAAAGAATAATATGAGTGTTAAGTACAAGAAATTACTTAATCTTACTCATCACAAACATGAGCCACAAAGCTCACTTGCTTAGTTGTGCATAGAAGACACGCTTGCAATCATATAAAGCATTTTGATTTTTTTGCTTTTATTTTCTTTGCATAATTTTCTTTTATTAAGCATATCATGCATGGGTATATAAGAGAGAGAAAAGAAATACCTAATTATGTTAAGCTTTTGACATTGCACTTTTGCTATACTGAAGTATACATATGTCATTTCATGATTGGCAGGCAATAGTGGTGAGATGGTTATTTATGCCTTTCTCTTAAGATTTTTTAGTCCTTCCCGTTAAAAAGAATAATACGAGTGTTAAGTACAAGAAATTACTTAATCTTACTCATCACAAACATGAGTCACAAAGCTCACTTGCTTAGTTGTGCATAAAAATGCTTATCTAAGCTACAAAAGATACAAAGTTTAAAAAACTTTGTTTCAATGGTCATCCAAGGTACATAAGTACCAATGTACACAATCACACACTGTTTTTGTATTTTTCTGATTTTTCAAAATTTTTTTTTTTATGAAAAACAAAATAAAGCAAAACTGAAAACTAACAAATAAACAAAAACATGTTAAATAAAGCAAAGCATAAAAAATAGACTGACTCAAAAACAAGAAAGCAAAACACACAAGTTATGCAAGCAAAAAGATAGGGAGAGAGAGAATAAGTGACTGAATCACTTAGAGCCTTTTTCCTTCCACACCTTGGAAGAACATTTCCATTTAGCGAACCCTAGATCCGGCGGTGAGGGGGAAGAATTGAAACCATTCAAGTTCGAAAGGAACACGAGGACTTTGAGAAGATCTCCAAGAGGAGCAAAAGAGGAAGGAAACTGATTTTGGTTTCTGGAAGAGATCATACTGTTGCTCTGTTGAGTGGCTAACCATTTATAGCAATTAGGTCGAATATGTCCAATAGCTTCACAGTGATGACAGAGATGCTGCTTCTTCTGTTTAGGCTTTTGGTTATTGTCTTTCTTAGCCCTAAGGTTTATAGTCTCTTTCTTATCAAGCTTAGGGGGTGCTCCTAAGATAGATTTACCATTGTCTATGTTTTCACTAGCTAAAACAGTTTTCACATCATTGTTCTCAGATTCAACATTATTAGCAGGGGAAACAAACACAGTAGTACTAGAAGAAGCAATATTAGAGGAAGAGAAATCATACCCCAAACTGGTTCGATCAGAAGTAGATTTCTGAAGGCTGAGCATCTTATTAAGTTTTGCACTTGAAGTCCTTTCCAGCTGAGTTCTGACTTGAAACAACTCCGCTTCAAGCTTTTTGGTCTTCTCAACCAAGAAATTGTTCTCAAATCTCAGTGCTCCAATGGTCTGATTTGCTTCATCAACCTTCGTGGAGATTTCTTCTCGTTCAAGCTCCACATCACTGAGCTTCTTGGTGGCCAACCTATACAATTTCTCATGCTTTTCGGAGACCTTATACAATTTAGCATAGGCTGTATGGATGTCATTTTGTTCATCCATTTTCTCAAATTTAGACTCCACCAAGTCCTCTTCTTCATCCACTTCTTCAACAATCTCCTCAGTAGGATTTACAGTAGTAATGAAGGCATTTAGGATTCCATCATCCTTATTATCTGAATCATCCTCAAGTTCGGTGTCACTTATGGTAGTAGCAAGTGCCTTGCTTTTCCCAATGGTCTTAAGATACGTTGGGCACTCTTGTTTCATTTGTCCAAAGCCTTGTCATCCAAAGCACTTCGGTCCTGAGGGGACAGTGTACTGACCACCATCCCTAGCATCTTTCTTCCCCTTATCTTGGCTCTTGAATTGTGAAGAACTGGATTGCTTTCGGTCCTTGTCAAATCCTTTACCATTGGCATTCTTCATGAACTTTTTAAACTGCCTTGTGATATAGGATTGAAGACTTGTCAGTATCACTGCTTTTGGCCTTTAGCTTATGCTCTTACTCTTGCTTGATTTCTCGATCCTAGACAAACCCAATTCATAGGTTTGTAAATTGCCAACCAACTCTGTCAAAGGAATTTTGTTAATGTCCTTTGATTCCTCAATTGCGATGATCTTGGCATGGAATCTCTTATGTAGAGATCTGAGCACCTTTCTAACAATCTTGGGTTTGGAAATGGTTTCCCTAAGATTAAAAGCAGAGTTCACTGTGTCCTTGAGCTTGGCATAGAACTCATTGAACAACTCATTCTCCTCTATCTTAATCTCTTCAAAGCTTGTAGTAAGCCTTTGAAACTTTGAATCCTTGACAGCCTTAGTTCCTTCATAGGTTGTCTGGAGGATGGTTCATGCTTCCTTCACAGTTTTAGTCGAGGATATCTTCTTGAACTCCTTATTCGTGACCGCACTGAATAAAGCACTCAATGCTTTGCTGTTGAAGTTGGCTGCCTTGATCTTTGCATCATCCTAATTAGCCGGCACTTCCTTGGGCTTGGTCCAGCCTATCTCCATAGCTTACCACACTTTCTCATCTAAAGATTGTAAGAAAACTCTCATGCGTACTTTTCAGTATGCATAGTTAGTGCCATCAAATAAAGGAGGAATAATGAGAGACTGTCCTTTATCCATGACAAGCAGGGGTCAATGGATCACACAGCAAAAATTAACCTTAATCAAAGTGTGCATGCTCTGATACCACTTGATAGGCCAAGAATGTATTGATCCCTTATGGTAAATTAACCAATTAATTAGCAAAGTTAATTAATTAATTCAATTAACATGCAATAATGCATGGTAGCACAAAAAAATCACCAAATAACTAAATGCAGTGGAAATTAAATTTCACACGGTGATTTGTTTACGAATGGGGAAAACTTCTAAGGCAAAAATCCAACCGGGTGAATTTAAGGTCATCACTCCTGAGAATCTACTATTATCAAAACAAGCGGTTACAAGTAAAGGAATTCCTGAATGTTATACCAACCTACAGTTGAACCCTTACCCCAATACCCAATTGGACTTGTTTTGTAGTGACAATCTCTCATTTTCAATGCAGGGCTTCTAGTACGTGACTAACCAATCGATGCACAGATCCAAGTACGTGACTAACACACCAACTTAAGAAGGATGTTGCTTCCAAAGTTCTTCAGTTCATCCACACGATGAAGATCAAGAAGCTCCTTGATCACAAAACCTTACGGCGTACAAATGCAACAGCTTCTTCAAAAGAAAGATGAACTAGGGCATATGTCTCCGGTCATAATATGAGTGAATAATCACTTTGCATCAAGTTGCATCCAGTGTGAAAGTCCTTAAAATAATCATTATATATGTTTAGGGTTGTGAGAAAAGAAAACCTAAACACATACACATGGATATGCGTGAAATCATATCTGAAAAACTGATTTTCGTAATTGTCGATAGATACAGCTGTTGAGCTTCACATTTTAAATCTCGATAGATACATCTATCGAGCTATCTGTCGAACTTTAAAATACAGCACTTCTTCACTTGATTCTTGAACAGATTTGCATGACTTCAATACTTGAACTTGAACTCTTGTTCTTGAAGTATTAAACACATCCTAGATCTACTAAATTACAAGTAAAATGCATTTTGTCAAAAGATTAGCCAATTCTAAATGATATATTTTTTTAACATAATCCACATATGTCCTAACAGAGCCACTAAAAGCAGTGCAACCCTTTGGTTGAACCACTTTTTTTTTTGTTTATTTTTTTGGTAAGTGAGTCCCTTTTTTCACTGTCTTTTTTCGGTTGGTGAAATTCAACGAAAAATGGAACTTGATGGACCTAAAGACTTGAACTATTAAACTATTTAGGTTCCACAACATTGGACCAAGTTCTTTTTTAATCATGTCTGCAAATTATCTTTTAGGTATAAGCAAAACATATGAATGTTTCTAAAAAATAAAAAAAGCCAAATATCTTAATGATAGATATTAAAAACAAAAAAGAAGAAGAAAACACAAAATGATTGTGTTTTTCCGCCGTTGATGGTGTAGGGCTTAGCTTATAGCATGATGCTTATGAATGGATTAATTACATTCATTTTGAATTCTCATCATAAAATACAAGTCAATTATTAGGATACTTGTATAGTATTTAGTAATTGAGTCCATCTTTATCAAGCAAGCTACAATAATTATATACATCATCTCTATTACATTATGTAAGTCACAGTCATATGAGGCGCATGCACGCAAAAAAAAAATGATGCACATATGTGATGCATGAGATAACTTTTTCTCCTAAGAGCAAACTCCCATAGTTAAGTTGTTATCTAGCTTCTCATCAAATCATTAATTAGTTTATTAAAACAAGGTGCTTAACATAAAACATTAATTATTCTTCAGTTTTGAACACTTCAATTGCACTGATAGTTATGGCAACTCTACCCACAACAAAAGTTGCTCGACAATAAGTGAATAGTCACCCTCATGGATTGAGTTACATCAGAAGATAGATATGCTTAAAAAAAAACATATCGAAATTAGGGCCTAGTTTAGATGAGGATGAGGAACTTAAGATTCAAACTAAGCCTTTGTATTCGTATTCTGTACGCAAAGCATGAGCAGAGCCAAGAATTCATTACGACCATTTTCTTCCAGAGCTTTTCTCACATCATCTTCAGCAAAGCCCATCTCCATAAGTATTTGCACCTTTTGCTCATAAATCTGCTCATCATCACTTTGCTCATCACCATTCCGCTCATCACAGCTCTGCAATTGATGAAGACAAATTACAAGATACAAATGCATTGACTCGAATAAAAAGAAAATTACAGATATAAGTACAAACCTGAGTGACACTAAAAGTAAAATTCAATATTGAAGACAGGACCCTTTCACATGTGAAGATGGTGACCGATATTCTTTTTTATTTATTTGTTTTTTGGGTTTAGTTTTAGAAACATTTTATTGGGAGAATGATAAATAATAAATGTTGTTGACACTTTTTTATATTTTTCATAAAAATGGGGTTAGAATTTTCTTATTATAGTTTATTAATAATTGCCCTAGAAAAGAGAAAGGAAAAAGCCAAAAATTTAGGAACAATAAATTACTCTTTCAACCCATTTGTGTTTTTTAATTTGAAATTGTTTTTAACTAAAAGATAGTGATATTTTAGAGAGTTTAAAAATTTATGTGATGATATTTTAATATGTAAAATGATAAAACTAAAACAGAGAATTATGTTATTAGTAGTATAAATGACTACTAGTTTGGGTGGCACGTGTAAGGCATGTGTTGCCCCTTTGAATGGGGAAATTAAGATATAACTTCTATTTGAAGAAGAATGAAATAATGCACTTAAACTTAGAGAAACTATTTTAATATATGAGTATTTATTTGTCATGGTAGTTTCTTAGAACCTACTTGCTAAATGCAACATCCACTCACTAAAAACTTCTAAGAGTGATAATGAATATCATATTCTTCTAATAATAAGTAATTGAGTTTTGCTAAGATGTACATTGTCACATTATTTAAATTTTCACAATGAATGATGTCATATATTATAATTGAAGGTGTTCATCAAACACTTGCAATTATCCAAAATAAAGATTTTGGGATTGGGTTAATTTCCTTCCTAGAAATTTTGGGTTGAGTTGCAGGTGGCTAAGAAACCTGAATGCTCAGATTTGTGCTAAAACACCAGAGCTTGTTTAGACCCCCAATTAAAAATTACGGCTAGATTGCTTTTACTCTAACTTAGATTAAGTGCGAAATAAGAGTAAATAAGCACAATGAATCGATAACTCTAACCTAAGCCATATTCATCCATCATCAACAATAAAATGAAAGCTTAAAGAGTAGAAAAGAAAGATGCAAACACAAGTTAACTCCAAGATGTGTTATCGAAAAGGAAACTAAAAAACTAGGCGAAAAACCTCTCCACAACCCTCCTAGTTGAAATCGATCCACTAAAGAATAAATTTGGAGTACACGAATAACAAAAAACCCTCCAAGCCTAGTCTACCCTATGTACTTGAGCCCTCTAAGCTCCTGCTACCAACAGACTTCTCGGAGTTTTGTCTTATCTCGCTTTTCAGATCCCGCAATTCAGCCTGATTGCATCCGCCAATGAATGGCTCCTTCCAATACTTTCCAGCAGAACCAAAATCTCACTTTACACTCAGAATGGGTGTAGTAAGTGTTTGGGCTAGCAAACTCTCAAAGATCTAGAGATTGAGAGGTAGGAGTTGAGGAAAACCATATGGAAATGTGTAGATGTTTGTGGGAATAACAATCTCTAACACTTTAAGTGTAGTTTCTAGGGTTTTCTCTCTGAAAAGCACTCCTTACAATTTGTGGGTAATGAGGGTATATATAGTGTGGGTAAAGACTTGGTAAAGCAAACACAACTTTTTGCCAAACAGAGACTTTTGCGAGACTTTCACGGGTTGGCCCTTCAAGCGAGACAATCGCGAAAATGACAACCTGGCATGACTCTTCGTCTTCTAGTCATGTGCTCCACACGTGGCCTTTTTGCGGGTTGCTTCTCGCGAGCCAGTCACAAAATCCACTGATTCAACTCTTGAAACTTGATTCTTCACAGATCTCCCACACTTATCCCTTACAAATAAACCCACATACATACAGGGAAAAATAATTGAAGAAATTACAATCAAATTTGGCATGGAATTAAAGCTAACACAATATAGTTGGAAATCACAACTTTACAAAACCAACCTGACCTGACAAAACTCAGCTCCTGTTTTGGGTTGTTTTAATGATTGGAATATCATGTGTTGTAACAAGTTATGGCAATGGTGGGTTTATTTGCAAAAATATTGTCTTATTTAAATGAGGAGAGGAGATGGAGAAAGAAGAGAGTGAGGTGAATTGGGGAAGAGACACAAACAAGGAAGACCAAGAGAAAGAGAGAAATTAATAGAATATTGGATACAAAGTTACAGTATACACTATTACTGTATCAATTGTGTAAATTTGCACAAGTTTAGCTTAACTAATAGTATAGAATGAGAGAATTTTGGGTTAAGTGTGCCCAAATTGCCAATTTATTTATTTATAATTTTACAGTCAACTGACATATGAAATAAAAATGTTGTTATTACACCACACGGGGATGTGGCTTGATGGTAGGAGTCCTTGTCCTGTACTCAGAGAGGAGTGGTTCGATCGATAGCCATAGCAAGGCCCATATGGTACACATGGTATTACTCATTACCGTTACGTGACGTGAAATCGATGAGCTCACACCGAAGACCCCATTTTTCATTCTAAAAAAAAAAAAAAAAAGACATTGTTAATACTAAGATAGGTTTCTTGGGTTATTATTACTATTAATTTTTTCATAATAGAAAAATTGGGTTTTTGGGTTATTAATTTATACTTGGCCACGCTCCGTTATTGGAAATGAAGAAAACGGCCTCCAAAAACCACCGTTAGAGCTGTTTTTCGGCTTACAACAGCTAAAAGAATAACCCATCTATCACTTACTGTAGTGGCACATCCGAGATTTTGAGTAAAAAAAAGAGTGAAATCCCCAACAATGTAGCTAAGAGGCTGTTTGGATGGCCTGTTTCCATAACTCAATTCTCTGTTTCCATAACTCATAACTCAAAAATGGTAGGACCCATAGCGAGAAGTCCGTTTGGAAGCACCATAACTTTGTTTCCATCACTCATAATTCAATGGCATTTTTGTAATTAAACACACATGGGGGACTCGCTAGTCATAACTCAGTCGCACCT
The DNA here is from genome assembly GCA_023736055.1 of Quercus glauca. Lineage (NCBI taxonomy): Eukaryota > Viridiplantae > Streptophyta > Magnoliopsida > Fagales > Fagaceae > Quercus > Quercus glauca. The sequence goes on from CM043324.1 coordinate 5,084,871, forward strand.
TTTGACCAATCTACCTTTTTTTTTTTTTCTCCTAGGTTCGGTCTCCCCGGTGTTCTTGCTTTTTTTTTTTTTTTTCTTCTTTCACTGGGTTCGGTGATCTGGGTTTTTTTTTTATCTGGGTTTTTTTTTTCCTTTCTTCTTTCATTGGGTTCGGGTGATCTGGGTTTCTTTTTTTTTTTCTTTTTTTTCCTTTCTTCTTTCACTGGGTTTGGGTTTCTGGGTACTGGGGGAAAAAAAAAGCTGCACAGAGTGACAAGTATGGGGCCCACAAATAGTGTGAAAAATATTGAGTGATGGCAAGTGAGTGATGGTGCCAAACGAGTGTGGTATTTTAAAGTGATGAATGATAAGTGATGAGTGATGGAAATTGAGTGATGAAAAAAAGCCATCCAAACAGCTCCTAAGCCTTTTGTTGAGACAGGGAGTTAGCGACAGAGAAGAGTTTCTGAAATGACATTTGACTTCAAAAAGAGAGACAAGAGAAAGGGAGCTGATAGGCAGGCTATTGAAATTTTTTGGAGAACAATGCTATTTGGTGTATGGTGATATTTCCCCTTGTAGCAGTAGCACCTGGTCTTCTAAATGGTATATGTTTGTATAATTTAGCATTAAAGCATAAAAAAGCACCATTATCCGGTCTTCCAATTCTAAAAAATTTACAATCTTGCTATAGTGTTGTCTTACATATATGACTACGTTGTAACTCCCTTCTATAATTTTTAATATATTTCATTCCCTCCATTATAGTACCATATAAATTTATTACTTTCTCTCTTTCTTTCATTTCTCTCCGTCTTCCATCTCTTCTCTCTCCCTTATTCTTGTTCTGCCCTTTCTACTCCTCAAACCAGAAACTACCTTTTCTCAAACCGAAAACCCCATGTGGTGGTGGTAGCAACAGAGGTAGGCATGGTATAGAAGTTTCATTGATATGGTGATGGTGCAAGATACATTTGTTGCCACACTCCATTATCAGCTGGCCTATAGACTCCAGAATCATGCTTTTGATATGGCAGTACTAGATCTAGCTCAGTCCAATGATGCTCTACTGATTCAAGTTGATCCAGGAATGACACCAATGTGTACATTTGTCCCTAGACAACTAAATAGGGAACAAATGACTTTTATCTTCCGAGAGTCATGGATTACAAGATATGAGATGCTTCACCAAGCAACTAAGCCAATCTAGTCAAACGAACCTTTCTTTATTAGAAAAGGTTTGAACCTTTCTTTATTAGAAAAGCAAATGGTGAAGTGGAGACAAGATTTATAATGGCTCCTCCAGAAAAGAAAGATGTAACAGTCTTCCCTACTCAAATTGCAATGCTCCAGCCGATCTCACATGTTGGTGAAAATGGTCTTAACATTAAGGCATTTCGTGAAGATGGAAAGCCTTGCTATGAAGGAAAATCACTTTCTGGTCACATATGGTGGGATGTTTGCAATTGTGCTGACTACCAAGAAGACGAAGCTTTTGAAGAAGATTATTAAAAAAGAAAGAAGAAGTCTTCCCAGCAAAAACTCAGAGAAAGATATGAAGTAGGAGATCCAGAAGTTGACCTCCTTGGAGAATCCTCTGGAAAGTTTGACTATTATGTTCTTTATCCTAGAACCAGAAAACAATCTCTTCCTTCTCCCTCTCCATGCAAAGAAAAGCATAACCAAAACCAGAAACCTCCATTAATCCTATACTACCAAAAAATCCTTCCCCAGTTATCAAAATGTCAACCCCTCCCTATTGGCCAAAACCATACACAAAAACCTTTACCATGTTACATGTTTGATCAAGCTTCACCTTCCTACTCACAGAATTTTCCCCCACTAGAAAGCTTTGATCATCCCCAAACCAATAAAAAAACATGTGTGGAAAATCAAAAACCTTGTTGGAATTAATCCAGATGGGACCAAGAAACAGGTTTCCTCAGTCGAGGTAGCTTTAAATTGGCAAAGCAGAAAATGCTGTGGCTCAAAACCATGTTCTTTCAAGGATTCTAGATAATCAACAAAAGATGGTTGAGGGAGTTGCTCATACTTTTTCCTCCTCAAATTCCCTTATTGAGGATTTGAAGAAGAAAATCAAAGTAGTTGAACAAGAATTGGCAACTATTACATCTATAGTCAGAGATTTGTCTGTCTCTTTTCCTCTTATTAGGCAAAAAGAAAAAGAAAGACGACAGTTGTTACTACAACTTCAATCCATGGAAGGATCAAAGAAGGAAACTGCTCACACTCCTCCGATACATGTTCATATGCCCTTTTAGCCTCGCCAATCATTATATAAAGACTTATCTATACCATCAACCTCTCCATTTTCCCCAATCTCTCCCCAGCAAAATCTTCAACCATTAGCCATAACATATCCAAACCATAACCCTTTTAAGCCAAGTGGAATTTTTCTTGCCATAACTTATAATATTCCACCTCAACTAGAGCCCTAAAATAAACCATAAAATGAAACTTTTCCTATCAAGAAAGACAAAGAACCTTTGTATCAACCTCCCGATCCAACTGTTGGTGCTTCTTCAAGGCCTCCAGACATGAACATGTTGGCTGTAGACCCTGACCCCCTAAACCCAATTTCATCATTTCTCAAAACCGTCACCCTTGCTAATTCAAGAGAACCCTTTGTGCTTCCTGTAATTGAAGATTCTGAATTAGACTTGTCTGATCTTGGTCTAGAGGAAGTGTTCACGACAAATACAGAACCGAAGGTAGAAGAAGAAGATGATGTTCTTCAACCCAAATAGCCTCCACCACCAATATTTCGCCCACCACCTATTATCTTAGAATACCAAACAAGGTTGACTTATTCATCAACCACTGACTCCAAACATCTGTTCACTCTTGACAATATCCTTCCTTCTAAATGGCATGAAGAGTTTTTTAACATGTACTCTTGGTGTATAGCAGAATTCCAAGCTCCAAATACCACTGTTTCTCAGATTATTGCCAAATTTGTTGCAAGGATCACAGGAAGATTGCGAGAATGGTGGATTAATTTAGGAGAATACAGGCAAAGACAGGCAGCTTAATGTAATACACTAGAATATTTTTTCACGATAATCCATAATGAGTTCCTTGGCTCTGTGACTTACTACACGGAAGTAGCACGAGAAGAATTTCTACTGATGAAATGCTGCTCATTTGAAAGAAAAGATTTGGAAAAACATTTTGACAGAATGTTAAGAAGATACTACTCTTTTAATGGTATGGATGATGTTAATTCTAAGCATACTTTTCTCAATTCCCTTCCATAACCATTGGGAGACGAAACTCTTCGCATGATGAATCTCTAAAAGATAACATCGTAGCAAGCCTCTTTGGGAGAAGTTTTTCAGCATGTGCTTATTGCCTTAGAAAAATTCTGCAACCATAGAAAATTTCTTTCAGAAATTGACAAGATTCATGGCAAACTCAAGGATAACTGTAAAAGGAAAGATTTGCAGATCAAGTGTTATGACAAGAATTGTGCCTACCCAAGAAAAAGAAGAGATCATTTCAAGAAATATTCCTAGAAGAAAAAACACTATGCAAGTCAAAAGAAGAAATCCTTTAGAAGGAAGAAATGGAAATTTCTTAGAAGAAAGTAGTTCAAAGGAAAAACTTCAAAAGTCTGTTTCGTATGCAGAAGACCGGGCCACCTTGCAAAAAATTGTCCAAAACGGGAAAAAGCAGCAAAAATTCTGGAGCAAGCACAGATTCATGCAGATGATACTCCTTTTTCAGATGTAGAATCACTCTTTTCATTAGATGATGAGTACTCCCCTCAAGCTTTGGCAGTTATGGCTTATTCTACTTCTGAGGAAGATTCAGATCTAGATAGTGGAGAAGATTCAGACCCAGAAATCCAAACCATCTTTACATCCCAGCCCATTATAGCCCCCCTAACCAGTCCTACACCAATAGCTCAAGTAAATATCCTCCTTGATACTTTTGCCAGACCTATTCCAGTAATAACCTTATTTGATACAGGAGCAGCAACAACAATTCTTCATCCTAAGATATTACCCAAAGAATGTTGGTTACCTCATCATCAGATGTTCAGAGCAGCAAATGGAGAAACATTTTTGATCACTTTGAAAAGAAGGCCTATCCTCATCAGAATTTTCCCAACACTCACCATCAAACACCAAGTCCTTGGCTCCCCTTTTACAGGTAGAGACCTTCTTATAGGATTTGATCTCCTTCTCACCTGGACCCAAGTTTCTCATTTATTCATAGTTGATCCCTTTGATTCTTTAATATTTCAGATTATTAATGACTATTGTGCAAATAGCCACTCTGAATTCCTCCTTAAAAACTCAACCCTTTGTGGAAAAACCCAAAGTTCTTCATCCATTTACCCTTCAAAAAGAATGAGGATGTTAACCCCACAAAAGCCAATCACAGAGGAATGAACCTAGAACACTTAACCTTGGCCAAGCAAGAACTATCTACCCTAATTTTAGAAGGCCTCATCGAACCTACAACCTCGCCATGGGCATGTGTAGCATTTTATGTCAACAAACATGCTGAGCAAGTTCGAGGAAAACTCAGATTGGTAATCAATTTCCAGGATCTCAATCATTTCCTTGCAGATGACAAATTTCCTTTGCAAAATAAGAGTGCTCTTTTTCAGCATCTTTCAAATGCCAGAGTATTCTCAAAATTTGATCTTAAAGTAGGATTTTGGCAATTAGGAATCCATCCGGAAGAAAGATATAAGATGGCATTTTGCATCTCCGACCATCATTACCAATGGACTGTCATGCCTTTTGGTCTTAAAAATGCTCGATCCCAATTCCAAAAAGCAATGGTAACACTGTTCCAACCCCTCTTGACAAATGCATTAATTTATGTGGATGATATCTTCCTGTTCTCAAAGGATGAAGAGTCCCATGAAAAGTTACTCATTGAATTTTATAATTTAGTGAAATCTCAGGGGATAATGCTTTCAAAAAAGAAAATGGTCATAGGACAGTCTTTCATAGACTTTTTGGGAGTAAATATTTCAGATGGAAAGTATACTTTGTAGCCTCACATAGCCGTCTCTCTTGGTGAATTTCCAGATAAGCTCACAAATGCCAAGCAAATACAACAGTTTCTTGGAATTGTCAATTATATGTCAGATTTCATCCAAAAAATATCCAAATACAGGAATTGTTTAGCTCAATTACTAAAGAAATCACCTCCAGAATGGAGTCCTGTTCATACAGAAGTAGTCTGACAACTGAAGAAATTAGCAGAAAAGCTTCCCCCTTTACAGATTCCAGGACCAGGTAAAAGAATACTGCAGACAGATGCAAGTGACGAATATTGGGCAGCAGCTCTTTTTGAAGAACTTAATGGCAAAAGAAGCATTTGTGGATATAAAAGCAGTGCATTCAAGCCTTCAGAACTTCATTACCACTCCACTTTCAAAGAGATCCTAGCAGTCAAACATGGGATTGAAAAATTTCAGTTCCATCTCCTTGGGCATAATTTTCTAATAGAAATGGATATGTCTTCCTTTCCCAAAATGCTCCAGTTCAAAAGGAAAATGCTTCCACACCCTCAGTTACTCAGATGGTCAAATTGGTTTTTACAATGGTCTTTCCAAGTAAAACACATTAAATGCAAAGATAATCTCATCACTGCCTACCTTTCTAGAAAGCCTCCTGTCCTTAATACCACTATTATTCCTCCACCCCTGTGTGTATACCCTATCACAGATCCATCCTCATCCTCGGGCCCTTCTCTTGCAGACCCTGATGATATCCTTACCATGATAGAAACCCTCCCTCCAGAAATAAAAGGCCAAATAAAGACTTTGACCCTTGAAGCCAGATCCAAAAGAATCATTAGAACCCTTCTTAAGTACCTTAAAAAACACCAATGTCACTTCCTAGCTGTCTTCCCTGACATAGACCAACCATGGAAAACCCCTTTTGCTTTTTGGATAACCAATTGGAATGTTGCACATTACCTCTACATGTGGTATTTACTCAATGAGTATTACCTATATCTTCATTTTGAACCAAAATTCTATAGATATATTTTCCTACATGGAAATAAATATTTTCACAAATTCTGGTTTGAAATCTTAAACAATGGTGCGCATGATGGTGATTGGATAAAGTATCCAAAAACAGAACACCCAAGATTTGGTCATAAAGTCACTTTAGCGTGTTTAGTAGCCAAGCTCAATTCTAAAAATGATATCCAAGCAGACGAAATTTTCCACCTTGCAGAGATGCATTGGGTCACCAATTTAGATGGCACTCTCCATACATATGCGGATGTTCATTGGGTATCCTGTTTTCATGCTCTTACAATGACAGAATCTCTTAACAAAGGAATTTTCCCTAAAATAATACCAACTGATCTAGAGGTTTGTAGACAATAATGGCCACATGATGATCATTTGGAAATGCCTAATCCTCTTATGGGATATGATGACTCTCATTATCATAACCATGATCCAGATGATGATGTTGATGAAGAATGGTTCCAAGGAAGAGATGGATGGGACTAGATATCTTTTACACTTAAAAAAAAAAAAAAAGGTCGTAGAAACGTCTTCAGATGTAATCCTTTATCCATTAGTGTTCACTATCTATCCTTTTGTCTGATCCATATCTACGGCAGTCTACTCATGCAACAAGGCCCCTATTCAGTTTGACACCTGTTGGTCAGCTCCCAGGCATCTACTCTTCATCTTATTGTGACATGGATATTAATACCTATGGCAGATCTTTATCCTCCAGAAAGCTCTTCTCCAGAACAGGCCCCCACCCTTTTGCCACTTGTAAACTCATGAATCGAGCCCCTACTTTTCTGATATGTATCATGTATTCTGTATTGTCTATAAATAGAGTCCTTGTAAGCCTGAGAAGGCAAGAGAGGGAAAAAAGGAAGCCTTCATAGCTAGACTAAAGTCCTCTGAGTCTCATATGTCTGATGGAAAAAAGGTTCTAAATCTAATAATATCTTTTGGTTGATTATATCTTGTTCTGTGTTCTATTCCTTATGTTCATATTATCTTTTATACTTTCTTAGTAGTCTATGTTATTTACTAGTTTCTATAATTTCCCTATTCCATAATCTTCTTACACTCCCTATTACTCCTGTGTGTTGTGTCTCTTGTGTCCTTTACTTACACTATAGTAACCATCTTTACATCCCAGCCCATTACAGCCCCCTTAACTAGTCCCACACCAATAATTGTGGAAGGGAATTGAGAAAAGTAAGACTGTTACATCTTTCTTTTCTAGAGGAGCCCTTTTTCCCAACTTCAACATGTCTCTCAGAGATTCTCACCTTTGTGATGCTCTCATTGCTTTTTGGAATTGGGATGGAACATTTTTAAGACCAAAAGCAAATGGTGAAGTGGAGACAAAATTTATAACAACTGTCTTCTTTCTTTTTCTTTTTGCCAGATTACAGGAGCTTCTCAGGTGCAAGATACATTTGCTGCCAAAACACTATGCAAGTCAAAAGAAGGAAGCCTTCATAGCTAGACTAAAGTCCTCTGAATCTCATATGTCTAATGTATTTTTGTGGGATTTAATATAAGGGTTGAGTTTGAGAGTTTGGTGAAGATCTGTGAAGAAAGTGAATTCATGACTGGCTCATGAGTGACAACCCGTGAAAGACCACGTGAGAAGCACATGCTGAAATCTAAGTAGTCTCATGCCAGGCTGTATTTCGCTAGTCATTTTGTGACTCAGGCCAAGTTGCGAGTGACCCGTGAAACCCACTGCCTGAACTTTTTAAGTGTGCTTTTTCTCATTCCTTTACCAACACTATATAAGCCCATATTACCCACGAAATTGTAAAAAGTTTTTCAAATGAACTTTTGAGAGAGAAAACCCTAGCTATAGACTTAAGAGTTAGAGATTGTAAACTCACAATCATCTACATAATTTCTCTTAAGTTTTCCTCTACTCCTACCTCTCTATTTACACATCCTTGAAAGGTTCTTAGCCCAAACACTTACCTCACCCATTCTAAGTATTGAGAGAAGTTTTGGTGCGTATGGGAAGCATTAGAAAAAGCCATTGATTGGCAGATGCAATTTGGAGCTAATTGTGAGATCCGGATAACTAGTGAAGATATGGCTCCGTAAAGCCTGTTGATAGCTGAAACTTGGAGGGTTCAAGTACATTAGGTAGATTTGGCCTGGAGGGTCTTTTTGATATTTGTGTACTACAAATTTATTCTTTAGTGGATCAATTTCAACATAGAGAGCCGTAGAGAGGTTTTTTGCCTAGTACTTTGGTTTCCTTTTCCATAATACGTCTCGGTGTTATCTTATGTTTGCATCTCTTTTCCCTTACTCTTTAAGATTTATATTTGTTATTGCTTGCTTGTGGTTATGGCTTAGAGAGGAGTTTCGGTTATTGTGTATCATTAACTCTTGTTTTGCACTTAGATAAGTCTTTGTAAAAGCAATTAAGCCGTAATATAAAATTGGGGGTCTAAACAAGCTATAGTGTTTTACACTATTTGAGCTTTCAATTGGTATCAGAGTGGGTAAACTTTTCAGATTTTATTATCCTTGTGTGATCCTAGACCCCATTTGAGATGGATAGATCTCAATCCCTCAATGCACCTCATTTCTTTACTAGGAGTAACTATGCGTTTTATAAAGTACGTATATGTGCTTTTCTATGTGCCATTGATGAAACCGTTTGGGACTCTATTGAGAATGGTTGGGTGAGACAGACAAAACCCAAGGCCGGGTGGGACAAGGCTACCCTTGCTTTGGCAAATGCCAATAGCAAAGCTATTAATGCAATTTTCTATGGTATTTCAACTGATGAATTTCATAGGATCTCTCATGTGAGGACCACCCAAGAGGTGTGGAAAATTCTTGAGACCACCTAAGAGGGAACCAAAAAGGTCAAGGACACCAAATTGCAAATGCTCACTATCCGGTTTGCGGAAGTGAAAATGAGTGAAGATGAGTTGTTCTACTCATTCTATGGTGGACTCATTCTTTGTGTGTGTGTGTGTGTTTTTTTTTTTCCCTCTTGGTGATTATGTGGTGGCTGTTTCTTGTGGATGTGGTTGTGGTTGGTGGTGGGTTTGGTAGTCTGAGTTGTGGGTTTGCTTGGATTAGAGGTGGGTTTGGTGGTCTGAATGGTGGGTTTGGTGATTTCTGTGGATGCGGTATTTGGCAATTTGTGTTTTTTTTTTTTTTTCTCTTGTGGTTTTTTTTTTTTTCTCCCTCTTGGTGGTTCTCATGGTGGGATTTTCTTGTGTTTGTTGTTGTTGGGTTTGCTGGTCTGAATGGTGGGTTTGCTCGGATGTGAGTGGTAGTGGTGGTGGCTGGGTTTTTAAAAATATTTTTTTATGGTGTATTTTAGGCACAAAAATGAAGAGGAAAAGAGACAGAGAGAATGATTGAGAAAAGAGAGAAAGAGGTGATGAAATTAATATTTTATTGAATAGATGATATAAATAAGAAATGGGATGTTGGGTGTATTGTAAAATGGAATGAAATAATAGAGAAAGTAGCTTTTGAGATGGTAAAATGGGATGATTTGTAAAAACCGGATGTGAATGCTCTTACATATGTCTTATTTTTATGGTGGTATTGTCGATGCCCGGCCTCGAGACGGAGAATTGTCAGGCCTTCGTTTGACAACTTGATGTGGTGATGCTCCCGCGCACCCACGGGGCCCATTAGAGGCCCCTCTCTTAACAATCAATTGTGCGCATGTAGTGTGGTGTGTGTGTGGTTCGCGCGGGGCTTCAGGTGCTCTCTCTCTCGATAGAGGAAGGTAGGTCTACCTTTGGCGGTATGGCAGGAATCTGGGCCAAATTTTAGGTGATTACCAAAGGTAAGTGGATTTGCCACCAATCATTGGGTTTTTTTAAGGTGTGATTGGTCAACTATTTCTAGTTAATTTTATTACCAATCCTAGGCTAAGAAAAAGGGCATTATTCCTAATCTAATGTGGATGACGAAAAATCTTGATTCTTAGGTCCGGAAGTTTGGTTACTTGTAGGGAAGATGTTAGGCACCCCACAACGCCTATCCAAGTACAATCCTTTATTTTGATAAAACCTTAATTTTTGGAGATTGGTAGTAAAAACATGATTTTGGCATTGTCTTTCAGGGCTTTGCATGCATGGGGATTTTGAGGTTTGGCTTCTGAATAGGTGTGGTCCCAATCTATGCTTTCCCAAGGCATTCAGGCAAAGTACCAGACTTCCAAGGCAAAAATCCGACAACATGTCACCTTACTTTTGCGACAGAAATTAGGCATCACTTTGCCTTAGGTGACATGGACTATGACGATCACACCGGAAGGGGCGAGTAGGTATATATATATATATATACATCATGCACAATGCAAGCACACAGAGCAGGAAAGTAAATGCCTACATCCCTAGAGCTTGACCCAAAATATAGGTGCAAGAAAGTAAACAGGGGTTGTCATACTCTAGAGATGAGGATAAATGGTACATGACATGATATACCTAATACAACCCATCTAAAAGAGAAAGGGAGGAAGGAAGGGGGTTTTAAAGAGTACATAACCAAATGGGAGAGGCTAGACCCCTAAAATTACTAAACATGACTGCTTGGCTTATATTGACATGCTTACATCCTCGCCTTTTTTGCTTGCGCCTGGAACAGGGCCAGCCCTAGACATTTTGGGGCCTTAGGCGATAACTAAAAATTGGGCCTTTTTTTTTATACTTATATATTAATTAAATTAATATTTATTTAATATGTTTATATTATAATATATTTCATTTAAAATATATTTTTCTTGTCTTTTGAGATGCAAATCGACTAATTAAATTTTTGTATTTAAGTTCTTCTAACATCTCTTTTTCAATCGTATCATTTCACTATCTTGCAATTGTATCATTGTTATCTTGCAATTGTATCATTTCATTATCTTCTAACTCTTTTTGGTGAATTTCTTACTCATTTGTGATATTTTCATCTAAATTTTGTGTTATATTTTGTTTATTACTAATAACAAATTTATTCATTGATCCTTTTTGAGACTCAATTAATTTTTCTTCTTTTTTTTTTTTCTTTTTTTTAAGTTTTTCATATCCAAATGTATATTTTCTAGTAGAAATTTCTAATCAAACAATATATTTATAAAGACTAAAATAAAAAATAACTTTCAAGTGTAGAGCAAATGAGAAATAGAACCTGATTTATATAAAAAGTATTGTTGTAGTTTCACCGAACAATAACAAGTTTTTAGCAATCTCAACCTACATAAATAAAGTCTTATTCAATATATTATCACTAACTAAAATATATATAAACACAAGATTAAAATTAAAAAAAAAAAAAAATTTAAGCACACGCATAACAAAAATTTAAGCACAACCATAACACGAGACTTATTGATAAGACCCACACAAAAAAAAAAAAAAAAAAAAAAAAACACCAAAACAAATTGTATCTATTATCTATAACCCCCCCCCCCCCCCCCCTCAAAAAAAAAAACGCAGGCTTTATTAAAAAAAAAAAATTAAAGGCCCAAAAAAAGTGAAACGTCCAGGCAGGAGGCAGACCCATTGGACAAATAAAATGAAGAGAAAGGCTGAATTGAAAGCCAAGCGCCCAAATATTATACCTGATACGCACCGCACCGTATCAGAAAACTCAAAGTCCTAGAGTAGTTGAGAGAGGCGGAGACTCCGGAAAGTATAGAGAATCAAAGATCAGAGAAGGAATGAGAGTTAGAGAGGTGGAGAAAGCTTGCAGCTTGCTTGGGCAGTTGAGAGAGGTGAAGGAAGCTTGAGAGAGGCAGAGAGTAGAGAGAAAGAAGCAGAGGGAATGGTAAAACTAAAATTTTAGGGATTTGAGTTGTTTTATTTGTTTTGATTTGTGATTGTTTTGTAGTTGATCTCTTAGACCGGATTTGTAGTTTATCTTGTTAATTTTTGGTTTGTCTAGAGGATAATAATATTATTTTTGGGCAATAATTTTGTTTAGAATCAATGTTTAACCGGATCTACCAAAATTTTTGTTTTTTGGTTAAAAGGATGTGCCGGATATTTCTAATTCACCTGAAACTATAATTTTTTTCCCCTACTACCCTTTCTTTTCTAAAATTTTGGGGCCCCCTTCCACTTGGGGGCCTTAGGCAATTGCCTAATTAGCCTAAGGGTAGGGCTGGCCCTAGCCTGGAAGACAGTGCCCTAGCTCCATGCGTCCTCGCTGCATGTGTGTACATGCAAAGGCAAAGACAAGAAACTAGCAGACAAGCAATGGAAGGAAAAGATGCAAAGAGCGTGTAAAGGAGACATAAAGCAGATAAGCATGATAGACATGGCAAGCATAGCATATGGTGGGAGACATGACGAGCTACAAGATAAACAAACAAACAAGATAGCAAGAAAGCAAACAAGCAAGCAAGCAAACAGGAAAGAAGACAAACAAGCAAAAAGGCAAACAAAAAGTGGTGTCCACAAGGGACAAATGTAGGTTTGGATCGAATGTCCATAACTTCATTGTGTTGAAGCGTGGACGACACACTAGCAAGTAAGACTCATGCATGAACATGAAGGCAAGCGTGTGAAGATGCATAAAAAGCCAATGGGTGGCGCAAACAAGCATTGTAAGCATAGCATCGCGGGGAGCTGAAAGGGAAGGGTACGTGTGGAGCTGAAAGGGAAGGCAACCACAAACCCGCTAAGGGCGTTAAGCATGGCAAAACCTAGATCTAGAAAGGCTAACACAAGCATAAAGCATAGAAGAAAGCAATCATAAACATGCATTCTTAGCACCTAGATCAAGAATTTATTTGTTGATCCTCACAAGCCGGATGACGTCTACAAATTGAAGAGAGCTCTCTATGGGTTGAAACAAGCTCCTAGGGCTTGGTATGACAGATTGACTGCATATCTCACTGAGCATGGATTCAAAAGGGGATCTGCAGATACAACTCTCTTCATAAGAAAGGACAAGACTGGTTTTGTTGTAGCTCAAATTTATGTTGATGACATTGTTTTTGGTGCTACAATGATTCTCTTGCTCATTCTTTCGCAGATGAAATGAGGGCAATGTTTGAAATGAGCATGGTTGGTGAATTAACTTACTTTTTGGGATTGCAGGTAAAGCAAACAGAGGCTGGAATATACATCAATCAAGCTAAATATGCAAGAAATTTAGTTAAAAGATTTGGCCTGGACAAGGCTGCTTATGCTAGAACGCCGATGGCTGCTAATGCAAAATTGACAATTGATCCATCAGGTGAGTCTGTTGATGTTACTTTGTATAGAAGCATGATAGGCTGTCTTTTGTATCTGACTGCTAGTTGTCCTGATATATCTTTTAGTGTTGGTGTTTGCTCTAGATTCCAGTCTAATCCTAAGGTTTCTCATTTAAATGCTGTTAAGAGAATTATAAAATATGTGAGTGGAACCTGTGATTATGGATTATTCCATAGCAAGGAGTCAAATTTGTCTCTTGCTGGTTTTTCTGATTCTGATTGGGCTGGGAATGCTGATGACAGAAAAAGCACCACTGGAGGGTGTTTTTATGTAGGAGCCAATCTTGTGGCTTGGATGAGTACGAAGCAAAATTCTGTTTCTCTATCCACTGCTGAGGCAGAATATATTGCCGCTGGGAGTTGTTGTTCTTAGCTCCTTTGGATGAAAAAACTGTTGAGTGATTATGGGATTCCTCAAGATACCATGGTTGTCTATTGCGATAACTCTAGTGCTATAGATATATCTAAGAATCCAGTTCAGCATTCTAAGACCAAACACGTTGAGCTTAGGTATCATTTCATTAGGGATTTGGTTGAAAAGAAAATAGTTGTTCTTGAATATATCCCTACAGATCGTCAAAATGCTGACATCTTTACCAAACCGCTTGATGGAAGTAAGTTTGAGACACTTCGTCAAGTGATTGGTGTGCTTCGTTGTCCCTAGTTGTTTTGGCTTCCTTGGTCCTTGTGCTTCATTGCTCTATTCTTTTGTGACCATTGTTCTTTGGTTTTTGTGTTTTTTTTTTTTGTTCTAGGACTTGCATTGCATTACATTCATGCATTTCATTCTAGGATTTATTTGTTTTCTCTTATAATAATAAAAAAAAAAAAGGAGAAAGCAAAAATTATGTTTGACACTATTTTTTTCTTGATTTTTGAAAACAAGGTTGGTCAATCTTTTTACACATGTCATGTCTTGTGTACCTTGTTTAACTTTGATGAGCTTATTCATTGCACTTGACTAGTTGAAACTTTGTAGTGCATGTTGTGTAGGAAAGATGTGTGTGGTTTTTAATCACTTTGTCTTAATCATGAAGTCATATGTTATTTGACTGTCGGACTTGATCCTTTTGAGAAAGGCATAAATAACCATCTCACCACTGTTCACTAACCAATCATGAACACCTTAGTGCATATCATAAGATTTTGTGCTCGAAAAAGTGTAGCACATGCATAAAAAGAACATAAGGTGTAGCCTCAATTAAATTAAAACTGGTGTGTACTATTAGGCTTGATGCCAATTCACTTAATTCAAACCGGTGTGTACTATTAGGCTGAATGCCAATTCATATAAATAAGAGGCAAAAATGCAAGAAACTTACATGATTGCAAGCTTTTGTTCTAGGAGATGTGGGAGTTATAGGATGTAACTCTTTAGGTGATAAGCTCTTTTAAATTCTATGTGATGAATTGTGTAGACTTTGTGTTTGATTGCTATACACATATCACCTCACATGTATCTCAAGTTTTTGCTAGTATCACACACTACACAAGTTACTCTTTGTTAAACACTGTACATGCTAGTGTGTGTGTTTTTGGTCTGACCAACCAAGTTTGAAAATATCTTGAGATTTGTGCACAACATATTTGTTGCTTGAGAAAATTCAATGGGAGAATGATTGAAACTCTTTTTTGAGAAAATTGGGTTTAAAATTTTGGGTTTTTGAAAAAGCATTCCATCTCATACTCATGCATTTTGTTTTCGTTGTTCAAATGCTTTGAGGAGTTGTTTTCAAAATTAGGTTTGTGTTTTTCAAAACTGTGTTTTTTCTCAAAATTTAGTGAGCCTCTGCCCAGTTCGATCGATCCATTCTGATTTTCGATCGATCGAAAAAGTGCTCTAGTTTGTTTCAAAATGACTGGTTCATTCGATCGATCGAATGTAATTTTCGATCGATCGAAGATCGTGGAGAAGCTTTTTTAAAAGATCAGATTTGACTTTTTCAAATACGTTTTCAAATCTTTTTCAAACTTTTTCTTTCTCTCTCCGACGAGGCAAGCTCAATAGTTCAGTTTTTTGTCGTTTTCCTCCGGATTTTTTGCAAAGTTTCTCTTTCCTCAAGCCGGTAAGACTCTTTTGCCCTTCCTTTTGATTTTATTTTCATGATTTCATGCACAAATTCATGCATTTAAGGGAGATTTTTAGACTTTGCATATTGGGATTTTCTGATTGATTCAAGCTCTATTTTGTGCAATTGATCATTGGGTTTTTGTGGGGACACATCATAAACATGATTCTTACCTGTTAATTTGATCAATTTTGAGTTTGGTGAAAAATTGAAAATTCTAGGGTTTCTAATTGATCCGAATTGGGGATTTTGTTCAATTAAGGTTTAATTGATGAAATTGGGTTGTTGAATTGATGAAATTAGTTATTCTAATCTGTTTTCAACATTGTGTAATGATTAATTCATCAATTTGTTGCAAAATTTTTCAAGTGGTTTTCAAATTTTTTAGGGTTTTTGTTAGAAACTCTATGTTCAAGCCAATTTTGTGTAATTGAACTTAATTTGAACTTGTTTACTGCATTAGTTCATGCATCACAACATTATATTTGTTCATGTATCATATAGATTTTTATTCTATTGTTTATTGTGCTAACTTGCAGTCTGCCCTTGATTTTGTTTGGTTTTGTTTTATTCCTTTTTGGTTTTTCCTGTGTCTCTGTCCTTTCTTTAGCATCATGCCTAGGAAGACTAGAGCCCGTAGGACTATTCCCTCTCCTTCTCCTCCCCCACCTTCCTTTGATAGTGAGAGGTTCCCTAGTGAGAAAAACCAAGAGATTTATGAGACTCTAAACCTTAAGAGAAAAGTTTGGGCTGAGCGTTCTGTCACCTTAGATGAGGTTGATCCTGCCATTAGGGTAAACTTTGAGCGTAGGGGCTGGTTACCACTGCTGGATGTTTCTGATCCTCCTCCTCCAGTTACCCTAATTAGAGAGTTCTTCTCGAACATCTCTATCCGCGTCTATGATTCCAACACTCTAGTTAAGAGTTGGATACGAGGCGTAGAGTTTGTCATTACTCCTACAGTAGTGTCAGATGCTCTAGGGGTACCTTTGGTACAACACCCTGTCTATCCTTATGATGAGTCACTAGAGTTGAGTGATGTCATGTCTTACATCATTAGGTCTTCTATCCAGTGGGGTTCTGATCCTAGGATCACCACCGCTGAGCTTCCTGAGACTGTCTATCTCTTCTTTAGGATAGCGTATCACTCTCTTTGGCCCATTTCTCATCTGTGCACCATTCCTCTCGAGAGGTGTGTATTTTTGTACGCTCTTGTCACTAATGCTCCTATCAGTTTTCCTCATCTTTTTCTTTGTTCTTTGAACGAAGTTTATAGGAGTTCATCTACTACTCATGCTCTTGTTCATCCTATCTTCATTCATAGGATTTTACTTCATCTTGGTTTAGATGATTTCCCTTCTTCTGAGCCCGTTCATGTGATTGCTTCCATAGGTGCCTCGTTCCTTAGACAGAGGGCTGCTCATCTTCGAGCTGGCTCTAAACACGCTAGGTCTGAACCTTCTAGTTCCGCACCCCCTTCTTCTTCTACAGGTCCTGCTCGTGAGGCTGTTCCTGATCTTGTAGGTGCTGCTGTTGCTGTTCCTCCACCTCCTGCGGCTGACTTCGATGCTCGTCATACTTTGGAGACTGTCATGACCGTTCAGGCGACTCATGGTCAGCTTTTGGTGGACTTGTTCGATGAGATTCGTGCTCTGAGAGCGGATTTGGCGCATCTTCGTTCATCCTCACCACCTCCTTTTTATGATGGCCTGTGATGTCCTTTAGCATTCCATCACAAAAAGGGGGAGTAGAGTTTGGATACTTGTAGAGGTGTTTTTGTAGCTAGGGGGAGTTTTTTTTTACTTTTTGAGGAGCTAGTGGATTAGATTGTATCTAGGTGCTTCACTATGTATACTTTCTTTTTGGGCTATACTTGTTGGGAAATACATTTTTTATATATATGATTCTTGATTCTATGAGTTCACTGTTTATTGATTTATATTTATGATTATTCATTGATATATGTCTTTATTATGTGTTGTGTGAACTTTCAAGAATGTGTTTATTTTTGGTGTATCTAACATAGGGGGAGAGTTAGATAACATATCTGTTGATTTACTATTTTTCTGTCACACATGCGTTTATGCATTTGTTGAGTGTTTCAGGAATATACAGGTGCATTCGACTTGGCTGCTGTCTATACTTGCAACTGATGGATAGTAGTTAGGTTGGATTTGTTGTTATGAGCATTATTTTTATAATGGGCTTTTACTTGTAAACTTTAGCTTTTAATTTGTGTTTTGTCACGGATTGCCAAAGGAGGAGTTTGTTAGGTTCTAAAGACTTAGGATTTTATGTATTTAGAACTTTAATGTGTATTGTTGGCAAACCATGATCAAAACAATGTATTTAGTCTTGTTTAGGCTTGCTCAAAGTTGATTAATTATTGTAAAGTTGGAATCGAGAGGCTGCAGATGTATTGGAGCATTTCTGCTTGGCTCGATCGATCGAAGGATAGACTCGATCGATCGAATCTCGGGTCAGATGCGTTTTTTGTAGAGTTCCAGTTCAGCCCAAACTCTATTTAAACGTTTTGGGGTTCAAGTAAAACACTTCTATATATAAGAAAAACCCTAGAACGTTTTTTTTCATATTTTTGAAGAGAGAGATTAGAGTGCCTCTTGTGCCTCCTTTTATTTTTAGGGTTTTGTACCCAAACCTCTCTAAGTCTTTGTTGCTCATATTTGTTGTTTATGTGAATCTCTTGTGAGATCTTTGAGGAGCTTTCCTTCACATAAACGTAGGGTTTTCAAGGTAGAGATATTATCTACATCTTGATGATCAACAAGGTTGTAGCCATTGGAGCTTAAAGAAACACAAGCAGGGGTGCTTGTACTTGATCAAAGAATTCAAGAAAGAAGGAGTCCATGGATTCGGAGCTTGCACGTGGTCGTGTCAGTAAGTTCTACTGGTGGGTAGCATTAAGAAGTCGAGCGGGGAGCTTGTAGTCCTTTTGTAAGAACTTCAATTCTTTCATAGTGAATTCTGGTTTGCCTTGAGGATCGATGGGTCAAATCCTTCCCAGGTTTTTACCATATGGTTTCCTGGGTGATCATATCATTGTGTCTTTTATTATTCCGCTGCTTTATTCTTTTGATATGATTATTTGATTGCTTTAACCTAGTATTGCATAATTTGACTAAGTAACAACTTGGCTAATTAATCTAGGCTAACCAATCTGGTTGTTTTTAAGGGGTCTAAAACCTAACAAGGATGATCCAAACCCTTTGATATGGGCCTCAGTGTATAGATGATGACAAAGATCATAGGGTCTAGATTGGGTCTTAACCATTAGGCTAAAACACAAGAAAGAAAGACAAAGCGACAAAAGGGCTTCAATAGCACATGACATGACAAACATAGCCTAGGTCTAGGCACATAAACATGGCATGGAGTGCACAAGCACATAGATGATGGCATAAAGCATGTAGAGAATATAGATCCAAGCACATAGGCATGTGAAAACCTAGATCTAGACATATAGGCATAGAAACATGCATGTAAAAATGTAGAAGCCTAGCACATAAACATGGAAGAACATGGATCCAAGCATATAAGCATGTGAAGATACGGATCTAACCATATAGCATGGCAATAAACACATAAACACATAGATCCAAGCAAGGCATAGCCAACAACATCATACAAGCATGTGACCCTAACATCAACCTAGAACAAAAAGAGGCACAAAGCATAGGAAAACATAGGGTAAAGCATAAAGCATGTAGATCTAAACATATAAGCATGCAAGGATGTAGATCTAAACATGAAACATGGCATAAGGCATAAAAAGTAGGGAGATTTAGGCTAGAAACACAAATAAAGCAAGAAACATGCTAAAGAAAACAATAAATCATTTTATTCAAACCAGAAGAGCAAGGTAAATGCTAGATAAGGATTTAGAAAGTTAGGGGCATGGATAGTAGCTAAAAAGTTACATCCACACTCCTAAACCCCAAATCCCAAAGTGTAGAACCCAGGAGAAGAAGATTGGGTATAAGAACAATACCTTGTGTTTTTGGTGAAGAGGAGAATCAAGAGGTTTTGATGTGTTTTTTATGTTTGGAGGAGAGGAAAAATGTTTAGGCAGAGAGCAGAAGGTCAAGGAGTCTTTTTTTTTTTTTTGGTCTGGTTGGTGCTGGGGCCTTTTATAGTCCCAACACGATTTTCGAGGCGGCAACCCTTCAAGGGCCGCCATCCTCAAATGGCCTCGGATCGAGTTGACCTTATCACCCATGGAAAGATTTTGACTTCCTGTTTCAGAAAAGGTATGGATCTTGAAAATCCAACAGTTGGATCAAAAGTTATGGCCCTCAAAAGTTTGTGGTGCATCGATCGGTGCGTTATCCCGATTTTCATGATATTTCGGCCGTTCTAACTCCGATTTTGATCCATGAATAGTCATTGGACTGAGAATTGGATAATCTTAGCAATGGCGTTGGTTTCAACCCATTCTGATGGTTGGATTAAAATTAGGGTTTTTGGGCCCACCCGTGATCAACTTTAGGTCAAACTTGGTCAAAGTGGCCAAAAATCTCCGAGAACCTTGGGTTTGATGTAAAACTATGAAAAGTGTTGTTTCATGAGGATTTCGACCTTGTTTGACCTTTGGTCAACCCTAGGGTGACCAGGGGCATTTTGGTCATTTTAGCTGAAAAAGGCACTTTGTGTGCTCTGATGTCTGAACGGGTTGCGCCATATCATTTTGGATGTTCTCGCAGCCCCACGTAGAGAAAATAACATTTTTGGATTTTTTGGGGTCCGGCATGTAGATCGAAGGCAAACAAAATACGGTATCAACATGTATGTATGCTGACATTGAGTAATCCCATAAGCTAATATCTTGAGTTTGAGAGTCTTAAAAATTCTTACATTGTTTTTATAAGAGTTAACAAAAATATAAGCATTCAGTAGCATTTAACTGATATAAGAATTAAACCATGAATTTTTTATATTAAAAAAATATGTATTTAATTATATATTTTAAAATGTAGTCATACATATTCATAGGATTACAAGCTACTTACTAGGGTGATTGATTTGCCCAAAAAAAAAAAAAAAGGTTGTACTAACCCAAAAAAATTTATGTACATAATTATATTTAAACTAGCCTCATCACACATGCTTTGCGAGTGTGAGAAGACTTTTTTTTTTGGATAAGTTTGTTTTGATGTGATGGATTAGTAGAAAAGTGTGCTATTTTGTAGGCATTTTAAGTGGATTTGGTGATATATTTTTACCGGGTTGTTCTTAAATTTTTTTTCCATGTTAAATGTAAGGTTTAGGGGTATTTCTTAACCACATAAGTCTAGTGAATCCTCTTATAAATAGTAAAGATTAACATTTTTTTTACCCTAAAAAAATATTTACCACATTGATTTGATAAACTCAAGAATTTGGGTTCAATAAAAGTAAGAGTAATGCTAGGGACACAATAAAATGTCACAACAATTCTTACCTTAGCAAATAACACCCCCCCCCCCCCCAAAAAAAACATAATCCTTAGCTCCTCAAAACAAAAAAAGTTCAAATAATAATAAAAATAAGCCAAAATAACATAAAAAATAAGCCCCAAAAAACAACAAAATTTGGCCAAAATGTTTGTGTAAAACAATTTGTGGGTGTTTTTGCAAAGTGTTTGTGTAAAAATAAAAAAAAAAAGTTTTTATGTTAAAATAGATTAAAAAATTTTAAATGTACTAATGCAAATGCTCGAAGAGAATTAGCGTGTGAGGGGTGTAAAAGACCCTAAAATGCCATTTTACTCTCTAAACACCAAAATCCTAGCTTTATCCGGGTGTGTATTGTTAATTTTTATTTTAGAAACTTGCTACAGTAACTTCTTAAATTTAGAAATTACCGTAGTTAAGTTTGTAAACTCAAAAGTATTTTTTTATTCACTGTCCCTATTAGGATTATCTCTTTTCTCTCAGCTCTCTCCCTCTCATCCTCTGACTTTCTCTTCTTTCTTCTGTCTCTCTCGTCTTTTTCAGGTCTCACCTTCTTCTCACTCCTTTCTTTTGCCTCAACGATTGAATTAGTGGATTGTGTTTGGGTTGGCAATGGGTTGTGTATGGATTGGTGGCGGTGGAAGCGGGTTGTGTTTAGATTAGTGGCAATGGGTTGTGTTTTGTACGGGTTGTTTGTTGGGTTGTGGGTGTTATGTGTTATGGAAGTGGGTTGTTTTGGTGGTGGTGATGGTTTTTGTGGCTAGTGGTGTGTGTGGGTTTGAGAGGAAGAGAGAGAAAGAGAACGAGAAGTGAATAAATAAACGAATAGTGTTGGGTGTGATGTGAAAAATAAGAAACAAGATGTTGGATGAGTTGTAAAATAATGTGTTAAAATAGATAAAGTAGCTTTTAACTTAACTGATGTGGGTAGTTTTTGGGCTTAAATTCATATCAATTCGTGCAAAAATTCATGTTTATTTTAGTATAATAACATACTTTTTTTATATTTGTCATTTATATTTTACATACTCACTTTTCAAAATACCTCACATTATATTATCTATTTTAAATTATATTTTATTAAAATATCAAATTTTCTTGATTTGTTAATAGTTCTTTTTCTTCACACATAACAACTACCACATACTCTCTTCCTTCATCCTCATAATACATCAAAAAAGAATAAGAACTAAATGCAAAGAAAATATTGCATAGCCTAATGTAGGTGAATTTTGGACTTCGTTGACTAAAATGTGATCATTTTTCTAACAGACAAGCACTTATACAAGTATTTT
This sequence comes from Quercus glauca, assembly GCA_023736055.1. Taxonomy (NCBI): domain Eukaryota; kingdom Viridiplantae; phylum Streptophyta; class Magnoliopsida; order Fagales; family Fagaceae; genus Quercus; species Quercus glauca. The sequence continues at coordinate 5,106,902 of CM043324.1, forward strand.
AAATTGCAATACATGCCTTGCAAGTCCCACCAAGTATAGTATAGCATAGTGTGAGAATATATATATGGTGAAATTGTTTGACAAAAATGACGTCAAAATAATTATTTATACTACTATTTAAGGGGTTTCCTGTTCAGGATCCTCTTTTTTTTTTTTGTCAAAAATGTCCCTACACCCTTATGTTTAAGTAGAGATAAAACTAAAGGACAATTTGGTAAAAATGTTACTCTCTTGTTGATTTTCAAATTGTTTTATCCACTTATAAATTAGATTTTCAAAATAAAAATTATATATAAAAAGTAAATTATTAAACGGCATGAGTGTAAAGAAATGGTGGACTAAGCCTCATTTTGGATTGAAATGAAAAATGAAAATTATTTTACTATTCAGCTTATTTTAGCTACTATTCATGGGCCCCACTGCACTTTTTGGTACTATTCATGGGCCCTACTATACTATTTCAACTAACTTTTATCTTTATCTATAATACTTTCAGTAATAAGTTTTCAGTTTCAGCAAAATAAGCGGTATCCAAACAGATATGAGCATATTTTTGTTTTCATCCTTAAACAGTATATAAAAAGAGTGAGGAGTCTTAGTAAAGTTTCTGATGGTTGAATAAGAGATCTGGAATTCAATCCTTGCTTGCACCAAAAACTGATTGGTGTCTTAGTTTGATGATAAAGAGCTATCATCAAGAGTAGGTTGAAATTCTATATGTTGACTTCGTTTATCGTCTTCATGTTTTTCCCTGACAAAGAAATACTCCTTTAATGTACAATTTTACTACTTTTAGTTGAATCCAGGTATACATTAATTATTTATTTTGAAAAATTAAGATTTGAAAAAGTTTCCTCAAAGGAAAAGGTTTTGCAATTGCTGTATACTGGGATATGTAATAGTAAAAAAAATAGATATGCATTCAAGAGTCATATATTTTTTTTTGCTGTCACATACCTGTATGTAACAATTGTTGCATACAAATATGTGGCAAAACTTTTCCTTAAAATGGTTTACTAAAACAAAATCTTTTACTTCTTTTACTTTAACTTTTTACTATTTTTTTATTTTCATTTATTTATCTATATATATATATATATATAAAACCGAAGCCTTTGAAACTCCCATAATTTTTCACGTCAGCATAATATTAAAAAAAAATCATAAACAAAAAAAAAACTTTTCTAAAACCCAAAAAAATAAATAAATAAATGCAATTCAGAGAAGCCCTAACATGCTCTGCCTTCTCCTTCCTCCAAAATGCAGACCGCGCTCTGTCGTTCTCCCACACACAAATCGCAGCTCAACGGCTCCACTTCTGCCTATGGCTCTGCTACCCTAACCAGTAAGTTTTTCTCTTTCTCTTGGCAAACACTGTAGATTCACCCTCTCCAACACACCATTATCTCCAATTCTCACCATATGACCTCCTTAGAAAGTCACCCAAATCTTCAATTGTCAACTAACCCATATAATCAGGAGGAGATTTTGATTGGTTGATCATGTCAAGTAATTCTCCCAATTCTTTTCAAATTTGTTTTCCCAAATTATATCTGTTTGTCTCTCTATTTGTTTGTAAACTCCGCCATTACCACGTTGCCTTAATTCTCACCTTTGAATCTCCATACATCCCTATTTTTTCCTCTCTTTTTTTCCATATGGATTTTTCTTATTTTTCTTTTATTTCGTTTGGTTCCATATTGCTTGATTATTTTTCATGTTTGTTTTTTTGGTGGGTTTCCTTTGGTTTTGGAGGATTGCAAGGAACACAACCTAGAAGGTTTTAATTCTTCTACTATTCCGTTTTGTTCCTTTTTCTTCAATTAAAAAAAAAATGGGAACAAAGTTCTCCATTGTTCTATGGTTCATCGTTTTAAGTTGTACTATGTTTTTTTTTTTTTAAATATATTTTTATATGAAAAAAGTTGTACTATGTTGATAAAACAAAGTTTAGAAATTTAGTAATTTATTGTTAATTGCTTCTTCGCTGAGATGTAATTGTTCTCAACTCTATAGGATTCTCTTCTATTTTTTTTTTTTTTTTTTTTTTTTTTGTTATGGTTTTTTTCCCTGGCCTGTGTTTATATTAAACATGTTGATGAAAGGGTGCTTATTTACATTTAAAGCCTTTTTTTTTTTTTTAATGAGAATCACAAAGACATCTAAAGCTAAAAAAGAAAGTATAAACTCCTAGAGTTTAATATATAGACTGCTTAAGTTGAATTCTATGCTCTAAGACTTTGTGGTTACACATCAATTTTTTTCATCTTTGTTGTCTTTTAAAACTTTAATTTATTCATCACATTTGGAGCAAAAGAAAAATGAAAATATAGAGAAAAAAATGCAATTTCTTCTTTTGTGAAAATCTGAGTTGGATCATATTTTGTTCCTGAACCTATTACTGTTTTAGAATCAAAATTTTGGCTTGGAATCATGCTTTTCTATATTACTTGCAATTAATTTTTTAACTCAAATTTGTAGTTGGATTGTCATATCTTTTGCCTCATAGAATGTTAAATGTTGTAGGTGGTTTCTTTTACCCAGATTTGTGTTGTGGACTTTTATTAGTGCCCATAATCCATTCTATGATCCTTGCTTGACACTTTTGAGGTTGGAAGAAAAGGAGAGAGCCCCCCCCCCCCCCCCTCTCTTTTTAAAAAGAAAAAAAAAATTCCGTAGCTATTTTCAATTAATTGCAAGGCCATGAAAGTTCTTAAATTGAAGGATTTACATTGGCAACTGTTTTTTCTTAACTTAAATTTGTTAAGATTCTCATCCCTTTTTTAGTCAATTTGTATTCTCTTTATATTTTCCCCCATTTTGCTCTTGGTTTAACATTCTGTATTATTATGGGTTAAAAAAAAAATTATAATATGCTTTGAGCCATATTATGCTTTAAGCCAAATTATAAAAATTATATCGCACGGGTTAGCAACTAGTTTATTTAAAAGCTAAGATTATTTTTTTTTCAATTATCAATTTCCACTATTGATAATTATTGCATCAATTACAATATTGCACCTTATCTCAACTCAGTATTTCTTTACAGGCTCTTCTCATAAATTGATAATTACTCCAACAACTCTTTTCATTATTTCTATTTTATTTCTCTGACTGTTGGCATCAAGGTCTCCTCCTTCGTCTACACCTGCAAGACTGCAACTACCCGTTCATTCTGAAGCTTGAAGGCACCAAAACCCCCCATTTCTCTCTCTAATTGTATAGCTCACGAAAAGATAGGTATGGATCAATTATAAGCTTAATTTCTCTTTGATTTTATTATCATTATTTATTTGTGCGTCTTTTTTTTTTAAATTTTAATTCCAGCGCTTCCTCGCCCATTTTCTCTACAACCACAGGTAATATGGATATGTTAGATTGAGTGGTTTCTTCAAAATCAACAACTGTCCCCGAAGTTCAAACTCTAAAATTCCTTTGCAACAAGACCTCTACATCTGCAAGGATTACTCCCTCTTTATGAAGCCATCTTGAGGCTTTGTTCTCTTTCAGGTATTTCTCAATTTTTTTTTTCTTCTTCTAATTACATTATATATGTGTGTAAACACATAAAGATGTGCAACAGTACAAACAATTTTTTTTTTTTTTTTAAGACCAAATTTTTGTTTACAATCGTTTGGCTCAACTATGGGGTACACTGAACATCACATGAACTTGTAAGAACATTCACATCCACATTAGTGTCAACGTAATTTAAACTAAACTAACTCAAAAAAATTCTACATTTAATGCTTCAACAAACATACACCTGCATCATCAGTCTTAATATTTGTTTCACTGTTATATTCAAAATACAATTTTTTTAACCCTCCAAAAATAAATAAGTAAATTTCTTTTTTCCACTCTCTGATCACTTTCTTCCTGTACCTTCAGCAACAACACAGAGCAAAGCAAACCCAAATTTCCTTTTAGGGGCGGAGCCACGTAGTGGCTTGGGGGGGCCCCGGCCCTTGAAAAAAAAAAATTTCCATTAGAGTAGGTAGAAAAAAAAATTGGGCCCCCCCAATATTAGACAGCCAGCTCCCCCAATGCCCAATTCTCAACTATTCTCCCAAGCCCAGCTCAAATATTCTCCCAAGCCCAGCTTTAGTTTTAGGCCTTAACTTTATGTACTCCAAATAAAACAAGCTGACCCGCTTAAGTCCAAACGCTAAAAACAAAATTTCACTTTTTCTTCATCTCAAAAAATCCACCCATTGACCTATGGAATCCCTTTCTTTACTTCTTATTCTTTTGTTTTGTCTTCTTTAATACACTTTCATTTGCACTGGTACTGTTGCCTACCTACCAGCCCTCAAAACTCCTGTCCTCTGTACTCACAGTCCTGAAAAAAAAAAAAAAAAATCCTAACCAATTTTTTCTTTCTTCACTAGCTTTAGTTTTGGAACTTGGTGACTGGTGAGTTTTCTTCTCTTTCTTAAGCATTAGACATTCATCTCTTTTTAGTGTCTTTTTTTTTTTTATTTTCTCAACTATCTACACCTAAATATTCACATGCTCTTTATATTTTCATAGATTTTTAGAGAAATACATGATTGAAGGCATGGGGAGATTGTTTGTGATGAGTCTTGAAGGGAAGATCTAAAGTTGGAGGCAATCAGACAGAGGCAATAGGCATTGCCACATGGGTGACCCATCTTTGCACTTTGTGAAGACAAAGTTTCTAAGGTAAAATTGTTTTGATTTATTACCTATTTTTGATTAGTTAGATATCATGTGGCTGTGGATGTGGCTGTGAGTGTTGTTAAATTGTTTGGTTTATGTTGTGTACCAATACTTGTCTGTTTAATTTTTGTTTTTATTTGAGGGGTTATTATTAATTAAAGTCGTATTAAAAATGGGTTGTATGTTTAAATTATAGTGGAAATTTTGTTTTTTCTTGAGTATGAATAACATCCATATAACTAAGTAAAAATTTATAATTAAAATTTTATTTTTTAAACTTCTTTTCAGGTTAATTTTTTAGTAATATTCTTAAAGCTAAAAGAATTATCAGCAAACAAAAAATAATTGATGCATTTTTTAAGAAAAAAGATGTTAGCAATTCAGAAATTAGGACACCTATGGCTGTAGAAACAAATGTTGATACTTCAATGCCTGATAAACACCCTGACCCCTCCAAATGTTCAAGAATTCAATCTGAAGAGATAGATCGTGATCCAGGATCACGTAAACAAATATGTGAATTCCCTATCAACAAACAAGATAAAATCCGACGAGCTTATTTCAAAGAAGGTCCATATCAACCTAAAAATATAAACTATCCATACAATGATGATACTCATCGTTGTCGATTTCAACCTTCATTTTCGAATTGGCCCCCCCATGTAAAAATTACTGGCTACGCCCCTGCTTTTTGAAGTCACTGCAGTGTTCATCATCAATGTTTTTTCTCAGGACTTCCATGAAACACATACCCATAACTAGATCAATCACATATCAAGCCATAATCCAACGGAAACTCGGAATAAACCAACATACGTTGGGAGTAAGTTTCATTGTTGTTGGCTGATATGCTTCAGTTAATGGAATATTTATTGGAACGGGTTAAGTCTCAAGATATGGAGGTAGTGCTCGTTCAAGCATAGCTGATCTGGAATCAAAGGAATCGGGTTATGCATGGAGGCAAGTTCCATGATTTGGGGTGGTTGAATAATCAGGCAAGGGAGCTTCTTGAGGAATTTCGGACTGCATCAGCACTAATGGGACCTGCACATGAAGGGCAGTCTACTCGGGATACCTGGCAACCCCCTCCAACTTCGGTTTTCAAGCTTAATTTTGATGCGGCCTTGTTTTTGACCCTCAACAGCTCGAGTTTTGGTGCAGTCATCCGAAATGAAAAAGGTGAGATTATGGCAGCCAATGCAACTAAGGGACCTGAGGTATATTGCAGCGAGGAGGTTGAGTTGCTTGTAGAAAAGCTATTGAATTTGTCGTAGATGCTAGCTTCTCTGAATTCATCATTGAAGGGGATAATAGCTCTGTTATGAAAGCTATTTTAGCTTTGCAGGATGATCATTCTTTGCTTGGGAATGTAATTGGGGATATTCATCATTTGATTAGGAATTTGCATTGGGTAAGGATTGAATGTACTAGGCGAGGGGGGAATAGGGTTGCTCATGAGTTAGCTCAATTTGCTAGGAATATTAGTCATGATTTGTTTTGGATGGAAGATGTTCCTCCAATAGCTAGGGAAGCTTTGTTCCAAGATGCTAATTTTTCTGATTAATTGAATGGCATGCTTCTGTTTCAAAAAAACAACTTACCAAACACTACCAATTGTAAAAATAAATACTTTTTTCTATATTCAAGTTCAGGATTTGAATATAGAATAAAAGTGTTAAAAAGTGGATACTCTACTTTTTGAAACCAGACAAGCCCTTGGCTTTTGGTGAGTTTGCTGGAACTACTCTAAAAATAAAACTTCTAACATAAAATAAAAGTCGTTGAGAGTACTTGAGTTATTAAAAGAGGCACGGGCTATAATGATGACAACTATAATATCATTAGCGTAGCGTAGAGTAGATAGATTAACTTGCACAAATTATATCATTAGCATGAAGAGAGATGACAACTATAATGATGTTTTTTTATGAATTAAAAAAAAAAAAAAAAAAAAAAAAAAAAAAAAAAAACTATAATGATGTTCAAACCAATTTGGCAATTAGGCATGACCATAGTGATAATGCACGGGACCACCCTGAAAATCTTCATTTTTTTCAATCATTAGAGCATTCGCATTTGGTTTCTTTAAAAAAAAAAATTTCATTTTACCATCTTAAAAGTTACTTTATATATTATACCATACCATTTTACAACACACTCAACATCTCAACTTTTATTTTCCTATCAACACATTAAAATAATATATCTATACAATAAAATATATTTATGTCTTTCTCTAATTTCTATCTCTCTCTCATCACCTCCTTCTCTATCGTGAAGACCCAAAACCCCCAAACAAACCCAAGACCCAGCACAGAAACTCAAACAAACCCCAAACCAACCCCTAGCACAAAAACCCAACCCAACCATCAACAACACAACCACCTCCCAAACCCAAATCAACCCAACCATCAACAACACAACCACACCACCACCAACAGATAAAATACAAAAACACAGAAACACAACAACCACGCCACCATGCCACCACCAAGAGGGGGGAAAAAAAACAGAAACCCAGAAACCAGGCCAACAGCCAAACCCAAAAACCCAGAAACTCAACCTAAAAACCCAACCCAACAACCTAGAAACCTAAAAACCCAACCCAGCAACTCATAAACCTAGAATCCCAACCCAACAACCCAGTGATAGAGAGTGACAACTGTCACGCCCTAAACCCGATACTCGAATTTGTGACCATGATCGGCATGCTAATATCAAGTTTAAACCTAATATTAACAAGAACCAACTTAACTTTTTTTCGAAACTTTTAAAAAGCTTCTCTTTTTCTTTTCATTCTTGTTCCTTTACTTAAATAATATAACCTTTCACTTGACATTCAAAGCATTTACACTGTACTCGAAGAATAATATAATCCACCAGTTACTCAAATTCTGAATCTCACATAATACATCTCTTAATACTGTAAAGTACACAACTTTCTTAGATCCTTAAATACACAATGCTACAAAGCTAAACATCGAATTGCTAATTTGGGATCTATACTTTTAAAACTAAAACCAGCTCCTTCCAAAACTTGACTAAGTCTCCCTCTGCTCCAAAATAAAACCTGCTAACTGAAAGAGTGGAAGGGGTGAGCTACACAGCTCAGTAAATGTAAGATATATGAGAATTTAATAAGGATGCATGTAAATCAATTCATTTCATTTTACAATTATTCAGATAAGAGAACCTCTTTTCATGCATAGTATTTTATACTATTTATAATAATAACTTATACGCTCTTCGTAAAAATAATTGTTCTCCATTTTCTTATCAGAATAATTTTAACAAAACCTTTCATATTGAATTTCTTTCATTTCTTACAAAGTCACCATATATATTTTAATTACAAAATAATCATTTTAACTTAAATCAGATAATCGGTAACATTGTCTTAAACTGGAAGCATCTTAAAGAATAATAAAACTTTCCTTTATAAACTCCTTCTTGTAAAATATTAAAACGTTCATAATCATAAAACTTAACGTTTCATAAAGAAAAACAAATATATGATAACTTCTTAACATAAACTTGTACTTTCATCAGAAGTTTTATCTTTTTATAGCACAACAGAACTTTATAAACTTTTATCTTTAATGAATAGCTTTCTTTTCATCAGAAACTTCTTTTTTTCATGAGAGCTTTTAACTTTCCACAATGCATTTAACAAAATAATTCTCTCACGATTAATAACATAATATAGCTGTTCATAAATAACTTATGGGTTAGTCCATATCTGATAAATCCATACTTCTGAGCGCGGATGTACCGCCATCCTCAATACATATTTTAATTGAGTGCGGACGAACTGCCATCCTCAATGCATACTTTAATTGAGTGCAGACGAACCGCCATCCTCAATACATACTTTGATTGAGCGCGAATGCACCGCCATCCTCAATAATATTTTGATCAAGTCCAGATTACCAAAGGACATAACCCGAAAACATTTCATAATAATAGCATTTCCATTCTTTTCTTTAAATATCATATTCGTGGAAATTAGTAATGGCATCAATATGCTTAAATATTATACATAAGGTTTCGAAAGCTCACAAACATATCATTGTCTGAAACATGCTTATATGCCATATCTCTAATCAAAAACCTATTAATGCATAATACGTTTTAACATAACCTAATGACTTACCAAATGCTCATATAACTTATCCCTTACCTGAAAGCAGAGAAACCGAGAGTCTAAAGTTGAAGGAGCTTAGACCTGGTGACTGGTAACACCTAAACCAAAATCAAGGTTTATTACTATCAATTACTTCTTATCATAACTTACACATTCATCTCAAAGCCTATCTCTTAGAATCAAGGAAATTCTAATCCCACCTCAATGAGGTTCCCACAAACATATTATGCACACGTTAACAAATGATAACCAAACTAAAGAAAAACCATCCTACTCATATTTATATCATATCTTCATAGGAGCCAAATTCATTTAAAAATGTGCTTGAGATTAAGGCAATAATGCATGCATAAACGTAAACTCTTTTAAGCATGGTCATGTAACCATATACACTCTTAAGGAAACATATAGCATGTTCAACAAAACAGCTTCATAAATACAACCGTCGAATGGTTTAGAACCCCTCCTTTAGAGTACTAAACCTTGAACCAAGTTATAAAAAATTAATCTATGACCAAGACATACCAAATGATGAGCATAATAAATTATAGCTCAAATCATTCACCCTAACTTTAGAATCAAATCCTCAAAGTTAGGCATGTCCCTTACTGTTCACTGTTTCATTCCAGCAACATACACTTCACTTATAAAATACAAACGGGCCATCAAATCCCATCCAAACCTCATGCAATTTTACAGAGAAACTACGCTGTATGTCCAGTATATACCATAGAAATTTCGTAGTCAAAGAATAAAACCATAATTTACTAAAAATCATACAACACAGCATACTCAAATCTGTCCTGACAGAATTTTATGCAATTTAGAAATTAAACCATTATTTTTATATTGATCCAAATGCTGTGAGACCACTTCCATAACAACCTTATGTGTCTTAGCTTTCATAGAAAATAACCCTAGCATCCAAATTCACTATATACAATTTAATACATAATTTATCATGCATGAACACAGAATCTGTCATAGTGACAGCTTTGCAACATTTTTTTGTAAATTCACAAACAATTATCAAACAATGGTATTTTCATATGGGGATTTTTATGCACTCATTAAACATGTTATAAAACACTTATATACAGTCATTTAACCATTTAGAGCAAAATTACATACAACCAAAAATTTCAGTAGTAACATCAATAGTACTCATCCTAACTTTTTCTCACTTCCTTAATCATACACAATCCTTAATTAGTAAAAACCCTAAGCTACCTTCAACAAATCACCAACACAATTTCAAAGCTTCTTAAAACAGTATATATATATATATATAGAGACTTACAAGCTTCCCAATTTTACAAACCACAAAAACTAGCTTCTCACAATCATATTAGAGAAACATAGAAGTGAAATTAAAGCAAACCATACCACCATTAAAATACCCATGATAAGATGAGATTTTTATTTACTTACCCACAACTTTGAAGCTGAAATCTTAGGGCTAAACTTTTAATTTCTTCCTTAGAGTGAGGTATATGATTTCAATGAGAGAGGGAGAGAAAAGTTGAGAGTTTTCTTTCTTTGAGGTTGGACCCGTAGGTGTGAGAGGTAGAGCTTAAGAGAGTCTTTGAGTTTTCTAATTTTCTTTGAGAGAGTAGAAAGAAGAATGAGGTGGAGCTTTTGTCTTCCTTTTGATGTGTGAACCCATGGACTTGAGGGAAGACTTAAGAGAGCTTCCTAGCTCTTTCCTTAAGAGAAAAGAGAGCAAAATGAATGAGGAAATTCAGATTTTGCTTGGACCTGTGGGAATTGAGAGAAAGAGAGTTTCTTGGAAATTCTATGCACTTGGAAAAGTCAAGGAAGAAATTTGGTGGAGTTTGCTCATTGCATGTGTCAAGTCTTGGTCCTTGGAGTTTGTCATCATGCATGAAACTTTGGCATTATGTGTGTTGAATTTCCATTGGTTGCATGGGTGGGTGGAATTCTACTATAATATCTCATGCATCATACGTAGTTAAAACACCAACAACTATATATATACATATATATATAATACCTATCTCATAACTTAACCACTTAATATAGTCCAACAACTATATATATATATATATATATATATATATATATATATATCTCATAACTTAACCACTTAATATAGTTTTGTACATACTTAATATATATTTATAATACAATTAGCCATTAAATCATTTATAATCTTTATAATTCTTATTCAAATGTATTATAAAATAATATGCTTATTAAATACTCTTATATTAATTATAGACAGAACGTGGCTTAAAATAATAATTAACCATTAAAACACATAGTTTAATTATAAAATTGGGTCGGGGTGTTACAACAACCCACCGTGATGAAGCTGAGAAAATTAACCCAACTGACCCAAACAATTGATGACCAAATGGTGAGAGACAGTCACATCACCGAAAGGACACAAAACACCCAACACCGACGGAGCTTCAATTTGAGATTTTGCAGATGAAACCTTTTTAGCCAAACCCAAAAACCCTTGAATCTTCGGTTTGAAGAGAGAGCGATAGAGCGATAGAGTGAAGAGTTAAATGAGTAGAGGGACAATGTCTAGAGTGTTGGGCTAAGTGGCATAGGGAGAGAAAGAGTAATTGGCACAGCCATGTGAGCAAAAGAGAGAAGCTTGGTGAGACGAGGTTTGGCGAGAGAGAGAGGAGATGAGAGACTCTAAAGAGAGAGAAAAAGAGACTAATATTTGTGAATAAAATATGATATTATAGTTTAGAATGTTGCTATAGTACCATCATAAATTTACGATCGCACTGTAGCACAATTGTGAATTGTTATATAATTAGAAAACTAGGTAACGTGACATTTTGGTGTTTTGATGCTAAAATATGCCAACATATGGCATTTAAGAGACCGGATGTGAATGCTCTTACAAGCTTATCTATGCAGAATTGCTCATTACTTCCTTCTAAAGTATTGTAGGTATTTGGGCTGAATTACGATGAATACTTTCTAATTTCATGAAAGTATCATTATTTGTTGTAATTAGTTGGGTAAATTGCAAATTACACCCTTAAAGTTTAAGGGTGTTTGGATTTTACACCTTAAAATTTCAGAGTTTGGATTTTACCCTTGAAGTTTATTGGTATTTGGATTTTATATATGATGTTTCAGAATTTGGATTCTACCTCCTAAATTTGAGGGGTATTTGGATTTTACCCCTAAAGTTTGGTGGGTGTTTAAATTTTATCCAGAATTTCAGAATTTAGAAGTGTAAAATCCAAACACTCCTAAACTTTAGAGAGTAAAATCTAAATTCTGAAACATCATGGTGTAAAATCCAAACATCCCAAACTTCATGGGATAAAATCTAAATTTTGAAACTTTAGGTTGTAAAATTTTTTAGGGGTGTAATTTGCAATTTACCTTAATTAGTTTGAATATCTTTAGGTCATGTATTTTTTTATTCTCTTTAGTTTTTAATTTTTACAAGTTGCTACATCCCGTTTTTGCCATTGTTTGCAGCCTAGAATTGCATTTAAGATTTATATTTTCAATTATTTTGTGATGGCCCCCTTTCATTAGAAAAAAAAATTGTATGAATGCTCCTTAATTTATTGTTGTCTCCTTCATTTTCCTTTCAATATTGACTTTTTTGTCATTAATTTTAGGAGCATTTAAAGTATTAGATAATAAAAATATATAAGTAAATCTCTTTAGAAAAAGTCATACATATTTTTATAAAGAGTTTAAGCTATCGGAATACAATGATACATTTAGCTTGGGCCCCCTTGAGAAAATTTTTTGGCTCCACCACTGATTATAGAATTAATTTTGTTTCATTATTAATCATTATGGAAGATTAATTAACATATTACTTCACTTCTTAATTTTTGTTAGGCTTTCCTCTAGAATTTTAATGAACATGACAAGCATGGGCATTGTTTGTGCTGCAAAAACTAGTATCATTAAAAATGGTATTATCACCACCGCGCACCCTTGGTGCAGTGATTACTTCACAAGTATAAGTACTTGTGGGGTGTGGGGGCAAGGACCAGGATTCAAGTCTCTAGAGGAGAGGGTTCACACACTTATACACTTAAATTAGGCTAAAGTAGAGTTTCTATCTTATATATATATATATATATATATATATATTGTAAGGGCAAAGAAATCACACAGCCCAAACCTACTTAGAACAGTGAGGTTTGCACAATTCAACCAGGCCCAAATCAATGTATTTGTGAGAGAGTGGAACAAACAAAAAGGGAGGGCTCAGCCCGAGGACAAAAACAGGGAAGAAAAACAAAAGGCCATGAATTAATATACGAAATAGGCTTATTACAAACTTGCCTGAGGAGGCAAGTAATACCCAAATTGAAACACTGTTCACGCTCTTCCCTCAATGTTCTTATTCTAACTCTTATCTTTTTGATAATTATTCTTCCCTCCTCTTTTTTGGAAATTTCATCTCCCTTATATACTCCCTTCCTCTTTACATCTTGACCCCTCATTCTTACCTAACCAAATTCTCCTCATGACACCTGTCCCCTTAAACATTTGCTAAAGGTGGTAGAAGAAGCTGCTCAGCTGTGAATTACACTATTCAGGTCACTTCCCCATCAATGAAGTTGATAAAGTTGTTGCCCACCATTTAATGCGGAGGCAATAGGCTACTTCTTACTGGAAACTTCCCATACTTTCCATGAATCTCTCTCCTTCGCCTATCCTTCCCACCTGGAGCTCCCAAGAGACTTTTGTCTCTTCTCCTTCTCTCCTGGAGTGAATTCCCTCTTCGAGCACGTGATGTCTAAATAGCAAGACTAACAGCTCAACAATCCCTTCCTCGGTCCTCGGGCACCCATAATAGCCCCTTAAAACTTTGCTATCAACTCTGAGATAGAAGCAAGGTTTTAATTTATACAATTTAGCCTAGTACGTGCCACATGCGTTCCTATGTGGTAACATCCCCTCACCTATCTCCAACACGCTCCTGATGCTTCGGTATCCATGATTTCACATTTATGGTGTCAAGCGATTGCTTTTCTCCTTACATTCTACAATGCAATGAGGATCCTACAGTCCTCGTTTTATCTTATTTATGGGCGGAAAATTTACCGCTTATTTTTCACCCCTATATAAGGAGGGGTTGTGGCTGGCTTTCTCTCATTTTACTCATTTGGAAATTTTCGTTGAAATAGCTACTCGGGGAGAAATTCTTCTATTGCGCATAAGTGTGTTCAGATTCATATTCTTTTGCACAGATTTGTATTTCTTGTACTATAATTCCATGGGTAGATTTGCTAGGCTAGTAGACACACCCGAAGGCATGGCTGCCTTTAGGGCTAAGTATAGGATCCCTAATGGTGTTAAGCTCCAACACTGCTTGCTAGGCGCATGGCTGGCCATGAACAAACCTCCCGGATCCGTAGTTATTCCAATGATCGCTTTCATAGAAGGCGAGATGGAAATCCCCATGGGAAGGGTCACTAGAGACTTCCTAATGAACTATAGGCTAACCCCCACCCAATTCTCCCCAAACATTTTTAGGGTCCTCGAGAGCATAGACATGATAAACCGAAAAATGGGGACCAACCTCACATGGCACGATGTGAACTGGGTGTACAATTGCCAAAAGGGGAAGGAGACTAAATACTACATCAAATGTAGGGTCCCTTCTGTTAGGTTAATCTCTTGTTTGCCTGATTCAAGCAAGGGTATAGACGAGGACTTCCTCATCGTCTCGGGAGACTGGCATGATGGATTGCATTGTCCCACCCAAGAAGGGGAACTAGGTAGGGTTCCCTTGGATCATAAACGTGCATAGGATCTTTCCTAATTTTTATAAGGTTTTTATTTTTATTTTTTTTACTGGCTTATAACTCTTATTGTTTCTTCATTGGTAGACGAATACCATACCACCCCATCCAAGCATCTCGTGAACTTTACTGACCTGAACCAGATCCTCGGGTCAGAGATTTTTCTGCATAAGGACGGTTAACTTCAGGCGGTACACATCATCCTCAGTTTTGAACCCTTTTCAAAATGCTTCCAAAGCCCGAAGAACGTCAATAAAGTTAAGGACTTACGATTAACTTTAATTGACGTCGTAGTCCTGGGCTTCCTGTTAATTGAGCCACCTTTAGCTGGAACTTAAGACACTCAACTTCTAGTCCCACTCGCAGCCAAGCTCCTCTACTTACAAGAGCCTCCTATTCCTTCAGACGAAGATACTAAGGAGCCCACGCTTGAACCTGTTCAAGAGATAACAAACAAAGACTTCGAGGTCTTCTACCAACAAGAGGACCCCAAGGACGCTCCTATCACTTCACACTGCCCTTTGTGTCTCGCCTAAGGCAGCGCTAACCAAGAGGGGACTAATATTCCCAAAGGAATGGGATTCAAAGAAAAGACGCCAAACCTCCTTGCTTTGCTAACAGCCTATGCTGGGGGTGCCTCTCCTGCTATCCCAATAATGCCCTGACCACCAACTCCGGCTCCAACGCGCACATCTTCTGGCGATGCCACGGAGAAGAAAAGAAAGAGAGGTTAAGGAGGCAAAGGCACTGAAGGTGCCGAGGAAGGAGAAATCACCCACTCCTCTCAACAGGCCGTAACTAAGGAAGCCTGAACAACCAGGTCTCAACAGAAGAAGAATATTTTCACTAGGACTTCAAGAGAGTCTGAGGGGGAGTAGCCACCCAAGCCTTCTGTTTGGAGACCCTCCTTTACTTTGAGTTCAGGTGGCCTTGTCATGAGTGACGCCAACCTGAGAGACCACCAAAAAGGTAGGTTTGGCCTCGTGGCAGAATGCTTAGAGAAAGTCTTGTGCTTGTTCGAGGACATGTAGGAGCTTAGGTCCTTCAGGAAACGTGAGGTTTTCCTGTCTCTGGAACGAGACCTTGCCAAGGTACATACTTACACCCCTTTTTTTTACTAATCCCATTAACACATGTACGAATACTAAATAGTGTCAATCTTGCAGTCTGTCTAAGATGACTTTATGGCTGAGGAGAGGGTGGAACACACTTTGGACCAATCTCGGAAGGTTGAGGCAAGCTAGAGGCAGCTGAGAAGGCCTACGAGGTTGATAAGAAGTTTAAGGAGACTACTACCCAGCTAATCGAAGCAGAGAAAGCTCAACGGAAAGCTGAAGCAGCTTTGAATAGCTTTGAAAGATAAGTGGCAAAGTCCCTTAAGGCTCAGAAGAAGGTAAAAAACAAACCGGCCTTAACCATGGTAGAGCTCAAACAGTTGCAAAAACAACTAGAGACCAAGGATGCCAAGAAGGCTAAGGCTGAGCAGGCGGCCTATGATGCGGGTATGACTAAGACAACCGAAAGTCTAACTACCCAACTTAGGGACATTGCTCGGGCCTTTTGCCTAGAGGTTGTGGGGTCAAGCTCTGACTGCAGTTGGGGTCAACACCAAGTCAGAGCTTAGGGCTCCTGACAGGGTATATTACCTTCCAACCTTGTGCTTGGCCCGCAGTCCTTCCTAGCCTTTAACTGACCCTAGCCTAGCCCTCACTTCTTCCTCAGCACATCTTATTGCCACTCTGTCTACCATTCCAGCCAGAGAAAAAGAGAAGGAACAACCAGCTCCAGCAAACATTGAAGACGTGGAGATAGAGGAAGTGGCTGAAGTCGCCCAGTTGAAAAGGAAGAAGAAAGAAAAAGAACAAGAAAAGACAGGTGGGAAGGAAAAAGAAACATCAACATAGCCTAGCTTGAGCTTAGAAGTTACTACTTAGCTGTGTAACTGGGTTTAGGCTTAGTTTGTGCCCCCTTTACTTCTGTTGTAATCCAATTCCCAAGCTTCAATGAAAATACTTCTTTATTTCAATACTTTTCATTTATCTGAGTTTTATTTATCTACTTGCCATTTTGGCTATTTCCCTTTCCTCAAATCATCTACAATGTACTAACCTTTGACTGACTGAGTCAACTTCCCATGCTTTATTAGTTATTTTGACATGAATTTCGGGAAAACTATTAAACTATTTCTTGAAGTAATGTATTAACACTTAATATAAATTCCAAACAACACTTACCTCAAACTAGGTTTAGAATTCCAAGATAAATCAATCTGCATTGTATCTATAATCCGAGCAAGTAAGCAAGCTTCATAACTTTACTCTACACTTAGACAATTTCTTGTGAAGGCCAACTTATCCACAATTTGTGACCCGAGGAGCCAAACCAACCTCATATCTTGATAAACACTTAAAAACTTTTTGCACACATGTTAATTTACCCAAGGCTTGTGATCCAAGGAGTTAAACAAGGCCAAGATTCTATTTAACACTTAGAGATTCTCCATACAAGGTTAATTTACCCAAGGTTTGTGACCCAAGGAATCGAACAAGGCCAAGGTTTAGTTTAACACTTAAAGATTTTCCATGCAAGGTTAATTTACCCAAGGCTTGTGACCTGAGGAGCTAAACAGGGCCTAGGTTCTGTTTAACACTTAAAGATTTTCCATGCAAGGTTAATTTACGCAAGGCTTGTAACTCGAAGAATTGAACAAGGCCAAGGTTCTGTTTAACACTTAGAGATTTTCTATGCAAGGTTAATTTACCCAAGGCTTGTGACCCGAGGAGCCGAACAAGGCTAAGGTTCTGTTTATCACTTAAAGATTCTCCATGCAAGGTTAATTTACCCAAGGCTTGTGACCCAACGAGTCGAACAAGGCCAAGGTTCTATTTAACACTTAGAGATTTTCCATGCAAGGTTAATTTACCCAAGACTTGTGACCCAAGGAGCCGAACAAAGCCAATGTTCTGTTTAACACTTAGAGATTCTCCATACAAGGTTAATTTACCCAAGACTTGTGACCTGAGGAATCGAACAAGGCCAATGTTCTGTTCAACACTTAGAGATTTTCCATGCGAAGGTTAATTTACCCAAGACTTATGACCCAAGGAATCAAACAAGGCCAAGGTTCTGTTTAACACTTAGAGATTTTCCATGCAAAGGTTACACCACCCATTGCTTTGATAATAAAGTGCAAATAAACTAGGCATGAACGATAACAAAGTGCATATCATTAATAATAATAACGTCACAAGTTATTTACATTCCAAGGACGTTGAATTATATTTTCATCCAAGTCTTCTAAGTAATAAGCCCCAATGCTAGCCACTAAAGTTATTTTGTATGGTCCTTCCTAGTTGGGACCCAGTTTTCCTCAGGCTAGGTTCTTTACTGTTCCCATCACTTTTCTCAAAACCAAATATCCTGGAGTTAATGGCCTTAACCTCATTCCCTTATCATACCCTTACTTAAGTCTTTGTTGGTAATGCGCCATTTTTATTGCAGCCACTTCTCTCTTTTCCTCAGCCACATCCAAGCTGTCTAAAAGCAAATGATCATTTTCCTCACACTGAACTAATCAGTTCTTATGGTCAGGAACCCTAATTCAAGAGGAATTACTGCTTCGGCCTCATAAGTTATTGAAAAAGGAGTCTCCCTAGTTGATCTTTGGGGTGTAGTATGATAAGTCTACAGTACGCGGGGTAATTCATCCACCCATTTCCCCTTTGCATCATCTAGCATTTTCTTCAACCTAGACATTATAACCTTATTAGTAGCCTCGACCTGGCCATTTCCTTAAGGATAAGCAGGTGTAGAATACATGTTCCTGATCCCCAACTCCCTACAATATCTTCGAAAGGCCTCACTATCGAATTAAAGGACATTATCTGAGATTAGTGTGTGTGGACTCCAAACCTGGTGATGATATTCCTCTAAATAAACCTCTTAGCATCCACATCCTTGATATTAGCAAGTGGCTCAGCTTTTTCCTACTTGGTAAAATAGTTCATCTCGACGAGGAGCCACCTTCAGTTCCCTATAGCTCGGGGAAATGTTCCTACTATATCTAAGCTCTACTGAGCAAATGGCCAAGGGCTAGAAAGTGGATTCAGGACTTCCCCTGGTTGATGAATATTTGGGGCATATCTATGACATTGGTTACACTTCCTCACATAATCTTAAGAGGCTTTCTGCATACTTAGCCGCCAATATCCTTGGGTGAGGGCTCTATGGGCCAAAGATCTCCCTCCTGTATGAATCCCACATATCCCTTCATGCAATTCTTCTAATAAAGGTTCTACTGCCTCAGGGTGTACACACAATAAATATGGCCCTATGTAAAAACGCTTGTACAGCTTTTGTTCTTCAGATAGCCAATAACAGGGAGCCTTCCTACACACCTTTCCGGCCTCCTCCTTATCTTCGGGCAAAAACCCTTACTTCAAGAAAGTTACCAAGGGGTCCATCCAACTCAGCCCAACTTGGATGCTATGTACACCTACCAAGGGCTTCTTTGTAAGACTGGAACTAGTCATGTCCTCAACGATAACAATCTGAGGAAGGCTTGACCCCAGAGAAGTTGCCAGCATAGCCAAAGAGTTTGCATGGGAGTTCTACCCTCTTGGGATTTGCTTTAAAGTAAAGCACTTGAAATGGGCCCGAGCTTGTTTTACCTTAGCAAGATACCCCTGTATCCTTTCATTCCGAGCTTCAAACTCCCCATTAACTTAACCTACCACCAACCAAGAATCCGAATATAACTATACCTCTTCCCCTCTTAATTGACTAAACATTGCCATTCCAGCTAGCAGAGCTTCGTATTTAGCCTCGTTATTGGTAGCTAGAAAACCCAACCGCAACGATTTCTCCATTACCAACTTCTTGGGGGTTATCAACTCAATCCCTACCTCGGCTCCTTTTCGGTTAGCTGCCCCATCAGTGTAAACTTCCCAAGGGGGAATAACCAAAGTCGAGGTGGACATAAAAACAATTACTTTCTCTTCCACACCTACTGCACCTTCAGTAAATTCTGCCATAAAGTCTGTTAGGACTTGCCCTTTTATGGCAGTGTAAGGCATATACTTGACATCATAAGCACCCAACATGGTTTCCCATTTAACAATTTTGCTTGTATAGTCCGACTTTCGTAAGAGAGCTTGTAAGGGCAACTGGATGAGCACCACCACAGTATGTGCCTGAAAATAATGAAGAAGCTTCCTGGTGGCGTGTACTATGGCCAACACTACCTTTTTCAGGGGTAAATAGCGTGTCTCTGCCTCCTGTAAAGACTTGCTGACATAGTAAATAGGTCTTTGGACCCCATCCTTGTTTCTGATCAAAACCAAACTAACAGCATAATTTGTGATGGCCAAATACGCATACAACACTTCTTGACAAATACTGCTTGAGCTCCTCAAAGGCCACCACACACTCCTCGGTCCATTGAAAGTCTTTCCACTTATGGAGAAACTGAAAAAATGGATGACATCTATCTGCTGACCAAGAAATGAATCTACTCAAAGCTGCTGCCATCCCTGTCAATTTATGCACTTCCTTGGGATTCCGAGGAGGATGCAAGCTGTTAATGGTCTTAATTTGATCGAGATTGACCTCAATTTCTCGGTGCGTTATCATGTAACCTAGGAACTTTTCCGAGCTTACCCCAAAAGAACATTTAGATGCATTCAAGCGTAGCTTATGTTCCCTTAACACCGAGAATACTTCCCTCAAATCTGCCAAATGTTCTTCAACTCGCCTGCTCTTTATCACCATATCGTCAATGTACGCCTCCACGTTCCTCCCAATTTGTGATTTAAACATCCGTGTTATCATTCTTTGATACGTGGACCCCGCATTTTTAAGGCTAAAGGGCATCACACGAAAGTGGTAATTTCCATTAGGAGCGTGAAAAGCAGTTTTCTCCTAATCAGACAACGATAAAGGTATCTGATGATATCCCTGAAAGGCATCTAAAAAACTCATCTGAGAATGTCCCACTGTTACGTCTACCAATTGATCAATTCGAGGGATGGGAAAAGGGTCCTTCGAGTAGACTTTATTTAAATCCGTGAAATTCACACAGACACGCCGCTTCCAATTCTTCTTTTTCACTACCACAGTATTAACCAACCACTCAGGGTAAAAAATATCTTTGATTGCCCCAACTTGCTTTAACTTGTTTACTTCTACCCCTATTGCCTCAGCATGCTCTTTGGATGAGTACCGAGGAGGTTGTTTTCGCGGTATGGCCCTAGTATTCACATTCAATTGATTACATATGAACTCGGGATTAATCCCCGGTATATCATAAGTGCTCCAGGCAAACACATCAATGTTGGCTTCTAAAAATTTCACCAACTTGGCCTTTTCTAATGATGGTAATTGGGACCCCACCTGAAAATATTTCTCTTCCTCCTGCTCTTTCCAGCTCCTCGGATAACTATTCATGCGCCTCGGCCTCCAATCCCACTACAAGACCCTTTAATTGCTATGGGATTTGTTCTTTTTCTGCCATAATAGGATCCACAAGATGCTATGTGATTGTTGACACCAAGCATTGCCTAGCCATTGCCTAGCTACCAATCAGCTCCTCCACTCTTCCTTGCATGGGATACTTAACCTTCAAATGCAGGGTTGAAGAGACCTCACCCATAGCATAAAGCCAGGGTTTGGCCAGGATAGCTGTTTAAGGGGAATAAGCTTTTACAACGATGAAGTTGACCTATACCTCCTCGTCTCCAGTTTGTATAAGTAATCTTATCATCCCACAGGGGACGACCATCCTCCCGTCATAACCCATCAATGGCAAATCATATCTTTCTAGGTCTTCAGGTTTTAATTTTAACCCCTCGTACAGATCAGGATACATGATCTTTGCTTCACTTCCCTGATCAACTAACACCCTCTTTACATTATACCCACCAATCCTTATGGTGACTACTAAAGCATCATCATACGGCTGGAATGTTCCCTCCTTATCGTCCTTAGAAAAACCCAAGGTAGAGGTGGCTATCACCTTAGCTCTTTTAGGAGCCTAATCCCTGTCTTCTAAGTCAGGGCCCCCAACTACGGACATGACCCTGAAACTCGCCCTAACGTCACCTCTTGGCTTGGCGAAGATCACATTAATAGTGCCCAATGACGGTTAAGGAGCGCCATCCCTATGAAACCCAACTCTCAAATGCCTAATCTGCCCTGTAGACTGATGTAAGAACTGATTGAGTTTTCTTGTCATCACCAATTGATTTAGGTGATCATGTAGAGTCCCGCAATCCTTCGTTGTATGTCCTTTGTCTTGATGATAATGGTAATAGAGGCTCTGATTCCTCATGGATGAGTCCCTACCCATCTTGTTGGGCCACTTGAAGTATGACTCGTTTTTTATTTTCTCCAGTATTTGATAAACTAGCTCTTTAAACAACGAATTGACCATTTGAGCTCCCATGGATGGTATCTGGTTAGGGAAATCCCTTTTGGGACGATTATTATGATATCCTCCTCCCCAAGGATCCCTTTTTCTCTGGGAACAGCTTAGCTTTTCCTTTCTCCTGTATTTGATCTTCCTCCACTCATTTATATTTATCTATGCGATTCATAAGCTGGCACATACTCAGAGCAGACTTCATTGTTAATGACTTCCTCAACTCATGCTAAGTCGGGAGCCTTACCTTAAAGGTTCTCACTGCCACGTCCTCAAAGTCTCCATATATTTCATTATATGTTTCCCAATATCTATCCGAGTAAGTCTTGAGGGTCTCTCCCTCCCTCATAGCCATGGACAAAAGAGAATCTACTGGCTTGGGAACCCTACTACATGTTATAAATCTAGCTCCAAACGCCCTTGTTAGCTCTTCAAATGACCTTATTGATCCCTCCTCCAAGGCATCAAACCAACGCATAGCTATAGGTCCGAGACTAGAAGGGAAAACTTTGTACATGAGGGCTTCATTGCCAGAATGAGCTGCCATCTTCTGATTGAAGTGGCTAACGTGCTCCATAGGGTCAGTTCTTCCATTGTACAAAGTAAAAGTAGGCTATGTGAACCTACGGGGAAGCTTGGCCTTGTTGATTCTCCTAATAAAGGGTGACTTGGAGATCTGCAGAAGTGCTTTACTCATCACATCAATCCCCATTTCATGGTGAGATAACCCCTTCTCACACTTGTTCCTGTCCTTTTCCAATTTGTCTTGGCGTGAAGACGCTGAGTGGGATTCACTAGATGGAGTTCTAGACCTATAGTGGTATGAGCAATCCCTACTTCCCCCTGATTTGTCGCTTGATGGGGGTGATGGACTCTTTCTATCACGCTCCCTACACCTTAACTTCTTGCGTAGGTGATCTATTTCATGTTGCAACTTCCGTGTCTCCTGGTCATGTGAGACGTGACTCCTTGTCCTTGAGTGACTTCGCTTAGTACGATTTATGTGGTAAGATTCTACCATAACACTCGGCGTATGTTGCCTATCTCCCTTTGTGAACCTATAGATTCCTCCCTATCTTGCCTTATGTTAGCCATAACTAATCAGGACAACCCCACAGCACCTTGATGTTTCCACAGACGGCGCTAATTGTAAGGACACAGAAATCAAACAGCCCAAGCCCACTTAGAACAATAAGGTTTGCATAGTTCAACCAGACCCAAATCAATGTATTTGTGAGAGAGTGGATCAAACAAAAAGAGGGCTTAGCTCAAGGACAAAAATAGAGAAGAAAACAAAAGGCCATGAATTAATATATGAAATAGGCTTATTACAAACTTGCCCGAGGAAGCAAATAATACCCAAATTGAAACACTATTCACACTTTTCCCTCAATGTCCTTATTCTAACTCTTATCTTTTTAAGAATTGTTCTTCCTTCCTCTTTTTTGGAAATTTCCTCTCCCTTATATACTCCCTTCCTCTTTACATCTTGACCCCCCCATCCTTACCTAACCAAATTCTCCTCATGACACTTGTCCCCTTAAACATCCGCTGAAGGTGGTAGAAAGAGCTGCTTAGCTGTGAATTACACTGTTCAAGTCACTTCTCCATCAATGTAGCTGATAAAGTTGTTGCCCACCATTTAATGTGGAGGCAACAGACTACTTCTCGCTGGAAACTTTCCCTACTTTCCATGAATCTCTCTCCTCCGCCTATCCTTCCCATCTGGAGCTCTCAAGAGACTTTTGTCTCTTCTCCACCTCTCCTCGAGTGAATTCCCTCCTCGGGCGAATTCCTTCCTTGGGCACGTGATGTCTCAATAACAAGACTAATAGCTCAGCAATCCCTTCCTTGGTCCTCGGGCACCCCCCCCCCCCCCCACACAGATATATAAAATAGCATTATCACAATTGTCTTTTTGCGTGAGGGTTTTTTTCCCCTCCAATTTATTCATTTTATTTAACTTATTTAATATTATCAAAAAACACACAAGGATTTTAGCTACTAAATTCCTTCTTCCCCTCCATCCTAAAAAAGCTTCCATCTCCCCCAAGAATTTCTCCCATTAAAATGCCAACATAGAAAATTAACTATTATGGTAAATGGGAAGTGTTCAATAGATATTTACAACGCACTTTCGATATTGATTAAATATTTTTTTTGATAAATAAGAAGAATCTGTATAAATAAAGCTACTTTATGCAAAGGAGCACAAAGAAATCAAAAGGTACAACATACACAAAAAAAAAAAAAAAAAAAAAAAAAAAAAAAAAAACTTGATTACAAGAGAGAAGAGAACGAATAAAAAGAGGGGAGAGTCATTTGATGTAAGTCCCCATGCCCGAAACCAGTCAAACAAAGAACCATTAAAAGAAGCAAATAGCTGGTCTTCTAAATTATCCAAACCCTCAAACATTCGCCTATTGCGCTCCCTTTATAAACAACACATCAAACACAACGAAACTAAATTCCAAATGTTTAAAGGGTGCTTCTGATGATGCACAAAAATTGTCAGTGAGTTGATAGTCCTTACACACACCAATTGAGTACCTGAAAAATAAAAGAACAAAAAACCAACAGAGAGCACCGGTGGGGTGCTGGCCAAAGCCTCTCTGGTGGTTAAGTTAGTGGCTAAAGAATCTCCAAGAACTCAAAGGATACCAAAGCTTGTAGAATTTTTCACGTACCGTAGGTATTAGGGGGCTTGGTGCTTATATAGTGGCGGAGGGCTGACCAAGATCTCATGAACGTAGGATTTTTCCTTGTATGGAGGATATGGAATTAATGCTTCGAGATCTCAAGGCCTTACTTCCCATATTGGGAAGACACAAACGTGGAACAGGGTCTTTGGGCGTGGTGTGCAAGTTATTTCCATGTAGGGGTATGTAAATGGAGAACACACAAAGGTTTGTGGGGCCCCACATGTCCAGCCGTCATGC
Organism: Quercus glauca; assembly: GCA_023736055.1. NCBI lineage: Eukaryota > Viridiplantae > Streptophyta > Magnoliopsida > Fagales > Fagaceae > Quercus > Quercus glauca. Next base: position 5,131,859 of record CM043324.1, read on the forward strand.
TCACACAATCCCATCCATTGGTCTAGGTGTCGTTCCCCCATCGTGCTGTATGTCTCACCTATCCATCGGCTTTTATGTGCTCACCATCCATCAGGACCAACTGCTAGATAACTGACGAACCTTTATGAGGTTGACGGATCTCCATGAGGCTAACGGATCTTGCGGAGGTGGAATAGGACCTCTATCCCGATGAACCGTTAGGCGAGGTGCTTTTGTCCTGATGGGGTCGAAGGTCCCGAAAAATACTTGCACTGAAAATATCCTATCAGCTTCCAAGATATTGCAATGAAAAAAAAAAAGAAAAAAAAATCAATATGGCACTTAAAAGTTCGAAAGTTACTTGTCACACCAAAAGCAAACCACCTTAAAGGCTCCTCGTGCTTGCATTCACAGTGGCGATACCACGTACAAGTCAGGGTGTTCCCAGGAACACCCTAACCTGAAAAAAATTATACTTAATCTGTATTAGGAACACCCTGATCACAAAATTAGGAACACCCTCAGTAACAAAATTAGAAACACCCTCAAATTAAAAAAAAAAAAAAAAATTATCTGTTCTACTTCCAAGCAAAAAAAAAAAAAAAAAAAAAAAAAAGCCCAAAAAAAATTGAACTAAAATCTGAAAAAAAAAAAAAAAAAATGTAATAGAGCCAAGTTCACGACGAGCCCAATAGATTACAGAGGTAGCCCGTCGCCCACGGATTCTCAAAAAAAAAAAAAAAAAAAAAAAAACAGAGAATCAAAAATCAACCCACGCCACAGTCACGTCGCTAGCAGAGAAATCAGAAACCAAACCCCAAACCCCAATATAGTCAGTCCATAAGCAAAAGTAAAACAAACTTCAATACATTCAATACAGAGGTGTTTTAGTGTTTATCTCAAAAAAAAAAAAAAAAAAAAGCCCCCAATACAGAGAAAACCAAAACCAAACCCCAGCATACCAAACCCACGGTCACGTCGCCGTCGCTCGCTCGTCACCGTCGCCGCTCACCCTCATCGCAGATCGTAGATCGGTGCTCGGTGCTCGGACCTCGGTGCTCGCCGCTTGGACCTCAGTGCTGGGTATTTCTCTCTCTCTTTTTCTCTGACTCTCTCTAAGTCTCTCAATCTCTCTCTTTATCTCACTGAAATGCAAAACTAAAATGAAATAATGAATTGTTCTTTCTCTCTCTTTATTCTTTAATATGCTAACCCAGTAAGGTAACTCTCTCTCTCTCTCTCTCTTTATTTACATTTAGCTTTTGCCTTTTTTTTTGTCTTTTTGAATTTGGCCTTATCCTATTGGTCAGTGTGTTGGTGTTGGTCAGATTGGCTGGCCGAATTGCTTGCTTTTGCCTTTTTTTTTTCTTTTTTTTGTCTTTTTGAATTTGGCCTTATCTTACCTGTTGGTGTTGGTCAGTGTGTTGGTGATATATTGATTGTCTTTTAGTGTGATGTGAATTATCTATTGTGATTGTGAAATTTTCTAATTGCAGGCTATTGTGATTGGGGTATTAGGCTGAGGCATGTGCATGTGCATATCTGTTGAGTGGGAGGGGGTAGATGGGTTGATGGGCTGGGCCGGATAAACAATAATTAAAGCAGACTAAGCAATGTAATGTGCTACATATTACACTGTTTTAATTATTGTGATGCACATAAAATGTGTAATGTCCGGCTCTTTTAGTGTAACATGCATAAGGGGCTAAACAATATAATAAATTAAAGCAGTATAATTAATGACAAACAAATTAAAGCAATATAGTTTATTGTTACACTAAATAACAATAATTAAAGCTGTATAATTAAATTAACTAATACATTATAAAAGACAAATAAATTAAATTATGTTAGGCTAAATAACAATTAATAATTTTATAATTAATGAAACAACAATATAACAAATTATAATTTATAAAAGAAAAACAAATTAATGAAATAACCTAACAATAATAATTAATAATTTTATTAATATTTCAAATAAACTTATAGTTTATTGTTTATTCTTTTGCTAGAATTATGGACAAATATTTGATAAGAAAACCACGTATCCAAGATTGTGTAATTTATTAGATTGCTATTGTCAATATATAAAATTTTCTTTCTATTAGATTGTGTAATTTATGCTTGTTGAGGAGCACCCTGAAAAAATTTCCTGGAGTCGCCACTGTGCATTCATCGTCTTCCAAATTTTTCATTCACTCTCCTGAGTTATAATATTTGTTAGAATATAAGATTTAAACGATAGCATTTCTGCTAGTCATAATAATAATTAGACAAGCAAAATGCTGCCGTTTCCTTAAGAGGACTCACGTGCTCAACTTAAAGCTTCCAGACATGCACGCGTGACAACTTAACCTATTGCCCAAACGGTGTCGCACTTAGAAAGAGAGAGAGCTGTTGCTCACTAATTAGTTACAGATTGAAAGTGTGTTAGAGACGTGGGAAAATAGGAATAGCTGTTAGAGTCTAAATCAGAGTTTGTTACGGTGGTAGCTCAGTTATTTCCTAAGTTGCACCGACACGGACACGGATACGGATAGGACACAGGTACAGACATGGGGTACATCAATTTTTAAAAAATAAGAATACGATATGGCATGGACACGGCAATTGAATAATTAATTAAATTTTATAATTAGGTATATTTTTAAATATTTTTAGACATAAAATATGTGGGTACTTGACTCCACACAAAGGATAATTGTTCGCTTTGGGGAGCCAGGCCCTCACGAATTTGTTCTCGTCCCCGAGTGCAGGCACGAGCAAGCAAGCGCCTAGCTTGGACTTGTACTCGTCGAGTCCCACATCGGTTAGAAATCCCTCCCACTAGTGCCTTATAAGCTTCTGGAGCTAACACTAGTGTACCACTACAAAATACGTTTATGTTTAGAATTTAAATAATTAATTATTTTTAGACATAAAATAATTAATTAAATTTTATTTTTGGACATATTTCCACAGAGGAGTAGCTGACTCAGTTGATTTTTCACTTTCAATATTCATTTTAGTAAAATCACCTACAATATTTAACTTTAATAAATAAATAAAATTATAGTAGGACACACAAAAACAAAAATCACTGAATTCATAATAAACATGATCTATACTACTATTTAAGGAGTTTCTGCTATTTGGATTCCTCAATTTTGATGCCCAAAATACCCTCAATCTATTCTTTTATAAGTTTTTCAACTAACAGGATAAATATGTAAAAACAAAAAAACAGCCAGTTGAATTCCACTTTCCATGTACTTCTAAAAAAGTGTTTTTAGTTTTAATATGCTAATAACGTTTCCCACTTTTTCAATTACCAAATTCTTTTTTTTTTCTTTCACAACCGATTATATTTATATTTCACTTCCCATGTTTTACTCCTAAAAAAATGCTTTTTATTTATTCAGTTTTTTCATGTGAGCCTTTTACCGCAACAAAAATAAATAAAACTATTAAACTTAAAAAAAAAAAAAAAAAAAAAAAAAAAAAAAAAAACTATTTATAGTTATCCTCATCCATAATTTCACCCATGTACAAACCCAAGTACAAATTTAAAGATTAAACTCCCCATTATCGTCAACCAGTTAGCACTTAGCAATCTTGCAGTTACGATTTTATCTTAAGGCTGGCCATCCTTATCCTCATGTCCCATCTTTAATGCTAATTCAAAAAAAAAAAAAAAAACCTTACTACGTTAAGACTTAAGAGCTAGAGAGGACTATGATCAAAGCAAAAAATTAGAAAAAAGGCAAAGACGAAGTGCCAAAAAAAAAAAAAAAAAGAGTGCCACCGCTCAAAATAGAATTTAAAAGGTAGGTACTCTAATCTCTTTCTATATTTTGTTATTGACATTTGAGTTTTTGTGTTGTGATCCCCAATTTTAGTTTTTATGGGTTGTAATTTATTTATTTATTTAAATTTGGTGCTGTGTAGGTGGGAATTTTTTTTTTTTTTTGAGAAGCAGTTGGGAATTTATTGACAAAGATCTGATATAGTATTTGAACTATATGCTAAGCATCCCTATCTCTCTTTCACATTCTTTTTAAGTTTGTTGTTTTTGGTTTACTAGGTTCTGTTTGCCAAAATATTCAAAGACCATGATAGCATTTCTTCTGCATGCCTAGAACTTTATTACGCCCAAATCTTTTAATTTAATTTTTCTTTTTCTTTTTAGATTTTAGAATTTCTTATATAATTCTATCAGCAAATTATAGCATGTTAATTTTGTCTGTTGGTTTTCTTTACACTCAATTAAGTGAGGATCAACATGTTGAGAATTGATGTTCATGACTGTGTCTAACTTTTTCTTTGAATTTTTTTTTTTATCCTTTACTTTTTAGATTTTAGAATTTCTTATACAATTTCATTAGCAAATTATGGCTCCAAAAAACCGTGAATGGGAATATGTCTAAGATCTTACAAATCAAAGTGGACTTCAAATTCATGTATAGTACGAGTGGTATTTTAAAAGGCATGCTCTGATCTCCCACTCACAAAAAAAAAAAAAAACACTTATTGATGTTGAAATCATTAATGAAAAATTTTACAAAAATAAAAAAGTCTCTACATGCATGCATTCAAAACTTTTAAAAATATCATAGCTTTGCAAGATATACAAATCATTTACCTTTCAAGGCCTTTTCTTTTTCCTCCATTTTTTTCTCACTTGAATTTAGATTCTATAAAAATTGCAAAGTTCTCCATAATGATTTTTATTCTCTCCTCCAAGAATGTAAAAAAAATAAATAAATAAATAAAAATTTAAGAATATTTTAGTTTAAGTTTTTTTTTTTTTTTTTTTTTATGAACATTTTGGTTGAAGTTGAGTCTTAATTTTGTATCGTACTAATCATGACACTAATACGAAGTATTGTTACTTGAATAGCAAATGCTTTGTTGGCTTTAAAGTGGTCAAAAAATTATGAATATTTTAATAGTCAATTCTAGATGTTTACATAATTCTTTTAAGATGTTGGGATTAATTATACACTAATTTTTGGTAATTTTTTCTTTATAAATCAAGTTAAGGTAGGAAGAGATGAATCCATTGACAAAAGTTTGTTCTTTTTGTATCTTATCATTATAATTACTGTAGGGACCCGGTTCGGGCACTTCTCTCCTGGGGATGAGTTGACCCGAACCCAGGTGACCCCGTACAACAAATTTGTAGAGAGTGGGTAGAAGGACTAGGCATTAGCGAAAGATACAACAGTCAACGTGGGTTTACAAGATCAATAACTGGGATTTGGTTAAGTGTTCTAAGGGAAAGTTCGTCATCGGCCCAGTCCAAGGAGCTTTTCCCTCAGAACTAATGAATACAAGGGTTGTCCTTTAACACCCTGAAAACCCCTTAACTTCCCAACCGAAGGACCCCATAACCCTTGGGGGTTCACTCTATTATATAGTCTCGTTTAATTGATCTCTGCCGTCCACTTGTTGGTCATCTGAACCTGTGTTCTGAAGGCTCATCCCATCAGCCGCCTTTGCAGGCTTTCTGTTAGTTGAAGTAACCAAGGCATCACTGTTCAATGGTCAATTCCCCATTAATGCGGCCAGAGTGTTGGTTGCGCACATTTAATGGGTGGATGACAGCTTCCTTTCTTCAATGTTGGCCTGCCGAGGACGTGGTCATCCTCGGCGAAATTCCTTGATGACTTGGGCGTCTCCCACTCATCCTCGGATTCTGTACTCTCCTCGGCATGGGCCTTAGGCTCGATATGGAATGTGCCAGGGTTGCCAAATTTTTGGGCCCCACAATAGCCCCTCAAAATTCTGCTGCCTGACTCCTCGGGCGGGGAGAAGGATTTTGATGTCCTCGGGTCCTTGCCCTGGCCTGGCGAACCTTATCTTTCTGTCAGTGTCAAAATCCTTTCAACTGCCTAAGGGATGTTCCTGGCGTTTCGGTATTTGGAGCACGCCTTCATTAAATTTCGGCGGCTCTGTGTCCTCCACGTTCAACGGTGTGATGATGAATGGACGGTAGGGATGCTTCTGACTCATTGGGCAGGAAAGCCTGTGCGGTTACTTTTAATTGGGGGTATATATACCCAATTGAACTTATTTGACCCTTCACTTTTGCATTCAAGAGCCCTTGCGCACATACGCTGAACTTGATCAAGCCTCCAATTGTCCTTACGCCTCCTTTCATTATAAAAGGCCTGTCCGATGAGCATTTCCTCATTTTTGTAAGTTTTCTTTTCTCTCTGGTTTATACTTTTTCGCTTGAGTTCCTTGTCCTCTTATTTTTCTTTCTCTCTCATTCGTTTTCCCTGAGCCCCTTGTTAGCTCTTTAGGATGGGTAGGTTTAAGAAGTTAGTCAAGTCTGAGGAGGCAATGGACAAATTCGTTGCTAACTACAAGATCCCCGATATAGTGGGTTTGAGGTACTGTGGAGAAGGGGAGTGGAGCACTAGGAGAAAAGAGGGTGAGGTGACGATTCCTATAATCACCTTTCTGGAAGGTGGCATGAGGATCCCTATAGGTCCGGTGATAAGGGATTACCTTATGCACTTCGGCTTATCTCCCACCTAGTGTGCGATTAATGTATTTAGGATCTTAGGCTATGTGGATGCCCTAAATGAGAAGATGGGGCTAGGGTTAACCCACTACGACGTAAACTGGTGCTACAACCTCCAGCGCTAGAAGAGGAAGTCTTATTACATGAAGACGCGGGATAATAGGGTCCGGCTCATCCAATGCCTCCCTAAGTCCAGCAAGGGTCTGAACAAAGACTTCTTCATCGTGTTTGGAGAGTGGCACGAGGGCCTTCATTGTCCAACAGTGGAGGGTACACCAGGTGGGGCATTCAGACTGAGAGAGGGTCTAAGTTCTTGTGTTTTCGCGCTTCGCTTTGCTTGGCTTTTGACAGGAACTTGCTTTCTTTTATGCAGATCCACGTGCTTTTGAGTGTCACTTCGGCTTGGTCAACAAAAAGGATTTGCAGACCATACTGAGGTTGGAGATTTTTGTGAACAAAGCTGACAACCAAGTTAGAGCCACTCACGAGATCCTAGGGTATGATCCGATCCAAAAATTGTTCTCGGCTCCAAAGTACGTGATCCGAGCGAAAGATCTTCGCCTGCATAGCATCACTGTAGTCGAGCACGAATTTTTGATCCCCGAAGAGTCTCTCATTCCTGAGGGCGTACCGTTGGTGGGTATTTCTTCATCAGCTCAAGCTGCCGAGACTGAAGGGGGAGAGCTAGGGGAAGAGGAGGTTGCTGACTCAGGTTCGTCTGAAGACGAGTTTGACGTGTTCGACCAATTCCATTCGCCCGAGGACCCTTCCGGTGATTTGGGTGACCCCAGCTTAACTGAAGCAGACTTTTTATCCGAAGAAGCCCCTCCTCAGTCAAAGATGAGTTTCAAAAAGCGACCCCAGGCGAACTTGCTGGCCCTGATTGAGGGGCAGTCGGGGAAGGACGCGCTGGGGAAGTCTCCTCCCAAGCTTCCTCCTCCCTCGCCCCAACAAAGTTCACCATCTGGGTCCAAGCCCACCAGTCCCCTGCAGAAGAAGGACAAAGGCAAGAGGCCTAGGGGGGGCGAAGAGTCTAATCCTTCTCAAGGTGATGGCGATGCTCGGCAGTCATCGAAACAGCTGAGGATAGGGCGCCAAGGTCAGGAAAAGCAGGCCGCCATCCAGCCCGGGGCCCAGGCTCCGTTTCCTGCCCCTATGCTCCATGGAAAGCCTTTGACAGACGACGCCTCCCTCAGGGACACTCAAGAGGGCGAGGGTGCGCTCGTGGCTAATGCATTAGGGAGGTCCTTGCTACTCCCTGCGGACATGGCTTAACTGGAGGCCCTGAGGAGCAAGGAGGTCTTCCTCGACCTCAAACAATACTTGGGCATGGTAAGTTTCCTGATCGCTTGTAATTCTCTTTACTTCCTGTTTCTTGGCTCCTTATCTGTTGCGTATTGGCTTCAATTGACAGGCTATCTAGGCTACTTTTAAGTTAGAGGATATGGCCAGTAGCCAAAATAAGGTCGTAGGCTCGAAGCGTACCAAGCTATTGTATGCTGTGCGGACCCTCAACGCCTCCAAGGCTAATCTTACAAAGGCGATGGACCAGTTGGAGGAGATAAAAAGGGCTCGAGACATCGCCGAGTCGGCCCTTGTTGTTGCTAAAAAGTTGGTCCTAGACCAAACTGAGGGCCTGCTTAAGGCGGAGGATTAGCTGAGGGTCGCCAAAGAGGAGATCGCGACCCTGAAGAAGAAGGTGCTTGAGGCAGAGGGGGCCAGAGGCGCTGCGGAGTCTGCCAGGGACAAGGCTTTGAAAGCCGAGGAAGAGGCTGAGTCTGCCAGGGATGAGGCTGAGGCCTCCAAAGGCAAGGCCGCGCAGGAGGCCTATGAGGCAAGGGTAGCTGAAACAGAAGACAACCTTAGAGCCCAAGTGCCTGGGGTGTGCAGACTTTACTACTTCCAAATTTGGAGTGAGGCCCTTAAACAAGCTGGGGTTAAGGCCTCGTCCGACCTGTGGAAGGTGGAGAATGTATATTATCCCCTTGCCATCCGCGAGGCTACCCCTTCAAGTTCTGAGGCCGAGGTGGCTGCCGAGGGAGTTGGGGTTGTTCCTGAGGAAGGCGTCCCAGCTGTTATCACTTCGGGCGAGCCCACCAAGGAAGCTGATCCTCCTGGGGCCGTTGAGACAAGTAAGGGTCCTACTGAGGATATACCTCTTCCAGCTGACCCTCTCCAGACTGCAGTCCCAAGCAAGGGCCATAAGGACCCTGAGACCTCTTCTGCCCAGCCTCCTGAGGGAGGAGTTGAGATAGAGCCGAAGGAATGATCTTCCGCTGCGCCTTTGTTTTGTTTTTCTTCCTTCTCTTTTTTTTTTTTTTTTTTTTTAGTATTGTAATGGCACATTTGCTTTGTATAACTTTTTCAAGACTCTGTGAAGTGCATATTTTATCTTCTCTTACTCGTTTTGCTTGTATTGTATTATATATATATATATATATATATTTTTTTTTTTTTTTTTTTTTTTTACTTGCACAATTCTGGCTTTAATTGTGCTTCAGCCGATCACACTGATGTTTTAAGTGATGCTCATGGGCTTGGTCTGGAAATTCCATCGTAGGAAAGATCACTATCCTCTTCAATGCTCATTATTAGAACCAAAGTGGTCAGCCTCGCTGTAGGTTTGGGTCCGCAGATAGTACAAGACCCTGGTTTTGTCTAGTGCTTAGATCCTCCTGAAGTGACTAGTTTCCTCATAGGTTTAAGTCCGTGGACCATGTAAGACCTTGGTTTTGTCTAGTACTTAGATTCCCTTGAAGCAACTAGTTTCCCTGCAGGTATGACGCCGAGGACCATGCAAGACCTTGGCTCAGCCTGACACTTGGTCTTCGTGAGTGACTGGTTTCTCCGTTGGCTTGAGTCCGTGGACCATGCAAGGCCTTGGTCTTATCTGGTATTTGATTCTTCTTGAGTAACTGGTTTCCCCATAAATTTGAGTCCGGGGACCATGCAAGACCTTGGTTCTGCCCAGTACTTGTCTTCTGAAGTAACTAGTTTCCCCATAGGTTTGAATCCGAGGACTATACAAGACATTGGTTCTGTCTAGCACTTAGTTCTTCTTTAAGTAGTTAGTTTCCCCGTAGGCTTGAGTCCGAGGACCATGCAATGCCTAAGTTCTATCTAACACCTCATTCTTCTTTAAGTAGTTAGTTTCCACGTAGGCTTGAGTCCGAGGACCATGCAAGGCCTAGGTTCTGTCTAACACTTATCTTCTGAAGTAACTAGTTTCCCCATAGGTTTGAGTCCGAGGACTATGCAAGATCTTGGTTCTGTCTAGTACTTAGTTCTTCTTTAAGTAGTTAGTTTCCCCGTAGGCTTGAGTCTGAGGACCATGCAAGGCCTAGGTTCTGTCTAATACTTATCTTCTGAAGTAACTAGTTTCCCCATAGGTTTGAGTCCGAGAACTATGCAAGACCTTGGTTCTGTCTAGTACTTAGTTCTTCTTTAGTAGTTAGTTTCCCTGTAGGCTTGAGTCCGAGGACCATGCAAAGCCTAGATTCTGTCTAATACTTCGTTCTTCTTTAAGTAGTTAGTTTCCCTGTAGGCTTAAGTCCGAGGACCATGCAAGGCCTAGGTTCTGTCTAACACTTGTCTTCTGAAGTAACTAGTTTCCCCATAGATTTGAGTCCGAGGACTATGCAAAACCTTGGTTCTGTCTAGTATTTAGTTCTTCTTTAGTAGTTAGTTTCCCCGTAGGCTTGAGTCCGAAGACCATGCAAGGCCTAGGTTCTGTCTAATACCTCATTCTTCTTTAAGTAGTTAGTTTCCCCGTAGGCTTGAATCCGAGGACTATGCAAGGCCTAAGTTTTGTCTAACACCTCATTCTTCTTTAAGTAGTTAGTTTCCCTGTAGACTTGAGTCCGAGGACCATGCAAGGCCTATGTTCTGTCTAACACTTGGTTCTTCTAGACTGCTTGGAGCCAGGGAGCTCATCCTCAGCGCTGGGGAGTCTGCCCCTAGAATGATAGCGGCTTTAAGCTTGCTCCGCCAAGGGGGGACCCTTCTTCAGTCTAGCCCCTTCGTCCGGCGCGCTTTTTTTGATTACGAGGCGTCTTTTGGGTTATTCGAGTAACGCGCTTGACGCTTCGGTGCGCGAGGCTCCTCTTCATTAATATCCTTGCGGATTTACAAGGATCCAGTGGCTGATAAGCTTCTTGGAAATTGGGTGGAGTTAATATCTTCAGTAATTTCTCCTTAGGATTCCATGCGAGCTGGCTTTCGCCAACTCTTGCCTTTTATATAAGACATTTTAGGGTAGTCTTTTCTTCAAATTTCACAAACACTTAGGTTAAAACCTTACAAACACACCATTTTCTAGGTATTTCAAGGGCTTTGCAAGAACAGTAGCTTGTGCCTGAGGAGATGAAGTGGCCCTGGAAAAGGGCGGTGACAAGGAAGCCAAGCCCCCTTCAGGAGTCGAGGATGCCACTCCGATCCTGGATGACACAATGGAGGCGGAATAAGCAGAAGTCGAAGATCCTTTTTCTTTTTAACCTAGCCAGAGATGGGACTCCCTTTGCAGTTTGGAAAGGGATCCGAAAGGAATGTAATGTCTCTCCTCTATGTGCGGACCTACCGGCCCTCCAAGCTGGTAGTGATTCGCCGGCTCCCGGTCATCGTGGGACTGGGAGGGAAACCAGGAGAAATCTCAAGGTGGAACTGTCAAGTGCCGCGGCCTCTTCTTCCTTCTCCTTCAGAGCGCCGCAAGTGTTGGTTGGGGAGTTGTTAACGACCTTAGCATAGGCCCGTCTCCAACTCTCCCTCCAACACTTGGCTTGGCTTTAAAACATGCCTACCTAGGCCCTTCTCTTTTTCCTTTTCTTTTAGCTTTAGAACAAGCCTGCTTGGGCATTCATCTTCGTAGTTAGCTTTAGAACAAGCCTGTTTGGGCATTTGTTGTATAATGTAACATTTCTTCACTTAATAAAGAAGTAGCCCCATTTCGTTTCTTTTACTTTTTGCATCTTTTCATTTCTTTGCAATGATTGCCTTCTGAATGAGTATGTTGCCATTGTTTGTATTGTTTTTTTTTCTTTTTTTTTTTTGAACCTGAAAGAAGTGTTGTTATTGATCTTTCCACATCAATCGTCGCACTTGTTAATTCTCAAGTCCTTCCCACAGACGGCGCCAATTGTAGGGACCCGATTCAGGCACTTCTCTCCTGGGGATGAGTTAACCCGAGCCCAGATGATCCCGTACAATAAATTTGTAAAAAGTAGGTAGAAGGACTAGGCATTAACGAAAGATACAACAGTCGACGTTAGTTTACAAGATCAATAACTGGGATTTGGCTAAGTGTTATAAGGGAAAGTTCGTCCTCGGCCCAGTCCAAGGAGCTCTTCCCTCAGAATTAATGAATACAAGGGTTGTCCTTTAACAACTTGAAAACCACTTAACTTCCCAACCGAAGGACCCCCTTACCCTTGGGGGTTCACTCTATTATATAGTCTCATTTAGTTGATTTTTGCTGTCCACTTATTGGTCATCTAAACTTGTGTTTTGAAGGCTCGTCCCATCAGTCGCCTTTGCAGGCATTCTGTTAGTTGAAGTAACAAAGGCATCACTGTTCAATGGTCAATTCCTCATTAATGATGCCAGAATGTTGGTTACGTACATTTAATGAGTGGATGATAGCTTCTTTTCTTCAATGTTGGCCTGTCGAGGACGCGGTCATCCTCGGTGAAGTTCCTTGATGACTTGGGCCTCTCCCACTCATCCTCGACATGGGCCTTGGGCTCGATATGGAGTGGACCGGGGTTGCAAAATCTTTGAGCCCTACAATTACAATTTGTAAATTAATGGAAAAAAAAAATTAAGATAAAGAAAGTATTGACATTTAAAAAATAGAAAAGTTTTTAAACACGAATAAAAGGCTATTATGTACATTGTAGCTCATTTATGTTATTGGACATAAGCATTAGTTCGAAGAGCATTCAAATTGGGAAATGTTTCTAAAACTAATTTTCTAATGATATAAACAATTTGACAATCACATTAGAAGAAACTAGCATTTTTGCACATTCTTGGAGACTCTTCTTTTTATTTTTACTTTTCTCTAAGGGACTACTTTTCATTTATCATAATTTAGGACTGATACATTTTTCAATCATGAAAATATCTAGAAATGTGATTAGATTTATGTATTTTCAAATGTGTTTATATTATATGCTACAAGTCATCACAATCCTAGGGATTTTTGTGGCTAAAAAATACATCAACTTCAAAAAAAAATTTCATTTAACAAAAATAAAAGAGCTTCTGAGAATGCGCAACGCATGTGCAAAGATAGGTGTGATGAAAATTATGACATTAAACCAAAAAAACCTAGGGGTGTGATGAAAAATTATTTCACCTGCAAAGGCATAAATTAATCCTTACCAAAAAAATAGAAGAATCTCTAAGTATGCGCGTCAGCGCGTGCTCAAAGGCTAGTAATTTATAAGGCAAAAGGCTGAGTAAAGAAAAAAAATTAGAATAAATTGCAAATTATACCCCTAAAGTTTGACGTTAACTGGATTTTACACTCCAACGTTTCAGAAACTTGATTTTACATCCTGAAGTTTGGTTCCATTAGCAATTCACCCCCCACGGTTAGTTTTTTTTGTTAACTGACACATCACCATGCTGACATGTTTTATTTTTGTCAAATCAACCCCAAAACTACGTAGTTTAATGCCTAAACTTAAAACACAAACCTCTAGCCGAAACGTCACCATTCAGGCCAAACTCTAATGGCCTGTTTGGATAGAGGGAGGAAGAAGGGGGAGTGAAGGAGAGTAGAGTAGAATTGGCTAAAAATAAGCTAATTTTGTGCTAAATCTACTCTACTCTACTCCCCCTCCCTCCCCCTTAATCCAAACGGACCATAAAACAAAAAAAAAAAGACCCATGAAGAAGACCTTTGAGGATCTGACCTCCCTAACCCATACAGAGGAAGCCTACACTGCTCTGCACAGAACTATAAACTAGGACAATAGAATGACATAGAAAGATAATTAGTGAGGAAACAAACAAGAAGTAATGATATTAAATTGTAAACTTGACAAGGAGAAATAACAAATACGAGAAATATAGTATAATAAAATAACAGAAGAGGACAAACCAGTGTTTAACGAAATACAAAAGAACCTAGAAAACAAACAATTAAAAAAGATGCAAGCCCAGAGAAAAAAAACAATGAAACAGAGTGAGACACAAAGAAATAAAAAATAAAGAACGAAAATCCTTGCTGGCTACATGAACACTATCGGTCTTTCTTTATTCTCCTCTCTGTGCATATTCCTCCTTCTTCTTTACAATCTTTGTTGTCCCAACCTAGAGCTAGCTACCATGGTTTTCAATTTCAACGTAAAAAGCTTCTAATTTCAAATCTTATAATAAATATGCTGGACTGGTTTTTGGGACCAAGATAAGTTTTGATTGTGCAAGCCTTTAACTTGGTTCATGGGGTATGGGTTAGGAAGGTTAGATCCTCAGAGGTCTTCTTCGTGGTTCTTTGTTTTTTGTTTTATAGTTTGGCCTGACGGTGACGGGGAATCTGGGTAACTAACCCTAATTATCTAACTATGTAGTTAGTTGGCCCAGTTTTGTAACTATATCACTTAGTAACATATCGAGTCTCAAAGGCTCGATTTTCAGCCTGTAAATCGAGTCTTTGAGACTCGATTTTGATGATCTGGGTTGGCAAGGAGTACACGTGGAACTCGAGTTTTAGAGACTTAAGTTCCACGTGGACGGCACGTAGGCCCCTTACAAATCGAGTCTTAGAGACTCGGTTTGCCAAAAGCGAAACCGAGTCTCTAAGACTCGATTTTTGAATAAGCCTATTCCACGTGAAATGCTCAGGTCTGGTCATGTCTCACTGGTACCTTCACTGTTGCTTCTCATGTTGTCTCACTGGCACTGGCACGTCTCACTGGCACCTTCACTATTGCTTCTCATGGCACCTTCACTATTGCTTCTCATGTTTTGTAATACTGGCTTCACTGGCACCTTCACTATTGCTAGTCATGTCTCATTATGTTTTGTAATGAAAAAGTAATCCTCTCACGTTTTGGAATGAAAAAGCAGCCCTCCTCTCAGCAAAAATTCAGTAGTCTTCTCTCTACATTGGTCTTCTCTCAGAACTAAAAAACACATCACATATACACTACTCCTCTCTCAAATCTCATACACATTCAGTAGCAAAGCAGAACATTGCTCCTCTCTTAAGTTTCACATATACATTGCTCATTCTCATACAATCCCACCACTACAATTTGCACATCCTTGTGTCAAGTAAGGGTCTCCTCACTCTCTAGTTGGTTGTTTAGTGTATATAATTGCTTTAGAAAGTGTTGGTTGGATTGAATTTTTCATGATATGAAAATGATAAAATATTTGTTTGTATTAAATATTTATATTTGTTTGTATTAAATATTTATATTCGTTTCCTAATATATATATATATATATATTTATTTATATTTATATATAAATATATATATATATATATAAATCTAAATATAAATATATTTATATATAAACATAAATATATATAATATAAATATAAATATAAATATAAATATAAATATATATATATATATGTATATAAATATATATATTTAAATAGCCAATATATATATATATTAGAGAAATACACGAATCCACCGACTAATAATCCATCCACGTAGAAATGGAGTTCAGACATGCACGAAGAGAAATATAGAGATAGATTTTTGTTAAAAGATGATGAAACTATCAAAATATGACAAGTTGATGATTTTTTGTTCATAGCTTTTTCACCATCTATATATAATGAATTTTGCAGTGAAATTATTTCATTGAAAAGTAGGCATATAGGACTTCAAAATGAATATAATTTGATTCAATTTGGATTTTAAATAAGTGAAATGCGATTGTTCGAAATTGGCACAACTATATTATTTTCAAGATTTTCACTTGAGTAAAATGTTCTTGTTCACTATGCAAATTTTTAGGTTGTGAATTCTCATTTGTAGAAAATCTAAACAACCTATATAAGGTACAATAACAACAACTTTTTGGTGAGAGGGGGGTAGTCACGAAATGAAGATCTTGAAGCCTTTCTCTTACCTAAAATAGATACAAAAAATAATTAAAAAAAAAGAAAAACTCATTTATGTGCTGTGATCCAAAAAACCAAGTTATTAGAATTCTTGACAACACCTTAAGCCTTAAACCTTTAGTAGTTGAATCCCTAGAGTTGTTTTTCCTTTCAAGAGTTTTAAAATTTGTAATGGGGGTGAGTTTTGTCTTTAGTTTTTTTATTTGTTTGAGTCCGAAATGATAATGATTAAGTGTGTTTGTATGTGATGTGGGGTGAGTATATGCAATTGTTACACTTTTAGAAGTTGTAATTTTTGTAGTTTGAGTAGATAGAAAAGGTTTTGTAATTGATGTTAAATGCATTAGATAAAGTATGTCACTAACATATTATACTTGACTCTCTAATAGGTTCACAATCTGTGAAGAACATTGATATAAATGTATACTTTAGTGGACCCCTTGACAATCTTGAAGGGATTGACAGATTCCCATTTAGAAGGGAGGGTATCAAATGCTACTACATAATGGTACGTCGTAAGTTGAAGACGTTGATAGATTTGAAGAGGAAAATAATAGACGAATTGAATTTGAACCCTGCTCGGTATGATTACTTATCGTTACCCACAAGAAGTCCTTCACGAACGGATAAATTATGGGTATATGGCTATCAAAGAAGACAAACATGTAAAGATGATGTTTAATAGGATTCAAAAAATGCCCCAAGTAAATGCTGCTAAGTTGTATGTAAGTTTGAAGCCTCCTGCAGACAACACTACTGAGGTGGTGCAACAAACAACTACGGCTTTACAATTTACAGCCCTAGATGATGGATGCACTACAATGGAAAGGTATACAATGGGAGGTTATATGCTCCCATCTCAAGATCATGTTGCCAATACTGGTGAAACCCTCTATCCTCAAGAGACACATTTAGAGGAGGAAGACGAAAATGAAGAGGAGGAAGACGAAAACGAAGGGGAGGAAGCGAATGATGGTGAAAATATTGATGGTGTGGATAAGTACGAAAAGAGGATTAAGCGAGGCGACTTTGAGAACGATGTGGTTGACCACGAAGTCGTTCCCAATTTTGAAGAGGAAAATATGGAGTGCCATGATGAAGATGATGCAGACGATGATATTGGCGTCCAGCATACTACAAATACGACCACTAGCTACAGACCTCCTGCTGACTCATTTTACGCAAATACTTGGAAAAATATGGTCGATCCTTCATGTTTTCAGATACCATTTGTTTGTACTTGGGAAGATGGGATGCATTTTTGTAAAGGGATGACTTTTGCAAATAAAGAGACAGTGAAGTATGCATTGACAATATACGCAGCAAATGATAATAGAAATTTTATAATCCGAAAGTTGACCAAAACTAAATTGTGCGTCGCATGTGTTGACGACAACTGCAAGTGGTACGTTGGAGCATTCCTGAAGGGTAAACTTAATGGTCTATGGATGGTCACGTCTTATGTGGGTCCACACACTTGTATACCCTTTGGCCTGCGAAGAGACGGTAAAATGATGGATTCTAATTTTGTTGCATCAAAAATTGTGGGAAAATTGCGACAAAATCACACTACTCGTATTGATGAGCTCTGGGAGATCATACGTACTAAGTATAATCATGAGCTTTCTTACTATAAAGTATAGGATGCAAAACAAAAGGCAATTGCTAAGATATTTGGGGATTGGGAGGAGTCTTATCAAAGGTTGCGAAAGTTGTTATTAGCATACTTGGATCAGGATTCGGGTACCAAGTACTACTATCACACCATACCTAGGCCATTAGAAGGTATTGCGTTCCTGCGCTATGTATATTGGGCATTCGCTCCATGCATTGCTGCATTCCAATATTGCAAGCTGGTGATTAGTATTGATGGGACTCATTTGTATGGTAAATACAAAGGGGTATTGATGATTGCAATGGCAACCGATGCTAACCAAAAGGTTTTGCCTCTCACCTTTGCTGTTGTGGACAAGGAGTCAAGGGCTAGTTAGGGATGGTTTTTAGAGTGTCTCAGGACTTCGATAGAGCATGTCATACCAGTCGAGGGCATTTGCATTATTTCTGATCGACATAAAGGTATCAAATGCGCCATTCGAGAGTGGCCTAGAGGTCAGGACGGAAGAGAACAGGTATTTCACGGATATTGCCTTCGACATGTTGCTAGCAACTTCAACACACACTTTGATGACCCGACTCTAAAGGCATTGGTCTTGAAAGTTGGATATGCGACTCATGAAGCTAAATTTGAGTCTATAATGCAAACCATTAAGGATTTAGAGCTATATTGGTTAATGTCAATAAGTACTACTAGTCAATTTAGTGTTGGTTAATTTTATCTTGTATAAACCTTGATTCAATTAATGGATTTGTTTACTTTGGGGTTGGTAAGGTCAAACCCTCCTAGTGATTTTTACTTTGGAAATGTTCAATTGAATTTTCCTTGGGGTCATCATATTGTTTGTTTATTTTTCTCCATTGCTATTTATTTTTGATTGCACAATATTAGTTATTTCATGTTAATTAGAGGCAGTGTATCATTGAATTAATTAATAACTTAGCCTTAATATTGGTTAAACGGTGTTTTTGTGGTCTAAAAAACCAACAGATACATACTAGAGTAATATGTGAGATTAGACTATTGAATTTGATGTACGTAATAAAATTTTAAAATGTAATATCCATCATCTCTGATTCATGCTTTCAGACTTCATACCACATTTCAGTACATTCGCAGTAAAAGTACTTTTCTACAAGGACTAAAAAGTACTAATATGTTCAAACATGAAAGCACCATGCAATTAGCAATTAAAGATGGATTGAAACTTGCATCGTGCCAATAGCTCATGTTTATGATAATGATTCCCTTGACTCTCTATTGTGATTTAAAGCTAAGATATGGTTGAGTTCTGAGACGTGTATGCATATAATATGTAAAGCTTAGGGCATGCAAGCATTGACTACTACCATCCAAATTAAGAGTTGCTTTTAAAAAAATAGAAGTCAATTTAGGTTTCAACGTTACAATAAGTTTGTTTAGTTGACTTTGTATGGATAATTGCTAATGGGTACTGCTTTTGCATCATTTTCCTCATTCTACAAAGCTTTTGATTAGACTGCACCATGAAAATTTTCATGAATTCATCACCTCATACCTATTATAAAAGCAGACTTCCCTTACCTATCAGATTCATTCTAACACTAAATACCAAAACATCCACCATGAATTCTAAGATCAGAATTTTTGTTCTCACCTTCATCATCCTCTTTATTTATATGCCTCCAAGTCAACAAGTTCACATTGTGTGTTACTAAAAAATGTAAATATTCATTATTAAAAATAAAAAGAATATTCAGCTTAGGTAATTAATATATCTTTTTTACTCTCCTGTAGTTGGAGTCAAAGGCTTTATGGGTGGTGTGAATCCTACAAACTAAGTTAATTGCATGCATGCAAAATACAAGTCTACTGTATAAACTATAAAGTCCTATTTGAGTTAATAAGCATTGCCACATAATTTTCACTCTTAATCATAGAGCTATAATGTGCATAAAGAGGGTTTGAAACTACACTTCTGCAGATTACTGGCACCCCATTGTAACACTCTATTCCAAATTATTTCAGTAACTCTTTTACTCCCATAGAAAATAGAAAACAACAAAATAGCCTGAAGGGCAAGGCTAGTTCACCTTATGACACAAAATATAGAAAGGATTTCTATCAAATACAAATCCCTATTAATTTTTAAAACCTAAGCTGAAAGTACAGGTACTGCAATGTAAAATAAAGTATTCAGTCTACCCTTATGCGAGAGTAAGGGGTAGCACATCACTACATTGTACACCAAGAGTTTGACTAATTTCTCTGCAAAAATTGAGACTAGTGGTGTGCGTCCTTTTTGTATGCATCACATAAAAGGTTTGCGTCTTTTTTGTATGCATCATTTTTTAATGCTACCATGAAGTTTATGTAAATTTAAAAGATCTATAGATTTTAATAAATAATAAACTAGAAAACCTCTAATAGACAGGTAAATCCTTCTGAAACTCGTGTAGATATAAATTATGTGTTTCCTCTGTTTCTTATACATGATGATAACATAAGTGAATCAAATAGCTGTAAAAATTTTGGGCATGTCTAGATAACAATCATATTCTATTACCCATGTTTAGCATTCAATCATTCACACTTTCACAAGTGGGGGGACTAGTTCAGTGTCGAAGGGAACAGAGGCAAGTGATAGACATAAAACACAGAAATGTAAGAAATCTGAATTTGCAATTCAAAAAAATACCATAACCCATCAAAACCTAAAAGCACAAAACCCAACTTTCCGAAAGAGACAATATCTATATTGAAACACAAATCATATTAATTATATTTAAAAGCCAAAAAAAAATTTACCCAGATATATTCTTGAATTGTAACTGATTCCACAAACCAATTCAATCTCAAACAACAATAAAGCATTGATCTTTTTTAACATTTCCATTAGAAATTCAAAATAGAACCCACAAACCCACTGTTTCCCGGCAACCAAACGGTGAAACCCATTTTCCATAAACACACTATTTCTTACCTTTTTTTATTTATTTATTTATTTTGAGAGACCGCATAGACTGATCAATGCTCTGTGAGTGAGAGTGGAGACAGAGTGGACTTTATCCAACCTTAGCAGACGAGACCGCGTGCGTACACCTCGCTGTGGATTTTCTTTTAACTTTTCGGCGAAGCTGATGAATGTGAGCGTGGAGACTGAGTGAGAGAAGAGGGTGACTGAGAGAGTGGAGAGGGTGGATGAGAGGCCCTGAAGTGTGAGACGGAGAGGGTGACTGAGAGAGCGTAAGGTTGGTCTGTGTGTGTGAGAGGGTGAGTGAGAGGGTGGAGAGGTGAGGCGTTATTTTTTAAAAATTTCTTATTTGAAACCGAGTCTTAGAGACTCGGTTTCCTTGCAACGTGCATTCTGGCACGGACATGACCCATGACCTGACCCATTACCAGGCCACGTGGAGGTACACCACATTTAAAAATCGAGCTTCTAAGACTCGGTTTTGCTTTTAGCAAACTGAGTCTCTAATACTCGAGATCCACCTAACGTCCACGTGTAAACCGAGTCTCAGAGACTCGGTTTCCACATGGAATTTTGCCACCTCACCTATATCAAAACCGAGTCTCAAAGACTCGATTTACAGGCCCAAAATCGAGCCTTTGAGACTCGAGATGTTACTAACTGATATACTTACAAAACTGGGCCAACTAATTACATTGTTGGGTAATTAGGGTTAGTTTGCAATTTCGTCTGACGGTGACGTTTAGGTTAGAGGTTTGTGTTTTAAGTTAAGGCATGAAACTAAGTAGTTTTGATTGTGCCAGCTTTTAATTTGGTCATTACTTAAATTACGTAGTTTTAGAGTTGATTTGGCAAAAATAAAATATGTTAGTATGATAATGTGTCAGTTAACAGCAGAAACTAAATATGGGGGTGAATTGCTAACAAAACCAAATTTCAAGGTGTAAAATCTAATCAACCCCAAACTTCAGGAGTGCAATTTATAATTTACTCAAAAAATTTATATATATATATATATATATATATATATAGAGAGAGAGAGAGAGAGAGAGAGAGAGAGAGAGAGAGAGTATACACAGAAACAGTAAGAATGGGGTAAAAAGAAAAAAGAAAAAAAAAAGCGTTATAAGTAGTACTAACAGAGTAACAGTACACCCATTCACCCAAAGAAAGAAAGAAAAAGAAAAAAGAAAAAAAAAAACAGAGAGAGAGAAGAGAAGAGGTCGGACCTGTCACGCCGAGAGAGAGAGAGAGAGATCGGAAGGGACAGTGCTCATCGTCGGCGTCTATGGAGCTCGCCGACTCGCCGATCGGCCCGATCTAGCACCGGCGAGGGACAGAGGGCAGCGGGCAGAGGCAGAGGGAGGGTTGAGCTGTGGGGTTCAACTCTCACGGTGACTTCTCAGACTCTAAGCTTTTTTATTTTAGGGTATATCACAAAATCAACGGTATTGGTAAGTCCATCTGTCAAAATCTGTGATTTTCTGTTTTTTTTTTTCACTGCTGGCGTGTCCACCGTGTCGGAGCCGTGTCGGAGAAGCGGAAAAAAAAAATAGAAGACACCGCTCGGACACCGGAGTCCGGCGAGTCTTACTGGTATCGTGTCCGACACGTGTCGGACATGGGCACTTTGCCAAAATTGCCGTGTCGGTGCAACCTACTTATTTCATACTGATAGAACTATACACGTATATATATTAATATTAGTTCTTGTATTGTAATATTCATTCAAGCAAGTAATGTAATTTTTCATAAAATATTTTCACTCTTCCAGTATTCCTCTTCCTTCTCTTGTAGTTCTTGCTGTGCTTGCTTGAAATACACGAATGTAATCTTGATCTCCATTGTTCTAGATTGCATAGTTCATATATAGAATTCTTCAATATTGACAACCCCTTCACAGTTTTCTTTCTACTCCTTTCAGATCTTACAACAGTTTGCTCATAAATCCTTATGGCTCTTGTGATCAACAAAGGAGCTTCCTCTTCCTCTTTCACCCACCAACCCGAAAACTTTGATGTCTTCTTGAGTTTTAGAGGTGAAGATACCCGCCATGGTTTTGTTAGTCATTTGTATGAGGCTTTGCGTTCGAGGGGCATTTACACGTTCATCGATGATAAGCTCCTAAGGGGAGCAAAAATTTCTGCACAGCTTTTCAAAACCATTGAGAACTCAAAAATGTCAATAATAGTATTTTCTGAAAACTATGCATCCTCCACTTGGTGTTTGGATGAGCTTGCTAAAATTGTTGAGTGCAAGAAGAATGGCCAGTTAATGATACCGGTATTTTACAAGGTGGATCCATCAGAAATACGTAAACAAAAAGGAAATTTCGGGAAGGCTCTTGCTGAACATGAAAAAAAAATAAACAAGAAAGTAAAAAAATGGAGAGACGCTCTCGGAGAAGCAGCCAATATATCTGGTTGGCATTATAATCATAGGTATTCACTGACAATTCTTGTACTTTTTATGACCACAAAGTGTTATCCAAATTATGAATCTACTTTTTTTTTTTTTTTCCCTTTGTATCTTCTACTATGGAAGTTAGCTCACAATGGTAGAAAGAAGATTTTGTTTTGTTTGTTTGTTTTGTTTTTGTTTCTGTTTGTTTTTTTGTTTTTGTTTTTTTTTTCTTTTGAGAATTGGTAAAGGAAGAATTTAAATGTACAGTACCTTACCAATTAAGTAGGAGTTTTGCCCACATATTATACATTTATTTTTATTTTTATTTTTTGAAAATCTTCCTCAATTTATTTCTAGTATTAAAAAAATGGGACTTAGTAAGTTTTAGTTATCACCTAACTAGATTGTCCATGAAACTTCATGTTGCAAGTATAGTTATCATAACCACCACGCTCCCTTAGTGTGGTGGTCACTTTACAAGTATAAATATTTGTGGGGTGTAGCGGGCAAAGGATAGGGTTCAAGTCTCTAAGAAGGAGTTTCATACACATATATACTTAGATTAGGTTAGAGTAAAAATTCTATCTTGTATAAATATATATATATATATATATATATATATAGTTATCATAATTGTAGCAAATTGAGGATTGAACTGTTAAACCGATGAATTGTACAAAATTCTGGATTGGTATGAAAGAAACTATCATATTTTCAACCAAAAAAAAAAAAATCAATTAAACCATGAAAAACCACCAGTTTTTTTAGAAAAATACTTAACCCATGATTTTACTCTAACCGTTTTGTTTTTAATGTTTTAAGTCATTTTGATCAATTCTAGATGTCCTATTATTTAGTCATTTTTATATAAGCATATATTAAATTCTATATTAAACTAAATTTTATTAACAATAATATTCTATAAATTTCAATCTATGTTATACCTTCATACTTATGTACTAATTGAATACCATTGCCTTTTATTTTTTCTTTTTATAATATCTTCATATTTTTTTCTTTTTCTAATTTTAATTTTAATTTATTCTTATTTAAAATAAATAAATAAGTAAATTATTTGTCTAAATTGAGCCAGTGACACAATTGTTGAACCAATGAACCACCATTACCACTGCCTTGACAGTTTAATGCTTAATATTTTTGGATAACTATGCCTAAAAGCCAAAAAACACTTACCTAACAAAAAAAAAAGGTGCTAACATAATGATAGTTATAGATTTATAAATCTGTACATGCCACTTACTTTAATTGTCAACATTTCAAATTTAATGCACACGCCAAACATCTTAAATATGGTTTATATATCTTCATATTTCTATTTTCTAGTCTAACTCATTATTTTTTTTTTAATGTTATGTGAATGATAGTTGCAGTGAGTTCAGCTTTATCCAAAGTATTGTTGAAGACATTTCAAAGTTGAAATTAAATCGCACATCATTATTTGTTGCTCAACACCCTGTTGGAATAGATAATCGTATAAAGTCCATTCTTTTAGATATTGAGTCAAATGATGCTCACATGATAGGGATCTATGGTCCTGGTGGAATAGGTAAGACAACAATCACAAAAGCTATTTTTAATAGAATTTGTGATCGTTTTGAGGGATTTTGTTATCTAGAAAATTTTAGAGAAAAATCAGGGACAAATGATGGTGTAATCGAACTGCAAGAGAAGCTTCTTTTTGAGATCTCAAGGGATGCAAATTTAAAAGTGGGTAACAAATCGAGAGGAATCAATATGATAAAGGAAAGACTTCGGTTGATGAAGATTCTTTTAGTTCTTGATGATGTGGATAACTGGGTCCATATAGAAAATTTGCTTGGTAGATGTGATTGGTTTACTTCAGGAAGCAAAATCATTATAACAACAAGAGACAAACGCTTGGTAGCTACTCTTGGAAAATGTTTTTCAACACACGAGGTTAAAGAATTAAATCAAGATGAAGCTCTTGAACTCTTTAGTATGCATGCCTTCAAAAGCAAAGAACCCAAAGAAGATTATTTGGAGTTGGCAAACCAAGTTATACAATATACCAAGGGACTTCCATTAGCTCTAGTAATAATAGGTGTTGATTTGTGTGGAAGAACTAAGCTTGAATGGAAAAGCGCAATAGATAAGTATCAAAGAATTCCTAACAAAGAAATTCAAAAAATATTGGAAATAAGTTATGAAGGATTGGATGAAACTGAACAAGATATTTTCCTCGATATTGCATGTTTTTTTAAGGGATTTCTTAAGAAGTATGTCATGGATATATTGGATTCTTGCGATTTACATCCAATTTGTGGAATTAAAAAACTTATTGATAAGTCTCTAATAACCGTTGATCAATATGACAAATTGTCGATGCATGACTTGCTACAACAAATGGGTCAGGAAATTGTTCGACGGGAATCACCAAAACTTGGAAAGCGTAGTAGACTATGGCGTTATGAGGAAGTTCTTGATGTACTAACTAAAAATACGGTATGCATCATTTTAGTTCATTTTTCAAACCCATATATGGTGATTTTTTTTTTCAAATTAAACATGGAAGAAAATTTAAATTAATTTAAAAAAAAAAAAATTTACTATCATCATACTAATTATTGTATAGTGTGATTCACTTCATTCTCTATCTAATTAGGGGTCAGAAAAAGTTCGAGGCATAATGATATGCGCACCTGAACCATCAAAGATTCAATTAGAGCCTAAATGTTTTGAAAAGATGGAAAATCTCAAATTCCTTATGGTTAGTAATGTAGACATTTGTAGAGATCTTAAATATCTTCCCAACGGATTAAGGGTGCTTGATTGGCAGGGATTTCCTTCATCTTCCTTACCATCCAATTTTCGTCCTCAAAAACTTCTTGTTCTTAACATGCCAAAAAGTTGGGTTAAATCTCTTGAGGTATAATTTTTATTTTTATTTTTATTTTTTTAATAAATTATTATTACTTCATTAGTGATTAAAATATATTTTAATATTTGTTGAAGTTAATTTTGATTTTATTTTTTCTACAGGGGATACAGTGTAAAAGCTTGACATATATGAATTTGCAATCCTGCGAATACATTAAGGAATTACCCAACTTATCAATTGCCACCCCAAACATAAAGCAATTGAATCTCCGCGAGTGTATAAAATTAGTCAAGGTTCATGACTCTGTTGGATGTCTTGATAAGCTTGAAAGTTTGGATCTCACGGGTTGCGTTAAACTTAAAATTCTTCCAAGCTGCATCACAATGAAATCTCTTAAAATTTTAATTCTTTTTTATTGCAAAAGGGTTAAGAGGTTCCCTGATATTTCACAAGAAATGGAAAATTTAAAGTTTCTAAGTTTGGCATACACTGCCATTAGAGAGCTTCCTTCATCATTTAGGAATCTCTCTGGGCTTGAGAGATTAGATGTAGGTTCCTATTCTTATACGTGTCATCTTCCAAGTAGCATCTATGAATTGCCACATCTTCATAAACTCTGTATTCTTGGCAGTGTCATATTTCCAAAGGACGTTGAGATTGGTAGACAAGCACTATGCAATTCTTATGGTGGCTTTGCAAAATATGATTTTCTGAAGTTGAATTTTCTAAAAAAATTTACTTCTTGTTTCCACCTCTCAGAGAAATGTTTATTATCAAGGAGTAAAAATTTGAACCTTAAAGATAACATTATGAGATTCAATGGCTTACGTTATCTTCTAATTGAGGATTCCAAGTTCCTTAAGAAAATTCCAAAACTTCCAAAAAGTATAAGATCTGTGTATGCATCAAACTGCAGCTCGTTGAATTCAAAATCATTAAGAGAATTATTCCTTCAGGTACCTTTTTCTCTTCAAGATATTAAAAAAAAAAAATTTTGTTTACCTTTCCTAATACTATACTAGATTTGGTAAGTTTCTAATTTCTCAAAATTTCTAATTACATGCAGTTTGGAAGAATTTTAGATTTTCCACCAAATATGATATGTTCAGGTGTGAAACGCAACTTATTAGCGGATTCACATTCACATCAGATTGATTACTCTTCTCGGCTCTCCATGTTCGAGTTCGTCCTAATTGAAAAACAGTTACGTCCAACTCTAGATGAGCATCTGATTGATTTTGGAGAGAGATATAGTATTGTAGTACCAGAAAAGAAGATTCCAGAGTGGTTCAACCATCAAAGCATTGAAAGCTCCATATCATTCCGGATTGGTCCAGAATTTTCAACATTTGCCTTTTGTATTGCTTTTCATCTAGTTCCATTGAAAGATAGTTATGCTACTCTCCATGATGATATGCTCAATTGGTTTTGTGTTGTCAACATTTCCATCAATGGTCAAGAGCAACCTTTCATGCGGCAGCCGATCTTTCAGTGTCTGAGGTGTGATCATTTGTGGTTTTATGGTGTACCTCATGGCCAATTACAGCAGAAATTTGGAGACTTGATGCAACGTGATCAGAATGAAGTTGAGGTTTCATGTAAAATCTCTCATTGGACAAGTAGATTAGGAAAATTTGCTCCTGTCATTGCAAGGATGGGGGTACATGTGGAATGCATTTGTCCTCCTCAAAATTCCATTATCATCCATAGCAACTCTCAAAATGTTGATGACAACTCTGGCAACATTGAGTTCACATCATTACTACTTCCAGCCACCACTTCCGATGGTTCGCATATGCATCATGTGAGTCTCAAAGGATGCAGACGCAGACACAGGAGAACCTCAACCTCCTCTAATCCCTAATGACACTAGGTGTCTTTCCTTGACATCTTATTTAAGGCTTCCAAAGGATAAAGCTAATGGGTTTGACTTAATTTTGGGTTTTCTAAATTTTGGTTTGGGTAATGACTCAACCAATGGTGATGTGTTTGATTTGAATTCTTCTTCAATGGCCCATCCCTCCATAAAAAATGACGCCAGCTTCAATCCATATTCACCATCAAAGAAACTGAGAATCTCTTAATCAAAGTTTGAAAAAATATGCCCAGGTACTATTATTCCATTGAAACTGTTTTCCTTTGCATCATCTTCATTCGATTTCTTTTACGTTGTAAGATGCCAGAGTATGTCTCCCTCTTTTGCCTATTGATTTGCATCTTCGGCGGTATTTGTCACTTCCCATTCTCTTTCTCTAAATTCACAGGCTCATTACTTGCACTGATTAGAAATTTTTGGTCATTAGTTGAGTGTATTTGTTATGGGGTGAAGGGGCTCACTGGTATTAGTTCTGAAATAGATAGTTTGAGTGAATGTGGTTGGAGATTTAAGGTTTGATGGATGGAATGGTCATGGTGCCATTGATTTTCAGCTAGAAGACTTTGTTCAAACACAATGCATTGAAAATTTGAGAGTTAAAATTTTTTACAAAGTGTGTCAGCTCTACAGGAGAACTAAGCATTTTAACTGGGAGTGACTTAAAATCTCAGGAACAGAGTTTTTTTTTTCTCTTCAAAATATAGAAAGATAGTGGTTTTTATTTTATTTGAATGGTTCATGATTTTAATTATCTCAAATGCAGCTGAATTGGATGATAGTGATAAAAGATGGGTTTGAATAAGCTTGGGCAAGTTAGTACTTAATGCTATGATCACCTGCCTAGACCTTTGCATGGTAGAAGCCATTTCCCAATGCTGATATCCCTCCTGTTTGTTTATGTGAATGTGAAATGGACCAGTAGTTATTTTATCTTGGTTGTACTTACAGAAATATAGTTGGCTCTACTTGGATATTTAAAAAAGCGTGCAATGATGCTTCTATGTACTGAGAAATCTTATGCATGGATCAGCTTTTTTGCTAGTTGGACATGTTTTTATTACATTTCTGCTGAAGATTTTTACCTTATGCTCCACCCTTTCTTTGTATTCAAACACAGTCTCTAAACTAACAATTTTTTAAGTATACAATTTTGTTTCCTCTGTTTTGATGTAAATTCTTTTTTCTTATGCTAACCTATTGCCCAATTTTTTTCTACTGTAGGCATTTATATGATCTTATCACTCTTTCCTTTAAATATAAAAGTCCTTTGCCTTAGAAGGCTGAGGACTTGAAATAAGTAATTTTTTTTAAAAAGGTATTAGGGACAATTTTATTGGCTTGATCCAGTCAAAGAAGATAACAAAAAAAAAAAAGTAGGGGCAAGCATTTGTGCAGTTGGTGATTATTCTTCTATTCATTCAATACTTATGTTTTTACTTCTTACTGATTTGATTGATTTTTGAGAAATTCAAAAGTTTTCAGTTTAGCACATGTATAAAGAAGAATCTAAATTACATACAAGAAGATATATGTTATGGTATATTTAAGGACTAATGTATTATTGTATATGATGAAATTTGTTTGAGGGGCATCAAATTATATCAGGGCATCTGTCTCATACACACTTGTTTGTTTATCAACCATCCTAATAAGTACAGATTCTTAATGGAAACAAGTATATTTGTAAGCTCAACTATATAACAAACAGCAAAGAAGCAAATGTACTGCTTTATTTTTATTACTTATTGTTTCTAGCATAAAGACAAGCAAAATTCCAACAGATCAAGAAGGGAAAAAAAAACCATAAATACATTGGCAATGCTTGGGGTAGGTTCTTGCAATACAGAAGTTGGGAAGTCGTCTGAGAAAATGTGCTTCTAGACAAAGGGTGGCATTTAGTGATAATATTGGAATGATCTGAAAAAAGAAAGTATCTGTCACATAATTTTGCAAAATTTAGAAGCCCATGACTAAAACCCGATTAAAAATCCAATTATTTTGACGTTTCAATTTCAATATCCTATACCATTATTTACTTGTTAGACTATAATTCCTGCTTCCAGTTAGACCAGAGATGTTCTTTGATCTTCTCCTGCCTCACATACATGGATTTTAAGGTGAGTTTTCATCTTTATTGATTTTTAGATTTTTGCCTAGCACTTTTTTAAGACTTGATTCTGTGGTTGAGGGAGGTAGGGTGATAGTCAGATTAATATATTGGAGTTTGACAAGGGATTTGAAAGGAGTGTAATGCTGTATATGGGGGAGCAATTCATAACTAGGTTAGTTAATTGTTATTCTTTATGGATCCTGATTTTGTTAAGTAGAAATTGGAGTCTACCACCTTATCTAAATTCTAATAAACTTTGGTTTGGGATTGTTAGTTATTTTTGTCAGACTAGCTTTTGAGTTTTGTAGGCTCCTAGATTTGTTAGGCCCAAATTATTTACAATCTAAGTTACATATCCTTTTTAATGGAGAAAGGTTGGGGGGGTAGAGAGATTCTGGTTGAGAAGAGATATTTATGGTAGCTTGGATCTCAATTTGGATATAATTTTTGTTTGATGTATAGTATAAGGAGATGTATGATTTTATAGTTTGTAATCCTTGTAGTTGTTTATACTTTATAGAGCTCCAATTTGTGTTTGAGGAGATTTTAGTAGTTTATTATTTCACATTTCATGCAAAAAGAATTTACGTTGAAGGAAAGGAATTATTATTGAAAATTTTCATATAAGTGTTAATCTATTTTCCTTGATGGTAAGAATTGCTATTGAAAAATTGCATACAAGTACGAAATTGATTATTTACTTGGAAGGAAAGGAATTATTCTTGAAAATTTACATACAAGTGTGAGACTATTTTCCTTGATGGAAAGGAATTGCTATTGAAAATTTTCTTCATAGTGTGAGATTCAAACTTAGGTGTTGTGTGGTGGTTGATTTTTCTGCTATAATTTGCAATACCAATTAGTTTTTGGAAGGCATTTGGATTTTGGAATGTTTGGGATCTTTCGGTAGAGAAGTTATTAAGGTGGGTGAGGTAAGTGATGCAAGGGTCTTATTTTGGGAATAAAACAAGTGAGGAGGAGTCTCTTTTTCAGATATTTTTTTAAGTGTTGGGAATAAGAGTGCAATATCAGCCAGGAATTTGTGTTATTGGAAATTAGAGCACAATGGTAGCTAGTAATATGGGATTATTGAGAAAAGCGAAAGACAATTGGTGTGACGACATGTGCACAAATTAACATGAGCAACATTCTTGTTAGCAGATGGTACTTATGCATAGAATTTTCTAAGGACTTCATGAAATGATTTTAAACTGTTTTTGAAGTTTTAGATTTATAAGATTAAATGGTGTAGTTGTAGAGGAGGGGGAAGGGGTTCAGGACAGGGAGGAGATTGCCGGGCAAAGGTCAAGTCATTACACTAATTTGAATATATTGGTGTGTGCATATATCATGCGATTCAAGGGCTGAAATTTTTTGTCTTTATATCATGTCTTGCATATGCATAAATGTTGTAGCTATAATTAGCGTCGAAATGTATGCTATTGGTATTTTGCTTAAATTGAGCCTATTTTGGGTATTGATTAATTTGGTTACAAAGATAATTATTTATTTAGTTATTATTATTAGGATTATTGTTCTAGAGATCAAGCAGAAAACAAGATGAAGTCATAAGCAACCAAACCCCTCCATTATCATGACTCTGTTCTGGTGTCTAGCTAGCATGTCCTTATACTTCATAAAAATTTAAAAATTTAATTCTATCAAACATGTTTAATTATAGAGATAGACATACCATATAACAGTCATTTATTAATTCCTTTATGTTTTCTAATGAGATAGAGAGAATTACCGGCTGTGTATATTATTTATGTACCCAAATCATAGCAATTAGATAAATTACTATTTGTCAACGGTGACGTGTATGGTATATCCTTCTTGCATAGTTGATGTATAAAGCTCTGAAATGTTTGATTCAATCCATAGTTATCCCCATTAATCTATTCTATTATTCCAGTAGGTGAAGAAAAGGAGGGTTGCTTCTCTAATGATAGTGAATGTCTGAGAAAAAATTGGACATCAACATTGGAATTGAAATGGTCAGACTGCTCAACCGGAGATAACTGCTGTGGTTTATGTCTAGGATTCTAATTCCAAGGTGAGTTGCCAGTTACATATTCTTATCTCTTTTAAATAATTTGTTCCTTTTTTTATGTTTCTTGTGTATATAATATATAGGTGCATCCTAATGCTTGGGCATATAGAAATATATCTCTTATGTGCTATCAAAAATTATGCGGTATATATGGTGCAGAGGTTTCTAACAAAAGTACAGTGTTTCAGTATGTAATGCATGCAATGCAGATCTTGATGTCAAAGTGAATCTTCCCAAATCATTTAAGAATGTCATTGTCTACTAATATTTCCTTCTTTTCATTCTTCTATTCTTAACTTGAAATATCAAGTCTCCTTTCTGTCATTTCTATCCATAGTCTAATTTAACAGGACCCATATAATTATCAATCCAAATAGTATACATTGTTATTGACCAGGGTAGATAATGTTGATCCATGTAGCCCTTGTTAAAGAAGAGTGCTACCCCATTATTTATTTATTTATTTGTTTTTTGTTTCACACCTCAGCATTTATTTTGTAAAAGAAAGTATCAGTTGCCGAATTGAATTGATCATCTCTGAAATACTCTTTCTTATCTAAAAAGGAGTGCTACCCCAGCTTTTAATGGACAAATATCTCAATGATGTAATGCTAGGGAAATGCATAAAGGAGAAGAAGAATGATTACAGTTTCAACAATCAAGCAGGTATAAAATGTCGTTCAATGAAAGATTTGCATTGCAATATGACAAAAAAACTTCTCAAGAATCTTTCTAGAAGTTTAGTACTATAATATGAAAACACCTTTAACAGAGAGGGTTTACATGGGATGAAACATGGCAAATGATCTCAGCTTACAATGATTGGGATGCTTATACAAAGGTGTGTTGTCAACTCATTGTAGTCTTAGATGTTAGTTTCAATTATATGTGGCTAACAGTTTCTTTATGTTGAAATCTCCAGAAACAATTTCAAACAGAACCAAATTATTTTTGCTTGATTTATGGAAATCCAGCTTCTAATAAGGTTGTAACAAAGCAGGTCAAGACATTTGTTGTAATGGTGTAGGGTAGATTTTGACAAGCTTATAAGCAGTCTGCAACCTTGTTTATTTTTTTCCCTCTTCAAATCTTTGGACTGTAGTCAGTGTGATTAGTTTTAGGTGTTTAGTGTGTCTAAATATATGTGTGCTACTTCATTTTGCATTGATTGCAATAGCATTTTCTCAAGCGTGTGGAGATTTTAAGTGTATGAGTTATATATTGTAAAGTATGATCTTTACAAGTGTGTGGAGATTTTTAAGACGTATAACAATGGTTAAGCTTGTTTTATACTAAGGACAATGTCTCAATAACCTCTTAAGTTGGAAATTTCATTGAGAGGGCACAAATCTTCTGAAAAAATTGACCTAGTAAGCATCTAAATATTTGTCACCAACTTACATGTAAGACAAAAAATATGCTCAATGGTCCGTTTGATTATCTGCCTATTGACTGTAACTACTCTTTTTACAGCTTCAAAATGATGCAGTCTCATTCTGGTTAATTGGACATGAAGTTCCAATCAGCTAAAGATATTCGAGAGGCGATGCTGAGTTCCAAGTACTCCATTAGAGACCAGTTCTCTAAAACGGTTAGTGTCATCCTTGATTTTTGTTTCTTCAATACAAAATATTTTTCAAAGTGCAGATGTGGTTGTCTAAATATGTTCTATCATCTTCCTTTCAGGATGTGACCTCAAAAAACATGCATTTATCCCTAGAAACCAATGTGGTGTAGTTTATGATATGCATAGGAATACTGTGGTATGATTTGGCCTCAATCTGTTTTTATTTTATTAGATTTCACTATATATGCTGTGTGTTGAATGAAAGTGGCCAATTTACCTGAGATATAAACTAATCGACTTTGCGCGTGCGTGTGTGTTCTTGGGGGTTTCAATCACCCAACTATGACCCAAGAATTTACTTCACAATAAGGGATATCAATTCACCAAATGCACCCCCTTCTAACATGCTCTCTGATCTGTGGTCTCCTTGCACATCATTGGGGGGGAGAGGGGTAGTGGAAGAGAGGGAGAAAGTGATCAAGGATTGGTGTTGTGAGGTATTCTGAGCAGATTGAATGGGCAGTTAGAATCTGGTGACTGACTGGTTCAACATAGTCAATATTTAATATAATAGATAATGAATTCTGAAATGTGTATGCTGATACCATAGTAAACCTTTACAGAAAGCCCATGACAAAAACTTGTTCCCACATGGAAAATAGTAGATAAATGTGTGCATTATATTGGAAACTAAGAACTCACTCATAGAAGCTATAAAGAAGAAGAGAAAAGAAATTAACCAATGATGACATGCAGCTACCATTTGTTTAGGCATTTTGCTTGTACTTCTTGAGTATAAGAATGGTGAAAGGAAAAATAAAATGTTTGTTCCTGAAGCAATAGTTAAAATGCTTAGAATAGTGTATTTTCTTCCATGCGCATTACTGATTATGGATAAGTTCTGAATAGAAACATAATCCTCTCCCTGCTTTAGGCAATATTATTACATGTTATATAGTCCAAACCATATGAGAGAAACAAGAGTTATATCACTGAACCAAAGTACATGTCAGATTTATTAACTACTAAATAATTCATGGAATTGTTCTAGTTGGATCCTCTTTCTTGTCTTTAAAATATTTTTGTTAGAAATATATTAGCCCATTAGCATAAGCTCAAGCCTAATTCTACTGTATGCAAGCCAAGTCCCCTACTTGTATTAAAAGTCTATTAGTCTAAGGTTTAGTCTACTATATATACACATGTTATGATTCATTGTAATACATGATTTATACTACACTCTAATTTATTATTGATGTAGCCTTTTAGGGTTTTCTTCATGAAGGTAGGCCGTTAGGTTGAACCATGTAACCCTCGTGTGTTATTGTGTTTTACACTTTATGCTTTCACTTCCGCATCCACATTTAACATGGTGTATCAATGCTAATATTTAACAATTTTCTTAAAAAATATTGATTGCAGCAGTAATTCATGGGACCAATACTGCTTTGTATTTAACAGTTATGCTGATACCTGTTGTACTGCAGGTTAAGGAAATGGATCTTGATCAAATGTCTGTGACCTCAAATCTGGAAGTCATGACCAGGACCTCATTTATGGTTATACAAGTTGAAAGATGAACATTGAATATTGTACTGTACTTGGGCATAAAAAGCTGTAATTGTAATTGTATATAATACAATCTGGATTCTTTTAACCTTTTTAATATTAAATTTTCTCTGCAGTTTGTTTGTCAATATTCTGAGGAAGTTAATGTCTCATTCATGTTACATATAATTATATAATCCATATGTCAAACTAGTTGTTACTTTAGTCCCTAGTGGCTGATGATGCAGTGTGACTCTTCTAAAGTTTTGATGTCACAAATAATGTGCCATCTAAAAGTTAGGCAGATATTGACATGTTCAAAAATTCAAAGGCACTACTTTAATGAGAAAATAGTATACCAACTAGGAATTGTTTGCAGCTAAGCTATCCGCTTTTGTTAGAAAATCCCTTGGGAAAACAATACCCTGTCCAAAATACAAAACCTTTGTTAGGACCCCCCATAAATTGGACCCATTTATGAGTCGAACTGTGTTTTTGAGTGTACAAACTACAAGGTTCTGATACAAGTTTCTCTAAAAGTCACTGCCAAATGTTGTGAAAGTAGGGATTGAAATGATGCTATTTTTTGTTATATTCTGTGAGGATCTTTTGCTTGGAAAAAAAACATGGATAAAATTACTTTTTTTTTTCTTGAGTTGTCACAATTCAGCCTGCATTTCGCTGCTAATTTGTAACTCTGCTTACACAAACAATGCTGTCAGCAAGTGTTATGAAATTAATTAAGCTAGAATGCTATAAAATTGTTGGCAGTAAAGACCTGTCTATTGGCTTTTTTCTTTCGTCTTACAAATAAGAAAGGGGATTCAAATCCAAGTTTCTCTCATAGAAAGAACCAGAAAGACCATTCAATCACAAGGGGTTTGGCGATTGGTCTATCATGACTTGCTTTAATGGTCATTTGTATAACCAAAAAATCTAACTTATAATTTCTAGATAAAATTATTGACTTAAGATGAAATTACATGGTGTATGATTTTTGCAAACGATATAGTTTTATTGGATGAAACTAAAAGCCAAGTCAATTCTAAATTGGAATCTGGATGTAAGGTATATTCCAAATGGAAATAAAATAGAGCTGTATAACTTGATATTTAAAGATATAGAGATTAAAAAATGATAGACTAGTCATGATATAGGGTACTGATTATTGGGTTGTAAAAAACCAACTTGTTTATAAAATGAGTAGCTAAAATGAATAAGTGAAAATATAAGTAACAATCATAAACAAAATGGGAAAAAAAATTGTTTTAAGAATAGGTGTGGCTCCTATTAAGGAAAAGGCAATGAAAAATCATGAGAGATGGTTTGGTAATTGCAACGTTGAATGATTAATGCAATAATGATGAAAAATAATTTGATTCAAGTTAAATGAATGAAAAAAAAGAGTTATAAAAAATATCTAAAATAATACTATTGTTAGAAGTAGTAAAAAAAATGACAAAATTTAATTACAAAATTAATTGTAGCCTAAGGCTACAACCTTACTCAATGTCTTTTTATTATAGGTAAATTTTGACAAATTCACCATTAGATTACATCTTTTTCTTATATACTTCACGTTTGCAAAATTTCTAAAAAATTGAAGATCAATAACTATGTTATCAATCAATTGTTTAAATTGCAAGTTTGTAAGTTTTTGTAATTTAAATTATGCATAAAATATAAACTTATAGATCATATAGTAAATATTCGATTATTACAAAATTTGATATGTGTATTAAAAGTACAAAGAACATGTAATTTAACGGTTAGATTTTCAAAATATATAATAATATTTATTTTATTAAGTAAGGCTATAGCCTTAAGTTACAACAAATTTTGTAACTAAATTTTGTCCTAAAAAAAGTACATATTATTTATAGATGTGACAAAGGGTATTATTTTGAATAATATAGAACAAAGAAACAAAATATATGTATAAAATTTCATTTAGAGAGTCATGAAAAGTGAAATGAGTTTTTATTTATATATCGCTAAAGCCAATTTAGCTCAATCAACTTATTCTTTAATTCATAATTTCATACTTGCAGTCAATTTATATTCTAAATATAATTTTAATTTTTGAAATAATATTCTAATATAAATTATATTATAGTCACAATATGTATAAAAGAAGTCAAACATATGAGCAAAAAACGAAATTGAAAACAATGTTTTAAAAATTCAACAATTTGGTGCAATCAAATATTCAATAGTCGTCCTCATCATGCACTCTCAAACCTTTCTAATTTTCTATCTGAAAAAAAAAACAAAAGATATTTCTGGTTCTGTTTCGTGACACACGAAACAGTGACACGTCCCCTATCTTGTTTACACGCTCCTAAATCAACGTCAAACAATTGCAACTCGAATCCTTTTATCGAAGAAACTTCAAACTACAGCTTTCGGCTTCCCATTTGCTAATAATAATAGTAATCACTTTTCATACGATTTTGACAAACCTAGAACTGTGGTGCAAAGCCAAATATCATGTTAAATCAACTATACATGAATATCCCCGAAACTGGGCTCACGGGTTTCATAAGATAAAAAGTTTTCTCTAACTAACTTAAGCTCGGAGGATATTGACATATTGTCACTTTTTATTTTTTTTTTGGGTACCATTAATAATATTAAACTCAATTGTTATATTTACTTACTTGAACATAACACACACGACAAAATGAAATAAATAAATAATGCATAAAAATATATACATAGAAAATTAGTAATGTCCGAACGGATAGATCAGCATTCGAGTAGGATAGTCGACTATAAAATCAGCCCCGGTTTGGACATGCTTCAATCTTAACTATACACACTTTTTTGGACCTATAAGTTCTTTTGACTAGTAATGACATGTTGAGAAGTTAGATCTCCCCAATGGTTTAAAGTTAACGCTCTATTTCGCCCCACGGACAGACTAATTGGGTTTTTTTTTTTTTTTTTTTTTTTTTTTTTTTTTTTCAAAAGAAGAGTTGTGCCCTTTACAAATTAATCTTACATCAACATTTATTAGGTCTCACGCACCTTCAGTCATATTTAATATAAATAAAATTATTATTAAAAAAAAAAAAAAGCCTTACTAGTACGTGGCTTGAAGTGTGTTGTCCTAAAAAAAAAATCCAATCAGCTGACTCAGGAACTTACTTCAAGCATTTTGAAAAGCTAGGTTTAAGGGTTTAATTTATGCATAAAATAAACACAAAATGACCATAAAGTCTCCCTATAAAAACCTTGCACATTTACTAGGACAAGGTATGTAAATTTTATTTTCCCACTCAAGTCATTATTTATTGCAAAGATAAAAATAAAATGTCGCCATACTAACTTCTCCATCGAAGTGCCTTCAACGTTCAATCAACCCCATCGAAGCTACCATGTTGAATCTTTTTGCTCCCTCTTACAAGCTTAAACGAAATGTCCATGTTGCCCCTCATCCAATCAGATTCTAAGCATTTTTCTATGTGGTTTCATCTGTTGTCTCATATTCACCAACTCATAAGTAAATAACAATTTACATAAGTATAGGTTCTACCATTTTGGTTAGTTGAATTAGTAATGTCTCTTACTCTTGAATAAATAATCGATATCTTGGCTTTATTATTATTATTATTTAGATAGAAATTTACTTAAATTTAATTTAAGTGTATATCTTAATTTGATACTTAAAAACTATTATTATGTATAACTAGCATGTAACACATGCAAACGCATTGATGCATTTAAAATTAAACACAATTTTTATTATAAAAAATAAATAATTAGATAAATTATTTAAAAAAATAGCATGTAACACATGCATACGTTTGGATATATTTAAAATTAAACATAATTTTTATTATAAAATATTAATAATTAGTCAAATTATTTTTTTGAAAAAGTAAACATAATTAGTCGCATATTAAAATTCTTACCTAAATTTAATACTACTTATGATCATTTTTTTTTTTGAATTTTTAATAAAATAGAACATGTGATGATCTTTGTCGTGTGGTGATTTTTATTAAGCATATATGATTGGTTTTTTTTTTATTTTTTATTTTTATAAACTTTATAGTTCATTAATATTAGATTTTTAATATTTTGCATTCATTAATTCACTTGACACAAAATTTAAAAAAACTTTAGTGGATATATAACACAAACTTAAGTGGATAATTATGGTGTGGTTTCCACATAAATTTAGACACATAGCGCAAAATTTGATTCTAATTTCAAATTCTAATTGAATTTTCTCTTAGTTTTACTTCTCTCTCTCTCTCTATATATATATATATATATATATGAGTTAATTGAATTAGCTTTTGTCGATGGCTACATCTTATGCTAAATTGCTAATACCTCTTTTAAGCAAATAGATCCAAGCATAAATGGAGCATACTTCCAGACTTGGTTATTGATAGCAGATGAACTTTTGCAAAACAAGTGAGCCGTTGACCCGCGATCCCTGCCCATGGGATAAGTTACAATTGCACCGAAAAAGAAAAGGCACAAAAAGAAATAAAGAAAAAAAAAGAGCCTCTAATTTTTTGTGATTTCGAAAAGAATTACTATTATATAATTAAAGTATTATATGATTAGGTATACGAATAAGATTTATTATTATTATTAAAGTTTCTTAATGGTCATTATGATTTGATTTCGATTCATCAACCTTAAAATATGATCAGAACACTTAATTAATTTAATTGGTTAGTATAAAATAGTGAGAACCTTTAATTTAAACATC
Organism: Quercus glauca; assembly: GCA_023736055.1. Taxonomy (NCBI): domain Eukaryota; kingdom Viridiplantae; phylum Streptophyta; class Magnoliopsida; order Fagales; family Fagaceae; genus Quercus; species Quercus glauca. The sequence goes on from CM043324.1 coordinate 5,171,153, forward strand.
AAGTCTCGAGGTTTATTCTTCTCCAAAGTCTCGATGTTCAAGTTGGTTGATAATTTTATAGAAAATAGGTCTTTTGTCATATGTAGGGGATGTAGCAACCTCGAACCAATCACTAGTCAAGTTCAAACTTCAAAGTCCTACACCAATAAGTTGTAAATTATGTCAAAGTGACAAAGTGTGAACACAATAGTTTTTGACTCCTAAACCCATTTATTTTAAGTACTAATTCAAAATCACAACCGACCATGTTAGGAAACAGCGTATATAATTTGGCAAATGTGGTTATCTAGATATATCATCTGCCAATTAGAAATATCCTGCTTTAGAAAACCTAGGGGTTCTGGTTAGATTTTTGGGGTTGAGTTGAATAAATTAATGGCACAATTATCTAATTGGAAATTAGTACCTCCAATGAAAAAAGTGAACTGTGTTCACATGGACAATGATGTGAAGAACTTTTCAAATTCTGATAAGGGGTAGTTTCTATTCTCAATGTACAATGTTATTGGTGGGTTTGTAGGGAACATTGAATACTTGATCATAAATACTTCATCCATTCCATTTTGTTTGGGCTGTTTAGAAAATCCAATATTTTGAGGAAATATCATTTAATGCTAGTAGAAGAGGAGTATTGAATTTTTAAATAAATTAGGGTGTGTTAAAAATTTTGAGTTAATTTTTCAAAAAGAACTTTATTTTAGGACATTCCAAAATGAAATACAAGCCGAACAATTTGATACAAAAGATGTAACAAATAATTGTTTAATAGTTTGTCCTATAACTATTTCATATAGTTTTGGTAAATTATTGTATCATCCCCTCACGAAAAAAAAAAAAATTGCTCATGAAGTATTGAATAATCACTTTCTCATGTGCAAGTCAAGTGTCACTAATTTGCCTCATTGCTAAGTGGGATTCCTTACTTAACAATATTTTGTCCAAATAAGTTAAATTTATATTAAAAAATACTTTTAAGATATATATTCATGTCTATATTATAAAAAAAAATGGAATTTATGTAAGTTAATAAATGTGAATTTTTTTTTTCCTTTTTTTTTTTTATTAATGAAAATGCATCAAAAGATACTAAAAATAGTAACAATAATAGGGCAAAGGGTTTACTTGACTTTCCATGTACTATTCCATTTTAGCTAAGCTCATGATGACATAACATGGGATCTAAATTTATCTGCAGACTTGTTGCATATAGCCCTGAGAGTCGGTGGTTTACTTAGTTTTTTTTTTTTTTTTTTTTTTTTTGGTAAACGGTTTACTTAGTTATTGTTTAATAGTCATAGATGCAATGCAAGCCAATAGATCATTATCAAAGATAAGAGCTCTTTTTTCATAAATGGTTGATATCTACATCGGCAAAGAAATACATTTCAGTCAATTAATTAAGGAGGGACTTTGAGAAAAAGAGAAGGGCCTTTAATTAGATTATGATATGAGTAAACGGCACTTAGTCAGTCTAAACGCGTACCTTTTTTTTTGGTTTGCGTGATGGTCAACAAGAAAATGAGGTTCAAGAAGCAGATAGGAATGTGGTAGGTAGGTCCACTTATATGGAAGTATTGAATACGCTTTTTTTTCTCTCTCTCTATCTCTCTCTTGATGTTCAACTTTTTCAAGTAAAGATTTTTCATAGGCATATGTTTGATTTATTTTCTTTCTTTCAAAATTGCTTCTTCTTTCTTTTTTTTTTCCTAGAAATGTCTTGATGTTGTGTTTAAAATAAAAGGAATCGATGTTTTTGCAAAAGTTCTAGAATGATTGGATTTACAATCTCGTCATTCAAAATTTCAATATTTATTAATTAGTTAGAGAAATATTTTATTCAAAACCCTTAATCAACTATCAATAAAGAAATACTCAATTTAAAACTCTTCATTAAAAGCAACACAATCATCATTGATAGGGTTGACATGAATCGAATTGTTTATGAATAGCTCATATATATTTGACTTGAAAAAAAATCTTATTTATGTTCATTTATTGAGCAAATGAGTTAAGTTTAGTCGTGATTTTGAGTCCACAAATTCCAACTACAATTTTTTTGTTAAAATATGAAATCTCCTCTAACGCTTCGCCAAAATCTAGAACTGTTTGTGATTGAATCTAAAATCATGTCTTCTCCACAAAAAAAAAAAAAAAAAAAGTGATAAATCTAAATTCGTTTAAAAAATTCTTTACCTAAACACATGCAACAAAAGTTCTGGTTAATTTTCAATTTTATTTCCAAATCTTCTCGAAATATGATCCTCAAGAATGGTAAGAATCCGCCCACAAGAATGTACTCGCTAAAATGTCATAACTCATACCAATAAATTTTAAATGTCAATTGCTGATTAAAGATTGTTTGTACGTATGTGTTCAAAAAAAATAAAAAATTGTTTGTACATATCACATAAGTCCACCAATCAACAATGATAGTAAACCACACGGTCTTTAACGCCATTGGTTAATGCCAAAGTCTTTAGTAATGTTAACATAAAGAAGAGAATGATTATTTCCGCACTTATATGCATAAAGTCTTTAGCAATCTCCGGGTGAAGTCTATGACACCTCAGTCACAATAGCTATGACTCAATCTAACATTCACTAACGGAGGATGCCCTTATGGGGTCACATCCAAGAAGGCGAGTCATACATGGTCGCCCCCATCCCCCCTTTTTATTTAGCAAAAAAAAAAAAAAGTCTTTAGCAATCTCAACATAAAGAATAGAATGATTATTATATATATATATATATATATATATATATATATATATATATATATATATATATATATATATATATATATATATATATATGTATGTATGTGTGTGTATGCATGTAGAAAAAGTAAAATTGATTGCATGACCCCCCCCCCCCACCCCATTCTAAAAATAAATTAACAATATATAAACCTTATCACTTATTTCTTATAAAAAAAAAAAATCAAAACACTTTTTTTTGTTTTTTGGTAAGTGTTATTCGAATAAAAGGGATCATCTACCCTAAAATAAAAAATAACTTTCCTTTTTTTTTTTTGGCTAATGTGGCCCCATATTATAAGCCCCCTTCTCCTCCTTTCTGATTCTAAAAATATATTAATGGGTATATAAACCTTTCATTTATTCCAAAAAAAATCCAACACTTTTTTTTTTTTTTGGGTAAGAGTTATTCTAAATGAAAGGGATGATGATATGTCCAAAAAAGAAAAAGAAAAAGGACATTCCTTTTTAGCTTTTTGTTAGTGTGATCTTGTTTTTATTTATTTACTAAGATACTAATTAATAGATTTAAAAAAATTATAATTGTACAATTTTTATTGTAATTTGTTGAAATGGTCAATTTTGATAAGAAAAAAAAAATTCATAATCACTTTATTAAGTTATGAGTAGGTTCCAGTTAGGTTAATTGGTAAAATTTTTTATAGTTGAATAAGAGCTAGGTCAATCTCACTTATATTAAAAACTAATTAATATCTTGGTCTGATAATAAAAAATTACTATCATTATGAGTGGACGTCGTATATTAAAACACTCTAAAAAAATTTCACCAAGTTATAACTGACCAAAAGATGATAAACTTTAAGAACTCAAATATCACATAAAAAGGAGACCTATCTCCCTAGAGTTAAAAAAGAAGCTTATAATTGCAAGTTTGCAACGCAAGGCAAGAATGAGATACCAACCATAACCAGAAACGAAAAAAGAATTCACAAATAAGACAACGGTATATGAGTAAGCATGGGGCCCGACCCAATCCCATCCAACAATAGTTAATGGCAAATGTTAACCAGGTGTCTGCTGGTTAAGTATGTACTTTTCATTCATAAAGCTGTAAAAAGTTGTAAAAATGTGTAAAAAATAATATAAAACTGTAAAAAGTTACAAAGGAAGGTAAAAAATTGTAAAAAAAAATAATAAAAAAAAGCTATTTTTGGTACCACTCTCACTAGAAATCTAATACATCAGCTTCCAAGCAGTTCAATTTGTAAAGTATTTGTGAACAGTATTGTACTTCAATTGTATTTCAAATGATTGGTACTTTGGTTTCAATACTCATTCTTTTCTTTATGTTTATTGACTTTTAATAAAAGAAAAACACTAAAAATGTAAATAGCACATTTAAATTTGTCTGAGATTCATTTTAGACATTTATTTTTATTTTCATTCAATTGAGTTTTTTAAATATTAAATTTATTCAATTCAAGTTTTTTTTCCTGATTCATTAAAAATTTTCCATTAAACATGTAATTAACTAATAGAATTTTCTTTTAAAAAAAACTCACATAAAAAATCTAACAAATATTTTTATTAATTATATATTTTTTCCATGTGAGAATTTTTTTAATAGAAAAATTGAAAAGAAAATCTGAATTGAATATATATATATATATATTTATTTATTTTGGAAAAATCTTCATATGCGTTCGACTTATAATCTCATTGACATGTGATTCCCACATGCCAGCGAGACAAATGCTTCGTAAACTGAGCGCAAGAGATACCTTTTCCCTTTCTCCTTATCTTTGTCTGTCTAAAATTCAAACATAAACTTAAACCAAAAATCCAATACGGTCTTTAACACTAAACCTATCTAAAATCCAATACAAAAACACAAATTAAAAAACCCACAAAAGAAAATCCTAACACTAAGAGTGTGTTTGAGAAACGATGAAACTCACAATTTATTAAAATTTTTAACTGATTTTTCTACTATTTATTGACCCTATTGCACTTTTTAGTACTATTTGATTATCTTTTAACTTCTTTTTTCTTAACTAAAAAATTTCATTATCATCCGATGAATAAGATGTTTCCGAACAGATTCCAACCCTATCTATAAAACAAATAGTACTATATACGAAACCCCACACGTTACTCCCTCATTCACTCACCACTTTCCTTTTTGTTGAAAATCACCACACAACACCTCACCTCTACCTTCCCAAACCCCCAGCCGGCTCACCTCACTGCCTTTATTTTCTTCACAGTTCATTTCACTTCTACAAAACCCCAAAACACATACCAAAAAAAAAAAAAAAAAAAAAAACAAAAATTCAAAAAAAATGGCTTGGCTTTGTTCTTCTTTTCTCTATTATTCTTTATTCTCTATCCCCAAATATTTCTAACACTAAAAAAATCCAAAACCATTTTTTCTTTTTCTTTCTCTCTGTTTATACTATTTCTCTCTCTTTGACTCAAACCCTAAAATCTCAAAAACTTTCAACAATGGGTACCACGACGACGACCGGCATCAACACTGGCGGCGAGGACCGAGTCCTCGCCACGGCACAGCAGATCGTGAACAGTTTGAACAACACGCCGAAGGAGGTTCGGCAGGACATGCTGCTGATTCTGTCGAGCTTCGACAATCGGCTCTCGAATATCACGAGCTTGATCGACGGCGACGGTGCGTCGAAGAGCGAGGAGGACCGGTTCGCTCTGGCGGAGAACGTGATTCTGCGGTGGGATCCGAGCTCGGAGGGTTCGAGGAGGTCGTTGAATTGGGAGGACTCCGGCGACGAGGCCGGCGAGTATTTGTCGGCGATTGACGAGATTTTGAATCTGATGGACGAGTTGTCGGTGAGGTCCGATTCGGAGATTGTGGATCGGGCTTATTCGGCGATTCAGCACGCGATGTCTCGGCTTGAGGATGAGTTTCGGCGTGTTTTGATTCGGAACACTGTTCCTCTTGACGCTGAGAGACTGTACGGCTCGATCCGCCGGTGTAGCCTTTCGTTCCCGGTCAACGGTGCGGGAATTATCGCCGGAGAAGATGATGATGAGGATGATGATGAAGACGGCGGTGAATTTGAGAGCTTTTCGGAGGATGATCCGAGCTCAAGGTTTCACGAGCGTGGTCCGAGCTTGGACGACAACGCTTCGGTCGATTTGATCGATCCCAAAGCTGTGGATGAGCTCAGAGAAATCGCCACTAGAATGATTAGGTCTGGCTTTGAGAAAGAGTGTATTCAAGTCTATAGTACTGTTCGTCGCGACGCTTTGGATGAGTGTCTCGTGATCTTAGGGATCGAGAAGTTGAGCATTGAAGAGGTTCAGAAAATCGAGTGGAACTCACTGGATGAGAAGATGAAGAAATGGATTCAAGCTGTGAAGATTGTCGTCAGATTGATTCTCAGCGGTGAGAAGAGTCTCTGTGATCAGATTTTCTGTGGCGCCGATGAAACCAAGGAGATTTGCTTCAACGAAACCGTGAAAGGTTGCGTGATGCAGTTGTTGAATTTCGGTGAAGCTGTTGCAATTGGGAGAAGATCGCCTGAGAAGCTCTTTAGAATACTCGACATGTATGATGTGATGGCTGAGGCGTTGGCGAGATTGGAGGCGTTGGTTACTGATGATGTTGTGATCAATGAGGCGAGAGATGTGCTCTCCGGGCTTGGTGAGGCGGCTTGTGGGACATTTGCTGAGTTTGAGAACGCAGTTCAGAGTGAGACCTCGAAAAAGCCTATGCAGAGTGGTGAGATACACCCGCTGACACGGTACGTGATGAATTATGTGAAATTGATTGTGGATTATAGTGAAACTCTGAACTTGTTGTTGGAAATTCGTGAAGATGATGATCAATTAGAGCCTTTACGAAATGATGATAGTGATAGCTCGAGATTGACTCCAGTAGCTAGGCGGTTATTGGTGTTAATAACCTCTTTACATTCCAATCTTGAGGAGAAATCAAAGCTCTATGAGGATGGTGCACTGCAGTATATTTTTCTGATGAATAATATTCTGTACGTAGTGCAGAAGGTGAAAGGTTCTGATCTTGGTGGGCTATTAGGTGATAATTGGGTTCGGAAGCGACGTGGGCAGATAAGGCAATACGCTACAAGTTATCTTAGGGCTTCATGGACCAAGGTGTTGCATTGTTTGAAGGATGAAGGGATTGGTGGGAGCTCGAATAATGCCTCGAGGGTGGCTTTGAAGGAGAGATTTAAGAATTTCAACGCATGTTTTGAGGAAATCTATAGGGTTCAAACTGCTTGGAAGGTCCCTGATGCTCAACTCCGGGAAGAGCTTAGGATATCTATATCAGAAAAGGTGATCCCGGCTTACCGCTCATTTATGGGAAGGTTTGGGAATCAAGTAGAGAGTGGAAGGCACGCTGGGAAATACATAAAGTACACAGCAGATGATTTAGAGAATTATTTGTTGGATTTGTTTGAGGGATCACCGCGAGTACTGCACCACATGAGGAGAAAAAGTACATAGGATAAAGGTGGACTCTTGTATCAGGTAAAAGCCCCACTCTCATGAAGGACTAGATGGAGAAGAGTGTGCCTGTTAAATGTAGCTTGATTGTATGATGCTTATTTTTGTTGTTGTTAATGTTGTAGACATGGGTTTTTATGAATGTTAATTGTCGTCCATGCTATATACTGTAATAATTTATTGTACATGTACATGTGCTATAGATTTTAGTTTTTGTATGTGAATCCCCATTGCTCTGAAGTAACTGTGTCTATACTTTATTGGGCGTCCTATGGGCTACTTGACTGTATTCTTGCTGTTTTGGCATGCTTGTATTTTTATATCAATTTTGTTATTGCAATTCTATTGCTGAGTGTGTGCTAGTTAAAGAAAACGTGTCATTATTGTGTAAAATGGGATTTTACAAAAATTTAGTTCCGTAGAATGTAGATTACCTCTTCTTCTTCTTCTTCAGTGTAATTGAATGGGACATCTAGCGTATGATTGGAGCCAGGTGATAATAATCAAAATGCACAATAATTTCTTATTATTTCCAGAAATATGAGATATTTGAACATTGATACTAATTAACAATTTATTGAATATGATATTAAATGAGTGCTGTACCAAGAAGGATAGAATAAGAGTTGGGTGATTTGTGAATTGTGTAGAGTAGCATTGACAAGATGTGAGGGAGTAGATTAGGAGGGCTTTGTCATGTGCAACAAAAGCTAATGATTGCATCAATATGGAAGTTATCTGACACAAGTTAAGGGCTCTCCCTGAATGAAAGGAAGGCCATTAGGCTAAGTTTGTGGGTAAAAATGAGGGTCACCTATTTAAGGTAAATATGTTGTACACTATGATACGTAGGTTATTTTTTCAAAAGTAATAAAAATCATGTTTAGTTTCACTCTGCTTCCTAACTTGCACACTGTAGTGGTAATGACAAATGTATCCATCTTCTAGTGTAATAGATTTCCAACAGAAACAGATGCAATGTACTGTCCATCCATCTAAAATTTTCAAAGTTTCTGCTCAACACCAGATGCTCATGTTAAAAATTTTTACTAGTTATTGTGTTGAGATTATGAGCTTTAAGTGCCTCAGATGCGGAATCAGTCATGAAGCCCTTTTGCACGTTGAGAAGATTTCTCAAGGGGTGTTGACGAATAAGGAAGCTCATAGGACTAAATACATAATTTTAAGTGGGCGTGGATAGCTTGGTAGACACTAGAAGAAACATCTGAAAATGATGGTGTGCGGTGTGCCACTATGATTACGTCAATAGGAGATGATTTTTTAGCGATATGGTATTAGAAATTTTAATCTTGTCAGGATCAGACTTCATCAGCAACATGGATTTTTTGAAAGGGTTTACGTTTGGGGCTGCATGTGTTTTTCTCTAAAGTGGATGGCATTCTCGTCAAAGTGGCGACCACAGGCGCTAAGTCTTGTGTCTGCAAAGAGATATAACTGTGTCCAAACTTGCATCTATAGGCAATTATGCATCCCTTGGGAATGGCTTATCTATTAGTGAACAAATATGTCTTATCCTAGAATTATAACCTTACCCAAAAGCTATATCTCTTTACGGAAACAAGACCTCACCTAAGAAGCAACTCCATCTATCTAGTGGGTGTCATTACATGCATGAGGGTGCACCATATTATGTTGTGATCACCCATCAGGACCATACATCAACATGTACCATTGGGTTGCCTTCGAATTTGTTGATTGAGATCAAACTAACTTTTGAAGTTGCTTTCTATGGCGTTTGGATGGCACCAGTGATTATGAAAAGGTGGTATTAATTGGTTGCTTTTATCTTGAAGAAGCGTTTCTATGTTCTGTTCTGGAATATTTGAGATGATTCATGATAGATTTGATGTCAAGCAGTATTTTTAGAAAACTCAACAAAATAAGTATTTGGAGATAACTTCATTCTAATGGAATCCACTTGTTAAATATTCTCATCTGTCTATAAGAGAAATCATTAGAAGTTACAAATCTAAATAGTTTCATAAACTAGTTTTGTAGACGGGAAATTTAGTCAAAGGAGGAAAATGAAGGCAGTCAATACAAGTTACATGGAGAACAGAGGATTTGGTGAGGAGAACAAGTAATCAATATTTCCCACCTCAAGTTGATCTAGTTTCCTATTCTTTTCAACCTCTAATTACAGAAGTAAAATATTACTAAATGTGCAGACTTGCTTCTACTTTGTAGTGTGACTTATGAGTTGTAATATTTTCCTTGAGTTTGTGTGTGGGGTGTGTGGGTGTGTGTGTGTCACCTCTATGTACATAAGAAACAAAAAATCTAAATATGCGGAATTTCTTCTGCTTATTGGTGCAAGTAGTGGGGTATAATTTTTTGTTCAGTTGTGTGTAATAATTTTTTGTGGAGTTAGTGTGTGTGCGCACTTGTTCTCCAGTATCCTCTAACTCAACAAGAATCTCCTCCTCTAAGATCATTGTGAAGAGTGTAGTCGTTACTTTAAGACCTATCTGTTGACACAAACACTACAAATGCCCTAAAATGGTCACGTATAGGTACAGAAGCATTGCCTGTGTGTACATTATCAATAAAAAGTGCGTACACAATACACACATCTGATTTACACTAGAATTTTGAATTTTGGGATAATCATCTAATCAACTACAAAGCAATCAACAAGGAGGAAATCCAATCCTTTATTTGGTCTAAAACTCAATGAGTATTCTGCTGTGTTAACAAAATGCTTTAGTTATGAATGAATTGGACTTGCTCTACTATTTAAATCATGAAACCTTAGGTGTCACTACAGAAGCTGCTCCAAGCATATTTTAGCAGTGGATTATATTATCTTCTGTTTGATCTTATCCAATAGCTGTCCTTTTTTCCAGTTTGGCGGGAAACTATGGCTAATGTGTGGGATTGTTGTCGTTTACTAGTCACTGATTGTTCTGCTCCTGTATGAAGTTTCAATTGAAGAAAGGTACAGTAGGAATGAAAGGCACATTTCCACCATTGGTTGTGGTTTAAATGCAAATTATGTTTCAGTTATTTAGAGGTAACTTTGTAAATGTAGCTCCACAACTTGCAAGTAATGCTGCTACTTTTGGATAGATCTAAATTTGGTGATGAAAGATGAGCGGGCTGTGTCCTGTAACTACTTCCCAGCTGACAGTGTTCCCAAGTGATTGGAGCCAAATAACCCCACATGCTTCTAGACAAGCGTGGTCCTAAAATTTCCATGTCTGGTCTGAAACTCATGGATCTTATATGAGGGTTTGGACTTAAATGTTAGTTGTCGTAACTTAATTTGACATCTTATCTATTCACTATCTTTCCTAGCCATTAGCTATATTGCAGGGCCCATGGCATGACCCAAGGGGTCCTCCTTGCTGCATTTGGTGTTCCTTCCATTATTGTAGGACTAGGTTTGAGTCTACCAATTGTTTGCCTAACCATGAGCAATTACTAACATCTTATCTATTCATTATCTTTCCTGGCCATTAGCCATATTGCAGGGCCCGTATGGCTTTACCCAAGAGGACCTCCTTGCTGCATTTGGTGTTCCATTATTGCAGGACTAGGTTTGAGTCTACCAATTGTCTGCCTAACCATGAGTAATTACTAACATCTTATCTATTCATTATCATTCCTAGCCATTAGCTATATTGCAGGGCCCATATGGCTTGACCCAAGTGCATTTGGTGTTCCGTTATTGCAGGACTAGGTTTGAATCTACCAATTGTCTACCTAACCATGAGCCATTAGTAACCACATGGACCACCCTCTCATATAGTGTTTGTTGCATTTTTCAATTGTGCTTAGGCAGAAGACCCTATTTTGGTCCTTATAAGAAACATAATTTTTTTTTAAGAGAGAGAGAAACATTGTCTTAGTTACTCCAAATCAGTTAATAATCATATTTTTTGGGTTTTAGATAGATTAACGGTATAGTCTCTTGTTGTTGGTTTGAATACCATCTAAAAAATATGGTGATAGTAAAAACAGTTATTTATAAGTTTTAAATTTTATAATATCTATTAGAAAAATTCAAATTTTAAAGCAATCAAATGAGAACCACCAAGAAGGCATTATGAGGTCGTGGATTATATGCCCCTAATAATTAACAAAACACAAGGGAATGGTATGGAACTCAATTGTTGGTAGCCCCAGACACTAACCCATCAGAATTTTAGTCAATGTTAAAAGGACACGATTTCCTTCATCCACTTAAATGGCAACTTAAAAGACAATCCATGTGTATTTATAGTCACATGACCAACTTAATGATCATGTAATGTGTTTAAGTGTTTTAATGAATGAAAGTTGAGTTTTGCCTTTTCATATGAAGATGTCCATTGAATTTGACCATTAAACTCCTATAGCTAGACAAGCCCACTTTTTTAAGTTTCTATCAATTTAGAACCTTGGAAAAAAAAAATGTCCATTGAATTTGACTACTAATCTCCTACAGCTAGACAAGCCCACTTTTTTAGGTTTCTATCAATTTAGAACCTTGGACACAAAAAAAAAAGGTTGACTTTCATCTTCACGATATGGGTTACCCCATGAGGATATGTATTGTCTTTTATAATGATTATGAGCTAGAGTGTCCAATTGGTAAGGGAGAGAACTACGTTCGATACTAGTTTCCATTGAAATTACGTTGTCTAGTTTGGTAGTTTCTAATGCATGCCTTGCTTACTACTTAGCCTTAGAATGCAGATTATTAATTTCGAGCAAAACTCGAGAACTAATTTTGCCAAACAAACCACTGTTATTTCTTTGCAGATCAGAGTATACTAACCTCATAACCCTCTCAAAGGAATAGAATTTGTACTAGTCATGAAATTTATAAGATAATTAGAAAGTCAAAATAAATTGTTTGGTTAGTAACTATGGATCATACATTTTTAGGTTGCATTGCTGCTAAATTAGAAGTGTGTGTTTTCTTCCACAACCAACATAAGCATCAAGAAACTTTTTAGAAATTACCTTCAAGAATAATCTTTCAATGGAACTGACATCCTCAAGTGCATCAACATCCTCAAATGAACCAAACCATGCCTATATGGAGGTCTGTGAGTGTTGAATGTTCCACCATGACCATGAACATAAATCATTGTTTATGAGCTAGTTCAAAATTTTGGTAAATCCAATCTCCGCAAACTCAACAATGCAACTGAGATCATCAGGGGCATCAACATCCATCACTAGTGCATTAAGAAATTTGTGTTGGGCTATTACTATTATCTAAACACAAAAATTATGATGTACTTTTAGTACAAGAAAAAAAAAAAAAAAGATACAAAATAATGGATACAACAAAAACATTCAAAGATGCATACTGTTACATTGACATCCAATTGTCTACAAAAAGCTCTGGAAGCAAGTAGCCCTCACAAAAAATGGGCCAAGAATGCAAATAAAGCCCACACACCATAATAAACACCAAAAAAGGGCGATCCTCTAAGCACGAGGACTAGCATATCCAACACACACCCCCCCCCCCCCCCCAACCCAAAAAAACATGAAAGTTCCCTCGCTTTTTCGTTTTCTGTTAATTCTGAGTTCTGACTATTTCAAATAAGACTAAAACCAAACCCCTGAAATTATTGCCAGGACCACGATTACTAGCATCAACAATGGCAGCGAGACCAAGTCAGTCCCGCCACGGCTCATTAATTCCTCATTCTACTTCTATCTTCCAAAGCTTCCTTTCTCTTTCAACTTCTCTCTGAGTCTTGGACTCAAACCCCAAAAAAGATCTCTACGACCACCATGACTGACATCAACAATGCTCAGCACATCGTGCAGAGTTTGAACACTCCAGTGAGGGCCGATGAAGACAGCGAGGACAATTTGATCGATCCAGAGGCTGTGGATGAGCTCAGAGAAATCGAGACTAGAATGGTTCGCCAAGTGTATAGAGAAAGAAGTGTGTCACTTGTAGCATGGTCGTTTTTTCCATCAGCCAAGTCGGAAGCTTTCCATACCATCATTATATTTCCCACCCAATGATTCAGAGACTGATAATAGTAGTTCACTAGTTAATGGAATTTCTTTGGATGAGCGCGTCGTGAACTTAGAGATTAAGAAGTTGAGAGTCAAAGAGGTGCAGAAAATCAAGTGGAATTTACTGGATAAGAAGATGGAGAAATGGATTCAAGCTGTGAAGATTTTGGTTAGGTTGATTCTCAGCGGCGAGAAGAGTCTGTCTGATCAGATTTTCAGTGGCGCTGATGAAACCAAAGAGATTCGCTTCAATGAAACCGTGGAAGGTTGTGTGATGCGGTTATTGGATTTTGGTAAAGCTGCTGCGAGTAGGAGAAGATTGCCTGAGAACCTCTTTAGGATACTCGAAATGTATGATGTGATGGCCAAGGCATTGGCGCAATTGGAGGCGTTGATTAGTGACAATGCCGTGATCAAAGAGGCCAGAGACGTGTTCATGGAGCTTGGTGAGGCAGCCAGCTGGACATTTCCGGGGCTTGAGAATGCAATGTGGAATGAGTCCTCGGTGAAAGGTATGCAAAGCGGTGGGATTCACCCACTAACGCAGTACGCGATGAATTATGTGCAATTGATTCTGGATTATAGTGATACTATTAACTTGTTGGAAATTGGTGAAGAAGATGATGATGATAGTGATAGCCTGAAATTGACTCCGATGGCTAGGAGGGTGTTGGTGCTAATATCATCTTTACAGTCGAATCTTGAGGAGAAATCGAAGCTCTATAAGGATCGTGGACTGCAGTATATCTTTCTGATGAATAATATTCTGTATATAGAATATAGTAGAGGAGGTGAAGGGTTCGGATCTTATGAGTCTATTTGGGGATGATTGGGTTTGTGAGCGTTTTGGGCAGATAAGGCAATACGTGATGAATTATCTAAGGGCTTCGTGGACCTACCCATTGTATTGTTTGAGTGCAAGTAATAACATATGGGTGGAGGAAAAACTTAAGAATTTCAATTTGTGTTTTGAGAAAACCTACAGAGCTCAAACTGCATGGAAGGTACATGATGATCAACTCGCAGAAGAACTTAGGATGTCTATATTGGAACAGCTGATCCAAGCTTAGCAACCATATATGAGAAGCTCGTGTTCTCGTATGAAGTACAAATCAGAAGATTTAGAGAGGTATTTGTTGAATTTATTCGCGGGATCAAAGCAAGTATTGCAGAAAAAGTATATTGGATAAAGGACTAACTCGTATCAGTTAAGTGCCCAGCTCTAATGAAGGACTAATTGGAAAATTGTGTGCCTGTTAAATATAGCTTGATTGTATGATGTCCATTTTTGTTGTTGTTAATGTCATAAACATGGGTTTATAACATATGCTAGAGATTTTAGTTTGATTATGTGAACTACCATTTTCTCCGAAGTAACTTTGTATCCATACTTAGTATTTTTTTTTTTTTTGGGCTGAGTATCCATACTTAGTTGGACACCCTATGGACTTCTTTGATTGTATACTTGCTGTTCTAGCATGTTTATATTTTTATATTTCTTGCAATTCTATTGCTGAGTGTATCTGCTAGTGTTTTCTTTTAAAGATGCATGTTTTCTTCCACAACCAATTAAAGCATCATGGAACTTTTTAAAGATCGTCCTCAAGAGAATAATCTTAGGGTCAGTTTCTCTTTGTCCCCCTAAATGTGATGGGTTCACAATTAATCCCCATAAAACTATAAAATTAAGCAATGAGGCAATAATTGATTGATGTGGGCAAAATACTCCATGCAGTTAATAATTTCCATCAATTTTAAAATTTTAACAAAAATTTCTGAAATTGAGCAATGTCCAAATTGTGAATTTCTCCCATCATGAGCTTGTGAATTTTCTGTTTAATTTTGAATTGGCAAAAATTGTTAATGGCATATCATCAATCAATCAGGAGGTTGATTTCTTTATAATAGTGTAGTGGGGGCTTGAAGTTGGCACCAAAGTTTTGGGGGGCAGAGCACAATTAACCAAAAATATTAAATACATAAATATATCAACCAAATATTGAATGCTTGGTTTATTATTGGGATTATCCTATTGGTGACAACCTTGAAAAAATTGCGTAATAATCTTTTTAGCATATATAGAAAATGAGTATGGAATATTGAGATTGAAATATACAAATGGTGATGAAGAACACTCTTTATGAAGCTCATGGATACAGCAATATATATATATATATATATATAAGTTACCTCAGTCACATTGGAGGAAAAAAATCTACATACACAAAAAAACTTGACAATATTTTTCATATCAATTGAGTACATACCACTTACAATTTGTCACATTAGTAGGTGTCAAGTTTTTTGTGTCCCTAGATTTTCTTAGAAAATCTAGAAAATTAATTACAAGTGCATGCCTATGTTACAATCACCATAATCAATCCATCTCCAAGAAACCAAAGGACAAGGGCAGAGATCATTACAAGTAAAAGAAAAATAGAAGTACCAAAAAAGGTCAATCAATGTTATTTTTGATATTAAACCCTGTTGTTTTGGGGCAGTAGTAGAACACCATAAAAAAAATCGCCAATATATATCCGGTTGATGTTCTCGGAACCAAGAAGCTGAATCAATTCTTTATTGTGTGGTCTCTTTTGCACGTAATCTTGTCATTCACTAATGGAGAGTTCTCATGATGCTTCTCTAGCTAACTTCTAATAGCTGTTAGGAAGTTCTTTGTTGTGATAGATACGTAAATCGAACCCACAAATTATAGACCACTGAAATTTTGTTATCTCATTTATATGTCTGACTAAAGCAATACCTAACCCAATCCTTTCCAAAAGAAAGTTCCCGCGCGTTACTCCCTCGTTTCCTCCCCATTTCCATTTTGTTAAAAATCACCACACCAACCAGCCAGTTCATTTCGCACTCTTTTCTGCTCAGCTTCCTCCAAAAGACCAATTATTCAGTATTACACTATTACTCTCTACTTCCTTTCTCCTCCAATTTCTCTCCTTGACTCAAACCCAAAACCATGGCTACGACCACGACAACTAGCACCAACACTGGCGGCATTGAGAACAATCTCAACACACCGGCGAGAGCCGATGAAGACGGCGGTGGATCCGAGAGCTTCTCTGAGGATGATCGAGACGACGACGTTTCCGCCGATTGTGGAACGATTGGCTCAAGCAACGACGAAGAGTATATCCAAGTCTACAGAGAAAGAATACTAGTAGGAGGGTCATTTTTTCCACCAGACAACTAGGAATCTAGCAGTGGCCGTTGGGAATGGAATGGAATGCTACTTGACATTTCATCACTATTCCCGGCCACCAAGTCTGAGACTGATAGTAGTTCACTATTCTCTCGCCCCAATTCCAATTCCATAATGGCAATCTTCCCACCACGCAGGTCAATAAACGATAATGAGACTGATAGTAGTTCACTATTCTCTCGTCCCAATTCCAATTCCATAATGGCAATCTTCCCACCATTCAGCTCAATAGACGATAATGAGACTGATAGTTCGGTATCTAATGAAACACGTTTGGATGAGTGGCTCGTGATTTTAGGGATCGAGAAGTTGAGCATCTCAGAGATTCAGAAACTCGAGTGGAACTTACTGAATGAGAAGGCGAAGAAATGGATTCAAAATATGAAGATCATCGTTAGCGGCCTTGGTACCACTACCGATGAAACCAAAGAGATTTGCTCTAACGAAACTGTGAAAGGTTGCGTGATGCAGTTGTTGAATTTTGGCAAAGTTGTTGCGATCGGGAGAAGATCGCCTGAGAAGCTCTTTAGAATACTCGACATGTATGAAGTGATGACTAAGGCATTGGCGAGATTGGAGGTGTTGGTTACTGATGATGTTGTGATCAATGAGGCGAGAGATGTGCTCTCCGGGCTTGGGGAGGTGGCTTGTGGGACATTTGCTGAGTTTGAGAACGCGGTTCAGAGATAGACCTCGAAAAATCCTACGCAGAGTGGTGAGATTCACCACCTGACACGGTATGTGATGAATTATGTGAATTTGATTGTGAATTATCATCGTAAAACTCTGAACTTCTTGTTGGAAATTCGTGAAGATGATGATCAATTAGAGCCATTACGAAATGATGATAGTAATAGCTCGAAATTGACTCTGGTAGCTAGGCGGTTATTGGTGTTAATAACCTCTTTACATTCCACTATTGAGGAGAAATCGAAGCTCTATGAGGATGGTGCACTGCAGTATATTTTTCTGATGAATAATATTCTGTACGTAGTGCAGAAGGTGAAAGATTCGGATCTTGGTGCGCTATTAGGTGATAATTGGGTTCGTAAGCAACATGGGCAGATAACGCAATACGCTATGAGTTATCTTAGGGCTTCATGGACCAAGGCGTTGCATTGTTTGAAGGAAAGAATAATTAAGAATTTCAACACATGTTTTAAGGAAATCTATAGGGTTCAAACTGCTTGGAAGGTCCCTGATGCTCAACTCCGGGAAGAGCTTAGGATATTTATATCAGAAATGGTGATCCCGGCTTACTGCTCATTTATGGAAAGGTTTGGGAATCAAGTAGAGAGTGGAAGGCACGCTGGGAAATACATAAAGTACACAGCAGATGATTTAGAGAATTATTTGTTGGATTTGTTTGAGGGATCACCGCGAGTACTGCACCACATGAGGAGAAAAAGTACATAGGATAAAGGTGGACTCTTGTATCAGGTAAGAGCCCAGCTCTCATGAAGGACTAGATGGAGAAGAGTGTGCCTGTTAAATGTAGCTTGATTGTATGATGCTTATTTTTGTTGTTGTTAATGTTATAGACATGGGTTTTTATGAATGTTAATTGTCGTCCATGCTATATACTGTAATAATTTATTGTACATGTACATGTGCTATAGATTTTAGTTTTTGTATGTGAATCCCCATTGCTCTGAAGTAACTGTGTCTATACTTTATTGGGCGTCCGATGGGCTACTTGACTGTATTCTTGCTGTTTTGGCATGCTTGTATTTTTATATCAATTTTGTTATTGCAATTCTATTGCTGAGTGTGTGCTAGTTAAAGAAAACCAGTCATTATTGTGTAAAATGGGATTTTACAAAAATTTAGTTCCGTAGAATGTAGATTACCTCTTCTTCTTCTTCTTCTTCAGTGTAATTGAATGTGACATCTGTCGTATGATTGGAGCCAGTTGATAATAATCAAAAGGCACAATAATTTCTTATTATTTCCAGAAATATGAGATTTGAACATTGATACTAATTTACAATTTATTGAATATGATATTAAATAAATGCTGAACCAAGAAGGATAGAATAAGAGTTGGGTGATTTGTGAATTGTGTAGAGTAGCATTGACAAGATGTGAGGGAGTAGATTAGGAGGGTTTTTTCATGTGCAACAAAAGCTAATGATTGCATCGATATGGAAGTTATCTGACACAAGTTAAGGACTCTCCCTGAATGAAAGGAAGGCCATTAGGCTAAGTTTGTGGGTAAAAAATGAGGCTCACCTATTTAAGGTAAAAATGTTGTACACTATGATATGTAGGTTATTTTTTTCAACAGTAATAAAAATCATGTTTAGTGTTACTCTCTGCTTCATAACTTGCACTGTACTGGTAATCACAAATGTATCCATCTTCTAGTGTAATAGATTTCCAACAGAAACAGATGCAATGCACTGTCCATCCATCTAAAATTTTCAAAGTTGCTGCTCAACACCAAATGCTCATGTTAAAACTTTTTACTAGTTATTGTGTTGAGATTATGAGCTTTAAGTGCCTCAGATGCAGAATCAGTCTTGGAGTTTGTGGAAGAATCATTTATCTTAAATTTTTGTACTTCTTAAGGCATACTTGTTAAGCTTATTTAAGGCTCATAAGTACTAGTAAGAGGAGCATGAAGCCCTTTTGCATGTTGAGAAGATTTCTCAAGGGGTGTTGATGAATAAGGAAGCTCATAGGACTAACTACATAATTTTAAGTGGGCTTGGATAGCTTGGTAGACACTAGAAGAAACATCTAAAAATGATGGTGTGCGGTGTGCCACTATGATTACATCAATAGGAGATGATTTTTTAGCGATATGGTATTAGAAATTTTAATCTTGTAAGGATCGGACTTCATCAGCAACATGGATTTTTTGAAAGTATTTACGATTGGGGCTGCATGTGTTTTTCTCTAATGTGGATGACATTCTCGTCAAAGTGGCGACCACAGGCGTCAAATCTTGTGTCTACAAAGAGATATAAATGTGTCCAAACTTGCATCTATAGGCATGCATCCCTTGGGAATGGCTTATCTGTTAGTGAACAAATATGTCTTATCCTAGAATTATAACCTTACGCAAAAGCTATATCTCTTTACGGAAACAAGACCACACCTAAGAAGCAACTCCATCTATCTAGTTGGTGTCATTACATGCATGAGGGTGCACCATATTATGTTGTGATCACCCATCAGGACCATACATCAACATGTACCATTGGGTTGCCTTCGAATTTGTTGATCGAGATCAAACTAACTTTTGAAGTTGCTTTCTATGGCGTTTGGATGGCACCAGTGATTATGAAAAGGTGGTATTAATTGGTTGCTTCTATCTTGAAGAAGCGTTTCTATGTTCTGTTCCAGAATATTTGAGATGATTCATGATAGATTTGATGTCAAGCAGTATTTTCAGAAAACTCAACAAAATAAGTATTAGGAGATAACTTCATTCTAATGGAATCCACTACTTAAATATTCTCATCTGTCTATAAGAGAAATCATTAGAAGTTACAAATCTAAATAGTTTCATAAACTAGTTTGTAGATGGGAAATTTAGTAAAAGGAGGAAAATGAAGGCAGTCAATACAAGTTACATGGAGAACAGAGGATTTGGTGAGGAGAACAAGTAATCAATATTTCCCTCCTCAAGTTGATCTAGTTTCCTATTCTTTTCAACCTCTAATTACCGAAGTAAAAAATTACTAAATGTGCAGACTTGCTCCTACTTTGTAGTGTGATTTATGAGGTGTAATATTTTCCTTGAGTTTGTGTGTGGGTGTGTGTGTGTGTGTCACCTCTATGTACATAAGAAACAAAAAATCTAAATATGCAGAATTTCTTCTGCTTATTGGTGCAAGTAGTGAGGTATAATTTTTTGTTCAGTTGTGTGTTATAATTTTTTTGTGGAGTTGTGCGTGCGTGTGCACTTGTTCTCCAGTCCTCTAACTCAACAAGAATCTCCTCCTCTAAGATCATTGGGAAGAGTGTAGTCTTTACTTTAAGACCTATCTGTTGACACAAACACTACACATGCCCTAAAATGGTCACGTATCGGTACAGAAGCATTGCCTGTGTGTAAATTATCAGTAAAAAGTGTGTACACAATACACACATCTGATTTACACTAGAATTTTGCAGCTTGAGATTATCATCTAATCAACTACAAAGCAATCAACAAGGAGGAAATCCAATCCTTTATTTGGTCTAAAATTCAATGAGTATTCTGCTGTGTTAACAAAGTGCTTTAGTTATGAATGTATCGGACTTGCTCTACTATTTAAACTATGAAACCTTAGGTGTCACTACTGAAGCTGCTCCAAGCATATTTTAGCAGTGGATTGTACATATCTACTGTTTGATCTTATCCAATAGCTATGTCCTTTTTGCCAGTTTTGGCGGGAAACCATGGCAAATATGTGGGATTGTTGTCGTTTACTAGTCATTGATTGTTCTCCTGTATGCAGTTTCAGTTGAAGGAGGAAGGTACAGTAGGAATGAAAGGCACATTTCCACCATTGGTTGTGGTTTAAATGCAAATTATGTTTCAGTTATTTAGAGGTAACTTTGTAAATGTAGCTCCACAACTTGCAAGTAATGCTGCTACTTTTGGATAGATCTAAATTTGGTGATGAAAGATGAGCGGGCTCTGTCCTGTAACTACTTCCCAGCTGACAGTGTTCCCAAGTGATTGGAGCCAAATAACCCCACATGCTTTTAGACAAGCGTGGTCCTAAAATTTCCATGTCTGGTCTGAAACTCATGGATCTTATATGAGGGTTTGGACTTCAATGTTAGTTGTCGGAACTTAATTCGACATCTTATCTATTCATTATCTTTCCCAGCCATTAGCTATATTGCAGGGCCTGCATGGCATGACCCAAGGTGGCCTTCTTGCTGCATTTGGTGTTCCTTCCATTATTGTAGGACTAGGTTTGAGTCTACCAATTGTTTGCCTAACCATGAGCAATTACTAACATCTTATCGGTTCATTATCTTTCCTTGCCATAAGCCATATTGCAGGGCCTGTATGGCTTGACCCAAGAGGGCCTCCTTGTTGCATTTGGTGTTCCATTATTGCAGGACTAGGTTTGAGTCTACCAATTGTCCGCCTAACCATGAGCAATTACTAACATCTTATCTATTCATTATCATTCCTAGCCATTAGCTATATTGCAGGGCCCGTATGGCTTGACCCAAGTGCATTTGGTGTTCCATTATTGCAGGACTAGGTTTGAATCTACCAATTGTCCCCCTAACCATGAGCCATTACTAATCTCATGGACCACCCTCTCATATAGTGTTTGTTGCATTGTTCAATTGGGCTTAGGCAGAAGACCCTATTTTGGTCCTTATAAGAAACATAATTTTTTTAAAAGAAAAAGAAACATAATCTTTTTGAAACTAAAAAGAAACATAATCTTAGTAACTCCAAATCAGTTAATAATCATATTTTTGGGTTTTAGATAGATTAACGGTATAGTCTCTTGTTGTTGGTTTGAATACCATATAAAAAATATGGTGATAGTAAAAACAATTATTTATAAGTTTTAAATTTTATAATATCTATTAAAAACAAAATTCAAATTTTAAAGCAATCAAATGAGAACCACCAACAAGGCATTATGAGGTCGTGGATTATATGCCCCTAAAAATTGACAAAACACAAGGGAATGGTATGGAACTCAATTGTTGGTAGCCCCAGACACTAACCCATCAGAATTTTTGTCAATGTTAGAAGGACACAATTTCCTTCATCCACTTAAATGGCAACTTAAAAGACAATTCACGTGTATTTGTAGTCACATGACCAACTTAATGATCATGTAATGTGTTTAAGTGTTTTAATGCATGTGATTTAGTACACAAGAATGGTCTTATAAACTAAGACATTATGGGTTGGAGGCTCAAACCCAATTTGAAGGAATTCTCAAGTGAAAGCTGAGTTTTGCCTTTTCCTATCAAGATATCCATTGAATTTGACCATTAAACTCCTATAGCTAGACAAGCCTACTTTTTTAGGTTTCTATCATTTTAGAACCTTGGACAAAAAAAATGACCATTGAATTTGACCATTAAACTCCTATAGCTAGACAAGCCCACCTTTTTAGGTTTCTATCATTTTAGAACCTTGGACCAAAAAAATGACCATTGAATTTGACCATTAAACTCCTATAGCTAGACAAGACCACTTTTTTAGGTTTCTATCATTTTTAGAACCTTGGACAAAAAAAAAAAATGGCTGACTTTCATCTTCACGATATGGGTTACCCCATGAGGATATGTATTGTCTTTTATAATGATTATGAGCTAGGGTGTCCAATTGGTAAGGGAGAGAACTAAGTTTGATGCTAGTTTTTGTTGAAATTACGTTGTCTAGTTTGATAGTCTCTAATGCATGCCTTATTTACTGCTTAGCCTTAAAATGCAAATTATTAATTTCGAGCGAAACTCGAGAACTAATTTTGCAACACAAACCACTCTTATTTATTTGCAGATTAGAGTGTGCTAACCTCATAACCCTCTCAAAGAATAGAATTCGTACTGATCATGAAATTCAAAAGATAATTAGAAAGTCAAACAAAATTGTTTGGTTAGTAAGTACTGATCATACATTTTTAGTTTGCGTTGTTGCTAAATCAGAAGCGTGTGTTTTCTTCCACAACCAACGAAAGCATCATGAAACTTTTTAGAAATTACCCTCAAGAATAATCTATCAATGCAACTGACATCCTCAAGTAAATCAACATCCTCAAATGAACCAAACCATGCCTATATGGAGGTCTGTGAGTGTTGAATGTTCCACAATGACCATGAACATAAATTATTGTTTTTGAGCTGGTTCAAAAGTTTGATAAATCCAGCCTCCGCAAACCCAACAATGCAACTGAGATCATCAGGGTCATCAACATCCATCACTGGTGCATTAAGAAATTTGTGTTGGGCTATTTACTATTATCTAGACACAAAAATTATGATATACTTTTAGTACAAGATACAAAATAATGGATACAACGAAAACATTCAAAGATGCATACTGTTAACATTGACATCCAATTGTCTACAAAAAGCTTTGGAAGCAGGGTAGCCCTCACAAATAATGGGCCAAGAATGCAAATAAAGCCCACAAACCATAATAAACACCAAAAAAGAGCGATCCTCTAAGCACGAGGACTAGCATATACCCCCACAAGAAAGTTCCCTCGCTTTTTCGTTTTCTGTTAATTCTGTGTTCTGACTATTTCAAATAAGACTAAAACCAAACCCCTGAAATTATTGCCAGGACCACGATTACTAGCATCAACAATGGCGGCGAGACCAAGTCAGTCCCGCCACGGCTCATTAATTCCTCGTTCTATTTCTATCTTCCAAAGCTTCCTTTCTCTTTCAACTTCTCTCTTTGACTCAAACCCCAAAAAAGATCTCTACGACCACCATGACTGACATCAACACTGCTTAGCCCATCGTGCCGAGTTTGAACACTCCAGTGAGGGCCGATGAAGACAACGAGGACAATTTGATCGATCAGGAGGCTGTGGATGAGCTCAGAGAAATTGAAACTAGAATGGTTCGCCAAGTGTATAGAGAAAGAAGTGTGTCACTTGTAGCAGGGTCGTTTTTTCCATCAGCCAAGTCGGAAGCTTTCCATACCATCATTATATTTCCCACCCAATGATTCAGAGACTGATAATAGTAGTTCACTAGTTAATGGAATTTCTTTGGATGAGCGCGTCGTGATCTTAGAGATTAAGAAGTTGAGAGTCAAAGAGGTGCAGAAAATCAAATGGAATTTACTGGATAAGAAGATGGAGAAATGGATTCAAGCTGTGAAGATTTTGGTTAGATTGATTCTCTGCGGCGAGAAGAGTCTGTCTGATCAGATTTTCAGTGGCGCTGATGAAACCAAAGAGATTCGCTTCAATGAAACTGTGGAAGGTTGTGTGATGCGGTTATTGGATTTTGGTAAAGCTGTTGCGAGTAGGAGAAGATTGCTTGAGAACCTCTTTAGGATACTTGAAATGTATGATGTGATGGCCAAGGCATTGGCGCAATTGGAGGGGTTGATTAGTGACAATGCCGT
This sequence comes from Quercus glauca, assembly GCA_023736055.1. NCBI lineage: Eukaryota > Viridiplantae > Streptophyta > Magnoliopsida > Fagales > Fagaceae > Quercus > Quercus glauca. Next base: position 5,195,646 of record CM043324.1, read on the forward strand.
GATCAAAGAGGCCAGAGACGTGTTCATGGAGCTTGGTGAGGCAGCCAGCTGGACATTTCCGGAGCCTGAGAATGCAATGTGGAATCAGTCCTCGGTGAAAGGTATGCAAAGCGGTGGGATTCACCCACTAACGCAGTACGTGATGAATTATGTGCAATTGATTCTGGATTATAGTGATACTATTAACTTGTTGGAAATTGGTGAAGATGATGATGATGATAGTGATAGCCTGAAATTGACTCCGGTGGCTAGGAGGGTGTTGGTGCTAATATCATCTTTACAGTCGAATCTTGAGGAGAAATTAAAGCTCTATAAGGATCGTGGACTGCAGTATATCTTTTTGATGAATAATATTCTGTATATAGAATTAAGAATATAGTAGAGGAGGTGAAGGGTTCGGATCTTATGAATCTATTTGGGGATGATTGGGTTTGTGAGCGTTTTGGGCAGATAAGGCAATACGTGATGAATTATCTAAGGGCTTTGTGGACATACCCATTGTATTGTTTGAGCGCGAGTAATAACATATGGGTGGAGGAAAAACTTAAGAATTTCAATTTGTGTTTTTAGAAAACCTACAGGGCTCAAACTGCATGGAAGGTACATGATGATCAACTTGCAGAAGAACTTAGGATGTCTATATTGGAACAGCTGATCCAAGCTTAGCAACCATATATGAGAAGGTCGTGTTCTCGTATGAAGTACAAATCAGAAGATTTAGAGAGGTATTTGTTGAATTTTTTTGCGGGATCAAAGCAAGTATTGCAGAAAAAGTATATAGGATAAAGGACTAACTCGTATCAGGTAAGTGCCCAGCTCTAATGAAGGACTAATTGGAAAATAGTGTGCCTGTTAAATATAGCTTGATTGTATGATGTCCATTTTTGTTGTCGTTAATGTCATAAACATGGGTTTATAACATATGCTAGAGATTTTAGTTTAATTATGTGAACTACCATTTTCTCCGAAGTAACTTTGTATCCATACTTAGTATTTTTTTATTTTTTATTTTTTGGGCTTAGTATCCATACTTAGTTGGACACCCTATGGGCTTCTTGATTGTATACTTGCTGTTCTAGCATGTTTATATTTTTATATTTCTTGCAATTCTATTGCTGAGTGTATCTGCTAGTGTTTTCTTTTAAAGATGCATGTTTTCTTCCACAACCAATTAAAGCATCATGGAACTTTTTAAAGATCGTCCTCAAGAGAATAATCTTAGGGTTACTTTCTCTTTGTCCCCCTAAATGTGATGGGTTCACAATTAATCCCCATAAAACTATAAAATTAAGCAATGAGGCAATAATTGATTGATGTGGGCAAAATACTCTATGCAGTTAACAATTTCCATCAATTTTAAAATTTTTACAAAAATTTCTGAAATTGAGCAATGTCCAAATTGTGAATTTCTCCCATCATGAGCTTGTGAATTTTCTGTTTAATTTTGAATTGGCAAAAATTTTTAATGGCATATCATCAATCAATCAGGAGGTTGATTTCTTTATAATAGTGTAGAGTGGGCTTGAAGTTGGCACCAAAGTTTTGGGGGGCAGAGCACAATTAACCAAAAATATTAAATACATAAATATATCAACCAAGTACTGAATGCTTGGTTTATTATTGGGATTATCCTATTGGTGACAACCTTGAAAACATTGCGTAATAATCTTTTTAGCATATATAGAAAATGAGTATGGAATATTGAGATTGAAATGTACAAATGCTGATGAAGAACACTCTGCATGAAGCTCATGGATACAGCAAAAAATATATATAAAAGTTACCTCAGTCACATTGGAGGAAAAAAATCTACACACACAAAAAAACTTGACAATATTTTTCATATCAATTGAGTACCTACCACTTACAATTTGTCACATTAGTAGGTGTCAAGTTTTTTGTGTCCCTAGATTTTCTTAGAAAATATAGAAAATTAATTACAAGTGCATGGTCAATCAATGTTATTTTTTATATTAAACCCTGTTGTTTTGGGGCAGTAGTAGAACACATCAAAGAAGCTGAATCAATTCTTTATTGTGCGGTCTCTTTTGCACGTAATCTTGTCATTCTCTAATGGAGAGATCTCATGATGCTTCTCTAGCTAACTTCTAATAGCTGTTAGGAAGTTCTTTGTTGTGATAGATATGCTACACATGACAAATGCAAGTCACAGGAGTCATCTTGATTAAACACTTTGATGCTAACTGATTCATAAAATAGAAAAATAAACAAATTTGATGAAATTGCATACTTCCCTAGCCTAATTCTTTTGTCAATAACATCATATGAATGTTGATTTAGACATGGACTTCTAATGAAGTAGAAGACTTATTATGCACGTAATGGACAAGAACTCAGTTCATTAGCCACTCATGTGCTCGAAACAAAAGAACTAAACCATGCCATCTATGTATGGAAGGTCGTGGATGTTGAAGGTTCCACAATGACTATGAACATAATCAAGTTTTATTGTTTATAAGCTCGTTCAAAACTTTGGCAATCAATTCCCACAAACATAACGCCATGTATTTATCAATCAAAATAGCATCCTCAGGTACATCAACATCCACCATGGTGCACTAGTAAGAGTTTTGTGTTGTGCTTACTATTTGAACAACATCATCATCTGGACTAGCGTCAGATTTTATTTCTACTAGTCGCAGACCCACGCGATGCGTGGAAATAGATAATTATTTCATAGTTATAGTATAATATATAATTTTTTCTCTCTAAATTTTGTGGAAAATAATTTTTTCTCCCCAAAAATAAAACAATCTCTAAAATTATATTTCATTTATCTATCTCAAAAAATATATCATCATGTTATTATTTGGACTCTTTTAGTTGATATTATTCATTTTTTAGGCAGACCATATTTTTTAAAATTATGTTACTATACATTATGTTTTCCTAATTTTTTTAGTACAATTAAACTATTTAAGTCTCAAATATATTATCCAAATTTCTCCTTTTCTTAAAAGAGATTATTATTATTTATAATTTTTCTTATCCTAGGAGTAGTTTTGAACTATTAATTGGGTTTTGTTTGCTAATATAGATACATTAGATTAGAACTGCATATTTCTTAGACATTTCTAAAAATATTTAAAATAATATGTAGAAAAAAAAAGTAGACTTTATATCTAAAATTGAACACTTTAGTTTCTCCAAAAAAAAAAAAAAATTGAATATTTCTGTAGGGTCCAAATTTGTTGGGCCAGGTTCTAACTCTCTGTATTGCGAGCCCAACAAATTCCCAACAATAAATTTGTAGAGAGCGGGTTAAACAACTGGGCTGGGTTTGGATTTAGCAACGATTCACAATCCTCCTCCACCTCGTTATACGTTTCCCAGAACCTATCTGAGTACGACTTCAAAGTCTCACCTCCTTTCATGATAACGGACAGTAGAGACGCCACGGATTGAGGTACCCTTCGGCAGGTGACGAAACGGGACCCAAAAACCTGGGTTAGCTCTTGGAAAGAACTGATAGTGTTGGGCTTCAGACCATCAAACCATCTCATGGCTATTGGCCCCAAGCTGGATGGGAAAACTTTGCACATGAGGGCCTCGTCCCTGGAGTGAACTGCCATTCGCTGGTTAAAATGACTCACGTGTTCCACTGGGTCGGTCCGGCCATTATAGATGGTGAATGTGGGCTGGTGGAAGCGTCGAGGGAGTCTGGCGTTTTCGATATTACGGGTAAAGGGAGATCTGGAGATTTGATCCAGAGCTTTACTCATAGCATCGTTCCCTGCCCCCCTCGGTAAGGGACTTTGAGGGTTCCTCTCGCCATAACACATTTCTTCGTAGGCAAAGGGCTCGCTGATTGACGTCCGATGTTTCCGTCTGTAGCTGATATCCCGTTCGTCGCCAGAATCTTCCTGAGAGTACGAGGGACTGCGCTTCCTCTTCGCATGCCGCAACTCCCTCTTTAACCTGTCGATCTCCTTCTGCATGTCCTTGTTTTTCTCTGCATGGGACATGTGGCTCTCTCCATGTGAATGGTTTTGATCGTCGTGTGCGGTGTGCACACTTCCCTCACGGTCCTGCCTACGTTCCAAATGAAGAAACGGATCGGTGTGCTTAGATGACCTGGACTCAGCTGGTCGTTGCCTTGGTTCAGCCATCTTTTGAGGTGTTGCTTCCACCTTTGCTCTAGCTATTTCCCACAGACGGCGCCAATTGTAGGGTCCAAATTTGTTGGGCCAGGTTCCAACTCTCTGTATTGCGAGCCCAACAAATTCCCAACAATAAATTTGTAGAGAGCGGGTTAAACAACTGGGCTGGGTTTGGATTTAGCAACGATTCATGCAAGCAGACCAATAAAAAGAATTTAGACTAGCCTTTAACAAGAATTTCTTCGGTCCGAAGAGCTTTAGTATTTAAGAACTTAATGAATACAATTTTTTCTCTCCCCTTCCTCCGTGAGGCTTGCCTCTCTTATATATGCGCTCCCCTCTCATCTCCACCGCACACTTGTCCTTCGTCTGCACGCCCTCTTAAGTGCCAGTCACATCAGCCGTTTGCTTTATCCTGCAGTGAGTGGTGATGGGTGTGGACGCACTGTTCAGGTGTCTTCTCCACATAAATGCGGCCAGAGAAGTTGCTGCAGCGCATTAAATGCGGTGGTGGCAGCTTTATTAGCAGGGGATTTCATGATAGCCACTCAGTTAGACACGCGCAGAGCTTAATCCTCGCAGGGAAACCCTCAGCATATCCGTTTGATCAAATTCTGAGCTGATCCGATGGATATGGCCCCTTCGGCTCAACCAGTTGTCTTCGGACGGAGCCTTTGTCCCTCATAGGTTGCTTTCTCATCAGGATGGTGAAGCGCAGATACTATTAGCCTCTTCGGATGGATAATCGTATTTGGACTGGGCCCCAGGCCCAACATATGGCTTTGGGCTTTCTCACCCACAATTTCATTTATCGAAATGAAAGAAAATAATTTGTATAACAATATAAAGAGAACATGATCAAACAAATAAAAATTGACTACATGCACTTTCAATTATTAAGATTAATTGCCTTTAACTGGACTTTCGTATTGAGCTTTATCATCTTCCACGTCATTATTCTCTTTATTATTTATTTTTTGCTTTTCGTTTTTTAACAATATTAAATATATAAATATATTGACTTTACAAATTCATCTTAGGCAATTTTAATTTTAAATATTCATTTACTTGAATTTTGATGTTATAACTAAATAATAAATCAATGAAAAATTAAAACAAATAAATTGTCTATACATATTCATCTTGGGTTGTTTTAATAGTTGATAATCACATTCATATCCATAGCCAAGATTGTATTTTGATATAAATTCAAAATCTCACTTTCAAAATAACTAAGTATTATGTCAAAAAAAATCAAACAAAAGCTATAAGAGGGAGAGAGAAGACTTGTGATGAAAGAAAAAAAAAACACACTGCCAAATTGTATTAGCCCAAAATAATATTATAAAAAAAATACAATGATTCATCAACCTAAAGTAAAATTGCAAGAAAGAGTAAATGAATTATATATTTATATATAAATGAGATGAGTTCAAGTTACATCATTTTTATACCTCGCCGTCACATTGCCCATTAAAATTAACCCACTTAAAAAAATGCAACCCAAGAACAACAACACAATTACAATTAATCTTCTAATACTTTTCTGATTCATAGGCTGTTTTCAAATTTGTTATTGTACTAAATTAATGTATTAGGATTATTTTAAAAAAATAATTGATTAGATTAAATCAAAAATCAAGGAGGAAAACAAAACAACTTAAAATACAAAATTGCACCACATCAACCATAAGTAAAGTTCTAAAGAATACAAAAATTTATCAACCTAAAGTAGAGATGCAAGAAAAATAAAATCAACCAAAAATTGAGAGAGAGAGAGAGAGAGAGAGAGAAATAACCTTTTGTTTGTGAAGAAAAACTATGCAAAGAATGGAAGAGAGAATGACAAATTTATAGTAAAATGGTGTGAATAAGAATAGACAAAATAAGGAAAGATGAAGAGAAAGATGAAGAGTGGTATTAAAGTAGGGGGTAGTGGGGAGATGAAAAGGTAAGAGAGTAACAAATGTTGGACAAAGTCTAAATATTAAAAAAAAAAAAAAAAGAGTAAATGTTTAAAAAAAATTATTGAAAATTAGAAATAAATAGGATATTGACGTGAACGCTGATGTGGCTCAACTGGAGTGTAGCAACAATAAATGCTACGTTTCAGCTTTTAGATATATATAGAATATATAGAATAGATATAGATTTTGAAAAAGAGAGAAAATATAAAGAAAAGAAAGAGAGGAAAATATATAACATGTGATTGCTTCAGCTTTTATATATATATATATATATATATATAGATGGTGGAATTAAATTAATAAGAAGTGGGGTTTATGGTGGAGATAGTGGTGGGAATTAAATTAAAAAGAAGTGGGCTTTATGGTGGAGATAAGGATGAGATTTATTTTATATTTGTTAGTATTTTAAAATTTGAAAAAACTAATTTTAAATTGTTGAACAATTACAAAAAATATGATGGAAATGACATGGCTGCTGATGTGGCTCAACGTGAGCATAGCAACATTAAATACTATGTTTCAGCTTTTAGTAATATATAGATAGATAACTGGACACAAAATCAAGGGTGTACTAATTAAGAATTTTGTGATGGGCCAATACTATTTGAACAGCATCAGCTGGACTAGAAATTATGATGTATTTTTAAGTACAAGAAACAAAAAAAAGGTACAAAATAACGGATACAACGGAAACAATTCAATAAGAAAGCATCTCTAGTAGGCTCTTTAAACCCATCTTTAGAGTGCAAGCCCAAAAAAATCAGCTCTAACAGCCTCTTTAAAATTCAAAATTTTGCAAATTATTATTGGAGTTGCTACAGTAGACTATGAGAGCACTATTCACTCTCCGAACGATTTTCTCATCTTAAAAAAAAACTCCACAGTTGAATAAAATAAACAATTTTTTCTCTTTCCTCTCATCCTCTTTGTCTTCTCTATGCTTCTCCATCCTAACTCCTTTCTTTCTCTCTCAAATATATCTAAACCGAGAAGATGCACAATCAAAAAACAACACAATCTTATTATCAAAAAACTAATTAAAAAGTAGAGAAGCCGATTTGACCCAATTCGGGCCACATGCACAGAGTTTCAACAAGTCAAACCAAAAGAACACGCCTCCACATGGACCACATCTCTGAAGACCTTCTCGATTTTCTGTTGGAACTCGGAACTCGGACAACTCGACGTAATCGGAAGGCAAAACAAGCCCAATTATCTACAAAGAGAATTGGTGGCAGCCTCACAATTAATGAGCCAAGAATGCAAATCAAACCCACAAATTATAGACCACTGAAATTTTTTTTATCTCATTTATATGTCTGACTAAAGCAATACCTAACCCAATCCTTCCCAAAAGAAAGTTCCCGCGTGTTACTCTCTCGTTTCCTCACCATTTCCCTTCTGTTAAAAATCACCACACCAACCAGCCAGTTCATTTCGCACCCTTTTCTGCTCAGCTTCCTCCAAAAGACCAATTATTCAGTATTACACCATTACTCTCTACTTCCTTTCTCCTCCAATTTCTCTCTTTGAATCTTCCAATTTCTCTCCTTGACTCAAACCCAAAATCATGGCTACGACCACGACAACTAACACCAACACTGGCCGTCGGGAATGGGATGGAATAATACTTGACATTTCATCACTATTCCCAGCCACCAAGTCTGAGACTGATAGTAGTTCACTATTCTCTCGTCCCAATTCCAATTCCATAATTAATTTTGTTAAAAAGATGTCCTATCAAGATGTCCATTGAATTTGACCATTAAACTCCTATAGCTAGACAAGACCACTTTTTTAGGTTTCTATCATTTTTAGAACCTTGGACAAAAAAAAAAAAAAAAAAATGGTTGACTTTCATCTTTGCAATATGGGTTACCCCATGAGGATATGTATTGTGTTTTATAATGGTTATGAGCTAGGGTGTCCAATTGGTAAGGGAGAGAATTGAGTTTGATGCTAGTTTCCGTTGAAATTACGTTGTCTAGTTTGATAGTCTCTAATGCATGCCTTACTTACTGCTTAGCCTTAAAATGCAAATTATTAATTTCGAGCGAAACTCGAGAACTAATTTTACAACACAAACCACTCTTATTTATTTGCAGATTAGAGTGTGCTAACCTCATAACCCTCTCAAAGAATAGAATTCGTACTGATCATGAAATTCAAAAGATAATTAGAAAGTCAAACAAAATTGTTTGGTTAGCAAGTACTGATTATACATTTTTGTTTGCGTTGTTGCTAAATCAGAAGTGTGTGTTTTCTTCCAAAACCAACGAAAGCATCTTGAAACTTTTTAGAAATTATCCTCAAGAATAATCTATCAATGCATCTGACATCCTCAAGTAAATCAACATCCTCAAATGAACCAAACCATGCCTATATGGAGGTCTGTGAGTGTTGAATGTTCCACAATGACCATGAACATAAATCATTGTTTTTGAGCTGGTTCAAAAGTTTGATAAATCCAGCCTCCGCAAACTCAACAATGCAACTGAGATCATCAGGGGCATCAACATCCATCACTGGTGCATTAAGAAATTTGTGTTGGGCTATTTACTATTATCTAGACACAAAAATTATGATATACTTTAGTACAAGATATAAAATAATGGATACAACGAAAACATTCAAAGCTGCATACTGTTAACATTGACATCCAATTGTCTACAAAAAGCTTTGGAAGCAGGGTAGCCCTCACAAATAATAGGTCAAGAATGCAAATAAAGCCCACAAACCATAATGAACACCAAAAAAGAGAGATCCTCTAAGTACGAGGACTAGCATATACCCCCACAAGAAAGTTCCCTCGCTTTTTCGTCTTCTGTTAATTCTGAGTTCTGACTATTTCAAATAAGACTAAAACCAAACCCCTGAAATTATTGCCAGGACCATGATTACTAGCATCAACAATGGCGGCGAGACCAAGTCAGTCCCGCCACGGCTCATTAATTCCTCGTTCTATTTCTATCTTCCAAAGCTTCCTTTCTCTTTCAACTTCTCTCTTTGACTCAAACCCCAAAAAAAGATCTCTACGACCATCATGACTGACATCAACACTGCTCAGCACCTTGTGCAGAGTTTGAACACATCAGCGAGGGCCGAAGAAAACGACAAGGAGAATTTGATCGATCCAAAGGCTGTGGATGAGCTCAGAGAAATCGAGACGAGAATGGTTCGCCAAGTATATAGAGAAAGAAGTGTGTCACTTGTAGCAGGGTCGTTTTTTCCATCAGCCAAGTCGGAAGCTGGCAGTGGCAGTTGGGATTGGAATGAAACAAATCCAGACTCCCCTATTAACATTTCATCACTCTTCCCATCCAACAAATCTGAGACTGATAGCAGTCCAGAATTCTCTCGTTCTAATTCTGATTCCATAATGTCAATCTTCTCACCAGCCACATCTCCAATAGACAGTCCCGAAAACTATGAAATAATAGTTCGAAGTCGTTCCATACCCTCATATTCCATAATGTCAATCTTCCCACCCGCCATGTCTGAAATAGACAGCCCCGATAATTATGAAATAATATTTCGAAATCCTTCCATACCCTCATATTATCACTTCTTCCCACCAGACATGTCGGACTCTGACAGTTATGGATCATCAACTCCTAATCATCAGCTTTCCATACCATCATTATATTTCCCACCCAATGATTCAGAGACTGATAATAGTAGTTCACTAGTTAATGGAATTTCTTTGGATGAGCGCGTCGTGATCTTAGAGATTAAGAAGTTGAGCGTCAAAGAGGTGCAGAAAATCAAGTGGAATTTACTGGATAAGAAGATGGAGAAATGGATTCAAGCTGTGAAGATTTTGGTTAGGTTGATTCTCAGCGGCGAGAAGAGTCTGTCTGATCAGATTTTCAGTGGCACTGATGAAATCAAAGAGATTCGCTTCAATGAAACCGTGAAAGGTTGTGTGACGCGGCTATTGGATTTTGGTAAAGCCGCTGCGAGTGGGAGAAGATTGCCTGAGAACCTCTTTAGGATACTCGAAATGTATGATGTGATGGCCAAGGCATTGGCGCAATTGGAAGGGTTGATTACTGACAATGTCGTGATCAATGAGGCCAAAGACGTGCTCGTCAAGCTTGGGGAGGCAGCCAGCTGGACATTTTTGGAGATTGAGAACGCAAAACAGAATGAGTCCTCGGTGAAAGGTATGCAAAGCGGTGGGATTCACCCGCTAACACAGTACGTAATGAATTATGTGCAGTTGATTCTGGATTATAGTGATTCTATGAACTTGTTGGAAATTGGTGAAGATGATGATAGTGATGATCACTTGAAATTGACTCCGGTGGCTAGGCGGGTGTTAGTGCTAATAACATCTTTACTGTCTAATCTTGAGGAGAAATCGAAGCTCTATAAGGATCGTGCATTGCAGTATATCTTTCTGATGAATAATATTCTGTATATAGTAGAGGAGGTGAAGGGTTCGGATGATCTTATGAGTCTATTTGGTGATGATTGGGTTTTTGAGCGTTTTGGGCTTATAAGGCAATACGTGATGAATTATCTAAGGGCTTCGTGGACCTACCCATTGTATTGTTTGAGGGATGAAGGAGTTGGTGGGAGCTCAAATAATGCCTCAAGGGTCGCTTTAAAGGAGAGATTTAAGAATTTCAATTTGTGTTTTGAGGAAACCTACAGGGTTCAAACTGCATGGAAGGTACCTGATGATCAACTCGGAGAAGAGCTTAGGATATCTATATCGGAAAAGGTAATCCCGGCTTACCGATCATTTATGGGAAGGTTTCGGAATCTAGTAGAGAGTGGAAGGCATGATGGGAAATACATAAAGTACACAGCAGAAGATTTAGAGGGTTATTTGTTGGATTTGTTTGAGGGATCACCGCGAGTACTGCAGAAAAAGTACATAGGATAAAGGAGGACTCTTGCTGTAATGAAGGACTAGTTGGAAAGGAGTGTGCCTGTTAAATGAAGCTTGATTGTATGATGTCCATTTTTGTTGTTGTTAATGTTATAAACATGAGTTTATAATGTGCTATAGATTTTAGTTTTTGTAGGTAAATCACCATTTTCTACGAAGTAACTTTATGTCCAAATGTACTTAGTTGGACACCCTATGGGCTACTTGATTGTATACTAGCTAGTAGCTATTCTAGCAAGTTTATATTTTTATATCAATTTTGTTCTTGCAATTCTATTGCTGAGTGTATCTGCTAGTGTTTTCTTCCAAAGGTGCATGTTTTCATCCACAACCAACTGAAGCATCATGGAACTTTTTAGAGATCATCCTCAAGAATAATCTTAGAGTAATTTCTCTCTGTCCCCCTAAATGATAGGTTCACATTTAATCCCGACAAAATACATCATGCTGTTAACAAAAAATTCTTTAATCAAGCAATGTCCAAATAGTGAATTTCTCCCATCATGAACTTGTGAGTTTTCTGTTTAATTTTGAATTGGCAAAAATTGTTAATGGCATATCATAATCAATCAGGAGGTTGATTTCTTTATAATAGTGTAGTGGGTCCTTGAAGTTGGCCCCATAGTTTTGGGGGGCAGAGCACAATTATTAAATACATAAATATATCAACTAAGTATTGAATGCGTGGTTAATTATTGGGATTATCATATTGATGACAACCTTGAAAGCATTGAGGAATAATCTTTTTAGTATATATAGAAAATGAGCATCGAATATTGAGATTAAAATGTACAAATGCTGATGAAGGATGCAGTATCAGTTGAAGGATGGTACCGTACAAATGCTGATGAAGGATGCAGTATCAGTTGAGATTTAAATATGTGGGATTGTTGTCGTTTACTAGTTATTCATGGATTCTTATTGTTATGTTTTAGTATGCAGTATCAGTTGAAGGATGGTACTGTAGGACTGAGCCACATTTCCACCTTTGGTTGTGGTTTAAATGCCTATTATGTTTCTGTTGTTTAGAGGTAGCTTTGTGAATGTAGTTCTACAACTTGCAAGTAATGCCTTTGTTTTTTGGGTAGATCTTATTTTGGTAATCACCAAGTGGAATTTGGAAGAGTTTTTTTTTCCTGTAACCACTTCCCACCTAAAATTGTTCCAGGGTGATTGGAGCAAATAACCCCCCATGCTTTTAGACAAGTGTTACACAAAAAGTGCCATATCTGGTCTTGAAACTTATGGATCTTATCTGAGGGATTGGACTTCAATGCCAGTAATTGTAACTTCGATATCTTATCTATTCATTCAGCATCAGTCAATACAAGTTACATGGAGAGCAGAGCATTTGGTGAGGAGAACAAGTGATCAATATTTCCCACCTCAACTTGATCTAGTTTCCTATTCTTTTCCACCTCTAATTACAGAAGAAATAAAAACTACTAAATGTGAAGACCTGCTCCTACTTTGTAGCATGAGAAGTGAGGTGTAACATTCTTCTTGAGTTTGTGTGCGCGTTTCACCTCTACTTACATAAGAACTGCTCCTGCTTGGTGGTGCAAGTAGTGAGCTATGTGTTTGTGTTTTTTCTCCAATCTCCTCTAGCTCAAAAAGAATCTCATCTTGTAAGATCGTTGTGAAACTCATGGATCTTATCTGAGGGATTGGACTTAAATGACAGTAATTGTAACTTATTTCGGTATCTTATGATCTTATCTATACATTTTTCTTTACTAGGCATTAGCTATATGGTAGCCTCCTTATTGCATTTGGTATTCCATCTATCAATTCTACTCGACACAAAACTTATGATGTGCTTTTAGTACAATAAACAAAAAAAGTTACAAAATAATGGATACAACGAAAACAATACAATGATGCATATTATATTTGAAAAGTTACATGACTTACTTTTACCAAAAAAAAAAAAAGGTTAAATGACTTGCATCATGTGTGAATGCATCCATACTAGCAGGGCTTCCCTTACAAATAATGGGCCAAAAATTTAAATGAAGCCCATACACCATTAAAAAAAACACCAAGAAAGACCACAGAAATTTCTATCTCAATTTTTGGCTAAAACTGTGCCCAACCCAATCCCATTAAAAAATATACTCCCTCTGTCCCATTTTTTTTGTCCTCTATTCTATTTTGAAATGTCCCAAAATATTGTCCTGTTTCTAAAAATAAAAATTATTAATTTACTAATGTTCCTATTATATCCCTATTAATTTACTTATTCAATTTTTTGATAATTTTTTTTAAGGGTTGTTTTGAAAATTTATACATTTTTAAAAGGTAGGCAAGATAATAAATGATGTTCTCTTAAAAAGTTTGACTTTTCAAACAGGACAAAAAAAATAGAACGGAGGGAGTATATAATAATAATAATAATAAAGAAATCCTTTTAATACGCACTATACAAGAAAGTTGCTGGGCGTTACTTCCTTATTTCCTCGAAGGTCACACTTCCTTTCTACTAAGCTTCCTCAAAACCCAAATCTCCAATTTTCTCTCTATTCGGCGTTCTGACCATTTCCAAATAAGACAAACTAATTACTGTATTATATAAAATTATCACTATGACCGCGAGTACTAGCATCAACAGTGGTGGCGTCGGTCCTCCCCACGGTTCATTCCTCTTTCTATTTCTCTCTTCCAAACCTTCCTTTCTCTTTCAATTTCTCTCTGACTCAAACCCCAAAATCATGTCTACGACCACCATGACTGGCATCAACACTGCTCAGCAGATCGTGCAGACTTTGAACTCACCAGTGAGGGCCGATGAAGACAACGAGGACAATTTGATCGATCCAGAGGCTGTGGATGAGCTCAGAGAAATCGAGACGAGAATGGTTCTCCAAGTGTATGGAGAAAGAAATTTGTCACTAGTAGCAGGGTCATTTTTTCCATCAGCCAAGTCGGAAGCTGGCAGTGGCAGTTGGGAATGGAATGAAACAAATCCAGACTCCCCTCTTAACATTTCATCATTCTTCCCATCCAACAAGTCTGAGACTGATGATAGTAGTCCAGAATTCTCTCGTTCCAATTCCGATTTCATAATGTCAATCTTCTTACCAGCCACATCTCCAGTAGACAGTCCCGAAAACAATGAAATAACACTTCGAAGTCGTTCCATACCCTCGTATTCCATAATGTCAATCTTCTCACCGGCCCGATCTGAAATAAACAGTCCCGATAATCATGAAATAATCGTTCAAAGCCGTTCCATACCCTCATATTATCACTTCTTTCCACCCTACATGTCAGACAGTGACAGTTATGGATCATCAACTCCTAATCAGCTTTCCATACCATCATTATATTTCCCACCCAACAAGTCAGAGACTATTAATAGTAGTTTAGTAAGTAATGGAATTTCTTTGGATGAGCGGATCTTAGGAGGGATCAAGAAGATGGATAAATGTATGCAAGCTGTCGATATTCTCCAAAGCAATCGCATCGTTGATCTGATGTTCAGACGCACTGATGTATACGAAGAGATTCGCTTCAACAGAACCTTGTTGAATTTCAGTCGAGCCGTTGCGCTTGGAGGAAGAACGCCTGAGAATCTCTTTATGATACTAGACGCGTATGATGAGATGGCCGAGGCGATGGAGCAATTGGACAACGATCTTGAGATCAATCAGGCAAGAGCGATGCTCACCGGGAGCAAGACACTTATCGATCTTCAGAACAAGGAGCAGAATGCGACCTTGAAGAAACCGATGCAGTGTGGTGACATTCACCCACTGACGCAGACCATGATGAATTGTGTGAAATTGATTGTGAATTATAGTGATACTCAGAACTTGTTGGAAATTGGTGAAGATGATGATCAATTAGATGCTTTACGAAATCATGATAGCAATAGCTTGAAAATGAATCCGCTAGCTAGGCAATTGTTGGTGTTAATAAACTTTTTGGAGTCCAATCTCGAGAAGGAATCGAAGCTCTATGGGGATGGTACACTGCAGTATATTTTTCTGATGAATAATATTCTGTACGTAGTGCAGAAGGTGAAAGATTCGGATCTTGGTGGGCTATTAGGTGATAATTGGGTTCGTAAGCAACATGGGCAGATAACGCAATATGCTATGAGTTATCTTAGGGCTTCATGGACCAAGGCGTTGGATTGTTTGAAACTTATCTATTGGGACTCGAGTGGTAAAGCCTTGAGGGTGGTTTTGAAGGAGAGATTTAAGAAATTCAATGCATGTTTTGAGGAAATTTATAGGGTTCAAACTGCTTGGAATGTCCCCGATGCTCAACTCCGGGAAGAGCTTAGGATATTTATATCACAAAAGGTAATCCCGGCTTACCGCTCATTTACGAAAAGGTTTGGGTGGCAATTAGAGGGGGAAAGGCACGCTGGGAAATACATAAAGTACACCGCAGATGATTTAGGGAATTATTTGATGGATTTGTTTGAGGGATCACCGCGAGTACTGTGCCCTGCTAGGGCTAGTCGGAAAAGACTGTCCCTGTTTAATAGAGCTTAATTATATGATGTTGATTTTTGTTTTTTTTTAATGTTATAAACTTGGGTTTTTATGAATGTTAATTATCTTTCACGCTGTATACTGTAATAATTCATGTACATGTATGTGCTGTAGATTTTAGCGTTTGTAAGTGAATCACCAATAATAAATATTGCTCTGAAATATCTGTCCACACTTTATTGGGCGCCCGTGGGCTACTTGACTGTATACTCGCTATTCTGGCATGTTTGTGTTTTTATATCAATTTTGTTATTGCAGTTCCATTGCTGAGTGTATGTGCTGGTTAAAAAACCAGTCGTTATTGTGTAAAGTGGGATTTCACAAATATTTATTACTGTAGATTAGCTCTTCTTCTTCTGTTTAATTGAATAGGATATCTGGTGTATGATTGGAGCCAAGTTATAATAATCAAAATGCGCATTGATTCCATATATTCTTTCATAAATATGAGATATTTGAACGTTGATAGTAATTAACAATTTTTCAAATATGATATTAAATGGATGAATTGATGAGTGCTGAAGCAAGAAGGATACAATAAGAGTTGGATCATTTGTGAATTGTGTAAAGTAACACTGACAAGATGTGATGGAGTAGATTACAAGGGTTTTGTCACTTCCAACAAAAGTCAATGATTGCATCGACATGGAAGTCAACTGACACAAGTTAAGGGCTCTCCCTGAATGAAAGGAAGGCCATTAGGTTAAGTTCGTAGGTAAAGACAAGGATCACTTATAAAATGTTGTACACTACGATATATGGGTCATTTTTTTCGATAATAATAAACATCATGTTGATTCTACAATTTTCATTCACATAATAAACGTCATGTTTAATTTTTCTCTCTTCCTAAACGTGTACACTGTACCAGTTAAGACAAATGTATCCATCTTCTAGTGTTATAGATTTCCAACAGAAACATATACAAAACTATGTCGATCCATCTAGAATTTTCAAAGTTGCTGTTCAACACCAATTGCTCATGTTAAAACTTTTTACTAGTTATTGTGTTGAGATTATGAGCTTTAAATGCCTCAGATGCAAAACTAGTCTTGGAGTTTGTGGAAGAATCGTTTGTCTTCTTAAATTTATGCACTTATTAAGGCAGATTTTTAAAGCTATATCAAGAGATCATCCTCAATAATAATCTTAAGAGTTGATTCCACTTTGCCACCTGAATTATGGGTTTAAATTTAATTCAACACTAAACTTTAAAACTAAGCAATGAGTCACTAACTGATTGATGATAGGCAAAATACTCCATGTTGTTAACAATTTCTGTCAAACGAAAAATTCTGAAATCAAGCAATGTCCAAATGGTGAATTATGATCTTACGAATTTTCTACTAAAATTTTGGATTGGAAAAAAAATTGTTTCATGGCACAAGGAATTTTGCATATTGTCAATATGAGGAAATTGATTGCTCAATTTTATAGTCTGGTGGGGAGGTTGAAGTTAACCCCATAGTTTAACTATGGGGGCAAAGCCCAATTAACCCATAATCTTAAATACATAAATATATCAACCAAGTGATTGAATGCTTGGTTTATCATTGGGATCAGCCTATTGATGACAACCATCAAAGCACTGTGGAATAATCTTTTTAATATAAAACATATCCACTGTCTAACAGAGTATTGAGATTAAATGGACAAATGTAGATGAAGAAGGGATCTCTTTATTAGATTGTAACACTGGGGAAAAATATACAGAAAAGTTAACTCAGTCACACTGTGATAAAATTAATTACAAGTGCTTGCCTATGTAACAATCACCATAATCAACCCATCTCCAAGAAACCAAAGGACAAGGAGAGATCATTTCAAGAAAACAAAACTTGCAAAAAAAAAATTGTCAATCGATGTTATTCCTGATGTTAAACCCTGCTGTTTTGAGGCAGTGGCAGAACACCATCAAAGAAATCGCCAAAGTAGCCACGGGGCTCATGTACTAGCTTTGAGATAATGTCTCTCAGTGTAATAACTCCCTCCAAATTCCCATCACTATCGACAACATATATCCGGTGAATCTTATCAGAATCAAGCAGTAGAATCAATTCTTTCATTGTGTGGTCCCTTTTGCACGTTATCATGCCAGTCACTAATGGGCAGTTCTCATGACCTTTCTCTAAGTAGCTTTTAACGGCTGTCAGGAAGTTCTTTGCTGTGATAGATCTGTTATACATGTCAAATGAGCGCAACAAGAGTCATATTGATTGAACACTGTATGGACCATAGAACTAAGAGCCTAAATTTTTTTGCTGAAATTGCATACTTTCCTAGCCTATTTTTTATTTTTTTTTTAATTTTTTTATTTATCAACAACTTCGTATTAATGTTGATTTAAACATGGACTTACAATGAGAATAAGATTTATGATGCAAAAAATAGACAATTAGTCAAATTTATAAGCCAATCATGTACGCAAACAAATGAACTAAACCATGCCACATATATCAAAGGATCACGGAGGTTGGCTGGTTTTGAGGGTTCCATAATGACCATGAACATGACTGAGTTTTATTGTTTATGAGCTCCTTCAAAACTTTGGCAATCAATTTTGTTGTAATGTCATTAATTCTAGGGATTGCAAGAGTGCAGGTAGAGTTATCCAAGTAACCCATCTTACTGCCATCACTAATTATTTCCTTTAGAACTTCAAGGATCAAACATAAGACACAACAGAAACAAAAGACACAATTTTGGAAATTAGCTCGGCTACAAACCTATAATCATGGTAGATTTCTAGAGCAGTTAGCAAGAACTGAACATTTCTTAAGCTTATATTGCCCACTGCCCTGCTACTACCCTTTTCAATAACAGGAACCCTCCAATCCTCTTTTTCCTCATTAGCTTAAATGCCTGGAGCACCGGTTCATCCTCATGGACCTACATTAAAAATTAATGTTATAAGAGAATTTATTAAGATGTGAACATGCGTCTAGGCTAATCTTCATCCCAATAATTATCAAGTTTTCTGCCCATGAATATTTCTAATAGCTTAAATATCATTGATAAAACATAAAAGACATTTTCTTAGCAAATGAAGGCAAGTAATCACCCTTTTTCACCATGGGGCATTTTTGTAGACCAAGTCTGGACAAAAATAAAATTGAAAATCCTCACAATTTATTTATTTTGTGACTAGTGCAGGTAATGAGACAAGAATGCATATTGAGCTAACACACCATCCCAAGAATGTATATAGAGCTAAAACACCATAATAAACACTAACAAAGCACACAGAAATTTCTATTTAATCTAGTTACATTGATCTGTTTTTAAAATCCTAACAATTTATATAACTTAAAGGTTAAATGTATCAACAAAAATACCTTAGAATAAATGTAACTTCCAATTCCAAATATAGATGTATGTTTTAAGACTGATCTCTTAATGCATAAAAAATTTGTATAATTATGGCTTTACAAGCAAAGTTTAAGCATTATGCAGTGAGAATGAACATAACAAACTTAGTATCACAAACATAAACTGAGAAGAGAAATACACCTTGATAATACGATTTGGTGTCATCACTTGAAGTCCAAGCTCAGATAATCTCTTGGTTCCCCAACTTTCAAACCACTGAAGTCCAGCACATTCTGCTAGCATATGAATGACAGCAGATTGTGTGATGATGTTTTCAATTTTACCTTCACCCAAATCAAGCACAGGAACACAAGTTGGGATGGCCAAAGCTAGTGTGTGTGCGTAGCGAGGTGTAATATTTTTCTTGAGTTTGTGTGTGTTTCACCTCTACTTACAAAAGAAACAAAAAATCTAAATATGTAGAACTGCTCCTGCTGTGCGAGTAGTGAGGTATTATTTTTTGTTGAGTTGTGTGTGTACACGCTCATGTTCTTGAATCTCCTCTAACACAAAAAAAAAAAAAAAATAATAATAATAAATAAATAAATAAATAAAATTTCCCCTTGTAAGATCATTGGGAAGAGGGTGGTTAGTTTAAGTCTAAAGACTCATCACTTCTGTGAGTGTAATGGGATTGGCTTGACACAAACACTACATGGTGCTAAAATGGTCACGCGTCAGTCTAGCACTGGACGGAAGCATTGCCTGTGTGTAAATTATCAGCCAAAAAGTGTGTACGAGATACACACGCATACAAAACGGGCAGATTTAGGTTAGAATTTTGAAGCTTGGGATAACCATCTAACCAACTACAAAGCAATCAGCAAAGAGGAGGTAATTTAATCCTTTATTTTATGTAAAATTCAACGAGTCAATGTGAGAGATTCTGCCGTGTGTTAACAAAGATTGAGTTCTGAATGAATCGTACATTCTCTGCCATTTAAATTATGAAACCTATTAGGTGTCCCAACAGAAGCTGCTCCTAGCATACTTTAGCAGTGAATTTTATATATCAACTAGTCGCAGACCCGCGCAATGCGCGGGAAAAATTTTTATTTACTATAGTGAAAAATACTATTTCTATTTTAAGAACTCAAATGGTAAAGCTAAAAGCTGTTCATTCCTAACTAATAGTTAAAAAAGAAATTTTTTCTCAATAAGCATACATTAGACAATCTACTGCTCTCAAATAACAATAGCATTTAGTTTATTATGAGAGCACAAAAATTTCTAGATTGGGAGCTAGACTACACAAGATATACCAACTAACCACCCACACTGCTGCGATCCAAACAGTTCACCAAACTATTCAATGGATAAGAGCGATGAGTAGTGTCTACAAAGGGCATGGTTGTAGTGAACGTGAGCTAATGACTCATGCAGTCATGCTTACAAAGAATTCCTCATTAATTGAAGATAAACGATATTGAAACTTTACCCTATGCAAGTAAAGCATAAAATATGTTCAGCAATTGCAACACCAGTTTAAGAAATTAAAGCCAAAATATCTTAGAATCCCAAGTAACCTCATAACTATGACACTGATACAGAGTGTTGAAACCCAAGCAGGTTCTTCTATAAAGTAATTATATCTCCATAGTAACTAACCCCTATATATGCTTTGATTTCAAGCTCTCAGTAGAGTTTGTCACAAAAGATATACCAACCCACTGTGACACATTTCTTTGAAGATTGGAACTTCTCTGGGTGGGTTTCATTAGGGAATATATAGATTTTTTGTAAAAATATATATGATTTATGAATATTAAAAGGGATAATCAAACAGGGGGCCAACTTCAAAATCAAAGGTGATGACAATCTGTGCTACAAAAACCAACATTTTTAAGTAAAAACCAACTTAAGAAATCGAGGAGTAGATATAGTGGAGATAGCGACTTTACCACCAAATCTTAGATATGTGTTTGGTTCATTAAAACTACATCAAAAGGGAATCTCCTTCACCTACCAAATCATTTTGGGAACCTCGGGCCTGATAAATGGTGTGGGGTAAAATACACCAAGAGAGGAAACTACAATGATGCAAATTTGCTTTGAAAAAAAAAACATGCATATAGAGTTAATAGTCCAATTTTGTAAGGGATTAAAAAGACAAACCTTCAAATGTGCATTGTGTCATTTTCTCTCCCAATGCCAAATATTCCCATCATTCATGGTCCTAAACCTGGATTTGAAATTCCTTTAAATACATTTCAAAAATCATTTAGTCCATAAAAAGGGCAAGGTTACTCATGAATCTTGATTTCTAACCCTTAAGTGAACCACCCATGTTGTAGATGATTTACAAAAAAAAAATGCAATTTAATTTGACATGTAGATCATTACTAAAATATTGATACCCTCTAAGGTATATTTACATTTACATTTAAATTTATTTTATATGCACATATGCTCATTATGCATCTTTCATTATATTAAGAAAATACAAAACCATTTTTAACATTTAATGAGGAAAACCCCAAATTGAATTTATAGTTTTTATTTTTTTGCATTGGAGCATAAAACTGCTCGATTTAATTTAATAAAATATAAATACCTTTTATTAAGCATTGTGGCTGCAAAACATAGGTAAAAATTATGTGATATTTTGCACCAGTCATGTTTTTCAATAGAAAATATCTAATCTCTGAACATATTACAATCTCATCTGATGTTATCTCAAAATCTGAATATTAGTCCAATGGTATTGCAACATGTTTAAAAAAAAAATAACCAACACCCAGAATCATACAATCCCAACAGAGAAATTTCAAATTTTACAGTTAATTCAAACTCCTGATTTATTTTGCATCTAGTAATGGTGAAGTACTTGTTCATCAAATTTTATTGTATTGTTAGTTGTACCTATGCCCATTTGTCACCAAGCCACATCATGGGGTTCATCTAAATATCAAGTCTAGCTACCATTGGTTTGAAATATCAATGGATATTAAATTTATTAGTTTAGTTGCATAATCCAATTTGGATGGTGGACAACAGAGAATATATACTTTCGCAAGAAGATGCTTAAGAATTAGGAAACAATCTACCAACCCATTTTAAAATAAAACAGCAGCGTATAATCATACTAAATATGTTGAGTTTTGAATATATAATAAATAAACAATTGAAACACTCAGCTATTTTATCAAACAATTGGCATGCATCTAACAAAAGCAAAATTTAAAAGATATAGGAAGATGTAAAGAGAGAAGTGGGCAGTTTTCTAGAGAAGGCTCAAGGGCAGGGGAGAAAATAAAAGAAATTAAAGAATAAGAAGTACAGAAGAAAATAAAAGAGACAAAATACCTTGAGCTTTGGTAAGGAAGGAAGTAGCAAAGCGTACATGTATATTTGGATCCGAAGCACAGTTGGGACTTGGGAGAAGGAGATTGCCATTGATGGTGGAAGGAAGGACATTGGTATTTATATACATCCTAGAGAGAAACATTACACCGGTTCACTGTCTGTGTTGTAACTTATAATGGCAAGGTAGGAAACAAAACGCTTAAGCTGGAGAGTCTAAAGAGAGAGGGAGAGACAGTAGTCTGATGTGGTACAAAAGGAGGCCAACTGACTAATGGTTGAGGCACAAATGAATAATACAAATGGTTTTGTCAAAATTATCAAAATTTAATTATACCAATTGGAGAACCATCCAAATTAGTGGGAAAATTTCGGGATCTCATAAAAAAGGAAACACAAACTCTTTACTAATTTAATGGCCACCATTCCATACAGCTACATGCTTTACAATACAACCCAAGCCATTTAAATAACCTAGGCATGTAACGCAAAAGAAAGTAACCCAGCAGTAACCCAACAGTAACAAACGTAGAAAAGAAAAAAGAAACCATCAAGCAAAATAATAGAGCAAGAAATTGGGATGTAGGGAAACCTAGGCATGTAACATAATAGAAAGTAACCCAGCAGTAACAAATTCAACACCCTAACAAAAATGAAACCATCCACACCACAGATGAAATAGGCAGAAACAAATGTAGAAAGGAAGAAAGAAACCATCAAGCAAAATAATAGAGCAAGAAAATGGGATGTAGGGATACCTCAACTAAACCACCCAGCTTACATCAGTATTTATATAGATGTGAGGAGAGGAAGGAAGACAGAGAGGCTGCCGTTAGAATCCAAGACAGAAGCTGAAACCGTAGAACAGGAAGATGAAACCGTGAGAATCATAAGGTGTGGAAGGGGAAGAAACTAAACCTGAAACAATGAATAAGTTGTAACCGTGAAAACTTAAAGCTAAGTTGTATAAGTTGTAACAGACGGCCAGGGAATAGCATAAGTTGTAACGTGAAAAGCAATTAGGTTTGACAAAGGGAGTTAGTTGAAAAGGCTTTGGGGGTGGGCTTGGGCTTTATAGTGGATTTAAATATATAAGAAGTGGACTTTTAAAGCAGAGATAGGGCTAGATATAATTTTAGTTTTATTAGTATTTTATTAATTGGTAAAAACTATTTTAAAATTGAATTAAAAATTTAGAAAATATTATGGGAATGACATGGCGGCTGATGTGGCTTAATGTGAGCATAGCAACATTAAATGCTACGCTTCAGCTTTTAGTAATATATAGATATAGATTGTTTGATCTGATCCAGTAGCTAGGTCCTTTTTGCTAGTTTGGGCTGGAAATTATGACAAATATGTGGGATTTTTGCCGTATGCTTCAATCATTCATAGATTTTGATTGTTCTATCATTATCAGTTGAAGGAAGGTACTGTAGGAATCACAAGCCACATTTCTACCTTTATTTAAATGCCAATTTTGTCCAAGTTATTTTGAGTAACTTGTAAATGTAATTCCACAACTTGAAAGTAATGTCGCAAATCACCAAGTGGAAGATAGACGGGTTCTGTCTTGTAACTACTGATCTCCCAGACTCCCACATGCTTTTAGACAATTGTGACCCAAAAAGTGCCATGCCTGTTCCTGAAACTCTTGGATCTATATGATTCTTATGTGAGGGATTGGATATAAATGTCAGTTGTACGTTGTAACTTAATTCGACATTTCATCTATTCATAATCTTTCGTAGCCATTGGCTATATTGCAAGGCCCATATGACTTGATCAGTTGATCCAAGACGGCCTCCTTGCTGCGTTTGGTATTCCATTACTGCTGTGAGACTATATCCTTCTTCTCACATCTTATGGGGTCTACCTTCATGTGAGAAGGAGGGCTCATGTATCCAATACATGAGGTTTTTTTCCCTCTTGTACATTGTTTGTCACATCATACAATTGGGCTTTTGACTAAAAATCTTATTTTGGTCCTTAAAAGAAACATAATCTTTTAGTTACCGCAAATCAGCTTATGATCTAATTTATGGGTTTCAATTAGATTGACAAATAAAATCTCTTGTGTGCGGTTTGAAACCCACTTTTATATTTTATATTCACCTTTAAGGCCAAAACAAACAAAATAATTTATTTTTCACTATTCAACAGTACTCATGTTCTTAGAGACTTCCTATCAGGGAAGTCAATACTGTACTATTACCAATTGTACTGGACATTAAACTAGTATTGGTATTCTTTTAAAATGAATCAGATGAAATACGAGGTTGTACATGCAGAAATATGATGTTTTCGGTGTTTTGGCTGGTATAATAAAAAAAATTGTAAAAAAAAAAAAGTGATATTTAAGCTAATATATTTTATTAAAATACTTAAGTTATATTTAGGGTAGTCATAAAAGAAAGTTATATTTAGGCTCATACATATGTGAATTTTAAATTTCTATGTTGATAAACATAAAAATTAATAAATTCATACTTACATAAATAATACATACATATATATATAGAATTAAATAAATAGCAGAAATTCTAAAACAATACACTGGTATCGAAATATTTTATTCCTCTGGCTAAACCCAAATGACCTACAGTACAAAATTGACTCTTTTCTTCCTATAAAGATTGAGATTATCATGCAATTACCACCCATGTGAGTTATAAAGTTGATAAGATAAAAAAGTTTAAAAAGGTTAAAAACATTTTATCCAATTAACTTTTACATCTCAAGTGGGGTGGTAATTATATGGTGCAACAACCCTAGTAACTGCATCAGGATAAAAAGAATACTACATACTACTTTTTTTTTTTTTTTTTTTGGTATTATCCCAAAGATAACACTACATTAATGCATATTATATGCATCATGCATGCAAGCATCGATACTATAACATTGACATCCAATGCAAATTAAAGGTGCAGATAGTTAGTTTACTGATTGGGCCAATTAATCAATTAAATATATATATCTTATGCAAGAGCATATGAGAATCTATCATGTGACGCATTACTTGAGATTTTATTTAACTAGTCTTCTACCTCAACAAAGGTTGAATTTATATTAAAGCATTAGCTTTTGGATTAGCCAATGGAATAATGCATATATTAATTAATCACAGTTGTGCATTAGTTATGCATATTAGAGGGATTATATGATTAATTTTATATAATGAACTATTTTTATTTGTGATTACTAATAGGATAAACACTTTTATTTTATTATATTAATTATGTTAAGTGGTGCATTAATTATTTAATTATAATGGAATTTTAATGTCATTTTTCTAAGATTTGTATGAGAAACAATTAATCTGAAATATGATATTCTTACTCAAATTTGATTACTTTTGCAACAATTGAAATAAGTCCATAAAAAAATAGTATTAACACAATCAAGAATGTAAAGAAAATAGTTGAAGGATATTGGCATTTTGATTTTTGTCAAAACAACATTTGCATTCTTTTTTTTTTTTTTTTTTTTTTTCTTTTTTTGAGAAGTATATTTGCATTCTTGAGTATGAATGAAACTTGCCTATCCATTCAACCACCATATCATATGATTTTCAAATCTATAAATACATATAGTAGGAACATGTAACTACAGCACCCTATTTGTCTTTTTATTTTGTCTATAAGATAGATCACAAAATATTATAATTTTTTGAAAGGAAAATTGTTGAAATATTGGAGGAAACTAATAACAAGATACACGCACATTATCCAAGAAATTGGTAATTTTGATTTCATAAGCAATAGTCGAGTAATAATTTGAAGTCTCTTGATAAGTGATTCAGCTAAACCATTTTGAGTATGTGTATGGGCAACAGGATGTTCAACATCAATTTCAATTGACATGCAATAGTCATCAAAAACTTGAGATGTGAATTCACCAGCATTATCTAAACGAATTTCCTAATTGGATAATTAGGAAATTGTGCTCGCAACCTAATTATTTGAGCAAAAATTCTAGCAAATGCAACATTTCTAGTAGAAAGTAGACATACATGTGACCATCTGGTTGATACATCAATTAAAACCATAAAATACTTGAATGGACCACAATGTGGTGTATTGGTCCATATATATTACCCTGAATTCTTTTTAAGAAAGATGGACATTCAACAACAATCTTTGAATGTGGTGGTTTGGTAATTAATTGACCTTGAGAACATGCATTGCATGGATAATCACTAGGTAAAAGAATCTTCTGATTCTTTAAGGGATGTCCGTGAAAATTTTCAATAATTTGATGCGTCATTATTGATCTTGGATATCCAAGATGATCAAGCCAAAGCATAAAAACCTTTGGGTCCGAACACTTCTAATGTATTGCAACATTTGTTTCAACTGTTCTCATTGTAGTATAATATAACCCAAAAGAAAAAATAGGCAATTTTTCTAATATGAGCTTCTGGCCCAATACTATTGAAGTAATATGAAGAAATTATTCACTGCCTTCGTTATTGGTTTCAATATGATAACCATTATAATGTATATCATTAAAGATGAGTAAATTTTTGCTTGATTTAGAAGCATACAAAGCATCATCAATACAAAGTTTTGTGCCATTTGGCAACATGATAATCGCTCTTCCAGAGCCTTCAATTAAGTTCGATGAACCTGATATAGTATTGACATTGGCTTTACACAATTTTAAATTTGAAAATAATTTTTATCTTTAAGGATTGTATGAGTTGTTGCACTGTCTGCTAGACAAAAATCTTCCCTAGTCATCTTGGAATTGATTTTACTAGTAGGACCCATGCATCTTCATATATGCAAAACATAAATTAAACTTTATTACTTTAAATGTAAATAAAACATATCAAAATAAAAATACTTATTACAATGCCATAATATAATAAAAGAAAAATAATTAATTGGTATGGACATTTCCATCACCTATCAAATTTTCCATCAACATCCTCAAAGAAATCAGAGACATCAAGATGAGTCATATCCACTCCATTTGAAAGGTCAAGATAATTCATGGGATCTTCAAGATCATTATGATCAACAAAGTTTGTTTCAATTCTCTTTCGCTTTTCTTTTATGGAGGCATGGTACAGATCTACCAAATGTTTAGAAGTATGACAGGTACATGACCAATGACCTTCCATTCCACACCTATAACACTTATTTTCATGATCCTTTGACGGTTTTCGGCAACAACTCATTATTTTGTTAAGCCATTAGAAGATAAAACAATAGTTCATAACACTTTATGAACATATGCATTCAACATTGCTACTGTAGGAGCATGTTCGAAACATGATATGTGTGTCTTCTATTATATAATTTTAATTGTGGGTTGATTTTAAAGTGCCAGATTAATTCACTCGCACCTTTAGTTTATTACAACTTTAGTCATACTGAGCTTTTAGGATGATCAAGTTCTTCTAGAACTTGTAATTATCCTAAGGGGTCTTTTATAGTAAAGTACTCATTTTTTATGTATATAACAACAAATAAAAATTATTGCTTTTGAACAATCCTTCTCGGATACTCTGTTGCCATCCATAATAATATCTTTAGGATTTATTACATCAACATAGATCTCATCAAGATTCATTGCTTCCAGATGAAATCTTAGTATCAAAGATCCTACTCGATCCATGATAAGAAATGATTGCCTAAAATATATAATTACAAAAGAAATTAATTACATAATTACATAAGAAATTTAAACTTTGTAAAGTTTGACATCTATATCAAATATATAATTACAAAAGAAATTAAATAATTAATTTTTTTATACACAATCTTAATGAAACAATACTACGCATACATATTCAAAAGTTGATTGTAATGAAACAATACATACACATTCAAAATTTATCAATATACGTTACATATAGCTATAGTTATAATTGAGTTGGTTTATCACTAATCATTTTAACAATATATATATATATATAGAGAGAGAGAGAGACCCATAATTTTTTTTAATCAATTAAAATAATCACTAAAATTATAAGCATAAAATGTAGGCGAAAACCAAATTTTCATCCCTACATTTTCACGAAATTCCCACTTTGGTCCATATATATATTTTTTCACCGCTTTTAGTCCCTATTTAGAAAAACACCTTTCATAGGCGAAAACTAATGGCACCGCCAAAGCCTAACCCTTCAACCACCAAACCCATTTGCACCACCAACCCCACCGACGAAACCCACTCACACCATCGAACCAACCAATCATCGGCCAAACTCACTTGCACCACCAAACTCACCAATCACCGGCCAAACCCACAAAGTCTAAACCCAAAGATACAAAGAAATTTCACAGCAAACCCAACATAAAACAAACCCATAACAAACCTCAGTTTCTTTCTCAAACTCAAAATCAACAATGGAGAAACCAAGATTCGATGTCGTTCGTAGTGGTGGTGGTCAACGATGATGCACTAAGACTGTGGTTTTGGCCTTGGATGCCTCACGGTGAAAAAAAAAAGAGGAGAGAGAGATAAAGCCAGTGATGTACAACGATGAACTCCAGAGATGGTGAACGGTGGTTTGAGGAAGTAGTAGCACAGCTTGAGTTTGTCCATGGAGGTTCAAGTTGTGAGAGAAAGAGAGAGAGATAGCAGAGAGTGTGAGAAAGGGAGAGCAGTGGCCAATGAGTGAGAGAGAGAGCGAGAGTTAGAGACTCGTATGAATTATGAAATAAAAAAATAATTTATTTCAACGATTTGAAATGGGAAAAAAAGGACGAGAGGTAATGCGTGAGAAGAACACTTAGATGAAATTGTTTTTAATTGTTTGCTTCTAACTAGGTTTGTGTTTGTTGCTTTTGTGTTTGGTTGACAAGGAAGATCCGTTGCTAGGTTTGTGTTTGTGTTTTTGTTCTTGCTAGAAATTAGTTTGTGTTTGTGTTTGTGTTTTTGTGTTTGGTTGACAAGGAAGATCTGTTGCTGGGTTTGTGTTTGTGTTTTTGTGTTTGGTTGACAAGAAAGGGCAAGAAAATGCTAGAAAATCTGAGCATGTGTTCTTATGTGAATCTATAGTTTTATTTTATGTTCTTATTTTATGGGTTTGTGATTTTTGGATTTTAAATCTGGATTTGTGTTCTCGTTGTTCTTGTTCAAGACACACTTAGATTTCACTTAATGTGATTTTTGGTTTTTATTTCTGTTTTTAATTTTTTTATTTAGTTAAAATTAATAAACTAATTTTTTTTTAATTTAGATGCTGACGTGGCATTTTTTAATGCCAAAATAATTTTTTTTATTATTTTAATAGTTTCGTCTGTTAGGTAAGATTTTGTCGTTAGAGCACTGACGAAAATGACTAAAATGAAAGGCGTTTTTCTAAATAGGGACTAAAAGCGGTGAAAGAAAAAGATAGGGACCAAAGTGAGAATCGCATGAAAATGTAGGGACGAAAATGTAGTTTTCACCTAAAATGTAATAACAAAGAAATAGGATAAACACTAATTCTTAGGAAGAAAAGAAAACTTACAGTAAGTTAAGAGGACAACACAAATAACCTTTGATGTTTTAAAAACAATAGGATTACAACTTCCTTTTGAAATTGAGTAGAGGCTCATGCTAATAACGTATTGTGAAATAATAAAAATAGATAAAACAAAGTAAGAAGAAAATAAAAAATATATATTGATAAACTCTTGTATTCAAGTGGTCATTCACAATCCTTTTGATATCTCTTAGATTTGTACAATAACAATAAAGCAATCCCACATATATATAAGACCTTAGAATGCTTGTAGTGTTCATCGGATAAGGTTGCAATAATAAGTACAATTATGAATATACATCCCCCCCTATAGACTTTACACATTTCAGACTTTACACATCCCAAATAACATTTTCATTGCCCAGATTTACACATTTCAATCAGGCTTTATTTCTAACACACACACACACACACACACACACACACACACACACACACATATAAGCAAATTGTGGACCTAGCTGTAATTGAATTCTTATTCCTTGATGATTTGGATTTCCAAGTAGCCTTTAATACATGATAAGCCATGTAATTCTTTAATCTTCTCAAATAAATAAATAAAATCTTTCTTTATCTGCATTGAATTAAGGAGACATCAGGTCATCCAATTATTATGAAAAAAAAAAAAAAAATACCACACAATGCTGAGGAGAATTTTCAACCAAATCACCATTAATGGGTTAGAAAATTTTCAATTCTAACTTTTCAAAAACAACAGGTTTGTTGAAAATTTGAATACTTTTAACTCAGTAAATTGGATAGATTAGGCATGTTAATTTTAATAAAGTGTTGTATATTTATACTAAAATTTTTAAAATTCTTTTACCATTTACTTATAAATTTAATAAGTTGTATTTTTAAAATCCTATAAACCATTTGTATGAAATCATAGATACAATTTTTTTAAATGGGTCATGCTAACGAGTGCCTTTAGAGCACTCATTAATATTTCATTTTAGCAAAATTTTGATACTACTTTTATGAGAAATGAAAAAAGTTGTCAAAATATTAATTACTTTTTTGGGCAAATTACACTTTGCCCAAAAAACACTTTACCTACCTGTGGTTTAAAAAATGACACTTTGCCTACCTTAGGTTTGAACTGTTAAGCAAACGTTACCCACCTCTGTCCCTGCCGTTACTCTAACACCATTCCACACACAAAAACAATAGCAATTGAATCAAAACACTTTCCTTTGAGAAAAAAAAGTTTTCCTTTACCCGTGCACCCTTTGTTCAAGATTGTGATTCACTTCATCAAGATCAACCCGTGAAACTCTCAGCATCAAGAGAAGATGGCAGTCCGATCAAAACCCATGTGAAGGATATTGAAGATTTTCTCTCTTGATTTAAATAACAGGTACGATTTTGATAGTTAGGGCTCTTGAATTCTTTTTCAAAAATTGCTGGTAGATTTTTTTTTTTAAATTGCTGGTAGGTTACTTGATAGATTGCTGGTAGATTACTTGATTTCTTGGTTCCTAGTGCAACACGTAGACCAAACATTCATAAGATCCTTCCTATTTGTCTTGTTAATAAGTCGAAGACCAATTACTGAATTGCTTTCTCATATGGTTCTTGCATTGGTCTATTTGCAGCTGTTTTCTTGTAGAATTTTCCAATTTATATAATAATAATAAAAAATGACATTGGTCCATTCCCATGTGGTTGCCTCCCAAATACAAAACAAGGATTTATTTTTTTTAATGTACATATTCTGTTAGGAACCTGTAGAAATTTTCAATTGCTGAAATTTATATATTGTTTAATGAGCTAAAAGTTTCTGTGTGGACCTTAAGAATCTTTTTTGTATTGAGGAAAAAATGTGTAAATGTGGACTTTGTGGTCCATTCTCATGTGGTTGTCTCCCAAAAATAGAACAAACACTTTTGTCTGTTTTTGCTATGTTTGTGTTTTATTCTTTTGTCAAATAACACTTTTATTTAAATGTGGACTTTATTTAACACTTTTATTTATGCAGATGGCAGATTTGAAGTTGACTGTTGAGATTAATTATGGTGGCAAGTTTGTGTGGAACCCAAACCTAGAATATATAGGTGGCAACATAGCATATGAAGATGTTGACCCTGATTGTCTAAGTTTTTTTGAAACACAAGGACTGTGTGAGAAGTATGGTGCACCCCGTACAAGTACATATCATTACCTAATTCCTGGAGGTAATTTGGAGGAAGCTTAAGAATGATAGCTAGGGATGCTGAGGTGCTGTATATGTGTGAAATTCACATAGCATGGCCTACAGATAGGTTGGTATTATATGTGGAAGGTGGTGAGCAGCCTTCCATAGAAAGAACAAAATTCACCTTACATGTACGGTAATGAAGCAAAATCTAGGATGTCAATCCCAGCTCTTTTTCTTGATATCACTAGTTATTTCACCCCAAATTCAAATGATATAATGCGAAGAACAAACAACATGAACTTACCATAGAAAGAACAAAATTTTTTGAAAGGTCAAAACCATCATCATTTGTAATATTCCTCTGTTTTCTCTATAGATATATGCACTTTGTCATCCCTTGTGATAGAGTTAAAGGTAGCTATAATGTATCACTAACAAACATAAACCAAAATTTACAATAAAAGGAATATAGAGAAATTGGAAAAGCACAACATGTGTTTTGTAATTCTAAAACACAACTCTGTTATCTGGTCGCAGAAATTGAGAAAGTTTTCCCATAGAATTGACCAATGTCATGGGAGGCAACCACATGAGAAAGCAATTCAGTAATTGATCTTCAACTTATTAACAAGACAAATAGGAAGGAGCTTATGAATGTTTGGTCTACGTGGTGCACTAGGAACCAAGAAATCAAGTAATCTACCAGCAATCTATCAAGTAACCTTCCAGCAATTCAAAAAAAAAAAAAAAAAATCTACCAATTTTTGAAAAAGAATTCAAGAGCCCTAACTATCAAAATCGTACCTGTTGTTTAAATCAAGAGAGAAAATCTTCAATATTCTTCACATGGGTTTTGATCGGACTGCCATCTTCTCTTGATGCTGAGAGTTTCACGGGTTGATCTTGATGAAGTGGATCACAATCTTGAACAAAGGGTGCACAGGTAAAGGAAAACTTTTTTTTTCTCAAAGGAAAGTGTTTTGATTCAATTGCTATTGTTTTTGTGAGTGGAATGGTGTTAGAGTAACGGCAGGGACAGAGGTGGGTAATGTTTGCTTAACAGTTCAAACCACAGGTGGGTAAAGTGCCATTTTTTAAACCACAGGTAAGAAAATTGTTTTTTGGGCAAACCACAGATGGAAAAAGTGTAATTTGCCCTACTTTTTTTTTTCATTTTCCATAAAAATTTTCTTTAAATGGATTATTAACGAGTAAGGCACTCGTTAATATATATATATATATATATTTTTATAATTCAATTACAAAATTAGGGTCCAATTAACAAATATTAATGAACACTTATGACTTAATTCTCTCAAAAATAACTTTCATACACGATTGACCTCCCAAAGTAATCTATATATATATATATATAAAACCGAAACTTTTGAAACTCTTACAATTTTCCACATCATCACTATTTTCTTTTTCTTTTTTATTTTTGATTATTTTTATTTTAGGTTTTATATCTTATAACAATAATATTGAAAAACGTATACAAACTTGGAGGCCTATTTAAGGGCTCCATAAAACTTGATGGACAAGAAAATATATTCTAAAATAAGCCCTAATTAATATCTAATCATAATAGGAACCAAATTTGACCTAAAAAAACATTAAAAGAGCCTAAAAACAAGGAAATAAATCACCTAGACCTAAAATAACGTTTTTTGCATAAAAATACTAAAATCTCTTTTTTCCTTAAAACCCTAGCAATTACCATCTCAAAACCCTAAACTCAACTTCACTTTAAGATTAAAAAAATAAGAAGGAGAGAGACTCACGTAAAAAAAAAAAAAAAAAAAAAGTAGGTTTTGTCTTTTTTTATTTGCTTTCATATGTGCTTGAAATTTTCATTCTATTTTATTATTTTATTATGTTTAGAATTAATTTTCTTATAAGTATTTGGGTTAATCTCTATATTTTGTTAGTGTTTTTATGGGTTTGGTTTTTGAGTTGAAATTCTAATAATTATTTTATATTGTATATGGCAGATGAAGCATCTCTATTTTTTGGAGAAAAATCAAAACTGCAACCTATGTCTTCCAGCCCATGGTGTGGTAAATTTTTATATGTTCTTACTTTATTGAGAATTTTTATTTGGGTTCATGTGATTTTTTGTTTTTTTATTAAAACTTTGATTTTTGGTTGATTAATTATTTGTTTGGATTAATTTCAATTAATTATTTGTTTGGATTCAACGTAAAAGATAATGGAATTAGGTGTTATAAATTTGATAATGTTCCATGTTTTGAATTGTTTATATTATTTAGACTCCTAGTAGGACTCTCTTTTCTCTCCTTAAAACCCTAGCAATTACCATCTCAAAACCCTAAACTTAACTTCACTTTAAAATTAAAAAAAATAAGAAGGAGAGACTCAACTAAAAAAAAAAAAAAAAAAAAAAAACAACGTAGGTTTTGTGTTTTTTATTTGATTTTATATATGCCTGAAATTTTCATTCTATCTTATTGTTTTATTATGTTTAGAATTTATTTTCTTCTAAGTATTTGGGTTAATCTCTATATTTTAATAGTGTTTTTGTGGGTTTGGTTTTTGGGTTGAAATTTCTAATAATTATTTTATATTGTATACACCAAATGAAGCATCTTTATTTTTTGGAAAAAAATCAAAACTGCAACCTATGTCTTCCAACCCAAGGTGTGGTAAATTTTTATTTGGTATATTATATATGAATTTTTTGAATTTGAAGGGTTTTGTTTGGTTTTGAAGTAGAATTTGGGAATTCTATAAATTTTGGAAGGTTTAAGTTTTGGGGTATTTGGTATTTGCGTCTTAGTAGGTTGATCTTAATTCTTTACCTTATATGTTTTTTCTTTATTGAGAATTTTTATTTTTGGTTCATGTGATTTTTTGTTTTCTTAATTAAAGTTTTGATTTTTGGTTGATTAATTATTTGTTTGGATTAATTTCAATTAATTATTTGTTTGGATTCAACGTAAAAGATAATAGAATTATGTGTTATAAATTTGATAATGTTCCATATTTTGAATTGTTTATATTGTTATTAATACGACTAAATAAGATTTGTTTTTATCTTTGTAGTTTATATCAGTTTTGAGTGTGTATATATATATATATATAACTTTTGGAAATTTTGTTTTATTAATTTAAGAATTGTAAATTACTTTGTAGGTTTTAGTAACTATGTACCTGCAGTGAGATATTGATAATATAAGCATATATATGGTATTAACATTTTATAAAAATCTTTCTTACAACCCAATAACATTCTACGTTAGACAGCACTTCTAAACTAATGAAAAACATAGAAGTTAAATATTTATTCCCATTGTATTTTATTTAATTATGACAGATCCATTTTTTTTAAACGCTAACTAGCAAAATGTCTATAATATGCATATTATTAATCCAATTTTCTATTTCTAAATTTCTTAGATTTTATTATATCAATCTTTTTTTCTTTTAAATTCTTGGTGGGCAAATCAGTTTCTCACTAATGTTTTATAGAAAGAGAATGATTGAAACTTTAATTTTAGTTTTAATATAAAGCTACATTCCATTTGCCATGAGATGTTGACTCCAATTCCATTGATGATTTACGAAATTCCCCTCTCTATATACCTGTTATCAATAAGTTATTTATGAAATGTTTTCCACATTGTCATTTGACCCTTTGACAATAAATTAATAATAGTTTTGTACATGAGCTATGATGCCACTTAGGTTGATTACTTGATGAACAAATTAGTCTCTTATTGGTTCTTTTATTTTTTTTATTTTTTTTATTTTTTACCATGTGATTGATTAATTATCTTTTTATTTAACTAGCCCGTGCATCACACGGCTTGACGACTAGTAATTATGTAATACTTAACTTTTTGTCCTGTGTTTTGAGTTAAATCTAACGGAATTTAAGCTTGGGTTAAAAAAATAAAAATAATTTAAAATAAATAAATAAATAAAATGTGAGAAGTCCTTCAACTCACTAGGCGACTCAGAGTCGCCACCCACAGGACTCGCTCGACAACCACCTGGTCGATCTGGAGATGAAGTTTCAGATGGTCTCGGAGGAGATCGCCGCCTCGCTCGAGGAGCAGAGCGCCTCCGCTCTCCTCCGCGTTCCACGTGCCAACCGCGACGGCGCCTCGCTCCGCTCCGTCGCCGCCGGAATCCTCAAGAAGCTCAAGAAGGTGCATTTCTTGACTTTTTGTTTATATATATATATATACGAATGAATATCCGGTTCGGTTTTTTGAACAATTTAGAGAGTTTTGCATTGTGAGATTTGCGTGACTATTCTATTCATTGTTCACTGGATTTTGTAGTGCCAATCGCAATTGTTTGATTTTTGTTGTAGTATTGTTTGTTTACTGAGAAAATGTGCCAAATCTAAGGAGAATTAGAGAATGCATTGTTAGATTTGCGTTGCTTGGTGGATCGGACTGTATCATTGTTTAGTTTGTGCCACTTACAGTGATAAATAAAAAAAATTATATATTTTTGTAGCGGTATTGTTTGGTTACTGAGAAATGGGGCAAATTATAGTTTTGCATTATTAGATCTGCGCTGTTAATGGATGAGAGTGTATAATTTTTCACTGAATTGTGCCAATTACGACGACTTTTTAAAATGCTATTGTGGTGGTAATGTTTAGTCACTGAGGAAATGTGCCAAATATACGGAGACTAGAGTTTGCATTATTAGATTTGCAATGTTAGGTGGATTAGAGTGTATAATTGATCACCGAATTATGCCAATGAGAACTTCTTGTGTATATTTTATCAGGTATTGTTTGGTTATTGGGGAAATGTGGCAAATTTAAGGAGATTAGAGCTTCGGTAGATGAGTGTATTATTGCTCTTTGAACTTATTCGCTAAATTTTTCCTATACAACCATTCGATCTCATTTCTCCTTAACAAATCTAAAGGTGGGTGTTATAGATTTGTGTTAGAATGCTGTTAGTTTAGTTTGACCGATGAGGAAATGTGACCAAAAGGGAGGCATTGAGGCACTGGTGTTTTATTATTTGGGAGTTGAGAAGGTGCTATGTATAGTGAGGGTAATAGAATTGGGGTTCGGTTTAGGCAACCTTCTAATTATAGGAAAACTCAAGGAAAATGAACATGGGATTAGAAATTGAAATATCTCATTTCTAGATCTTTTTGAAATTGATGCCATCTTGGCATTTAATTTCTGGACATACCAAAAAACGTTAATTGAGTTCTTCAACATAGCAATATCATGAGAAGGGCAAGTGACGGCTTGCAGAATCTCTAAATTCTTAAGAGGAGATTGTGAATAATATGATCATCAAGTTTTTGGGTTCTTTGCCTGGCTTTGAGTAGTTTCATCATAGCACATGGATACAACATGTGCTTAACAGTGACTTTCTCTTATATAATATATTGGGTAAATTCCACAAACCTACCCTGACGTTTGGACTAATACCAATAAAGTCCACAACATTTAAAAAGTGGCCATTTTGGTCCTTTTTCCAAACGGTTTTTAACACCGTTACTTTTTTTTTTTTTTTTTTGCTCTCTCTCTCTCTCTCTCTCTCTCTCTCTCTCTCTCTCTCTCTCTCTCTCTCTCTCTCTCTCTCTCTCTCTCTCTCTCTCTCTCTCTCTCTCTGAGTACAGAACCCACAAAGCCAGCAATCACCAACCACCGACCACCAGCAAAACCCACAAAACCCACAAAACCATCAACCACCAGCAAAGCAACGGCATCAACAAAACCCACAAACCCAGAGCCATGGACCACCGACCACTGACCACCAACAAAACCCACAAACCCATCAGCAATACCGACCACCCCACAACAAACCCAGACCAGAAACACAAACCAAAACCCACAAAAATCCAACACACCCACAAAAAACCAAATTCTCTATCACCAATCCAAACCAAAACCTACCCACTACAAAACCCACCACCATAGCGCCACCACAAAGAGGAAGAGAGAAGAGAAATTGCAAACCCACCACCATGGCGCCAAATTTGAGCAGAGGAGATTGAAATGTTGCCGGACATCGTCGGATCTGAGCAGAGGAGAGTGAAACGTTACCGGTCTAAGTTTAAACATCGCCGGATCTAAGCGGGTTTTTGAAACTCCTCTCACTCACTACTTACTAAAACTCAAACTCACCACTCAAAATTTAGGCGTTGATAAACCACCGTGCCGGTGACCAAAACACACACCCATAACAATGGTGGCGATGAACGTGAAAGCGGAGACGATGGCTCTGATGGACGAGGAGCGTCTTGGAGTCCGAGATGAACGCCATCATCGACCGCCTTTGCGGGCTAGGCGGCCCTCGCCTTTCCAGCAATCTCATCGATTCCGAGGCCTCTTTCTTCTTTATCTTTCAATTTTTGATTTTTTGAAATTGTGAGTTGTGAGTGATAATATGTACTCGGAGGAAGAGAGAGAGAGAGAGAGGCGATTCTGGAGAGAGGAAAGAACAAAGAAAAAAGAAAAAAGAAAAAAAAAAAAGTAACGGTGTTAAAAACCGTTTGGAAAAAGGACCAAAATGTTCACTTTTTAAATGTTGTGGACTTTATTGGTATTAGTCCAAACCTCAGGGTAGGTTTGTGAAATTTACTCTAATATATTTATTTTGGCTTAAGTTTGTTTTTGTAATTTTTTTTCTACATTTATTTAAATTGTGCTACTGATCCTTTCTGGTGGATAGCATCTGCCACCATGGTATCAAATTTATCCAAATTTAGATGGATATTACATGGCAAGATGCTCTCTCTCTCTCTCTTACAACCATTTTGTTGTCATCTTCAGGCAGAGGGAAGCTCGGCAGAATCTATAGCTGCCCTTGCTAAAGTTGATACCGTCAAACAGAGAATGGAAGCTGCGTATGAGACTTTGCAGGTAGAATATTCCTGGTTTCTTGTATGTGTTAGTCGGAGTTGATAAAGTGTAGCAAAAGAAGATTGTTTGTTTAATTAGGTATACTTATTTGCATGTAAGAACAGGATGCTGCTGAGTTAACTCAACTAAGTTCTACTGTGGAAGATGTTTTTGCCAGTGGTGATCTTCCTCGGGCTGCAGAAACCTTGGCTAATATGAGGCATTGCTTGTCTGCTGTTGGGGAGGTAACATTTATTTCTTAGTGTTACATCAAGTAGTGGGTTTGATATTCATGAAGTTTCACCATTTGACTTTTTCTCCTTCAACTCCTTTATTTTAGGTCGCTGAATTTGCTAATGTTAGGAAGCAACTTGAGGTCTTCGAGGATAGATTAGATTCAATGGTACAGCCTCGTCTAACAGATGCCATATCCAATCGCAAGGTCAGATCTTCCTGCAGAACCTTGTCTTGTCATTTGTAGCTATCTGTTTCTCAATTCCTTGTCTTACACATGATAGATTATTTTGTGTTTCCACTTATTATTATGCAGGTTGATGTTGCTCAAGATTTGCGTGGAATCCTCATTCGAATTGGAAGATTCAAGTCTTTAGAGCTACATTATTCAAAAGTTCACTTAAAGTCCATAAAGCAGCGCCTCTGGGAAGATTTTGACTCAAGACAGCGAACTAGTAAGCTTTCTAGTGAGAGGAATGAAGTGGAAAGGCTATCAAGTAGTAACGAGTTTCAATCAAGTTCACCTTCAATTTCTTTCTCCAGTTGGTTGCCAAGTTTCTATGACGAGTTGCTACTTTATCTTGAGCAAGAATGGCAGTGGTACGGTTTATTCTTCTTTAGAAGCCTAAATATTTAGTCACATTTTGTGAAGAGTTGTTTGTTCAAAAGTATAGAAATAGACTGATTATTTCTTTATAAATTTCATGATAACATCACATAAAATTGGTTGCCATTAACAGCTGAAGCTAGTTATTTTTGTGAGGAAAAGGATTGTATCCATTTTTCTTTTAAATGAACATGGTCTATTACATGATCATGTTTTAGTTTTTAAAAATCTAAAGGTGTAATTGGTGTCAGGTCATTTAAAGTTAGTTATCATTCCTTATTTGGTGGGCCCAATTTTAAATAATGCGGCACCTTGTACTCTCTTAGATTTCTTCTCAATATGTCATTATGAGAGTATCTGATTCTCTTCACAATTCTTTCTCAAAAAAAAAAAAAAAAAAAAAGATTCTCTTCACAATTTTTAATAGAAAGTGTGTTCCCTTTTGATTGACACTTGCTTTATGTGAGAAAGTTCGCCGTAGTCCTATTTACTGGTAGTTTGAACTTCTAATCTTCCACCCTCTCATATAGTGTTTGTTGCATGGTTCAATTGGGCTTAGGCAGAAGACCCTATTTTGGTCCTTGGAAGAAACATAATTTTTTTGAAGAGAAGAAACATAATTTTTTTGAAGAGAAGAAACATAATCTTAGCTACCCCAAATCTGTTAATAATCATATTTTTGGGTTTCAGATAGATTAATGGTATAGTCTCTTGTTGTTGGTTTGAATACCATCTAAAAAATATGGTGATAGTAAAAACAATTATTTATAAGTTTTAAATTTGATAATATCTATTAAAAAAATTCAAAATTTAAAGCAATCAAATGAGAACCACCAACAAGGCATTATGAGGTCGTGGATTACATGCTCCTAATAATTAACAAAACACAAGGGAATGGTATGGAACTCAATTGTTGGTAGTCCCAAACAACAACCCATCAGAATTTTAGTCAAAGTTAAAAGGACAGAATTTCCTTCCATTCACTTAAAAGACAATTCACATGTATTTATAGTTACATGACCAACTTAATGATCATGTAATTTGTTTAAGTGTTTTAATGCATGTGATTTAATACACGAGAATGGAGGCTCAAACCCAATTTGGAGGAATTCTCAAGTTAAAGCTGAGTTTTTCCTTTTCGTATCAAGAAGTCCATTGAATTTGACCATTAAACTCCTATAGCTAGACAAGCTCACTTTTTTAGGTTTCTATCAATTTGGAACCTTGGACAAAAAAAAAAGGGCTGACTTTCATTTTCATGATATGTGTTATCCCATGAGGATACGTATTGTCTTTTATAATGATTATGAGCTAGGGTGTACAATTGGTAAGGGAGAGAACTACGTTTGATGCAAGTTTCCGTTGAAATTACGTTGTCTAGTTTGGTAGTCTCTACTGCATGCCTTGATTATTGCTTAGCCTTAGAATGAAGATTATTAATTTCGAGCGAAACTCGAGAACTAATTTTGTAACACAAACCACTCTTATTCATTTGCAGATCAGAGTGTGCTAACCTCATAACCCTCTCAAAAGAATAGAATTTGTACTGATCATGAAATTCATAAGATAATTAGAAAGTCAAACTAAATTGTTTGAGGAGTAACTACTGATCATACATTTTTAAGTTGCGTTGCTGCTAAATCAAAAGTGTGTGCTTTCTTCCACAACCAATGAAAGCATAATGAAACTTGTTGGAGATTATCCTCAAGAATAATCTATCAATGCAACTAGCATCCTCAAGTGCATCAACATCCTCAAATGTACCAAACCAAGCCTATATGGAGGTCTGTGAGTTTTGGAAGTTCCACAATGACCATGAACATAAATAATTGTTTATGAGCTCGGTCAAAACTTTGGCAAATCAATCCCTGCAAACTCAACAATGCAACTAAGATCCTCAGGTGCATCAACATCCATCACGGGCACATTAAGAATTTTGTGTTGGGCTATTACTATTATCTAGACACAAAAATTATGATGTACTTTTAGTACTAGAAACAAAAAAAATACAAAATAATGGATACAACGAAAACATTCAAAGATGCATACTGTTAACATTGACATCCAATTGTCTACAAAAAGCTTTGGAAGCAGGGCAGCCCTCACAAATAATGGGCCAAGAATGCAAATGAAGCCCACACACCATAATAAACACTAAAAAACAACACAGAAATTTCTATCTCTCTTTTTTTTTTTTTTTTTTTTTTTTTTGGGGGGGGGGGGGGGGGGGTTAATAGGCATGATATTAAACAACAAAAGAAGCTACAAACTGGCCACAGAGGCCAAAGTAGAGGCTACCCACCTATAACAGTACAGACCATTACTATCAAATACAAGTAAATTATCTAATTCATTTGAGGGGGAAACATCAAAAATAACAAAATCCTCCCTCATGTAGCACCCATTCTTAGTCAAGTAATCAGCACACCTGTTCGCCTCTCTAAACACATGAGCTACTCGAACTTGTGTGAGACTTGCCATGAATGATTTGCTGTTAAGAAGCAATGGAGAAAATTTTTTGTTAGAGCTGTCAGCATTATTTAACATCTCCACAATTACCTTGGCATCAAGTTCCACTTCCAAATTTCTAATTCCCAGCTGGATGGCAAGAGATAACCCATCTCTCAAGGCCCATAATTCAGCCATAACACTTATAGTGTACCCAATAGATCTTGAGTACCCCTTGATCCAAACCCCGTCACTGTTCCAAATTAATCCTCCACCGCCTGCCTTTCCTGGGTTCCCAAGCGAAACCCCATCTGTGTTGAGCTTGTGCCAACCCGGATTAGGTTTGTACCATTTAATAGGAATAACAACCCTGGATGCAACTTGCTTGGCTTTACTTACACAAAAAAAATACTCCTTAGCTTGACCGAGACACACCTTATCAAGCATAGTGTTTGGAATAGAGTTTTCAAACACAACTTTATTCCTATTTTTTCCACAAATTCCAGACAGCAAATAGGAAAAGAAAGCACCAAGGAATGGACCCTTTTGTGCCTCACTTCACTTAAACAATTATGTTTTAGCCAAACTTCAAAATTATTAGCAAAAGAATTAACAAGAGACGGAGGAACCTCCAATTTCCTCCATAGATCACGAGCAAAAACACATTCACGGAGAAGATGGACAATAGATTCATCCTGATCTCTACACAATGGGCATACCTTGTCACAATTTATACCTCTTACTACAAGTACTTCCTTCACTGGGATACTACCATGCAAACACAACCAAAGGAAGTTTGTAATTCTCGGCAAAATATCCAATTTCCAGATTCATTGCCCGTGGAATTGCATGGCAGTTTCCTCCCCTTGATTTGCCAATCGGTAAGCTGAACTAGCAGTGAATTCTCCATTTTGAGAACTTCCACATCAATGTATCTCTCCCACTTCCATGTAATTGAATTGGGATTGCTTTAATCTTTTCTTTAATGGGTTGAGGAAGATCAAAAGAAATCAGCTCCCATTTCCAATCTTGGCCACAGCACAAATCCGAAACTTTCAAGTTTTGTTCTCCTTGCCTAAGAGGTCCTTCAATCATACCCCTAAGTGAATCACCATTGCCTAAGGTCACACTTCCTTTCTCCTTAA
This sequence comes from Quercus glauca, assembly GCA_023736055.1. Classification (NCBI taxonomy): domain Eukaryota; kingdom Viridiplantae; phylum Streptophyta; class Magnoliopsida; order Fagales; family Fagaceae; genus Quercus; species Quercus glauca. The sequence continues at coordinate 5,238,724 of CM043324.1, forward strand.
GCTTCCTCAAAACCCAAAAGCGAATTTTCTCTATATTCTAAGTTCTGACTATTTTTAAATAAGACTAAACCACGAGGACTAGCATCAACAATGGTAGTGAGGACCGGGTCGGCCCTCCCCACGGCTCATTCCTCTTTCTATTTCTCTCTTCCAAACCCTCCTTTCTCTTTCAATTTCTCTCTTGGACTCAAACCCCAAAATTATGTCTACGGCCACCATGACTGGCATCAACACTGCTCAACACATCGTGCAAAGTTTGAACACACCAGTGAGGGCCGATGAAGACAACGAGGACAATTTGTCAATCCAGAGGCTGTGGATGAGCTCAGAGAAATCAAGACGAGAATGGTTCACCAAGTGTATAGAGAAAGAAGTGTGTCACTTGTATCAGGGTCATTTTTTCCATCAGCCAAGTCGGAAGCTGGCAGTGGCAGTTCATTAGCCACTCATGTGCGCGAAACAAAAGAACTAAACCATGCCATCTATATATGGAAGGTCGTGGATGTTGAAGGTTCCACAATGACTATGAACATAATCAAGTTTTATTGTTTATAAGCTCGTTCAAAACTTTGGCAATCAATTCCCACAAACACAACGCCATGTATTTATCAATCAAAATAGCATCCTCAGGTACATCAACATCCACCATGGTGCACTAGTAAGAGTTTTGTGTTGTGCTTACTATTTGAACAACATCATCTGGACTAGCGTCAGATTTTATTTCTATAGCTGGACACAAAATTAAGGGTTTACTAATTAAGAATTTTGTGATGGGCCAATACTATTTGAACAGCATCAGCTGGACTAGAAATTATGATGTACTTTTAAGTACAAGAAACACAAAAATGAACAAAATAATGGATACAACGAAAACAATTCAATAACTATGAGAGCACTATTCACTCTCCAAACGTTTGCTCATCTTAAAAAAAACTCCACAGTTGAATAAAATAAACAAATTTTTCTCTTTCCTCTCATTCTTTTTGTCTACTCTATGCTTCTCATCCTAACTACTTTCTCTCTCTCTCTCAAATCAATCAATCAATCAATATATATATATAAAAGCAGAGACCTCATGTGAGAGTGCATGAGGTCCTGCCACGTGGCACTCTAATATTGCATTTAAGCATTTTTACATTTTTCTATTAAGTTTTTTTTATTGTTACCCAATAAATCATAGTAACTTAGTTTTACTATTATATAAATTTAGCATTTTGTACCTCTTTTTATTAAGTTTTTTTTTTCTATTACCTAATAAATCATAGTAACTTATTGCATTTAACATTTTTTACCTTTTTTCATTAAGTTTTTTTTACTGTTATCCAATAAATCATAGTAATTTATTTTTACTATTATATAAATTTAACATTTTTTACCTTTTTTTATTAAGTTTTTTTTACTGTTACCCAATAAATCATAGTAACTTATTTTTACTATTATATTGATATGAACAGTTCTTGACAATTAGACCAAAAGTTATTCATTATAAAATGGATTACCTTTTAAAAGTAGATCAAATCTTATGAAAAACTCAGGCCCAGTTCTTACCTTATATATTATGACCCAAGTTTGACCATTCCCACGTGTAAATCAAAGCAAAAACTCTTACCCTCTTACAAACTCTCTTCTTCCTCCCCCATGTATAGATGATACTTCTAGAAAATCTCATTCTCATGAAATATCTCTTCATTTTTCTCCAATTTCAATTCAATATGCTTTTGTCTATTAATAATATTCTATGCAATTCATGCAAACAAATTCTCTGTCATCGACCAGCGCAACAAAAATATATATAAATCTGAGATCCCTCAGGTTGCTGAAATAATTGACAAGTGCATATTTCTAAAATTTATAATAACAAAAAAGTCTAATAAATAGCATATACTATCTCACAAAATGCCATTAACTTAATATTTTCTTTAAAAAAATTCAATGATAGGAATGGTAAAAAACATGATCCTATACAAGAAATACCAAAAATACATGCAAAACAATTTTTATAGGAGGATTTATCTTTAAATAATATGAAGACAATAGTAAAGATAAAATGCATTGAATGAGATCCTACGAAACAGGTTTGTTAATTATTTCAAATTATAATCATCATTTATGTAAAAAAAAAATACATCATATTATTTACATTAAAAAATAATACATATTAATTTCAAAGTTCATTGCAAGATGTGAACTACTAGGGTATTGTAATAATAAGTAACAATGTAACATTGATACAACAATGGGTTGGTATTACATTTTGTGCATACTTTGTTAAAGGAATGTCAAATTACAAGTAGGATTATTTTGGTGTGCAAAATGTTAAACAAAAATAAATCTTTCTATCCCAAAGTTAGAGGCACTCACATTAACTACATACTCTCCAAATATTTATAATATATTTATCTCACTATAACTACTATATATATACAATTGCAAACTACTTCAGATACAAGATTCAAATTGAAGTTTTTAATGCAACTAACAAAACAAAGTTTGTGATATTTGATTGAGATGCCAAGAAAATCCTAAATAAATCTACAAGATCGACATCTTACTGAAAAATAAACTAAGGTACAACTTATTTAAATTATTGTAAAAATATTGATATTGGAGAAGGAAAATCCCACGTGATTTGAAAAAAAAAATTAGGAAAAAAATGGATTTCACTACTTCATTTGAATGAATTCAATCTAAAAGATGGTTTTGAAAATTACATAGTTGCTAAGATTTTTGATGCGCCTTCAAAAGATAAAAAGGTATGGAAGAAAAAAAAAACACAATTCAACATGCTATATTAATTCTTTTTGCTGAACTATTCCAAAATTAACAAAAATAAAAAAATTTATAAAAAACTGTCACATCATTGAAATTTAATATAAATGCAAATACCTATGAAAAATCTTAGCGACAAAGTCCAAACTTGGCAAAATCTAATCAAGAATCTCTCGGTGCCAATTCATTAGAAATTAACATAAATGATGCAACAAAAGGGAAAAATTATGAAAGCTCAAAAATTGAAAAAATATGGACGGACTAAATTTTAAATGATGAAGATGGAGAAACTGATGATGACAACAAGCGTCACCATACTGTAATAACAAAGCATTGAAGAAAAAAAAATCGTAATGAAGCTTTTTATTACATCACATAATAAAAATCAATAATATAGAATGAATTAATATGTTTTTATCAACTTTTATTATACAATATTACTCCAAGTTGTTTTCATTATTGCTCATTACTTGAACAAAATAATTATAATAAATATGTGTGCAATTTATAATTGTTACTTTTTATGATGAACTCATTACTAACAAAGTTTTATAATAAATATCCTATAATATATGTATAATATTTTCCAAAAAAAAATTTACATAAACATTATAACATTATTCGTGCATCGCACGAGAAACTTACTAGTATATTTAAACAGAGACGCACAATCAAAACACAACACTCAAAAAACTAATTAAAAAGCAGATAAGCCGATTTGACCCAATTCAGGCTGCATGCATAGAGTTTCAACAAGTCGAACCAAAAGAACATGCCTCCACATCTCTGAAGACCTTCTCGATTTACCGTTGGAACTCGGAACTCAGACAACTCGACGTAATCGGAAAGCAAAACAAGCCCAATTGTCTACAAAGAGAATTGGAGGCAGCCTCACAATTAATGTGCCAAGAATGCAAATCAAGCCCACAAATTATAGACCACTAAAAAAAAAATTTATCTCATTTATATGTTTGACCAAAGAAATACCTAACCCAATCCTTTCCAAAAGAAAGTTCCCGCGTGTTACTCCCTCGTTTCCTCACCATTTCCCTTATGTTAAAAATCACCACACCAACCAGCCAGTTCATTTCGCACCCTTTTCTACTCAGCTTCCTCCAAAAGACCAATTATTCAGTATTACACCATTACTCTTTACTTCCTTTCTCCTCCAATTTCTCTCCTTGACTCAAACCCGAAATCATGGCTACGACCACGACAACTATCACCAACACTGGCGGCATTGCGAATAGTCTCAACACACCGGCGAGAGCTGATGAAGACGACGTTTTCGTCGATTGTGGAACGATTAGCTCAAGCAACGACGAAGAGTATATCCAAGTCTACAGAGAAAGAATACTAGTAGGAGGGTCATATTTTCCACCAGACAACTCGGAATCTGGCAGTGACCGTTCGGAATGGAATGGAATGCAACATGACATTTCATCACTATTCCCATCCACCAAGTCTGAGACTGATAGTAGTTCACAATTCTCTCGTCCCAATTCCAATTCCATAATGGAAATCTTCCCACCACACAGGTCAACAGACGGTTCCAAAAATGATGAAAAAATTATAGCTCAAAATCCTTCCATTTCGTCATACTTCCCAGCTTACTTTTCGGACACTGCCAGTTCGGTATCTAATGAAACATGTTTGGATCAGGCTTATTCAGCGATTTAGCACACGATATCTTGGACCGAGGATGGGTTTTGGCACGTTTTGATTCGGAATACTCGCCAGAAGAGCCTTTGGTTTTCGGAATACTCGCCGAGCTTGGACGACAAAGCTGCGATCGATTTGATCGATCACAAAACTGTGGATGAGCTCAGAAAAATCGCGACTACAATGATTAGGTCTGGCTTTAAGAAAGAGTGTATTCAAGTCTATAGTACTGTTCGTCGCGACGCTTAGGATAATTGTCTTGTGATCTTAGGGATCGAGAAGTTAAGCATTGAAGAAGTTCAAAAAATCGAGTGGAATTCACTGGATGAGAAGATAAAGAAATGGATTCAAGCTGTGAAGACTGTCGTTAGGTCGATTCTCAGCTATGAGAAGAGTCTCTATGATCAGATTTTCTGTGGCCCCGATGAAACCAAGAAGATTTGCTTCAATGAAATCGTGAAAGGTTGTGTGATGCAGTTGTTGAATTTCGGTGAAGCTGTTGCAATCGAGGGAAGATCGCTTGAGAAGCTCTTTAGAATACTCGGCATGTATAATGTGATGGCTGACGCGTTGAAGTGATGGGAGGTGTTGGGTACTGATGATGTCGTGATCAATGAGGCGAGAGATGTGCTCTCCGGGCTTGGTAAGGCAGCTTGTGGGACATTTTCTAAGTTTGAGAATGCGGTTCAGAGTGAGAACTGGAAAAAGCCTATGCAGAGTGGTGAGATTCACCCACTGACTCGGTATATGATGAATTATGTGAAATTGATTGTGGATTATAGTGAAACTCTGTTGTTGGAAATTCGTGAAGATGAGCGTGGTCCAAGCTTGGACGACAACGCTTCTATCGATTTGATCGATCCCAAAGCTGTGGATGACCTCAGAGAAATCGCAACTACAATGATTAGGTCTGGCTTTAAGAAAGAGTGTATTCAATTCTATAGTACTGTTCGTAGCGACGCTTTGGATGAGTGTCTCGTGAGCTTAGGGACCGAGAAGTTGAGCATTGAAAAGGTTCAGAAAATCGAGTGGAATTCACTGAATGAGAAGATGAAGAAATGGATTCAAGCTGTGAAGACTGTCGTTAGGTTGATTCTCAGCAGTGAGAAGAGTCTCTGTGATCAGATATTCTATGGCGCCGATGAAACCAAAGAGATTTGCTTCAACGAAACTGTGAAAGGTGCGTGATGCAGTTGTTGAATTTTGGCAAAGCTGTTGCGATCGGGAGAAGATCCCATGAGAAGCTCTTTAGAATACTCGACATGTATGATGTGATGGCTAAGGCGATGGCGAGATTGGAGGTGTTGGTTACAAATCATGATGTTGTGATCAATGAGGCGAGAGATGTGCTTTCCGGGCTTGGTGAGGTGGCTTGTGGGACATTTATTGAGTTTGAGAACGCAGTTCAAAGTGAAACCTTGAAAAAGCATATGCAGAGTGGTGAGATTCACCCACTGACGCAGTACATGATGGATAATGTGAAATTGATTGTGGATTATAGTGAAACTCTGAACTTCTTGTTGGAAATTCATCAAGATAAGCGTGGTCCGAGCTTGGACGACAATGCTTCGGTCGATTTGATCGATCCCAAAGCTGTGGATGAGCTCAGAGAAATCACGACTATAATGATTAGGTCTGGCTTTAAGAAAGAGTGTATTCAATTCTATAGTTCTGTTCGTAGCGACGCTTTGAATGAGTGTCTCGTGATCTTAGGGATCGAGAAGTTGAGCATTGAAGAGGTTCAGAAAATCGAGTGGAATTCACTGAATGAGAAGATGAAGAAATGGATTCAAGCTGTGAAGATTGTCGTTAGGTTGATTCTCAGCAGTGAGAAGAGTCTCTGTGATCAGATATTCTGTGGCGCTGATGAAACCAAAGAGATTTGCTTCAACGAAACTGTGAAAGGTTGCGTGATGCAGTTGTTGAATTTTGGCAAAGCTATTGCGATCGGGAGAAGATCCCATGAAAAGCTATTTTGAATACTTGACATGTATGATGTGATGGCCGAGGTGATGGCGAGATTGGAGGTGTTGGTTACTAATGATGTTGTGATCAATGAGGTGAAAGATGTGCTCTCCGGGCTTAGTGAGGTGGCTTGTGGGACATTTGCTGAGTTTGAGAACGCGATTCAGAGTGAGAACTGGAAAAAGCCTATGTAGAGTGGTGTAATGGAAATTCGTGAAGATGAGCATGGTCCGAGCTTGGACGACAATGCTTCGGTCGATTTAATTGATCCTAAAGCTTTGGTCGAGCACAGAGAAATCGCGATGAGAATGATTTGGTCTGGCTTTAAGAAAGAGTGTATTCAAGTCTACAGTACTGTTCGTTGTGACGCTTTGGATAAGTGTCTCGTGATCTTGGGGATCGAAAAGTTGAGCATCGAAGAGGTTAGGAAAATCGAGTGGAATTCACTGAATGAGAAGATGAAGAAATGGATTCAAGCTGTGAAGATTGTCGTTAGGTTGATTCTCAGCAGTGAGAAGAGTCTATGTGATCAGATATTCTGTGGCGTCGATGAAACCAAAGAGATTTGCTTCAACGAAACTGTGAAAGGTTGCGTGATGCAGTTGTTGAATTTTGGCAAAGCTGTTGCGATTGGGAGAAGATCCCATGAGAAGCTCTTTAGAATACTCGACATGTATGAAGTGATGGCTGAGGCATTGGCGACATTGGAGGTGTTGGTTACTGATGATGTCGTGATCAATGAGGCGAGAGATGTGCTCTCCGGGCTTGGTGAGGCGGCTTGTGGGACATTTGCTGAGTATGAGAACACGATTCAGAGTGAGACCTTGAAATAGCCTATGCAGAGTGGTGAGATTCACCCGCTGACACGGTACGTGATGAATTATGTGAAATTGATTGTGGATTATAGTGAAACTCTGAACTTGTTGTTGGAAATTCATGAAGGTGATGATCAATTAGAGCCTTTACGAAATGATGATAGTGATAGCTCGAAATTGACTCCAGTAGCTAGGCGGTTATTGGTGTTAATAACCTCTTTACATTCCAATCTTGAGGAGAAATCGAAGCTCTATGAGGATGGTGCATTGCAGTATATTTTTCTGATGAATAATATTCTGTACGTAGTGCAGAAGGTGAAAGATTCGGATCTTGGTGGGCTATTAGGTGATAATTGGGTTCAGAAGCGACGTGGGTAGATAAGGCAATATGCTACAAGTTATCTTAGGGCTTCATGGACCAAGGTGTTGCATTGTTTGAAGGATGAAGGGATTGGTGGAAGCACGAGTAATGCCTCGAGGGTGGCTTTGAAGGAGAGATTTAAGAATTTCAACACTTGTTTTGAGGAAATCTGTAGGGTTCAAACTGCTTGGAAGATCCCTGATGCTCAACTCCAAGAAGAGCTTATGATATCTATATCAGAAAAGGTGATCCCGGCTTACTGCTTATTTATGGGAAGGTTTGGGAATCAAGTAGAGAGTGGAAGGCACGCTGGGAAATACATAAGTACACAGCAGATGATTTAGAGAATTATTTGTTGGATTTGTTTGAGGGATCAGCGCGACTACTGCTCCACATGAGGAGAAAAACTACATAGGATAAAGGTGGACTCTTGAATCAGGTAAGAGCCCAGCTCTCATGAAGGACTAGATGGAGAAGAGTGTGCCTGTTAAGTGTAGCTTGATTGTATGATGCTTATTTTTGTTGTTGTTAATGTTATAGACATGGGTTTTTATGAATGTTAATTGTCGTCCATGCTATATACTGTAATAATTTATTGTACGTGTACATGTGCTATAGATTTTAGTTTTTGTATGTGAATCCCCTTGCTCTGAAGAAACTGTGTCTATGCTTTATTGGGTGTCCTATGGGCTACTTGAGTGTATTTTTGCTGTTTTGGCATGTTTGTATTTTTATATCAATTTTGTTATTGCAATTCTATTGTTCAGTGTGTGCTAGTTAAAGGAAACCAGTCATTATTGTGTAAATGGGATTTCACAAAAATTTAGTATTGTGGAATGTAGATTACCTCTTCTTCTTCTTCAGTGTAATTGAATGGGACATCTGGCGTATGATTGGAGCCAGGTGATAATAATAAAAATGCACAATAATTTCTTATTATTTTCCAAAAGTATGAGATATTTGAACATTGATACTAATTAACAATTTATTGAATATGATATTAAATGAGTGCTGAACCAAGAATGATAGAATAAGAGTTGGGTGATTTGTGAATTGTGTAGAGTAGCATTGACGAGATGTGAGGGAGTAGATTAGGAGGGTTTTGTCACGTGCAACAAAAGTTAATAATTGCATCGCTATGGAAGTTATCTGACACAAGTTAAGGGCTCTCCTTGAATGAAAGGAAGGCCATTAGGTTAAGTTTGTGAGTAAAAATGAGGCTCACCTATTTAAGGTAAAAATGTTGTACACTACAATACGTTGGTTATTTTTTTCAACGGTAATAAAAATCATGTTTAGTGTTACTTTCTGCTTCCTAACTTGCACAGTGTACTGGTAATGACAAATGTATCCATCTTCTAGTGTAATATATTTCCAACAGAAACAGATGCAATGCACTGTCCATCCATCTAAAATTTTCAAAGTTGCTGCTCAACGCCAGATGCTCATGTTAAAACTTTTTACTAGTTATTTTGTTGAGATTACGAGCTTTAAATGCCTCAGATGCAGAATCAGTCTTGGATTTTGTGGAAGAATAATTTATCTTAAATTTTTGCACTTCTTAAGGCATACTTAGTAAGCTTATTTAAGGCTCAAAAGTACTAATAAGAGGAGCATGAAGCCCTTTTGCATGTTGAGAAGATTTCTCAAGGGTTGTTGATGAATAAGGAAGCTCATAGGACTAACTACATAATTTTATGTGGGTGTGTAGTGTGCCACTATGATTACGTCAATAGGAGATGATTTTTTAGGGATATGGTAATAGAAATTTTAATCTTGTCAGAATTGGACTTCATCTGCAACATGAATTTTTTGGAAGGGTTTACGTTTGGGGCTGCATGTGTTGGTCCCAAACGTTGATGGCATTCTCGTCAGAGTGGTGATCACAGGCATTAAGTCTTACGTCTGCAGAGAGAGATAATTGTGTCCAAACTTGTATTTATAGGCAATTATGCATCCCTTGGGAATGGCTTATCTGTTAGTGAACAAATATGTCTTATCCTAGAATTAAAACCTTACCCAAAAGCTACTTCTCTTTACCGAAACAATACCACACCTATGAAGCAACTCAATCTACTTAGTGGGTGTCATTACATGCATGGGGCTACACCGTATTATGTTGTGATCACCCATCATGACCGTACATCGACGTGTACCATTGGGTTGCCTTTGAATTTGTTGATCGAGATCAAACTGGCTTTTGAAGTTGCTTTCTATGGCGTTTGGATGGCACTGGTGATTATGAAAAGGTGGTATTAATTGGTTGCTTTTATCTTGAAGAAGTGTTTCTATGTTCTGTTCCAGAATATTTGAGATGATTCATGATAGATTTGATGTCGAGCAGTATTTTCAGAAAACTCAACAAAATAAGTATTAGGAGATAACTTCATTCTAATGGAATCCACTTGTTTAATATTCTCGTCTGTCTATAAGAGAAATCATTAGAAGTAACAAACCTACATAGTTTCATAAACTAGTTTGTAGATGGGAAATTTAGTCAAAGGGGGAAAATGAAGGCAGTCAATACAAGTTACATGGAGAACACAGCATTTGGTAAGGAGAACAAGTAATCAATATTTCCCACCTCAACTTGATCTAGTTTCCTATTTTTTTCGACCTATAATTACAGAAGAAAAAAATTACTAAATGTGCAGACCTGCTCCTCTTTGTAGTGTGAGTCGTGAGGTGTAATATTTTTCTTGAATCTGTGTGTGTGGGGTGTGTGGGTGTGTGTGTTTCACCTCTACTTACATAAGAAACAAAAAATCTAAATATGCAGAACTGCTCCTACTTAGTGGAGCAAGTAGTGAGCTATGTGTGTGTGTTCCCCAATCTCCTCTAGCTCAAAAAGAATCTTGTCTTGTAAGATCATTGTGAAGAGTGTGGTTTTTTGTTTAAGACCCATCAATTGTGCGTGTGTAATGGGAATGGCTTGAGTCACTGTGAGATATTCAGCTGTGCTAACAAAGTGGTTTGGGTTCTGAATGAATCATACTTGCTCTCCTATTTAAATTATGAAACCTCTTAGGTGTAACAGCAAAAGCTGCTCCAAACACATTTTAGCAGTGGATTGCATATATCAACCTTTTGATCTGATCTACTAGCTATGACCTTTTTGCTAGTTTGTGAGGGAAATTTTCAAAAAATATGTGAGATTGTTGTCGTTTACTAGTTATTCCTGGATTCTTATTGTTATGTTTTAGTATGCAGTATCAGTTGAAGGATGGTACTGTAGGACTGAGCCACATTTCCACCTTTGGTTGTGGTTTAAATGCCTATTATGTTTCTGTTATTTAGAGGTAGCTTTGTGAATGTAGTTCCACAACTTGCAAGTAATGCCTTTGTTTTTTGGGTAGATCTTAATTTGGTAATCACCAAGTGGAAGATGGAAGAGTTTTTTCCTGTAACCACTTCCCACCTGACATTGTTCCCGGGTGATTGGAGCAAATAACCCCACATGCTTTTAGACGAGTGTTACACAAAAACTGCCATATCTGGTCCTGAAACTCATGGATCTTATCTGAGGGATTGGACTTCAATGCCAGTAATTGTAACTTCGGTATCTTATCTATTCATTCGGCATCGGTCAATACAAATTACATGGAGAGCAGAGCATTTGGTGAGGAGAACATGTGATCAATATTTCCCACCTCAACTTGATCTAGTTTCCTATTCTTTTCCACCTCTAATTACAGAAGAAATAAAAACTACTAAATGTGAAGACCTGCTCCTACTTTGTAGCATGAGAAGTGAGGTGTAATATTCTTCTTGAGTTTGTGTGCGCGTTTCACCTCTACTTACATAAGAACTGCTCCTGCTTGGTGGTGCAAGTAGCGAGCTATGTGTGTGTGTTTTTTCTCCAATCTCCTCTAGCTCAAAAAGAATCTCATCTTGTAAGATCATTGTGAAACTCATTGATCTTATCTGAGGGATTGGACTTAAATGACAGTAATTGTAACTTATTTCGGTATCTTATGATCTTATCTATACATTTTTCTTTACTAGCCATTAGCTATATGGTAGCCTCCTTATTGCATTTGGTATTCCATCTATCAATTCTACTCGACACAAAACTTATGATGTGCTTTTAGTACAATAAACAAAAAAAGTTACAAAATAATGGATACAACGAAAACAGTACAATGATGCATATTACATTTGAATAGTTACATAACTTACTTTTACCACTAAAAACAAAAAAAGGATATATGACTTACATCACGTGCAAATGTATACATACTAGCAGGGCTTCCCTTACAAATAATGGGCCAAAAATTTAAATGAAGCCCATACACCATAAAAAAAACACTAAGAAAGACCACATAAATTTCTATCTCAATTTTTTACTACAACTTATTTTGCTGAAAACTGAAAACACTGCAGCAAAATAATTTTTAAATGGTTGAATAGTACTGTGGGACCAATTTTTAATATTTTTTTTGAATAAGGTGGCTGTGGGTCCCGCGAACAGTACATAAACAGTACGTGAACAGTGTAAACAATACGTAAACAGTAACTTTATCCCCTAAAATGCGTGCAACAAGGAAAAAAAAAGAAAGAAATGAAAATCGCGAAAAACACAGACGCTTAAGAAATAATTTGTATCCAAACCCAGCTTAAAACTGTGCCCAACCCAATCCCATTAAAAATATATATAATCTATATCTATATATTACTGAAAGCTGAAGCGTAGCAATTAATGTTGCTACGCTCACGTTGAGCCATGTCAGCAGCCATGTCATTACTATCTTTTTTCTTGAATTTCTCCTATAATTTTAAAATAATTATCTTAAATTTTAAAATATTAAAAAAATGAAAATAATTCTGTTTTATCTCAACTATAAAGCCCAATCTTTATAGCTTTAATTCCACAATAAAGCTCAAGCCCAAGCCCGAGCCCCAACTTGTGTCACGGTTTCAAATGCCCTCTGTCTCCTCACCTTTTGGTTTACTGTGTTTCACGATTCTATCTCCCCACCTTTTAAATGGCAACCCTTTATCAGTGTTAATTTTTCAGCGGTTTCAATTCCTCAACGGCAACCCTTCAGCTTTTGGAACACCATCCTATAACAGCAGTCTCTCTATCTTCCCTCCTTTGTCTCTTCCTCTCCTCACAATATATTAATACTGACAAAAGGTGGATGATTCAATTCAGGTATTTGTGATTGTCCCGCATAATTATTCAATGTAAGGATTAGATTATTTTGATTGAATTTTTTTTTTTCTTTTAAAAATTTGTTACTGCCTCTTTCATGCTATGATATGGATGATTGTTATGTTGATTTTTCTTTGTATTTGATTTTTTTAAGGATGTTGAATTTTTTATTGCTGTGTTTTTTAATTGGAGCTATACCTTTTTTGTATTATGGGTCGTATTTGGTTAACATACGAGATAGCTCTTGCTAGGGATACGCCAACTGGGTGTTTTAATTTGTGGGTCATATATGGGTCTATGTAGATATTGTTTAATGAGAGAGGCTAAACAGATCATGTAGACTTATTTCCCATATGATATGAAGGGTTGCCCCAAATTAATAAAAAGTGAATCAAAGTCGTCCAAAATTTCCCATATTCGATGTTTTGGTAATGATGCTATTAAAATTCGCCCCCAGCTACGTAGATTGGTCCAAGACAGATCCCAGCCGTAAGTTTTCTCATATTGAATCGACCAAACAATTATCAAAGATTGCCAAATTCCCTTTCAGCTTCTTAGGGTTTAGTCCATCTTCTACTCTCTCTTTTCTTTTATAGATTTTTTTTTCTCTGTGTTATTTCCAAGTGTAATTCCCAAATTTTGAATGTGCCTGTAGGGTTATTTGATGATTATCCAGTTGGGGAGAGGTAAGAAATTTTTTTACCTGTAAACAAGTTCAGGTATTTAAATTTCTCCTTCTGCCCAAGTCATTATTTTCTTTCTCAGCATAACACAATGCAAGACTAATGCAATGATATATCTTTCTAGCTTAGATTATTGGGGGAATTTATGTGAAACAATCTTGGACAATATTAAGGGTTTACTTAGATCCTTAGGAAGTTTTAGGAAACATATGCATAATTTTTTAGATCTATAAAATTTTCATTTGCCCAAACTCAAACACTCAAAAACACCTCATACAGTCTATGTTTCATAGACTACAAAAAATCTTTTTTTACAAATTCCTAATGCAATAAGCTATTCTTGGTATAAAGTATGCATAATAAAAGAACACCAAAATTTGCTTAAAATTCTGCAGGGCAAGGATTTTGTTATCATAAAAAAAACAAACTTTTCCCTATCCTAGCTGCCTTGACTAAGTTAAGTAGGAAGTATCTTATTCATTTTTCCTTTTCCCGTCTTGGGTTTGTTCATTTCGCATGATAAGTAATGTCTATAATTCCGTTTATCAAAAGCAAAAAAAAAAAAAAAAAATGTCTCTAATTCCATTATTTTACTATTTCATTTTTCCATCTACTCTACTTAATAGAGCGGAAAGTGGCCCCATTTATGATGACTCAATTCTTGATAGAGTCTTATGCAGGAATTGGAGTCTTAATTCTAATATCCCTTCAGTCCAAGTAATGGAATGGACTGGATTCATCTGTATAGTTTTGTACAGGTGATTTTGCTATAATTTGGGTTCTCCTTTGCTATAATTTGGGTTCTCCTTTGCTGTAACAGTATCAGTCTTTGTGTTGTATATGGAGGTTGGAGGTTGCAGCAATATGCTGTACAGAATGATGCATAGCTTGCTCTGCTATCTGGTTGTTTGGCTTGTGCAAGTATTTTTTTTTTTTTTTTGTTAGATAGGGATTAATTTAAAGATTTTGAGTTTATTTACATTGCATGCATCATGTGAGCCTAGATTTTTAGGTTGGGTCTTCTCCTGTGTTATTTCAACGACTATGTGTGTAGGTACGTGTAAGTATTTTCTGTCAGGGTCTTCTCCTGTGTTATTTCAACGACTATGTGTGTAGGTATGTGTAAGTATTTTCTGTCATTTTTGTGTGTAAGTATTTGGGTTGGGTCTTATCCTGTGTGATTTCAACGAACATGTAGTGTAAGAGTATAACTTTTGCTGTCATTTGTCAACCACTTTGTTTTATGGCCACTGAAATTGTTGTATAACTTAATTTGGTCCTTTGAATTGATTCTGTTGTGGTACTATTTTACATGTAATTTAATAATTTTATAGAATTTGAGTTTGATTAATTTCTATCTGTTTAAAAGATTCAGTTTTTGGAAATTCTGAGAATTGGGGTTTTATATATTAATTTATTTTTTAATTTTTTAATTTTTTGAGATGTGGGTTTGTTTATACTTATAGGATGCTGGGTCTTGTATATTAATATTTGAATTGTTGTAATCTTTAGGGATTTTTATAGGTTTGTGGTCATCGGGAAGATGGGTTTGATTGAATAAAGAAAAGGGGCTATTCGGCACAATATTTGTGAATTCATTAGCTTTCAGCAATAATTATGTTTTGTTTGGTTTTCGAGATAAGGTAGAAATAGAAAACTAATTTGGGTTTTTGATTGTGGATTGATTTTGATGTTCAATGTAACAGAACCTTGTGCTATTAGGGAGCCTGGTACAACTTTTCGTTTTAGTCCTAGAGTGGCTGTATAGCTTGGGGATTGAAACAGAATAAGTAGTAAGATTAAAGATTTTGTTTTGTTTTTTTTCCAAGCACTTTTCTCATCAACCAGAGGGTTGTTGTAATTTGATTCAATGAACCACCTTATGCTGGTTGGTGACACATTGGGCAACAGTTTGGATTTAGAAGTTGATGACTTAATTAAAGTGTGACAACATAGCGGATAAGGCGAATGTGAAAGGATCATATCAAACTCAAGAGGCTTAAGGAAAGACTGAAGATTGTAGCCCAACAAGCTGCAGAAAAGCAGAAGCCCAATCAGACCACTGAGATCAGGCTCGGAGGAAGTATTGCACAAGATGGGATTCTCAAGTATATGCTGAAGCTGATGGAAGTTTGCAAAGCTCGCAACTTTGTCTATGGTATCATTCCTAAGAAGGGTAAGCCAATGATGAAGAGATTGAAGCAAAAGAATTGGACAGGAGAATGTGGAAGGATCGTATCAAACTTAAGAGGCTTAAGGAAAGACCGAAGATTGCAGCCCAACAAGCTGCAGAGAAGCAGAAGCCCAGGCAGACCACTGAGATCAGGCTCGGAGGAAGTAAAGCACAGGATGGGATTCTCAAGTATATGGAAGCTAATGGAAGCTGAATGGAAAAACATTTGTTTTCCAAATATAATTAAATGAATATAATCTCAAGTTTAGATGGGAATTCTACATAGTTAAGAAAGTTTTTGACTCTGTTATAGAAACTGACAAAAAAATTTAGCTTGAAAAGTGCATTTTTTTTTTTTAATATAGCAAAATTACAAATTTGATATCTAACTTTTGCATGTTGTAATACATTTCTCAACGTATTTTATTGACAAGCTTATATTAGTGGTACTTCAAATGAATGTAAGAACAACAATGGAAGAAGATACAAAAAGTATTTTAAAGTTGTCTTTCAATTTATTGGAAATTGATATTTTAGCATTTATTGGATATTTGAGGATGTAAAGGATTGAAATCCTAATTTTAATTTTAATTTAAGTTTGATTTATATTTTCCATTTTGTAATTTAATGTTTCATATCAAGGATAGGAATCGTAATGTGAAATCGAAGATGAAAAAACAAAGAATTGTTTAAATCTTTGTACACAATAACTTTCCTGTGCATTGCACGGGTTAGCAGCTAGTAATAATAATAAAGAAATCCTTTTAATACACACTATATAAGAAAGTTGCTGGGCGTTACTTCCTTATTTCCTCGAAGGTCACACTTCCTTTCTACTAAGCTTCCTCAAAACCCAAATCACCAATTCTCTCTATTCGGAGTTCTGACCATTTCCAAATAAGACTAAAACTATTACTATATTATATAAAATTATCATTATGACCGCGAGGACGAGCATCAACAGTGGTGGCGTCGGTCCTCCCCACGGCTCATTCCTCTTTCTATTTCTCTCTTCCAAACCTTCCTTTCTCTTTCAATTTCTCTCTTTGAATCAAACCCCAAAATCATGTCTACGACCACCATGACTGGCATCAACACTGCTCAGCACATCGTGCAGACTTTGAACTCACCAGTGAGGGCCGATGAAGACAACGAGGACAATTTGATCGATCCAGAAGATGTGGATGAGCTCAGAGAAATCGAGACGAGAATGGTTCGCCAGGTGTATGGAGAAAGAAGTTTGTCACTAGTAGCAGGGTCATTTTTTCCATCAGCCAAGTCGGAAGCTGGCAGTGGCAGTTGGGATTGGAATGAAACAAATCCAGACTCACCTCTTAACATTTCATCAATCTTCCCATCCACCATGTCTGAGACTGATGATAGTAGTCCAGAATTCTCTCGTTCCAATTCCGATTCCATAATGTCAATCTTCTTACCACCCACGTCTCCAATAGACAGCCCCGAAAACTATGAAATAATTTTTCGAAATCGTTCCATACCCTCATATTCCATAATGTCAATCTTCCCACCCGCCATGTCTGAAATAGACAGTGCCGATAATTATGAAATAATATTTCGAAATCCTTCCATACCCTCATATTATCACTTCTTCCCACCGGACATGTCGGACACTGACAGTTATGGATCATCAACTCCTAATCATCAGCTTTCCATACCCTCATATTATCACTGCTTTCCACCCGACAGGTCGGACACTGACAGTTATGGATCATCATCCTCTATACAGTTTTCCATACCATCGTTACATTTCCCACCCAACAAGTCAGAGACTATTAATAGTAGTTTAGTAATTAATGGAATTTCTTTGGATGAGCGGATCTTAGGAGCGATCAAGATGGATAAATGTATTGAAGCTGTCGATATTCTCCAAAGCAATAGCGTCGTTAATCTGATGTTCAGATGCACTGATGTACACGAAGAGATTAAGTTCAACGGTACCTTGCGGACGTTCAATCAAGCCCTTGCGCGTGGAGGAAGATCGCCTGAGAATCTCTTTCGGCTACTAGACAAGTATGATGAGATAGCCAAGGCGATGAAGCAACTGGACGACGATTCTGTGATGCGTAAGATTCTCACCGGGCTTCGTGACGTGGCCAGCAAGACTGTCAAGCCCCAATATTTCCTAAAGCATCCAAAAGGACCAAAACACAGCTTGAAAAGCTTCACAGAGGTACCTGTAAATTTTTTTTTGACCGTTCAATCCAGATAATTCTTAAATTCATATCAAGTGCTAGCATCAAGAATTATCATAATAATTCTATACAATAATTACAAGAATCATTGACCACAAAAAAATATAGATCTAAATAAATATAATTACATCATTTACTTGTCCCATCAGTGAAAATAAAATCATAACTACTGTTAGATACAAAAGAATGAGTCAAGTCTACTTTAGGATGCACATCATCTAAAGATCACCATCACAAAAGTCCAGCCTCCATCAGTAGTTACTAACTACTGTTAGCCACAAAAATATGTCTCAAAATGATCATTGCCTACTATGAAAAAGTTTGTAAAAGAATGGGATGAGACAGAGCCCAGTAAGTAGCATAATTAATGGGGGAGGAAATGTAAGTTCATGATGATGAATAGTTTACAAAGTATGTTTTAATTTGGGAAATTTCTAACTGAAAATTGTAAGACCGTTTTCAATAATAATATGACAAGAATTATTAAATAATAAACACAAAGTTTTTCAAAATAAATACCCTGAAACTATATACTATAATTTGTGAGTACTAACAATATAATTCCAAAGCCATAAAATCTAGCATAAGGTAATTTATTACAAAGATAACACACTATCACATAGACCGGTCAATGGATCCACCCATTCACAATTGGCATAATATTGTCGACTCTGGTGTATAGTCTCTTGGCTCCATGAGCAGCAACATCACCCATACCCTCAAGGTTTTGTCTCTCCCCCATGGGCAGCAGAGAGAACGTGTCAAATAAGACTTCTTTTGCTTGTGGTCTTTTGGCCCCATGGGCAGCAACCTTACTCACACAGAATCAAAGAATCTCTTCTTCCCACGGGTAACAAGGAAAAACGCATCATCCAAAATGAAAGGGCACTGACCTGAATCTAACACTGTTGTCACAAAGACTACGGAAATGAAATCAAGTGATCACCAGGAAATCACACATGGCATAAGGTTAAAACCACATAAAGTTCACAGGTTATATGTACTTTGAAATACATAGTTTATATCTAGGTAGTTTCAGAAGACCTTAAACAACCTAAACTTCCACAAAGTTTGTAAGGTTTCCCAAATTCATTCCTTGACAACAAGATTTTCTATTAATTTTCCAAATAATACAAGACATGATAAGCACCTTTAAATTTTCCAATATACCATAAGATCCATGAATTCCTTATCAAAGATTAAATCAAAGATGCTTATATTTTCCATGTCAACAATTCATGCATTTCTCCATATGTAGTACCAAATATGATGCACTTTTCATATATAATCATATATAGTAGGGTCATAATACAAAACTTTTAAAGAAAATATAGTTCCACAAATAATTTTCCAAAATGTGTTTGACCCAAAAACAACGTTTATGCAACATAGTTATTTAAAAATAAATAAAAATCCTATTAAAAAGCTACTTACCATGCAATCCGCAAAAAACCTAATTCTCCAAGCTCTAAAGGAGATTAGTTAGAACCTAAACAATATCAAGGAAACCTATCACAATAAGCATAAAACTTGAAATTGTGTCTAGCTACAAATTAGGAATTGCCAAATAAGCATTTAGTTAGGCAAGCCTAGTATTTAACCTCACAATTAATGTATTCTACTTCAGTTTCTCAACAAATTAATTCACAAGGCATAGGCTCTAATTTATACTCAGAAGTCATTCAAGGTATTATCTCTAACATCAAAACCTCAACACTTTATAAGTAGTTTCCACAAGATTTATATAACATCATCAGGAGACCTATGACACCAAATTCATAATATCCTCCAAGACAAACAATTTGAATTTTTAACTAACTCTAAATAATCAATAAAAATTATATTTACCATCTATCACATGATATAACTCAAAACTCATAAATTTCCACCATAAATAAGCCTTAGATAGCCACTAATATAAAAATCATAAACTCACTCATCAAATAAATCCACCAAGACAAAACCCATACATATAAACACATGAATATCACTTCCAAAACTCATAAATCACATAAATATTTTTATCAAAGCTTAGATAAAAGAACCTCAAGAAAAAGTATAAAACCCACCAAAAAATTAGGAATTTTCACCTCAAATAAAAGATGTGAAGATGCAAAGGTTCCTAAGAAGTTTTTCTGGTGATCTTGCTTGAAAAATGATGGTGGAGATGGTGGTGTGGAGTGGTACCAGTGGGAGAGTATGAGGTAGTGAGAGGAGTGTTTGAGAGAGAGAGAGCAAAGGAATGAGCCGGCCAAGAGAGGAGAGAGACAGTGAGAATGTGTGGTGGGGGATAGTGGGGGTACATAGGAGCATGTGGGATCCAAAAAAAATCTGACCCTTTTTTTTTTGAAGTGTTGAAATGTTGCATTCTTCCTCGCTTATAAAAATTTCGTCCTCAAAATTTTACGTACCTTGATCTTGAAAAAGGTTTGGGCATCTTGACAACATATCATCTTCACACTCCCAAGATGCCTCTTTCTTTGAATGATTCTTCCAAACCACCTTTACCCAAGATATTGCTCTATTACGTAACACTTGCTCCTTACGATTCAAAATCTCTACCGGAATTTCTTCATACGAAAAATCATCTATAATCTGAAGAGGCTCATAGCTCAATACATGTGAAGGGACATGAATGTATTTCCTTAACATAAACTCATGGAAAACATTATGAATCTCTGACAGGGCTGGTGGTAGGGCAATTCTATATGTGACTTTGCCCACCCTCTCCAAGACCTCAAAAGGCCCTACAAACCTAGGGCTTAACTTACCATTTTTGCCAAATCTCATTACTCCTTTCGTAGGTGCAACCTGTAGGAAAACTTTATCTCCAATTTCAAGTTCCAAAGCCTTCCTTTTAAAGTCATAATAGCTCTTCTATCTACTTTGGGCTGCTTGTAGTCTATCGTGAATCAAATTTACCTTTTTACAAGTCCTCTGAATAATTTCTGGCCCTAAGATTTTTTGTTCTCCAACCTCATCCCAACAAATTGGGGATCTACCCTTTCTCCCATACATACAAAGTCTCATAAGGTATAGCTCTAATACTTGAATGTTAGTTATTATTATAAGCAAATTCCACCAAAGGTAAGTGACTAGCCCAACTCCCCTTAAAATCCAAAACATATGCTCTTAACATATCTTCTAGAGTTTGAATAGCTCTTTCAAACTGCCCATTTGTTTGAGGGTGGAAAGTTGTACTGAAATCCAATCTAGTACCCAAGGCCTTTTGCACACCACCCCAAAAATGAGAAGTAAACCTTGGGTCTCTGTCTAAAACAATAGTAGCAGGTACTCCATGAAGTCTCACAATCTCATCAACATAGAACTGAACTAATTGATCAAGAGAGTAGTTCATTCGAATAGGGAAAAAATGAGCTGATTTGACATTCTATCAACAATTACCCTAATAGCATTGTGGCTCTTAGGAGATTTCAGCAATCCTGAAACAAAATCCATAGTAATTTTCTCCCACTTCAATTGGGGAATAGGAAATGGTTGCAACAAACTTGAAGGTCGTTGGTGCAACACCTTAACTTGCTAACAAGTCAAGCATTGCTCTACTCTTTTTTCATATTATTCCATCAAAAGTTTTCATGAAAATCATGGTGCATCTTTGTACTACTCGGATGTATTGTATATGGGGAATAGTGCGCTTTCTTTAGAATCTCCTTTTTAATCAATGGATCATTTGGCACACAAAGTCTACTTCCAAATCTCAAAACACCATCCTCAGAGATAGAAAATTTAGGTTTCT
Source organism: Quercus glauca (assembly GCA_023736055.1). Taxonomy (NCBI): domain Eukaryota; kingdom Viridiplantae; phylum Streptophyta; class Magnoliopsida; order Fagales; family Fagaceae; genus Quercus; species Quercus glauca. The sequence goes on from CM043324.1 coordinate 5,260,277, forward strand.
TTCAATTATGCACCTCATCCATGATTTTCTTTAAATGTGAGTCATTGGCCTGTGACGATTTAATTATTTCTACCAAAGTTGGTTGAACATTCAAACTGGCAAGGTAGGCCTCGGAATGGCCTATAACAACCTCAATCTCCATCCTTTCTAGATCAAGAATAATTTCCTTTTGAGTAGTTAGCAAAGTAGCTGAAAAAGTTGAAGGTTTTCTACTAAGAGCATCAACCACAACATTAGCCTTACCAGGATGATAGTTAACAAAGCAATCGTAATCCTTAACTAGTTCTAGCCATCTCCATTGCCTCATATTTAACTCTTTCTGGGTAAAGAAATACTTTAAACGTTTATTATTAGTGAAAATCCCACATCTTTCTCCATACAAATAATGTCTCCAAATTTTCAAAGCAAAAACAACTGCAGCTAACTCCAAGTCATGGGTGGGGTAATTTTTCTCATAGTTTTTCAATTGATGAGGGGCATAGGCCACAACCTTCCCATTTTGCATCAACACACAACCAAGTCCCTTATGAGAAGCATCACTATAAATGACAAAACCCCCAATATGTGAAGGGATAGTTAACACTGGAGTTGTGACTAATCTCTGCTTTAGCTCTTGGAAGCTCTTCTCACACTCTTCCTTGCATTCAAATTTAACATTTTTTCGAGTTAATTGTGTCAAAGGAACTACAATGTGGGAAAATCCCTCTACAAATCTTCCATAGTAACTAGCAATGCCCAAGAAACTTCTAACCTCACTCACATTTGTATGCCTATCCCAACTAACCACAACTTCTATCTTATTAGGATCCACCGTAATTCCATCCTTAGAGATCACATGACCTACAAACTCTACTTGATTCAACTAGAACTCACACTTCTTTAGTTTAGGATATAACTTCCTTTTTCTTAGAATCTATAAAACAATCCTTAAGTGTTCTTCATGCTCTTCTTGACTCTTAGAATAAATCAAAATATCATCAATGAACACAACGGCAAAGTGATCCAAATACTCATGAAATACCCTATTTATCAAATCCATAAAAGCAGCAGGGGCATTAATTAATCCAAATGGAATCACTAAAAATTCATAATAACCATAGCTTGTCCAAAAGGCCATCTTTGGTATGTCCTCACACTTAATCTTAAACTGGTGATAACCAGAATGAAGATCAATTTTAGAAAACACTTGTGCTCCTTGTAATTGGTCAAATAAGTTATCAATACGGTGCAAAGGATATTCATTCTTAATGGTAACTCTATTTAGCTTACAGTAATCAATTCACAACCTCATAGACCCATCATTTTTCTTAACAAATAAAACTAGGGCTAATAAACCTTTTATCTAGCAATTCTTCCAATTGCTTTTTAAGTTCCTTCAACTCTGTGGGTGCCATTCAATATGGTGCCTTAGAAATAGGTGCAGTACCAGGAAGGAAGTCTATAAAGAACTTAACCTCATGATCAATAGATCTTTAGGGAAAACATCCGGAAATTCTTGCGCAATGGAAATGTCTCCTATCTCCAATTCTTTGCTTTGTAAATCCACTACACTAGCAAGGAATCCTTGGCATCACTTTCTAAGCAAACGTTTTGCTTGAATGCATGATATCATACAAGGCACAAAAGACAAACATGAAGCTTTAAATAGAAATTCTGGTTCACCTAGAGGTCGAAACACCACCTCTTTCTCAAAACAATGGACACTAGCATGGTAAGAAGCAAACCAATCCATGCCCAAAATGACATCAAAATCATGCATATCTAGTAACACCAAGTCAACCAATAACTCTCTACCCTCCATACAAAGAACACAAGACTTAATCACAAGATTAATCATTAAAGTATCACTAACAAGGGTAGAAACCAATAACTCAAAATCAAGTAGCACAGGGCTCTTAATAACTCTTCCATCTTTAGCAGCCAGTTATCTGCTGCCATTAGGTCAAGCTCCCCATTAAAAGTTGAAGGGTTTTGCTTATGGAACTCCTCAAAAGAACAACCCTTCTTCCTACGTTCACCACCCTGGACTGCTTTAGCAATCTTAACATAGATCCTGTCGACACCTCATCAATCTCACCACCATCAAGAGTGACAAATCTCTCACGCTCTTAGTGTTGCCTAGGGACATGTTTTGGAGCTGCAACCTCATCTACATGCCTTACTTTATGTGCTTTATTTAGGAGGCATAGTGTACAGAAATACATATACCCATACTCAAGAAACAAAGCAAGTAAATCACAAGGCAACATAGAAGGTTAGCATAGACAAACTAGATAAGAATAAAGGGATTGCATGTGGAAGCTGAAACAAATGTACAAAATAAAAAATTCATCAAACCCCTAATGCTCTAACTTAGATCAAAATCAATTCTTATTTTCAAAGTCTACAAAATCATAACTTAAGCTCTTATACCATAACTATCACACTACAAACCCAAAATGGTCCAAAGCATGAGAAAAACATCTCAAAGTTACCTATAGATTTTTTTCCTCTTTGACAACTCAATCCGAATAATTCATATCAAGTACCAGCATAAAAAATTATCATAATAATTCCCTTAAAGATACTCCCAAAGTAAGTCAGAACTCTATGCAATAACTACAAAGACCATTGACCACAAAAAAATAGAGGTCTGAATAAATATAATTACACATCATTTACTTGTCCCATTAGTGGAAATAAAGTCATAACCACTATTAGATATAAAAGTCTAAAGATCACTATCAGAAAAGTTCAGCTTCTATCAGTAGTTAGTCTAACTACTGTTAACCACAAAAATATGTCTCAAAATTATCGTTGCCTACTATGAAAAAGTTTGTAAAAGAATGGGATGAGACAGAGCCCAATAAGTAGCATAATTAATGGAGGTGGGAGAAATGCAAGTTTCATGATGATGAATAGTTTACAAAGCATGTTTTAATTTGGGAAATCTCCTTCTGAAAACTGCAAGACCGTTTTCAATAATAATATGACAAGAATGATTAAATAATGAATATAAAGTTTCTCAAAATAAATACCATAAAATTATATACTATAATCTGTGAGCACTAACAATATAATTCCAAAGCCATAAAATCTAACATAAGGTAATTTATCACAAAGATAACACACTACTACATAGACCGCTCAGGAGATCCACTCATTCTCAATTAGCACGATATTGTCCTCTCTGGTATGTAATCTCTTGGCCTCATGGGCTGCAACCTCACCCATACCCTCAAAATTTTTTCTCTCCCCCCATGGGCAACAGGGAGAACGTGTCAAATTGGACCTCTTTTGCATGTGATCTTTTGGCCTCATGGGCAGCAGCCTCACCCACACACAATCAAAGAACCTCTTCTCCCCATGGGCGGCAGGGAAGAATATGTTATCCAAAATGAAAGGGCACTGACCTAGATCTGACACTGTTGTAAAAAAGACTATGGAAATCAAATCGAGTAATCATCGGGAAATCACACATGGCATAGGGTTAAAACCATATAAAGCTCACATGTTATATATACTTTGAAACACATAGTTTATATCCAGGTAGTTTCAAAAAACCTTAAGTAACCAAAACTTCCACAAAGTTTGTAAGGTTTCAAAAATTCATTCCTTGACAACAAGATTTTCTATCAATTTCCCAAATAATACAAGACATGATAAGCACCTTTAAATTTTCTAATATACCATAAGATCCATGAATTCCTTATCAAAGATTAAATTAAAGATGCTTATATTTTCTATGTCAACAATTCATGCATTTCCCTATATGCATTACCAAATATGATGCACTTTTCATATATAATCATATATTAAATTTTCCAATATACCATAAGATCCATGAATTCCTTATCAAAGATTAAATCAAAGATGTTTATATTTTCCATGTCAACAATTCATGCATTTCTCTATATGCATTACCAAATATGATGCACTTTTCATATATAATCATATATTAAATTTTCTAATATACCATAAGATCCATGAATTCCTTATCAAAGATTAAATCAAAGATGCTTATATTTTTCATGTCAACAATTCATGCATTTCCCCATATGTATTACCAAATATGATGTACTTTTCATATATAATCATATATTAAATTTTCCAATATACCATAAGAATATAAGATCCATGAATTCCTTATCAAAGATTAAATCAAAGATGCTTATATTTTCCATGTCAACAATTCATGCATTTCCCCATATGCATTACCAAATATAATGCACTTTTCATATATAATCATATATAGAAGGGTCACGATTCAACACTTTTTAAGAAAACATAGTTCCATAAATAATTTTTCAAAATGTGTTTGACCCAAAAATAACGTTTATACAACATGGTTATTTTCCAAAAAATATCTCATTAAAAAGTTACTTATCTTGCAACCCGGAAAAAGCCTAATTCTCTAAGTTCTAAAAGAGATTAGCTAGAATCTAAATAATATCAAGCAAAACTATCACAATAAGTATAAAACTTGAAATTGTATCTAGCTATAAATTAGGAATTGCCAAATAAGCATTTTTTTTTAGGGGGTCCAAATAAACATTTAGTTAGGCAAGCCTAGTATTTAAGCTCATAAATAATGTATTCCACTTCCAAAGTTTCTCAACAAATTAATTCACAAGGCATAGACTCCAATTTATACTCATAAGTCATTTAAGGTATTATCTCTAATATACCACCTCATACTCTTGATGCGATGGTCACTCCACAAGTATAAGTGCTTATAGGGTATGGGAGGGCAAGGGCCAGGGTTCAAATTTCTAAGAGAAAGCTTCACACATATATACACTTAGATTAGGCTAGAGTAGAAATTCTATCTTGTAAAAATAAAAATAAAAATAAAAAAGTGTTATATCTAATATCAAAATCTCAACACTTTATAAGTAGCTTCCACTAGATTTATATAACATCATCAAAGACTCATGACACCAAAGTCATAATATCTTCCAAGACAAACAATTTGAATCTTTAACTATCTCAAAATAATCAATAAAAATTATATTTACCATCTATCACATGATATAACTCAAAACTCTTATTTCCACCATAAATAAGCCTTAGATAGTTACCATTGTAAAAATTATAAACTCACTCATCAAATAAATCCATCAAGACAAAATTCATACATATAAACACATGAATATCACTTTCAAAACTCATAAATAACATGAATATTATTATCAAATCTTAGATTAAAAAAAAAAAAACTTTAAGCAAAAGTATAAAATCCACCAAAAAATTAGGAATTTTTACCTCAAATAAAAGATGTGAAAATACAAAAGTTCCTTAGAAGTTTTTTGGATGATCTTGCCTGAAAAATGATGGTAGAGATGATGGTGTGGAGTGGTACCGGTGGGAGAGTGTTAGGGAGTGAGAGGAATGTTTGCGAAAAAAAATAAAAAAATAAAAAAAATAAAAAAATGAATGAGCCGGCCAGGAGAGGAAAGAGATAGTGAGAATGGGTGGTGGGGGATAATGGGGTTAGGTAGGAGCACGTGGGATAAAAAAAATCTGACTCTTTCTTTTTTTTTTTCTTTTTTTATTTTAGCTTTGGGAGACGATTCTTATAAAGTCAATTTGCAATCTTGGATACCGGGAGAATGGGGCCTGGCTGAATCTGGAGAATGGTGGCATTCACCCACTGATGGAGAGTGGTGACATTCTCCCAATGACGGAGACCATAATGAATTATATGAATTGGATTGTGGATCACAGTGATACTCAGAAATTGTTCAAAATTGGTGAAGATGATGATCAATTAGATGCTTTACGAAATCATGATAGCAATAGCTTGAAAATGAATCCGGGAGCTGGCCAATTGTTGCTGGTAGTAAACATTTTAGAGTCCAATCTCGAGAAGAAATCAAAGCTCTATGAGGATGGTGCATTGCGGTGTATTTTTCTGATGAATAATATTCTGTATATGAAGCAGAAAGTGAAAGATTCGGATCTTGGTGGGCTATTAGGTGATAATTGGGTTCGTACGCGACGTGGGCAGATAACGCAATATGCTAAGAGTTATCTTAGGGCTTCATGGACCAAGGTGTTGGATTGTTTGAATGATAGAGGGACCCCTTGGAGCTCGAGTAGTAAAGCCTCGACGGTGGCTTTGCAGGAGAGATTGAAGAATTTCAGTGCACGTTTTGAGGAAATCTGTAGGGTTCAAACTGCTTGGATTGTCCCCGATGCTCAACTCCGAGAAGAGCTTAGGATATCTATATTAGAAAAGGTGATCCCGGCTTATCACTCATTTTTGGGAAGGTTCGGGAATCAAGTAGAGAGTGGAGGGCACGCTGAGCAATACATAAAGTACACAGCAGATAATTTAGAGAGTTATTTGTTCAATTTGTTTGAGGGAGTACCGCGAGTACTGCAGGAGGAGGAAAAGTAAGTAGGATAAAGGAGGACTCTCATGAAGGGCTAGTTGGAAAAAACTCTGCCTGTTTAATGTAGCTCAATTATATGATGTTGATTTTTGTTGTTGTTAATGTTATAAACTTGGGTTTTTATGAATGTTAGTTATCTTTCATACTGTATACTGTAATAATTTATGTACATGTATGTGCTACAGATTCTAGTTTTTGTAAGTGAATCACCTTTGCTCTGAAATATCTTTGTGTCCACACTTTATTGGGCACCCATGGGCTACTTGACTGTATACTTGCTGTTCTGGCATGTTTGTGTTTTTATATCAATTTTGTTGTTGCAGTTCCATTGCTGAGTGTATGTGCTGGTTAAAAAACCAGTCATTATTGTGTATAGTGGGATTTCACAAATATTTAGTACTGTAGATTAGCTCTTCTTCTTCTGTTTAATTGAATAGGATATCTGGTGTATGATTGGAGCCAGGTTATAATAATCAAAATGCGCATTAATTCCATATGTTCCTTCAGAAATATGAGATATTTGAACATTGATAGTAATTAACAATTTATCAAATATGATATTAAATGGATGAATTGATGAGTGCTGATATAATAAGAGTTGGATCATTTGTGAATTGTGCAGGTCATTGTTTTTCAATAATAATAAACTTCATGTTTAATTTTCTTTCTCTTAAACGAGCACACTGTACCAGTTAAGACAAATGTATCCATCTTCTAGTGTTATAGATTTCCAACAGAAACATATACAAAGCTTTGTCCATCCATCTAGAATTTTCGAAGTTGCTGTTCAACACCAATTGCTCATGTTAAAACTTTTTACTAGTTATTGTGTTGAGATTATGAGCTTTGAATGCCTCAGATGCAGAACAAGTCTTGGAGTTTGTGGAAGAATCGTTTGTCTTTCTTAAATTTATGCACTTATTAAGGCAGAATTATTAAGCTATTATCAAGAGATCATCCTCAATAATAATCTTAAAGAGTAATATCCACTCTGCCACCTGAATTATGGCTTTAAATTTAATCCAACACTAAACTATAAAACTAAGCAATGAGTCACTAATTGATCGATGATAGTCAAAATACTCCATGTTGTTAAAAATTTCTGTCAAACGAAAAATTCTGAAATCAAGCAATTTCCAAATGGTGAATTATGATCTTATGAATTTTCTATTAAAATTTTGGATTGGAAAAAAATTGTTTCATGGCACAAAGAATTTTGCATATTATCAGTATGAGGAAATTGATTGCTCAATTTTATAGTCTGGTGGGGAGGTTGAAGTTAACCCATAGTTTAACTATGGGAGCAAAGCACAATTAACTCATTATCTTAAATACATAAATATATCAACCAAGTGATTGAAATATTGAATGCTTGGTTTATCATTGGGATCAGGCTATTGATGATAACCATCAAAGCACAGTGGAATAATCTTTTTAATATAAAACATATCCACTGTCTAACAGAATATTGAGATTAAATGGACAAATGTAGATGAAGAAGGGATCTCTTTATTAGATTGTAACAGTGGGGGAAAATATACAGAAAAGTTAACTCAGTCACGCTGGGGTAAAATTAATTACAACTGCTTACCTATGTTACAATCACCATAATCAACCCATCTCCAAGAAACCAAAGGACAAGGAGAGATCATTACAAGAAAACAAAACTAGCAAAAAAAAAATGTCAATCGATGTTATTCCTGATGTTAAACCCTGCTGTTTTGGGGCAGTGGCAGAACACCATCAAAGAAATCGCCAAAGTAGCCAAGGGGCTCATGTGCTAGCTTTGAGATGATGTCTCTCAGTGTGATAACTCCCTCCAGATTCCCATCACTATCGACAACATATATCCGGTGAATCTTCTCAGAATCAAGCAGCTGAATCAATTCTTTCATTGTGTGGTCCCTTTTGCACGTGATCATGCCTGTCACTAATGGGCAGTTCTCATGATTTTTCTCTAAGTAGCTTCTAACGGCTGTCAGGAAGTTCTTTGCAGTGATAGATCTGTTATACATGTCAAATGAGTGCCACAAGAGTCATATTGATTGAACACTGTATGGACCATAGAACTAAGAGCCTAAATTTTTTTGCTGAAATTGCATACTTTCCTAGCCTAATTTTTTTTTATCAACAACTTCGTATTAATGTTGATTTAAACATGGACTTACAATGAGAATAAGATTTATGATGCACAAAATAGACAATTAGTAAAATTTATAAGCCAATCATGTACGCAAACAAATGAACTAAATCATGCCGCATATATCAAAGGATCACGGAGGTTGGCTGGTTTTGAGGGTTCCACAATGACCATGAACATGACTGAGTTTTATTGTTTATGAGCCCCTTCAAAACTTTGGCAATCAATTTTGTTGTAATGTCATTAATTCTAGGGATTGCAAGAGGGCAGGTAGAGTTATCCAAGTAACCCATCTTACTGCCATCACTAATTATTTCCTTAAGAACTTCAAGGATCAAACATAAGACATAACAGTAACAAAAGACGCAATTTTGGAAATTTGCTCGGCTACAAACTTATAATCATGGTAGATTTCTGGAGCAGTTAGCAAGAACTGAACATCTCTTAAGCTTATATTACCCACTACCCTGCTACTACCCTTTTCAATAACAGGAATCCCTCCAATCCTCTTTTTCCTCATCAGCTTAAATGCCTGGAGCACAGGTACATCCTCATGGACCTACATTAAAAATTAATCTTATAAGAGAATTTATTAAGATGTGAACATGCGTCTAGGCTAATCTTCATCCCAATAATTATCAAGTTTCCTGCTCATGAATATTTCTAATAGCTCAAATATCATTGATAAAACATAAAAGACATTTTCTTAGCAAATGACGGCAAGCAATCAAACCCTTTTTCACCATGGAGCTTTTTGGTAGACCAAGTCAGGATAAAAATAAAATTGAAAATCCTCACAATTTATTTATTTTGTGACAAGTGCAGGTTATGGGACAAGAATGCATATTGAGCTAACACACCATCCCAAGAATGTATATAGAGCTAACACACCATAATAAACACTAACAAAGCACACAGCAATTTCTATTTAATCTAGTTACATTGATCTGTTTTTAAAATCCTCACAATTTATATAACTTAAAGGTTAATTGTATCAACAAAAATACCTTAAAATAATAAATGTAACTTCCAATTCCAAATATAGATGTATGTTATAAGATTGATCTCTTAATGCATAAAAACTTTGTATAATTATGGCTTTACAAGCAAAGGTTAAGCGTTATGCAGTGAGAATGAACATAACAAACTTAGTATCACAAACATAAACTGAGAAGAGAAATACACCTTGATAATACGATTTGGTGTCATCACTGGAAGTCCGAACTCAGATAATCTCTTGGTTCCCCACCTTTCAAACCACTGAAGTGCAGCACATTCTGCTAGCATATGAATGACAGCAGATTGTGCGATGATGTTACCAATTTTACCTTCACCCAAATCAACCACAGGAACACTTTTCAATTTATACTTTGAAAGCAGCAAGAGCATAGTAGGAAATGAGTTGGATGTTTGCAAAGCAAGAAATGGGGCCCAGCGGAATGACCCAGAGATGTCTCGAACCTGTATGCCAAATAGTTAATAAGCATTCTGGGATTTTATGCTCAAGAAGCAAAAAAGGAAAAACAAGTTGGGATGGCCAAAGCTAGTGTGTGTGAGTAGCGAGGTGTAATATTTTTCTTGAGTTTGTGTGTGTGTGTTTCACCTCTACTTACAAAAGAAACAAAACATCTAAATATGTAGAACTGCTCCTGCTGTGCGAGTAGTGAGGTATAATTTTTTGTTGAGTTGTGTGTGTACACGCTCATGTTCTTCAATCTCCTCTAACAAAACAACAACAACAACAACAAAATTCCCCTTGTAAGATCATTGTGAAGAGTGTGGTTAGTTTAAGTCTAAAGATCCATCACTTCTGTGAGTGTAATGGGATTGGCTTGACACAAACACTACATGATGCTAAAATGGTCACGCGTCGGTCTAGCACTGGACGGAAGCATTGCCTGTGTGTAACTTATCAGTCAAAAAGTGTGTACGCGATACACACGCATACAAAACGGTCTGATTTAGGTTAGAATTTTGAAGCTTGGGATAACCATCTAACCAACTACAAAGCAATCAGCAAAGAGGAGGTAATTCAATCCTTTATTTTATGTAAAATTCAACGAGTCAATGTGAGAGATTCTGCCGTGTGTTGACAAAGATTGAGTTCTGAATGAATCGCACATTCTCTGCCATTTAAATTATGAAACCTATTAGGTGTCCCAACAGAAGCTGCTCCTAGCATACTTTAGCAGTGAATTGTATATATCAATTGTTTGATCTGATCCAGTAGCTACGTCCTTTTTGCTAGTTTGGGCTGGGAATTATGACAAATATGTGGGATTTTTGCCGTATTCTAGTCATTTATGGATTTTGATTGTTCTATCATTATCAGTTGAAGGAAGGTACTGTAGGAATCACAAGCCACATTTCTACCTAGAATTTTATTAACCTATGCTCTAAGGACATATGTTAGTAAACAATTTTAAGAAATTTTTTTACAGAAAAATGAAAAAGTAACTAACTAATTTGATAGATTTTTCAATTTTTCATAAAAAGTTTTTAAAAATAAATGGTCAATGTATGCTCTAAGGGCATATGTAAACCAGACCCTTATTTAAATGCCAATTTTGTTCAAGTTATTTTGAGTAACTTGTAAATGTAGTTCCACAACTTGAAAGTAATGTCGAAATCACCAAGTGGAAGATAGACAGGTTGTGTCTTGTAACTACTGGTCTCCCACATGCTTTTAGACAATTGTGACCCAAAAAGTGCCATGCCTGTTCCTGAAAGTCTTGGATCTATATGATTCTTATGCGAGGGATTGGACATAAATGTCAGTTGTACGTTGTAACTTAATTCGACAATTCATCTATTCATAATCTTTCGTAGCCATTAGCTATATTGCAAGGCCCATATGACTTGATCAGTTGATCCAAGACGGCCTCCTTGCTGCATTTGGTATTCCATTACTGCATGTACAGGTTTTAGTCTTCCGATTGTGAGACTATATCCATTAGCAATTATCAGTCTCATGGACCACTCATACCACTCATATGAGGAGGTATACATATGATGCATAAGATGCATAAGTCCTCCTTCTCACATCTTATAGGGTCTACCTTCATGTGAGAAGGAGGACTCATGTATCCAATACATGAGGTTTTTTTTCCCTCTCGTACATTGTTTGTCACATCATACAATTGGGCTTTAGGCTAAAAATCCTATTTTGGTCCTCAAATAAAACATAATCTTTTAGTTAGCCCAAATCAGCTTATGATCAAATTTATGGGTTTCAATTAAATTGAGGTATAAAATCTCTTGTGTGCGGTTTGAAACCCACTTTTATATTTCATATTCACCTTTAAGACCAAAAACAAACAAAATAATTTATTTTTGAGTATTCAACACTACTCATGTTCTTAGAGACTTCCTATTAGGGAAGTCAATACTGTACTAATACCAAGTGTTCCTGACATTAAACCAGTATTGGTACTCTTTTAAAATGAATCGGATGAAATACCGGGTTGTACATGCAGTAATAGGATGTTTTCGGTGTTCTGGCTGGTACAATAAAAAAAATTGTAAAAAAAAAAAAGTGATATTTAAGCTAATATATTTTATTAAAATACTTAAGTTATATTTAGGGTAGTCATAAAAAAAATTATATTTAGGCTCATAAATATGTGGATTTTAAATTTCTATGTTGATAAACATAAAAATTAATAAATTCATACTTACATAAATAATACAAATATATATATATATATATATATATATGTATGTATATATATATATATATATATGTATAGAATTATATAAATAGCAGAAATTCTAAAACAATACACTAGTATCGAAATATTTTACTCCTCTAGCTAAACCCAAATGACCTACGATACAAAATTGACTCTCTTTCTTCCTATAAAGATTGAGATTATCATGCAATTACCACCCATGTGAGTTATAAAGTTGATAAGATAAAAAAGTTTAAAAGGTTAAAAACATTTTATCCAATTAACTTTTACATCTCAAGTGGGGTGGTATGGTGCAACAACCCTAGTAACTGCATCAGGAAAAAAAAAATACTACATTTTTTTTTTTAATATTATCCCAAAGAAAACACAACATTAATGCATATTATATGCATCGTGCATGCAAGCATCGATACTATAACATTGACATCCAATGCAAATTAAAGGTGCAGATTGTTAGTTTACCAATTGGGCCAATTAATCAATTCTATATATATATATATATATATATATATATATATCTTATGCAAGAGCACATGAGAATCTATCATGTGGCGCATTCCTTGAGATTTTATTTAATTAGTCTTCTACCTCAACAAAGGTTGAATTTATATTAAAGTATTAGCTTTTGGATTAGCCAATGGAATAATGCATATATTAATTAATCACAGTTGTGCATTAGTTATGAATATTAGAGGGATTATATGATTAATTTTATATAATGAACTATTTTTATTTGTGATTACTAATAGGATAAACACTTTTATTTTATTATATTAATTATGTTAAGTGGTGCATAAATTATTTAATTATAATGGAATTTTAATGTCATTTTTCTAAGATTTGTATGAGAAACAATTAATCTAAAATATGATATTCTTACTCAAATTTAATTACTTTTGCAACAATTGAAATAAGTCCGTAAAAAATAGTATTAACACAAAAAAAAGAATGTAAAGAAAATAATTGAAGGATATTCACATTTTGATTTTATCAAAACAACATTTGCATTCTTTTTCTTTTTCTTTTTTCTTTTTTTGAGAATGAATTATATTTGCATTCTTGAGTATGAATGAAACTTGCCTATCTATTCAGCCACCATATCATATGATTTTCAAATCTATAAATACATATAGTATGAACATATCACTACAGCACCCTATTTGTCTTTTTATTTTGTCTATAAGATAGATCACAGAATATTATAATTTTTTGAAAGGAAAATTGTTGAAATATTGGAGAAATAACAAGATACACGCACATTATCCAAGAAATTGGTAATTTTGATTTCATAAGTAAAGGTCGAGCAATAATTTGAAGTCTCTTGATAAGTGATTCAGCTAAACCATTTTGAGTATGTGTATGGGCAACAGGATGTTCAACATCAATTTCAATTGACATGCAATAGTCATCAAAAGCTTGAGATGTGAATTCACCAACATTATCTAAACGAATTTCCTAATTGGATAATTAGGAAATTGTGCTCGCAACCTAATTATTTGAGCAAAAAGCCTAGCAAATGCAACATTTCTAGTGGAAAGTAGACATACATGTGACTATCTGGTTGATGCATCAATTAAAACCATAAAATACTTGAATGGACCACAAGGTGGGTGTGTTGGTCCACATATATCACCCTGAATTCTTTTTAAGAAAGATGGACATTCAATAACAATCTTTGAATATGATGGTTTGGTAATTAATTTACCTTGAGAACATGCACTACATGGATGATCACTAGGTAAAATTCTTTTAGGGATGTCCGTGAGAATTTTCAATAATTTGACGCATCATTATTGATCTTGGATATCCAAGACGATCATGCCAAAGCATAAAAACCTTTGGGTCCGAACACTTCTAGTGTATTGCAACATTTGTTTCAACTGTTCTCATTTAGTATAATATAACCAAAAAGTGAAAATAGATAATTTTTCTAATATGAGCTTCTGGCCCGATACTATTGAAGTAATATGAAGAAATTATTCACTGCCTTCATTATTGGTTTCAATATGATAACCATTATAACATATATCCTTAAAGATTAGTAAATTTCTGCTTGATTTAGAAGCATACAAAGCATCATCAATACAAAGTTTTGTGTCCTTTGGCAACATGATAATCGCTCTTCCTGAGCCTTTAATTAAGTTCAATGAACCTGATATGGTATTGACATTGGTTTTGTACAATTTTAAATTTTGAAAATAATTTTTATTTTTAAGGATCGTATGAATTGTTGCACTGTCTGCTAGACAAAAATCTTCCCTAGTCATCTTGGAATTGATTTTACTAGTAGGATCCATGCATCTTCATATATGCAAAACATAAATTAAACTTTATTACTTTAAACGTAAATAAAACACATCAAAATAAAAATCCTTATTACAATGCCATAATATAATAAAAGAAAAATAATTAATTGGTATGGACATTTCTATCACCTGTCAAATTTTCCATCAACATCCTCAAAGAAATCAAAGACATCAAGATGAGTTATATCCACTCCATTTGAAAGGTCAAGATAATTCATGGGATTTTCAAGATCATTATGATCAACAAAGTTTGTTTCAATTCCCTTTTCCTTTTCTTTTATGGAGGTTTGGTACAGATCTACCAAATGTTTAGGAGTATGACAGGTACGTGACCAATGACCTTCCATTCCACATCTATGACACTTATTTTCATGATCCTTTGATGGTTTTCAGCAATAGCTCATTATTTTGTTAAGCCATTAGAAGATAAAATATTAGTTCATAACACTTAATGAACATATGCATTCAATATTGCTACTGCAGGAGCACATTCGAAATATGATATATGTGTCTTCTATTATATAATTTTAATTGTGGGCTGATTTTAAATTGCCAAATTAATTCACTTGCACCTTTAGTTTATTACAACTTTAGCGATTTGAGCTTTTAGGATGATCAAGTTCTTCTAGAACTTGTAATTCTCCTAAGGGGTCTTTTATAGTAAAGTACTCAGTTTTTATGTATATAACAACAAATAAAAATTATTGCTTTTGAACAATCCTTCTGGGATACTCTGTTGCCATCCATAATAATATCTTCAAGATTTATTACATCAACATAGATTTCATCAAGATTCATTGCTTCCAGATGAAATCTTAGTATCAAGGACCCTGTTGGATCCATGATAAGAAATGATTGCCTAAAATATATAATTACAAAAGAAATTAATTACATAATTACATAAGAAATTTAAACTTTGTAAGGTTTGACATCTATATCAAATATATAATTACAAAAGAAATTAAATAACTAATTTTTTTATACACAATTTTAATGAAACAATACTACACATACATATTCAAAAGTTGATTGTAATGAAACAATACATACACATTCAAATTTTATCAATATACGTTACATATAGCTATAGTTATAATTGAGTTGGTTTTTCACTAATCATTTTAACAATATATATATATATATATATATATAGAGAGAGAGAGAGAGAGAGAGAGAGAGAGAGAGAGAGAGAGAGAGAGAGAGAGAGAGATAACGTGAGGCCCATAAATTTTTTTTTCAATCAATTAAAATAATCACCAAAATTATAAGCATAAAATGTAGGCGAAAACCACATTTTCGTCCTTACAATTTCACGCGATTCCCACTTTGGTCCCTATCTTTTTTTTTTCACCGATTTTAGTTTCTATTTAGAAAAACGCCTTTCATTTTAGTCCTTTCTGTCAGTGCCCTAACGGCAAAGTCCTACGTGGCAGATGGAACTATTAAAATAATAATAATAAAATTTTATTTTGGCATTAAAAATGCCACATCATCATCTAAATTAAAAAAAATTAATTTATTAATTTTAACTAAATAAAAACCAAAAATCACATTAATTGAGATCTAAGTGTATCTTGAACAAGAACACAAACCCAGATGTAAGAACACAAAATTAAAATCCAAAAATCACAAACCCAGAAAATAAGAATAGAAAATTAAACTATAGATCCACATAAGAACACATGCCCAGATTTTCTAGCATTTTCTTGCCCTTTCTTATCAACCAAAAACAAAAACACAAACTGATTTCCAGCAAGAACAAAAACACAAACACAAACCCAGCAATAGATCTTCCTTGTCAACCAAACACAAACCCAGTTAGAAGCAAACAATTAAAAACAGTTTCATCTAAGTGTTCTCCTCGCGCATTTCCTCTTGTCCTTTTTTTCCCATTTCAAATCGTTGAAATGAATTATTTTTTTATTTCATAATTCATACGAGTCTCTGACTTTCTCTCACTCACTCACTAGCCATTGCTCTCCCTCTTTCACACTCTATGCTCTCTCTCTCTCTCTCTCTCTCTCAGCTTGATCCTCCATGGACAAACTCACGCTGTGCTACTCCTTCCTTAGACCACTGCTCTCTCTCACGGCTTGAACCTCCTTGGACAAACTCAAGTTGTGCTACTCCTTCTTCAGACCACCGTTCACCATCTCTGGAGTTCACCGTTGTGCATCATCGGCTTTATCTTTCTCTCCTTTTTTTTTTTTTCACCATGAGGCACCCAAGGCCAAAACCACAGTCTTAGTCCATCACTGTTGACCACCACCACTACGAACGGTGTCGAATCTTGGTTTCTCCACTGTTGATTACGAGTTTGAGAAAGAAACTGAGGTTTGTTATGGGTTTGTTTTACGATGGGTTTGCTTTGAAATTTCGTTGTATTTTTGGGTCTTGACTTTGTGAGTTTGGCCGGTGATTGGTGAGTTCGGTGGTGCAAGTGGGTTTGGCCGATTATTGGTTGGTTTGGTGGTGTGAGTGGGTTTCACTGGTGGGGTTGGTGGTGCAAATGGGTTTGGCGGTTGAAGGGTTAGGCTTTGGCGGTGCCAATAGGTTTCGCCTATGATTGGTGGTGGCTGGTGGGGTTGGTTGTTTGCTTTTAATTGGGTTTGTGTTTGTTGCTTTTGTGTTTGGATGACAAGGAAGATCTGTTATTGCGTTTGTGTTTGTGTTTTTGTTATTGCTGGAAATCAGTTTGTGTTTGTGTTTGATTGACAAGAAAGGGCAAGAAAATGCTATAAAATATGAGCATGTGTTCTTATGTGGATCTATACTTTAATTTTCTGTTCTTATTTTCTGGGTTTGTGATTTTTGGTTTTTAAATTTGGATTTGTGTTCTCATTGTTCTTGTTTAATACACACTTAGATCTCAATTAATATGATTTTTGGTTTTTATTTCTGTTTTTAATGTTTTTATTTAGTTAAAATTAATAATTTAATTTTTTTAATTTAGATGTTGACGTGGCATTTTTTAATGCCAAAATAAAATTTGTTATTATTATTTTAATAGTTCCGTCTGTCACGTAGGACTTTGCCGTTAGAGCATTGACGAAAAGGACAAAAATGAAAGGCGTTTTTCTAAATAGGGACTAAAAGCGGTGAAAAAAAAAAAAAGATAGGAACTAAAGTGGGAATCGCGTGAAAACGTAGGGATGAAAATGTGGTTTTCGCCTAAAATGTAATAACAAAGAGATAGGATAAACACTAATTCTTAGGAAGAAAAGAAAACTTACAGTAAGTTAAGAGGACAACACAAATAACCTTCAATGTTTTAAGAACAATAGGATTACAACTTCCTTTTGAAATTGGGTAGAGACTCGTGCTGATAACGTATTGTAAAATAATAGAAATAGATAAAATAAAGTAAGAAGAAAATAAGAAATATATATTGATAAACTCTTGTATTCAAGTGGTTGTCCACAATCATTTTGATATCTCTTAAATGTGTATAATAACAGTAAAGCAATCCCACACACACACACACACACACACACACATATATATATATATAAGACCTTAGAATACTTGTAGTGTTCATGGGATAAGGTTACAATAATGAGTACAATTATGAATATACATCTCCTTTATAAACTTTACACATTTCAAACTTTACACATCCCCAATAACCCTTTCATTACTCAGACTTTACAAATTCCAATCAGACTTTATTTCTAACACACACACATATATAAGCAAATTGTGGACCTAGTTGTAATCGAATTCATATTCCTTGATGATTCGGATTTCCAAGGGGCCTTTAATACATGATAAGCCATGTGATTCTTTAATCTTCTCAAATAAATAAATAAAATCTATCTTTATCTGCATTGAATTAAGGAGACATCAGGCCATCCAATTATTATGAAAAAAAATAAAAAATAAAAAAACCACGCAACACTGAGGAGAATTTTCAACCAAATCACCATCTAAGCATCCACATCCCAATCTTATATCTCATCCTACTTTACCATCTCAAAAATCTACTTTTTCAATTATACCATACCATTTACAATATACCCAGCATCCCAAAATTCTATATCTTATCTCATTTTATTTAAATATTCTATTTTATTCTTTTTTTTTTTTTACTATTTCTCTTTTTCTCTTTTTCTATTCTTCTTCCTCTCTTTCTCCCTCATTACCGGTTTCAACCCAGGCACACACACACACACACACAGCCAAACCCATCACCACACACACACAGAGCCAACCTCTAGCACCAGTTTCATCACACACAGCCAAACCCATCACCACACACACACAGCCACACAAACAAAAACAAAAACAGAAACCCAAAACAAAAACGAAAACAAAACACAATCCCATCACCACACACACACAAAGCCAACCTCTAGCACCGGTTTCATCACACACAGCCACACCCATCACCACACACACACAGAGCCACACAAACAAAAACAAAAACAGAAACCCAAAACAAAAACAAAACACAATCCAAGAATTTCAAACCCAAAAAAAATAAAAATAAAAATAAAAATAAACCCAGCACCGGAGCCCTCACGCCGATCCAAACCCATTTAGGCCACACTGATCACCACACACACCGATCCACCTATCCACCGGAGCCTCACGCCAATCCAAACCCAAAAAAAAAACCCCACCACCGGAGCCTCACTCCGATCCAAACCCATTCAGGCTCACCGATGCCCTCACGCCGATTCAAACCCGTCGGAGCCCTCACGCTGACCCATCTGATTCCACCGTTGAGGAGCCACGGGGTCTTGAGTCTGAAGAGATCAGAGAGCAAATGAGGAAGAGAGAAGGAAGAGAGAGAAAAGAACAGAAATAATGAGAGATGAGAGAGAAATGTGCGGGTTAAAAATGAGGAGAGAGGATTAAAAAATTATTTTTTTTATAACATTGAGCTACAGTACCATTTTACATTTAAGATGGTACTATAGCAATATGCCAAAAAATTTTTAGCATTTAACATATGGCCTTCTAACTGCTGGGTGTGTTTTGGGTTTGTATACCAAATATGCTTTGCATTTGGCATATAGCCATCCAAATGCGGATGCTTAACGGGTTAGAAAATTTTCAATTCTAACTTTTCAAAAATGAAAAGTTGGTGGAAAATTTGAATATTTTTAACTCAGTAAATTGGACGGGTTAGGCATGTTTACTTTAATAAAGTGTTGTATATTTATACTAAATTTTTAAAAATTCTTTTACCATTTACTTATAAATTTAATAAGTTGTATTTTTAAAAATCCTATAAACCTTTTGTATGAAATCGTAGATACACTTTTCTAATTCAATTACAAAATTAGAGTCCAAATAACGGGCGTTAAGGAACACTTATAGCTTAATTCTCTAAAAAATGACATTCATACACGATTGACCTCCCAAAGTAATAATTACGTAAACTTCTCTCTCTCTGACTCCTTGGGGTCTTTGACAGTAGAAGCCTTCAACTCGCCGTTTCTGTGAGATTTTAACCTCTCTTTTTCTGTTTTCCTTTCAGAATTTAGTAGAGGCTTTCTTTCTTTTTCTGCTTTCTTCTTATTTTGTCCTTTTATATTTTGGCCTTTCTACCGTCACATTATCACAATTCATCTGCCTCATTTCTGTCTCTTTCCTCCTTTTTCACTTTACCATATATCCTTTTTCTCACTTTTGTCTCTTCGTAGTTTTGGCAGTGGAAGATACATACTCACTCCTTTGGGAGTTTTCAACCTTTCTGATCTGATTCCTATCAGATTGCAGTAAGGGTCGGGGGTTTTTTACCCCCAATTTCTTCAAAAAAAAAAATAAAATAAAAAATAAAAAATAAAAATTTTTTTTACCCTTTCCTATCTCTCTACCCTGGCAGTATGAATGCAACCTTGGAAGAACTTTGGAAACGTTTCAAGTTATCTGAAGAAGAAAGAGGAGTATTGGCTGTGGAGTCCCATGATGTAGCTGTTTCCAAAGAGCAGGCTAAGTTCAGCATTTTGTTTAAATTGCAAACTAACAAAGAATTCAACAAGGATGCCTTCAAGTCAACATGTGTGAATCTTTGGCGTGCATCTCATGGGGTCAACATCAAAGAGGTTGGACAAAATTTATTTCTTGCTGTTTTTGTTTCAGAAGAACACCTAGAGGTCGTTTTTGACAAAGGCCCTTGGTCCTTTGATAAAAAACTTATTTTGATGAAAAGGTTTTCTGGGGATGTCAGTCCAGCCAAGGTCACATTTACTCATTCTGCTTTTTGGATTCGTATCTTTAATATTCCTATTAAGAGTATGAGCAGAGAAGTGGGGGATAAGATAGCCAATGAGGTGGGCGAGCTCATCACTGTTGACGCTCCCAAGAGTGGAGTTGCTTGGGGACCCTTTCTTCGGATTAGAGTGAATATTGATATTACCAAACCGCTTATGCGTGGTAAAATGATACAGATTGAAGATTCAGAAGCTGAATGGGTTGTTTTTAAATATGAAAGGCTTCCTATCTTCTGTTATCGTTGTGGAATTTTGGGTCATCAAGATCGGGAGTGTCCTCAACTGAAAATTGGACGTTTCTCTTCCGATGATGAGGATTTTCAATTCGGACCTTGGCTTCGCTCTACGGCTCCAAAGGGGCTGCGAAAAACTAAACCAGGTCGTGATCAGTCAGAAACAAGAGCAGAGGATGATGATGGTCTCCATTCGGTGGCTGAGGAACCTGGTGAATCCTTGCATCACCGTCATCTATCGACTGAATTACCACTGATGGTTGGGACCAACTACCTAGCAGAGCCAGGTATGCCCCCTGAAGGTAATTTGAATTTTTTTGAGCAGGAAATAGTTAGGATTCCTAGTCCAAATCAGATTTCGAATTCTCAAAGAGATGAGGCAAACTTGAGATCTGGTTTAATCTCTAAGTCAGATTCTGATTTGAATTTGAAAGGGAGAGATAAGGGTGAATCTACTAGTAAGATGGGAATTGGAGATAAAACCGAAATTCATGGGGGGGTCCAGATAGAATCCTCTTCAAACTCAAAGTCTAGCCAACTTAGGCCTCCTGTCATGAACCTAACTGAAGAGAATTTCAAAAAGCCTGGAGAGATTCACTCTGAAGTTGGGGAAGATATTGAGATGAGTACAACGTCATTTGAATGTACCGAGAATTTAGACTTGACAAAACGCTCCTTACGCAGTTGGAAGCGTATTATTCGGGGTGATATGGTTTTGAATTCAAATCAGTCTCCTAGTCTGAAGGTGTTGAGCTCCAAGCGGCATGCTAAAAATCATGATCCCAATTACTCTACGGAACTGTATCCATATCAGAAAAAACAAGCCATTGATCCATTTGATATCCATTCTTTCTTTCCTCTAACTGGGGTTGGTACTCAATCTCCCCCTTCTCTTCCATGAAAATTCTCAGCCTTTCAAATCCAATTATTTAAAAAAAAAAAGAAAAAAAAAAAAGAAAAAAAAGAAAAAAAAAGAAAAAAAAAAGTATATTCAGTGGGCTTTGGTCTCCTATACGAAACATCAGAGGTGAAGTGTTTGCTGCATCATGTGTTCATGTGGAGAAGACTTTGAGCTCCATTTGCACAATGACTTCTTTAGTGAGAACAGCTTTACAATTCGGTCTTAGCATCAGCTTCTTAAAAGTTGAAGAAGAGAGTAACCTTGCTGAACTTGCTGATCTTTTAAACTTTGATAGAATTTGCTCACTAGAGGTTGCTTGGGTTCTTGAAGACATTAATTTGATTAGAGATAGTTTTATTTTATTTTATTTTAAAATTTTCCTTTACGATGTAATCGAGTGGTTCTAGCTTTCGTTAGTACTGCAAAAGAAAAAGAGAAGGTTATTCTTTGGTTTGAAGAATGCCCCTCTTTTCTCTTCCCCATTGTACAAAGTGATTCTATATAAATAAAGTCTACTATCGTTTCTGCTCAAAAAAAAAAAAAAAAAAAGTAATAATTACGTAATACTTAACTTTTTGTCCTATGTTTTGAGTTAAATCTAACGGAATTTAAGCTTGGGTTAAAAAAATAAAAATAATTTAAAATAAATAAATAAATAGATAAAGTGAACGATTGGAGTATGTAATATCACTCCAACAGTCCCAACCCCGCAAATCTTGAAAATATGACATGTCTGAACACCGTTAGCCCAACTGTCATCTCTCTCACTTCATTCCCAATTTCCCAACTGATAAAACCGAGTTAGAAGTCCTTCAGCTCACTCGTCCGATCCAATCCAATCCCATCC
Source organism: Quercus glauca (assembly GCA_023736055.1). NCBI lineage: Eukaryota > Viridiplantae > Streptophyta > Magnoliopsida > Fagales > Fagaceae > Quercus > Quercus glauca. Next base: position 5,282,994 of record CM043324.1, read on the forward strand.
AACTCAGTCTCCAACACAACAACAATGCTAGATCTAGGTCCATTCTCCAGCGAGAGCTTCGACGCGAAGAAATGGATAAACTCGGCGACTCAGAGTCACCACCCACAGGACTCGCTCGACAAGTGACAACCACCTGGTCGATCTGGAGATGAAGCTCCAGATGGTCTCGGAGGAGATCGCCGCCTCGCTCGAGGAGCAGAGCGCCTCCGCTCTCCTCCGCGTGCCGCGTGCCAACCGCGACGCCGCTTCGCTCCGTCCGTCGCCGCCGGAATCCTCCAGAAGCTCAAGAAGGTGCATTTCTTGACTTTTTGTTTATTATATATATATATATATATACGAATGAATAATCGATTCGGTTTTTTGAACAATTTAGAGAGTTTTGCTTTGTGAGATTTGCGTGACTATTCTATTCATTGTTCACTGGATTTTGTAGTGCCAATCGCAATTGTTTGATTTTTGTTGTGGTATTGTTTGGTTACTGAGAAAATGTGCCAAATCTAAGGAGAATTAGAGAATGTATTGTTAGATTTGCGTTGCTTGGTTAATCGGACTGTATCATTGTTCATTTTGTGCCAATTACAGTTATAAATCAAAAAAATTATATATTTTTGTCGCGGTATTGTTTGGTTACTGAGAAATGTAGCAAATTTAATGAGATTAGAGTTTTGCATTATTAGATCTGCGCTGTTAATGGTTGAGAGCGTATAATTTTTCACTGAATTGTGCCAATTACGACGACTTTTTAAAATGTTATTGTGGTGGTAATGTTTAGTCACCGAGGAAATGTGCCAAATATACGGAGACTAGAGTTTGCATTATTAGATTTGCAATGTTCGGTGGATTAGAGTGTATAATTGGTCACCGAATTATGCCAATTAGAACTTCTTGTGTATATTTTATCAGGTATTGTTTGGTTATTGGGGAAATGTGGCAAATTTAAGGAGATTAGAGCTTCGGTAGATGAGTGTATCATTGCTCTTTGAACTTATTTGCTAAATTTTGCCTATACAACCATTTGATCTCATTTCTCCTTAACAAATCTAAAGGTGGGTGTTATAGATTTGTGTTAGAATGCTGTTAGTTTAGTTTGACCGATGAGGAAATGTGACCAAAAGGGGAGGCATTTAGGCACTGGGGTTTTTATTATTTGGGAGTTGAGAATATGCATGTGATATGTATTGTGAGGGTAATAGAATTGGGGCTCGGTTTAGGCAACCTTCTAATTATAGGAAAATTCAAGGAAAATGAACATGGGATTAGAAATTAGAAATTGAAATATCTCATTTCTAGATCTTTTTGAAATTGATGCCATCTTGGCATTTAATTTCTGGACATATCAAAAAACGTTAATTGAGTTCTTCAACATAGCAATATCATGAGAAGGGCAAGTGACAGCTTGCAAAATCTCTAAATTCTTAAGAGGAGATTGTGAATAATATCATCATCAAGTTTTTGGGTTCTTTGCCTGGCTTTGAGTAGTTTCATCATAGCACATGGATACAACATGTGCTTAACAGTGACTTTCTCTTATATAATATATTTATTTTGGCTTAAGTTTGTTTTTGTAATTTTTTTCCTACATTTATTTACATTGTGCTACTGATCCTTTCTGGTGGATAGCATCTGCCAGCAAGGTATCAAATTTATCCAAATTTAGATGGATATTACATGGCAAGATCTCTCTCTCTCTTACAACCATTTTGTTGTCATCTTCAGGCAGAGGGAAGCTCGGCAGAATCTATAGCTGCCCTCGCTAAAGTTGATACCGTCAAACAGAGAATGGAAGCCGCATATGAGACTTTGCTGGTAGAATAATCCTGGTTTCTTGAATGTGTTAGTCATAGGAGTTGATAAAGTGTAGCAAATGAAGATTGTTTGTTTAATTAGGTATACTTATTTGCATGTAAGAACAGGATGCTGCTGGGTTAACTCAACTAAGTTCTACTGTGGAAGATGTTTTTGCCAGTGGTGATCTTCCTCTGGCTGCAGAAACCTTGGCTAATATGAGGCATTGCTTGTCTGCTGTTAAGGAGGTAACATTTTTTTTCTGAGTGTTACATCAAGTAGTGGGTTTGATATTCATGAAGTTTTACCATTTGACTTTTTCTCCTTCAACTCCTTCATTTTAGATCGCTGAATTTGCTAATGTTAGGAAGCAACTTGAGGTCTTGGAGGATAGATTAGATTCAATAGTACAGCCTCGTCTAACAGATGCCATATCCAACCGCAAGGTCAGATCTTCCTGCAGAACCTTGTCTTGTCATTTGTAGCTATCTGTTTCTCAACTCCTTGTCTTACACATGATAGATTATTTTGTGTTTCCACTTATTATTATTATGCAGGTTGATGTTGCTCAAGATTTGCGTGGAATCCTCATTCGAATTGGAAGATTCAAGTCTTTAGAGCTACATTATTCAAAAGTTCACTTAAAGTCCATAAAGCAGCTCTGGGAAGATTTTGACTCAAGACAGCGAACTAGTAAGCTTTCTAGTGAGAGGAATGAAGTGGAAAGGCTATCAAGTAGTAACGAGTTTCAATCAAGTTCACCTTCAATTTCTTTCTCCAGTTGGTTGCCAAGTTTCTATGACGAGTTGCTACTTTATCTTGAGCAAGAATTGAAGTGGTACGTTCATTCTTCTTTAGAAGCCTAAATATTTAGTCAAATTTTGTGAAGAGTTGTTTGTTCAAAAGTATAGAAATAGACTGATTATTTCTTTATAAATTTCATGATAACATCACATAAAATTGGTTGCCATTAACAGCTGAAGCTAGATATTTTTGTGAGGAAAAGGATTGTATCCATTTTTCTTTTAAATGAACGTGGTCTATTTCATGATCATATTTTAGTTTTTAAAAATCTAAAGGTAAACATGGTGTCAGGTCATTTAAAGTTAGTTATCATTCCTTATTTGGTGGCCCAATCTTAAATAATGTGGCACCTTGTACTCTTTTAGATTTCTTCTCAATATGTCGTTATGAGAGTATCTGATTCTCTTCACAATTTTTAATAGAAAGTGTGTTCACATTTGATTGACACTTGCTTTATGTGAGAAAGTTCGCCGTAGTCCTATTTAGTGGTAGTTTGAACTTCTAATCTTCCACTCTCTCATATAGTGTTTGTTGCATGGTTCAATTGGGCTTAGGCAGAAGACCCTATTTTGGTCCTTGGAAGAAACATAATTTTTTTTAAGAGAAGAAACATAATCTTAGCTACCCCAAATCTGTTAATAATCATATTTTTGGGTTTCGGATAGATTAATGGAATAGTCTCTTGTTGTTGGTTTGAATACCATCTAAAAAATATGGTGATAGTAAAAACAATTATTTATAAGTTTTAAATTTGATAATATCTATTAAAAAAATTCAAAATTTAAAGCAATCAAATGAGAACCACCAACAAGGCATTATGAGGTCGTGGATTACATGCTCCTAATAATTAACAAAACACAAGGGAATGGTATGGAACTCAATTGTTGGTAGTCCCAGACAACAACCCATCAGAATTTTAGTCAAAGTTAAAAGGACAGAATTTCCTTCCATCCACTTAAAAGACAATTCACGTGTATTTATAGTCACATGACCAACTTAATGATCATGTAATTTGTTCAAGTGTTTTAATGCATGTGATTTAATACATGAGAATGGAGGCTCGAACCCAATTTGGAGGAATTCTCAAGTTATAGCTAAGTTTTTCCTTTTCATATCAAGATGTCCATTTAATTTGACCATTAAACTCCTATAGCTAGACAAACTCACTTTTTTAGGTTTCTATCAATTTGGAACCTTGGACAAAAAAAAAATGGTTGACTTTCATTTTCACGATATGTGCTATCCCATGAGGATACGTATTGTCTTTTATAATGATTATGAGCTAGGGTGTACAATTGGTAAGGGAGAGAACTACGTTTGATGCAAGTTTTCGTTGAAATTACGTTGTCCAGTTTGGTAGTCTCTAATGCATGCCTTGATTACTGCTTAGCCTTAGAATGCAGATTATTAATTTCGAGCGAAACTCAAGAACTAATTTTGCAACACAAACCACTCTTATTCATTTGCAGATCAGAGTGTGCTAACCTCGTAACCCTCTCAAAGGAATAGAATTTGTACTAATCATGAAATTCATAAGATAATTAGAAAGTCAAACTAAATTGTTTGAGGAGTAACTACTGACCATACATTTTAAAGTTGCGTTGCTGCTAAATCAAAAGTGTGTGCTTTCTTCCACAACCAATGAAAGCATAATGAAACTTGTTAGAGATTATCCTCAAGAATAATCTATCAATGCAATTGACATTCTCAAGTGCATCAACATCCTCAAATGTACCAAACCAAGCCTATATGGAGGTATGTGAGTGTTGGAAGTTCCACAATGACCATGAACATAAATAATTGTTTATGAGCTCATTCAAAACTTTGGCAAATCAATCCCTGCAAACTTAGCAACGCAACTGAGATCCGCAGGTGCACAAGTGCATCAACATCCTCAAATGTACCAAACCAAGCCTATAGGGAGGTCTGTGAGTGTTGGAAGTTCCACAATGACCATGAACATAAATAATTGTTTATGAGCTTATTCAAAACTTTGGCAAATCAATCCCTGCAAACTTAGCAACGCAACTGAGATCCTCAGGTGCATCAACCTCCATCACGGGCATATTAAGAATTTTGTGTTGGGCTATTACTATTATCTAGACGCAAAAATTATGAGGTACTTTTAGTACTAGAAACAAAAAAAAAAAATACAAAATAATGGATACAACGAAAACATTCAAAGATGCATACTGTTAACATTGACATCCAATTGTCTACAAAAAGCTTTGGAAGCAGGGCAGCCCTCACAAATAATGGGCCAAGAATGCAAATGAAGCCCACACACCATAATAAACACTAAAAAACAACACAGAAATTTCTATCGCAATTTTTTTTTTTTTTGGTTAATAGGCATGATATTAAACAACAAAAGAAGCTATAAACTGGCCACAGAGGCCAAAGTAGAGGCTACCCGCCTATAGTACAGACCATTACTATCAAATACAAGTAAATTATTTAATTCATTTGAGGGGGAAACATCAAAAATAACAAAATCCTCCCTCATGTAGCACCCATTCTTAGCCAAGTAACAAAATCCTCCCTCTCTAAACACATGAGCTACTCGAACCTGTGTGAGACTTGCCATGAATGATCTGCAGTCAAGAAGCAATGGAGAAAAATTTTTGTTAGAGCTGTCAGCATTATTTAACGTCTCCACAATTACCTTGGCATCAAGTTCTACTTCCAAATTTCTAATTCCCAGTTGGATGGCAAGTGATAACCCATCTCTCAAGGCCCATAATTCAGCCATAACACTTGTAGTGTACCCAATATATCTTGAGTACCCCCTGATCCAAACCCCGTCACTGTTCCAAATTAATCCTCCATCGCTTGCCTTACCTGGGTTCCCAAGCAAAGCCCCATCTGTGTTGAGCTTGTGCCAACCCGGATTAGGCTTGTACCATTTAATAGGAATAACAACCTTGGATGCAACTTGCTTGGCTTTACTTACACAATAAAAATACTCCTTAGCTTGGCCGAGATACACCTTATCAAGCATAGTGTTTGGAATAGAGTTTTCAAACACAACTTTATTCCTATTTTTCCACAAATTCCAAACAGCAAATAGGAAAAGAAAGCACCAAGGAATGGACCATTTGTGCCTCACTTCACTTAAACAATTATGTTTCAGCCAAACTTCAAAATTATCAGCAAAAGAATTAACAAGAGACGGAGGAACATCCAATTTCCTCCACAGATCACGAGCAAAAACACATTCACGGAGAAGATGAACAATAGATTCATCCTGATCTCTACACAATGGGCATACTTTGTCACAATTTATACCTCTTACCGCAAGTACTTCCCGCACAACCAACTATGGGTGCATGTTTTCTTCCACAACCAACTAAAGCATCATGGAACTTTTTAAAAATTGTCCTCAAGAGAATAATCTTAGGGTTTCTTTCTCTTTGTCCCCTAAATGTGATGGGTTCACAATTAATCCCCATAAAACTATAAAATTAAGCAATGAGGCAATAATTGATTGATGTGGGCAAAATACTCCATGCAGTTAACAATTTCCATCAATTTTAAAATTTTAACAAAATTTTCTGAAATTGAGCAATGTCCAAATTGTGAATTTCTCCCATAATGAGCTTGTGAATTTTCTGTTTAATTTTGAATAGGCAAAAATTGTTAATGGCAATCATCAATCAATCAGGAGGTTGATTTCTTTATAATAGTGTAGTGGGGGCTTGAAGTTGGCACCAAAGTTTTGGGGGGCAGAGCACAATTAACCAAAAATATTAAATACATAAATATATCAACCAAGTATTGAATGCTTGGTTTATTATTGGGATTATCCTATTGGTGACAACCTTGAAAACATTACGTAATAATCTTTTAGCATATATAGAAAATGAGTATGGAATATTGAGATTGAAATGTACAAATGCTGATGAAGAACACTCTGCATGAAGCTCATGGATACAGCAAAACATATATATATATATATATATATATATAAGTTATCTCAGTCACATTGGAGGAAAAAAATCTACATACACAAAAAAACTTGACAATATTTTTCATATCAATTGAGTACCTACCACTTACAATTTGTCACGTTAGTATGTGTCAAGTTTTTTGTGTCTCTAGATTTTCTTAGAAAATCTAGAAAATTAATTTCAAGTGCATGCCTACGTTACAATCACCATAATCAATCCGTCTCCAAGAAACCAAAGGACAAGGGCAGAGATCATTACAAGTAAAAGAAAAATAGAAGTACCAAAAAAGGTCAATCAATGTTATTTTTGATATTAACCCTGTTGTTTTGGGGCAGTAGTAGAACACAATAAAAGAAATCGCCAATATATATCGGTTGATCTTCTCGGTTGATCTTCTCGGAATCAAGAAGCTGAATCAATTCTTTATTGTGTGGCCTCTTTTGCACGTAATCTTGTCATTCATTAATGGAGAATTCTCATAATGCTTCTCTAGCTAACTTCTAATAGCTGTTAGGAAGTTCTTTGTTGTGATAGATATGTTACACATGATAAATGCAAGTCACAGGAGTCATCTTGATTAAACACTTTGATGCTAACTGATTCATAAAATAAAATAAACAAATTTGATGAAATTGCATACTTCCCTAGCCTAATTCTTTTATCAATAACGTCATATGAATGTTGATTTAGACATGGACTTCTGATGAGGTAGAAGACTTATTATGCACTTAATAGACAAGAAGTCAGTTCATTAGCCACTCGTGCGCGAAACAAAAGAACTAAACCATGCCATCTATATATGGAAGGTCGTGGATGTTGAAGGTTCCACAATGACTATGAACATAATCAAGTTTTATTGTTTATAAGCTCGTTCAAAACTTTGGCAATCAATTCCCACAAACATAACGCCATGTATTTATCAATCAAAATAGCATCCTCAGGTACATCAACATCCACCATGGTGCACTAGTAAGAGTTTTGTGTTGTGCTTACTATTTGAACAACATCATCATCTGGACTAGCGTCAGATTTTATTTCTATAACTGGACACAGAATCAAGGGTGTACTAATTAAGAATTTTGTGATGGGCCAATACTATTTGAACAGCATCAGCTGGACTAGAAATTATGATGTACTTTTAAGTACAAGAAACAAAAAAAGGTACAAAATAATGGATACAACGAAAACAATTCAATAAGAAAGCATCTCTAGTAAGCTCTTTAAACCCATCTTTAGAGAGCAAGCCTCAAAAAAATCAGCTCTAACAGCTTCTTTAAATGTCCGTTTGGATACAACTGAAAACTGAAAACACTATAACAAAATAATTTTTAAACGTGCGAATAGTATCGTGGGACCCATTTTTAATGAAAAAAGTTGATAAAAAGCTACTTACCTTAATATATAATATTAAGGTAAACCCACATCAAAAGCTCACAAGTTAAATGCATTCAAAATATATAGTTTACTTCCAAGTAGCTAGTTTCATAAGATATTTCAATAACCAAATATCCACAATATTCTCAAAGTCCTCAAAACCATTTCTTGTCAAAAATGTTTTGCATCAACTTTCCCAATTATCAAAGCTTATTTAAATTTTGCAAATGATGCAATAAATCCAAAAAATCCTTCCTTAAGAATTTAATCAAAGATGCTCATATTTTCCATGCCAACAATTCATGCATTTTCCCATATGCAATATTAAATATGAAGCACTTTTAATATATAATCATATATAATGGGATCACAACACAACACAACACTTTTTAAGAAAACATAATCTCACAAATAATTTTCAAAATGTGTTTGACCCAAAAACATCGTTTATGCAACATGGTTATTTTCCAAAAAGCTACTTACCTTGCAATCCACAAAAAGCCTAAGTTCCAAAACTCCAAAAGGTGATTAGCTAGGAGTAGAACCTAAACAATACCAAGAAAACCTATCATAATGAGCATCAAGCTTGACATTGCATCTAGCTACAAATTAGAGATCACTAAATAAGCAATTAATTATGCAAGCCTAAGTATTTAACCACCTCACAAGTAATGTATCCCACTTTCAAAGTTACCCAACAATTTAATTCATAAGACATAGACTCCAATTCATAAAATTAACCAATTCAAGATCATCTCCCTAATGTTAAAATCTTAACAATTTATAAGTAGTTCTCACAAGATTTACACAACATCATCAAGAAGCCTATGAAACCAAAATCACAATATCCTCCAATACCAACATTTTAAATCTTTAACTAACTCCAAATGAACCCAATAGCAATGGAAAAATTAGATTTACCAACTATCATATGATATAACTCAAAACTCCTAAATTTCCATCATAACAAATTAACCTTAGATAGTCACCATTGTAAAAACCACAAATCCACTTATCAAATAAGTCCCCCAAATTAAAAACCCATACACTACAACCATAGAAGAGTTCATGCCATCGATGTTGATAGGCTTCCGTGCTCTCAGATTTGGAAAGCAGCTAAAAAGGGCAGGGAGACATTTAATAAAGGTAGCATTTGGATGATTGGTAGAGATAGTAATCTAAGCTTTTGGTTGGGTAATTGGACAAGTAAAGGGCCTCTTTGTCATTTGATTCATGGACCACTAACCCAAGAAGCAACTTAGTGGGAGGTTAAGGACATGCTGGCAAACACGGGCTAGGATTAGGACCGCGTTCCTTTTGATCTCCCCCTAGAAATTAAGTCGATGATTCAAGCTACACCAATATCTCTAACAGGTAGAGGCAGTGATAGGATAGCCTGGATAGGCAATCCGAGAGGCATTTTTTATCTTAAGAGTGCTTACTCAATTGCTATGGGTACTGATTTTACGCTTCCCGTTAATGCTAGCTGGATTTGGAAATCTGATACCTTGACCAGAATAAAAACACTCTTATGGGGGTGTACTCATAACAACATAGGTGTTAAGACTTGTCTTGCAAAAAGGGGAATTGTAGATGAGGATTGGTGCCCCATCTACCAAAGGGATTCGGAAACTATTTTGCATGCCCTTAGAGACTGTCCTAGGGTCAAGGAAGTGTGGATTCAACCAGGAGTGAAGGTGATGAATCGAGTTTTTTGGATGAGCAATCTTCAGGAGTGGCTCAATATTAATGGGAAAGTTAATCGCAGCTACATTCAAGGAAAACCAGCTTGGAGAATTATTTTTAGCTTTGTTGTGTGGGGTATTTGGAAGAGCAAGAACTTGTATGTTTTCAACAAGAAAAATCAAAATCCATATCTTTCAACAGAGATTGAAAACCAAGCCTTGGAGTTTATGTATTGTGTGACCTCGCCAAGAAACCCAATCTGTAAAACTGATAGAAGAATCCGATGGCAGAAGCCTCCAGCAGGGTGGAAGAAATTGAATACCGATGGATCTTCCATGGACAACTCGGAGTGGGCTGGTTGTGGGGGTATCGTTAGAGATAAACATGGTGGGTGGGTAGTAGGCTTCGCCAGGATGGCTAGAATGAGTACTGGCCAGGAGTTCAATTTTATTATGTTTAATAGTCCGCCTGTGGACTTCTTTAATGCTTTTGAGGATGACTTTGTTGGAATGCATTTTAACAGGCTGTTTCCTGAACTTGACGTAGCTATTTAGTTTTTAGTGTATTGTCCTTCAACAAAAAAAAAATATATATCATTATCAAAGGTTAGATTAAAATAATCTCAAGCAAAAGCATTAAACTCACAAAAAATATTAGAAATTTTTACCTCAAATAAAAGGGATAAGTGAGCCTTAGCTTTTTCCTATAGAGTTTTTCTAGTAAACCTTACCGGAAAAATGGTTGTGGTGGCTGTGAGATGGGCACCAATGAGAGAGTGAAAGAGAGAGGTAGAGAGTAGTGTGTGTGAGTGTGTTTGTGCTTGAGTGTGAAATTAAAAGAAAATGAAGGCATCCCCTTCACTAGCCGGCCAAGGGAGAGAGGGAGATATTTTGTGGGAATGAGTAGTGGGGAAATTAGGGGTAGGTGGGGGCCTCACGTGGGTCTCAAAATCTGACCACATTCTCCTTCTTTTTTCCTTTTTTTAAACCTGGGACGTTAAACATTTTAAGTGCATCATACACCTAAAGTATTCTTGACATCTAATGCAAATTCAAAGATGCTGTCAAAGGTCTGCATTGACGCCATCCTTGATTGTTCTGGCAACTTCACCTGGTCCATCTCATATTTTATTTCAAATATTAGTTAGCTAGCTTTGTCTTTACATCATGATCTTTTAATTGGGTCAAAAGAAGCCGTAACTCTGCTGCTCATACAGCAGCAAAGTTCTTATTAGATTCTATGTTATCTTGTTTTTTCTATTCGGGTAATCTTCCACCTAGTATAGCTGCTGTTTGTTTGGAAGATGCCAACAATTGTATTCCCTCGTTTTGATTTTATGCATGGCAGATTTAAAAAAAAAACATAGAGTTTTAGCTGCTGTTGTATTCCCTCGTATTGATTTTATGCATGGCAGATTATAAAAAAAAAAAAAACAAAGAGTTTTAGAAGCAGCCATTCACAAATAAGAGCACTAGCACTAGTGAAGCTAAATAGCTATATTTGCTATTTTAGCTTCACCAAAATACAAAAAGTGCTCTACAACAGTAAAGGTATAGTTAAATATTTTACCTTTAGAGCTACAGTACGCAGCTATTTTTGGCTGCATACTGTAGCTTGAAGCTAAACAGAAAAAATATTTATTTTTATTTCCACTAGCATTAAAATAATATTTCTTTCTCTTTCTTTACTTATTTATTTTTTCTATTTCTTTTCTTTCTTCCGTTTATCACACAAAGACAAGGCTCTCGGCTCTCAGCTTTCTATTTCTTTTTCTTTCTTCTCTTCTCAAGCTCTCAGCTCTCACAGTGCTAAAACTCTCACCGATTCCCACCATCCTCATCCACAAACTCTCACCGATTCATCAACCTCCTTACCGCCACCACTGAAGCTCACTCACCATCGCCGACCCACAAATTTTTGCCCTTCCTTTTTTTTTTTTTTTTTTTTTTTGCATTGCATTGCATTGCATGAATTTGAATTGTGCTGAGTGAAATCAATGGGAAATTGCTACTGTTGTTGCTGTGTGCAATGTGTTGTAGGTAGTTCGTGATGAAATGGTTGCGTTTTGGGTGTTGATCTGGGGTTTTGTTTGGTTGCTGGGAAAATGTGGGATGAGAATTTTAAACTTTTGTGAATGAGAATTCCCTTTTTTTGGGGGGGGACTAGAATTGAGCTTCTTGGTGACCAAATAATAGTTGGTTGTAATGAATTGAGGTTAATCTACGTGTCAAATTGAGTATCAGTGTGTGTGGAATGTTTGATTGGTGAAATATTCTTAGTGTTTTTTTAGTTTTCTAATGACAAATTGTTTGTTTGATTTGCAATTGTGGCGAACAAACTTGATTCGTGAATTCAAGTATCTGTTTGATGAGTATCAGTGTGTGTTAGAGTGATTGCTTGGTGAATCTTCTTAGTGTTTTTTTAATTTTTAATGAGGAATTGTTTATTTGATTCATAATTGTGGCGAACAAACTTGATTCGTGAATTCAAGCATCTGTATGATGAATATTTGATTGGTGAATCTTTGGAATTAATTTATGAGAAAATGTTTATTAAAAAAATTACTTGTTAACACTAGACGATTATTTGCTATCTTGTGGCGGCAGTGGTGGTAGTGGCGGCAACAGTGGGGGGGGGGGGGGCAGCGGTAGTGGTTGCGGTAGTTGTAATTGTTATTTATTGTGGTAGATATATTATTTTATTGTGATGTTTATATTATTTTATTATGTTGAAAGCTAAAATAGATCTATTGCTGCTATATGTTTTGTAAAGTGAGTAGGTAAAATAGATAAAATAATTTTTTGTGGTACCAAATAACTAAAAAAAATAGCACTACTATTGTGGATTCTCTAACAGGCCAATAATACAAATAAAGCCAACACACCTTAATAAATGCTAAGAAAGGACATAGAAGTTTACGAAACTTGCTACAATTTGATCTTTGGAAACACCGCTGAGATTCGCAGGGTCTGTTTGAATACCGCTTATTGCTAAAAACTAAAAATACTGTAGCAAAATAAATTTTAAATGTGTAAATAATGCCGTGAAACCCAGTTTTAAAGTTATTTTTCTGAAGAAAAAAAATACTTACAAGTCTCATGAACAATGCACAGAACCTACACAGAAAACGCAAACATGTGTCAAATTACCTTTTCAATGCAATCCAAACATGCACACAATGTTAGCCAAACCTCAGTCAAAGTTTTCAGCAAAAAAAAAAAAAAAGTCAATGTGTTTGGAGTCTTTGCAAGTCTGTGAAAAGTGCACGAGACCACACATGCAGACACGCGTCTACTTACCTTTTCAGTGCAATCCAAACGCGCACGCAATGATAGCCAAAGCTCAGTCAAAGTATTAAGCAAAAAAAAAAGTCGATGTGTTTGGAGTCTTTGTACGGGGAGTAATTTCTGTATTGGTTCGGAACACTGACCAGAAATTTTCATGCCCAAAAACCTTTTATAAAGTTCCCGCACTTGACGCTCTCATCTACACACCATTCTCCATTCCCTTCAATTTTTTTTTTTTTTCTTTTTTGAAAATCACCTCACCACATCTTCCTTTTCTACTCAGCTTCCTCGAAACAAAACCATTAAAAATTGCCTGGCTCTTTCGTTTTCTCCCTATTTATTTCTCTCTTTGATCCAAATCCTAAAATCTGAAACCCTATGGCTACCACCACCACGACCAGCTTCTTTGACAATAATCGTAGCTTGCGGCTTAAAGAGCGTGGTCCGAGCTTAGACGACGACACTTCGGTTGACTTGATCGATCCAAAAGTTGAGGATGAGGTCAGAGAAATCGCAACAAGAATGATTCATTCAAGCTACGATATCAGAGAAAGAAGTGTGTCACTAGTAGCAGGGTCATTTTTTCCATCAGCCAAGTCGGAAGCTGGCAGTGACAGCAGCGTATGGAACAGAACAAATCCAAACTCCCCTCCTAACATTTCATCACTCTTCCCAGCCACAAAGTCTGAGACTGATGCTAGTTCACTATTTTATGGAACACCTTCAGTATTCTCTCGTTCCAATTCCATAATGGGAATCTTCCCACCAGCCAGGTCTCAAATAGACAGTCCCGAATATTATGAAATACTTGTTCGAAGTCGCTCCATACCCTCCTCATATTCCATAATGTCAATCTTCCCACCAGCCAGTTCTCAAATAGACAGTCCCGATTACCATGAAATTATAGATCAAAATCATTACATACCCTCATATGATCACTTCTTTCCACCACCCAACATGTCGGACACAGACAGTTCAGTGTCTAATTTATCAACTCCTAAGCACATTTCCTTACCATCATTATTATTACCGCCCAACAAGTCAGAGACCGATGATGGAACATCTTTGGTTGAGCACCTCTTGTTCTTAGATATCAAGAAGTTGAGAATCAAAGAGGTTCAGAAAATCAAGTGGAACTCACTGAGGGTGGAGATGGAGAAGTGGATTCAATTCGTGAAGATCGTGGTTAGGTTGATTCTCAACAGCAAGAAGAGTGAAAGCAAAGAGATTCGCTTCAACGAAATCATGAAAGGTTGCGTGATGCAGTTATTGAGCTTCGGTAAAGCCGTTGCAATTGGGAGAAAATCGCCTCAGAAGCTCTTTGGGATACTCGACATGTATGACGCGATGGCTGAGGCATTGATGCAATTGGAAGGGTTGATTACTGACAATGTAGTGATCAATAAGGTGAAAGATGTGCTCACCATGCTTGGCGAGGCAGCCAGGGGGACATTTCCCGAGCTTGAGAATGCGGTTTGCAATGGAACCTCTGTGAAATTTATGCAGAGCGGTGAGATTGACCCGCTGTCGCGGTACGTGATGGGTTATGTGCAGTCGCTTCTGGATTATAGTGATACTCTGAACTTGTTGTTGGGAAATATTGATGAAGATGATGATCAATTAGAAGCATTGACTCCGTTAGGTAGGCAGTTGTTAGTGTTGATAACATGTTTACAGTCAAATCTTCAGAAGAAATCGAAGCTCTATGGAGATGATGATGCATTGCAGTATATTTTTCTGATGAATAATACTCTGTATATAGTGCAGAAGGTGAAATATTTGGATCTTGGTGGGTTCTTAGGTGATAATTGGGTTCATAAACATCATGAGCAGGTAAGGCAATACGCGACGAGTTATTATAAGGCTTCTTGGACGGAAGTGTTGCTTTGTTTGAAGGATGAAGGGGTTGGTCAGAGCTTTTCTAATGCCTCGAACAGATTTAAGAATTTCAATGCTCGTTTTGAGGAAGTATATAGGGTTCAAACTGCTTGGAAGGTCCCCGATGCTCAGCTCCGGCAAGATCTTAGAATATCTATGAAGGAAAACGTGATCTCGGCTTACCGCTCATTTATGGGAATGCTTGGGAATCAAGTAGAGAGTGGAAGGTATGCTGAGAAATACATAAAGTACACAGCAGATGATTTAGAGAGTTATTTGTTGGATTTGTTCGAGGGATCGATAACCGCGAGTATTGCAGAAAGAGTACATGGGATGAAGGACTAACTTGTATCAAGCTCTAATGAAGGATTAGTTGGAAAAGTTTGTCTGTTAAATGTTGCTTGATTATATGATGTTTATTTTTATTGTTATTAATGTTATAAACATAGGGTTTTATGAAGATTATTTGGCTCCCTTGCTATACATACTGTAATAATTTATGTACATGTAGGTTCTAGGGAAAAATCCATAGGAACAAAGTTTTTTTTTTTTTGAGAAACAAGCACACACACACAAGGGAGAGGGAAAGGGGTTCTAACACATAGTGACATAGGAACAAAGTTTAATGAGCTATAAAATTGGTTATAGTTAAGGCCTACTTTAATACTTCTTTATTAGGAGTGAATTTTAAAAAATTCACCATTGGATTATATTTTTTTTTTTATATCTTTCATACTTGCAAAATTTCTAAAAAATTAAAAATCAATAGCTATGTTATCAATAAATTGTTTAAATTGCAAGTTTTTGTAATTTAAAATTATGTATAAAATATAAGCTTATAGATCATATAATAAATAATATTCAATTGACACTAAATTTGTCATGTGTATTAAGGGGGTAAAGAGCATACAATTCAACGGTTAGATTTTCAAAAAATGTAACAATATTTATTTTATTGAGTAAAGTTGTAACCTTAATCTATAATCAATTTTGTATTTAACTTTATCCAAATCCATATAATCTTAGTTATCCCAAATCTGGTTATAATCAAATTCATGAATTTCAATTAGATCAACGAATAAAATCTATTGTGGTCGATTTGAAACCCACTTACAATATATATATTGACATATTCACCTCTAAGACCATAAACAAATAAGTGTCTGTTTGGCAAAAATTATTTTTGCCAACTTATTTTACTATTCGACTTATTTTTGCTACTATTTATAGATCTTACTATACTATTCCAGCTAACTTTTACCTTTATCTACACTACTTTCAATAAAAAGTTTTCAGTTTCAACAAAATAATCAGATCCTAAACGAACCCTAAATCTTTGACTATTCAAGGCTACTTATGTTCCTAGAGACTTCCAATACAAATTGACATTATCCTGCAATAATCATCCCTATAAGATATAAAGTTGATAAGATAAAAAAAAAAGTTAAAAAAAAAAAAAAAAACATTTTACCCAATCATAAATCTCACATGGCACGGTGCAATAACCCTAGTTATGGCATTGGATCCAACTCTTTCTTGTACCTATGGCTAAATAGGAAAAAGAAAAAAAGTTCCTAAAGCTTTCCAGTAAAGCAAACCATGTAAACAAATAAAAAAAGTAAAGTGTTGTGTGAACTTAGAAAAAGAGCCAACTCTTTCTTCTACCTATGCCTAATTAAGAAAAAGAAAAAAAGTTCCTAAAACTTTCCAGTAAAGCAAACCATGTTAACAAATAAAAAAAAAGTAAGGTGTTGTGTGAACTTAGAAAAAAAAAAAAAAAAAAGAGTACATAAGGAGAATGAGGATTGAGATCAGGTGCCTAATGCAATTACTTTTAATGGTTGTGATTGATAGTTGCATTTTGCAACTATCAATCACAACCATTGATTAAAAAAAGTAAAAAAAAAAAATTTATGAAAAGTAAAAAGTAAAAGTTAAAAAAGTAAAAAAGTGAAAATTTTTAGCACCGGATCCTAATCCAGAGAATGACTCAAATCTCGCTGACAACAAGTCAATGATCCATACGAGATGCAGGTAATCATGTCGGAAACACATGATCAACATGAATATGTCACCCAATTTGCCATGTTTGTGCTTCAACATCCATTACTGGTGCAACGATATTTTTACCAAAAAAAAAAAAAATCATTTTACCATTTCAAAGCTATTTTATTATTTATACTATACTATTTTACAATACACATAACATTCTAACTTTTATTTTACCATACTACACATTAAAATAATATAAAGTAAAATAAAAATAATATAAAAATATTTCTCACTTCTCTCTTTAATCTCTATTTCTCTTACTACACATTAAAAAAGTATTATTTAGTTTTACAATCGTGCTACAGTACTATCACAAATTTGTGTAAGGTTTTTGGAGTTTTGATGCTAAAACATACCAATATGTGGCGTTTGGAAGACCCAATGTGAAGAATTTTGTGTTGGGCCAATATTTGAACAACTTCAATGGGATTGACATTTGATATTATCTTAATAACTAGACACAAGATTAGTGCAAGAAACAAAGAATGTACAAAATAATGGATACAAATAAGGCTGTAAACAAGCCCACCTTAGTCAAGTAAGAAAAAATCAAGCTTGTTCATATAAATTTTTTTTCAGACACAAGCTGAGTTCGAGCTCATCATCACCAAACAAAATTTTTTATTCAAACTTGACTCATTCTTTTGTCGAACGAGTTCGAATTTGTTTACAAGTTACTTGATTAACTTATTATTTTTCTATATATTGTGAAACCATGATTAAACCATTATATGGAGTGATCTGACCTAAGTTAAGGGCTCTCCAAGAACGCCCATAGGGGCGTGATGTGGTGGTAGAAGTCCCGGACTAGGTCACACCTACGGGTCTAAAAGTTGCCTATTTGAGTTGTCCATTTCGCAAAAATGTTGTGTCACGACTTGAATAGCCCTAACGCACCCAGGGGTGTCTCATGCCATGAGTTCTACAAGTTCAAGTAGACCGGGTCAATGATTACACATGTGAAGGCCTTTTTTTGTTCATAAAAAATAATAATAATAAATAAATAAAAGGGCTCTCCAAGAACAAAATGATTGAGGTTAGAGTTAGAGACGAGGCTCACCTATTTAAGGTAAAATGTTGTACACTAGGATATTTAGGTCAATTTTTTTTTTAAACTGTGATAGTCACTCATCGTGTTTCCTAAACATGCACACTGAACCGGTTAGTATTAATGACAAATGTATCCATCTTCTAGAGTATTAGATTTCCAACAGAAACATCTACAAAGCTTTATCCATGCATCTAAAATTTTCAAAATTGCTGCTCAACACCAATTGCTCATGTCAAAACTTTATATTCGTTATTGTGTTGAGATTATGGGCTTTAAATGCCTCTGATGCAGAATTAGTTCTGGAGTTTGTGAAATATACACTTCTTAACACAGACTTCTTAAAGCTCGTCTATCTATATAATAATATCTAAAAACTAAAGTATATAATTTATTCTTGTTACACTTCTCTTAAGTCATCTCAATGACAATATTATTATTTTCTTTCCATCATTATGCGTGTGCGTGTGTGTTTGCGCACGCAATAATGCATTATGCCTTTACACATTCTCAAAATTAATTGTAATTTACTAGTCATGATAAGACCATTACTTTTTTACCATGACTTTATTTATTCTTGAACCTAAAAGTGTAACTTATAATAGAAAATACATATAATAAAAAACAATTTGGGTGGAGACACCATTTATTTAATTTAGTTTATACTCACCTGGGAAAAAAAAAATCATATTCCACCACTGTATTAATTCATGTGCTAATGTAGTATTTGAGGCCAAGTTGAAGGGTTAAGTTCCGCTCCTACTTAGAGAACCATATGTCGGTTTCATCAACTTCAAGAGATAGAGATAATAAACACCCACTTCAATCCAATTTGATCCATTTCAGTCCAATTAGGTCCACATCTATCTATTTGGTTCAATTTGGTCCACTTTCATTCAGTTTTGTCCAATTTGGGTGAGTATAAACTAAAAATAAATAAAGTTCTTATCTTTATTTTCTCTCTCAAAGTTAATGAAAATAACATATGGCTTTTTAAGTGGCAGTGGAAACCTAGCCTTAAATACTATATTAACGTACAAATATGAATAGAGTGGTGGGATATGATTTTTTTTTCGGTTGAATATAAACTAAAAATATATAAAGTTATCTTTTTTGCTTTGATTGTTAGATATGAGTCTATTTTATTATAAATATAGTATATAATGATATAATTTTATTCTATTATATAGCATGACTTGGATAATTTGGTGTTTACAACTATACCTTTTATTTTGAATATTCTTCTCATTATATTTTATTCTATAAATTTGTTATTCTCTCTTATATTCTCTCCTGAAAAAAAAAATTTTTTGATTATGCTATCTCTCTCTCTCTCTCTCTCTCTCTCTCTCTCTCTCTCTAGATTTTTAATTATTTCTTGCAAATCTACTTTAGGTTATAATAAATTTTTATGTTTTTTTTAATATCTCTATTTCAAGTTGATACGTTTTGGTGTTGTGTTTTTTAAGTTCCCCGTCCCAAGTCCTCTCTCCCTTTTATAGATTTGGTTTGATCTTTTTTTTAGTTAATCCTTCGTTAGTTTGGAAGTCAAAATTTAAATTTATATCAAAACACAATTTAGGACCCATTTGGTTAGAGTATTTAAATATAGTTTTTTATTTTGCAATCCATAAAATGGTAGGTCCACACTTGAATTTATTATTTGGCTAATATTTTTTAAATACAGTTTTTAAAAAACAATATCCTATTTTTCTAGTTTAGAACATGATTTTGAAAACAGCTAAGAAGGTGTTTTCAGGATACAGAAAATATTTTTAATGACATAGTTGTAAATAAATTGAAAACAATGGACCCCACATATTTGTCCAAACTCTTTTATCTCTTAAATTAAGGAGTTTATCTTTATCATAGAAAGAATTCCCACATACACTTCAAATTTGAAACTTATCATTACAAAAAAAATACATGATGAGCTCTATTCTCTTATCATTATCCACAAAAAAAAAAAAAGTAATATACAAATTCTATACGTTACTTTTTGTAAATATATTTTTTTTAAATCTCAAAAATAGATGGTCTCCTAAACAAGTAATTTTTTGTTTTTAGTATTTTGAAAATTTTTCTTAAAATTGGGAGCCAAACATGTATAATATAAAAATCATTATCTGAAAACAAGTTTCAAGTTCAATTTCTTGAAAATTGTTTTTATACTATTTTGAAAAATAAAAAATAAAAATCCTCCTACCAATCAGGCCCTTACATGGCTATGTATTTAAATGAGCATATCACTTATTTGAGTAATATTAATTGAAAAAAAGTGATAAGTTTTTATTATTATAATAATCTCCTTAAAAGAATGAGAAATTTGAATAATAAATTTAAAACTTAAAAATTTTAGTTCTATCAAAAGAAATTAGAAAAAATTATAATGCATGATAGATAGAAATTACTTTTATAAATTGTTTAATTTTTAAAGAGAGAACAAATTATTTATAATAAAATTTAGAGAATATATAATACATTATACCACATCTCAAAATAATTATATATTTCTCATGTTGTCGCTATTAGTAAGTGTTAATAAGTGGAGCATGAAGCCCTTTTGCATGTTGAAAAGATTTCTCAAAGGGTGTTGATGAAAAAGGAAGCTCATAGGACTAACTGCATAATTTTAAGCGGGTGGAATGGTACTGGAATAGTTGGTAGACACTTGAAGAATCAGCAGACACTAGAAGGATCATTTGAAAATGATGGTGTGGGGCGTGCCACTATGGTTATCAGAAAACTCAACAATAAGTATTATACAAAAACTTAATTCTAATGGAAACCACTCGTCAAATATTATCATTTGTCTATGTGAGATATCATTAGAAGAGTTTCATAGACTAGTATGTAGATGGGCAATTAGTCAAAGGAGGAGGAGGAAATGGAAGGCAGTCAATACAAGTTATATAGAGAACAGACCATTTAGTACGGAGAACAAGTTATCTAAGTATTTCTCACCTCTACTTGGTCTAGTTTCCTATTCTTTTCCACCTCTACTTGAAGAAGGAAAAAATTATTGAATATGCAGAACTTTTCCCACTTTGTAGTGGCATGAGTGGTTAGGTGTAATATTTTTCCTGACTCTGTTTGTGTGTTTTCCCCTCTACTTACAAAAGAAACAAAAAATCTAAATATGCAGAAATGCTCCTAATTTGTAGCGGTGCGAGTAGTGAGGTATAAATTTTTTTTTTTTTTTTAATTATTTGTGGATTTGTCGGGTTCTCCAATCTCATCTAGCTCAGAGATCATCCTCAATAATAATCTAAAGAGTTGATTCCACTTTGCCACCTGAATTATGGGTTTAAATTTAATCCAACACTAAACTACAAAACTAAGCAATGAGTCACTAATTGATTGATGATGGGCAAAATACTCGATGTTGTTAACAATTTCTGTCAAACGAAAATTTCTGAAATCAAGCAGTGTCCAAATGGTGAATTATGATCTTATGAATTTTCTATTAAAATTTTGGATTGGAAAAAAATTGTTTCATGGCACAAGGAATTTTGCATTAACCATAGGTGCAAAGCACAATTAACCCATAATCTTAAATACATAGATATATCAACCAAGTGATTGAATGCTTGGTTTATCATTGGGATCAGGCTATTGATGATAACCCCATCAAAGCACAGTGGAATAATCTTTTTAATATAAAACATATCCACTGTCTAACAGAGTATTGAGATTAAATGGACAAATATGGATGAAGAAGGGATCTCTTTATTAGATTGTAACACTGGAAAAATATACAGAAAAGTTAACTCAGTCACACGGGTAAAATTAATTACAAGTGCTTGCCTATGTTACAATCAACATAATCAACCCATCTACAAGAAACCAAAGGACAAGGAGAGATCATTACAAGAAAACAAAACTAGCAAAAAAGGTGTCAATCGATGTTATTCTTGATGTTAAACCCTGCTGTTTTGGGGCAGTGGCAGAACACCATCAAAGAAATCGCCAAAGTAGCCACGGGGCTCATGTACTAGCTTTGAGATAATGTCTCTCAGTGTGATAACTCCCTCCAGATTCCCATCATTATCGACTACATATATCCGGTGAATCTTCTCAGAATCAAGCAGTTGAATCAATTCTTTCATTGTGTGGTCCCTTTTGCACGTGATCATGCCAGTCACTAATGGGCAGTTCTCATGATTTTTCTCTAAGTAGCTTCTAACGGCTGTCAGGAAGTTCTTTGCCGTGATAGATCTGTTATACATGTCAAATGAGTGCAACAAGGGTCATATTGATTGAACACTGTATGGACCATAGAACTAAGAGCCTAAATTTTTTTGATGAAATTGCATACTTTCCTAGCCTAATTTTTTTTATCAACAACTTCATATTAATGTTGATTTAAATGGACTTTCGATTAGAATAAGATTTACAATGCACAAAATAGACAATTAGTCAAATTTATAAGCCAATCATGCCGCATATATCAAAGGATCATGGAGGTTGGCTGGTTTTGAGGGTTCAACAATGACCATGAACATGACTAAGGTTTATTGTTTATGAGCTCCTTCAAAACTTTGGCAATCAATTTGTTGTAATGTCATTAATTCTAGGGATTGCAAGAGGGCAGGTAGAGTTATCCAAGTAACCCATCTTACTGCCATCACTAATTATTTCCTTTAGAACTTCAAGGATCAAACATAAGACATAACAGTAACAAAAGACGCACAATTTTGGAAATTAGCTCGGCTACAAACCTATAATCATGGTAGATTTCTGGAGCAGTTAGCAAGAACTGAACATCTCTTAAGCTTATATTACCCACTGCCCTGCTACTACCCTTTTCAATAACAGGAATCCCTCCAATCCTCTTTTTCCTCATCAGCTTAAACGCCTGGAGCACCGGTTCATCCTCATGGACCTACATTAAAAATTAATCTTATAAGAGAATTTATTAAGATGTGAACATGTGTCTAGGCTAATCTTCATCCCAATAATTATCAAGTTTTCTGACCATGAATATTTCTAATAGCTCAAATATCTTTGATAAAACATAAAAGATATTTTCTTAGCAAATGAAGGCAAGCAATCAAACCCTTTTCACCATGGAGCATTTTTGTAGACCAAATCAGGACAAAAATAAAATTGAAAATCCTCACAATTTATTTATTTTATGACAAGTGCAGGTTATGGGACAAGAATGCATATTGAGCTAACACACCATCCCATGAATGCATATTGAGCTGACAGACCATAATAAACACTAACAAAGCACACAGCAATTTCTATCTCATCTAGTTACATTGATCTGTTTTTAAAATCCTCACAATTTATATAACTTATAAATGTATCAACAAATACCTTAAGATAAATGTAACTTCCTTATTTCAAATATAGATGTAATGTTTTAAGATTGATCTCTTAATGCATAAAAAAAATTGTATAATTATGGCTTTACAAGCAAAGGTTAAGCATTATGCAGTGAGAATGAACATAACAAACCTAGTATTACAAACATAAACTGAGAAGAGAAATACACCTTGATAAGATGATTTGGTGTCATCACTGGAAGTCCGATCTCAGATAATCTCTTGGTTCCCCAACTTTCAAACCACTGAAGTCCAGCACATTCTGCTAGCATATGAATGACAGCAGATTGTGTGATGATGTTTTCAATTTTACCTTCACCCAAATCAACCACAGGAACGCTTTTCATTTTGTACTTTGAAAGCAGCAAGAGCATAGTCAGAAATGAGTTGGATGTTTGCAAAGCAAGAAACGGGGCCCAGCGGAATGACCCAGAGATGTCTCGAACCTGTATGCTAAGTAGTTAATAAGCGTTCTGGGATTTTATGCGCAACATGCAAAAAAAGAAAAACAAGTTGGGATGGCCAAAGCTAGTTTAAGTCATAAGAATTAAAACCTTTGTGTTCTTATAAAAGTCAGAAGAAGTCAGAGCTTCAAAAAAATTTCCATTAGTTGATGCAGCAGATTCAGGGCCTAGGAACTCAAATTCAGCATTCACTCCATTAGTTGCTGCTGCAAGTGCAGTTGCACTGGATGGACTCCTAGGAGATGGTGGTTCAGACTGTCAAGAACATAAATTGTCATATTTTCATTTTTGAAACTGTGAAGATAGCCAACTCAGAATTATACATTAATGTTAAAGTCAGTCCAATTAGTTGTTGTAAAAGCCAAGCAATTTTGGCCAAAAAAAAAAATCATATAGGTTGGTTGGCATGCTAAGTGCTAACCTGACACAGAAGCCAAAAAACAATTCCCGCAAACTCAACAATGCCAATGTATCTATCAATCCAGCTAGCATCCTCAGGGGCATCAACATCCACCACTGGTGCACTAAGAATTTTATGTTGGGCCAGTATTTCAACAGCTTCACCTAAACTGGCGTCTGATTTTATCTCAATAGCTAGACACAAAAATTATCATATACTTAGCACAAGAAACAAAAAAAGGTACAAAATAATGGATACAGAGAGAACACTACATTAAATTAATGCATGTTATATGTATCACATGCAAAGGCATTCATAATTTAACATTGACTTGCAATGCAAATATAAACATGGAAACTGTTGATACTAGCCAACTGGGGACCAATTGTCCAAAGAACTTTGGAAGCACAGTATCCCTCACAAGTTATGGGCCAAGAATGCATATCAAGCTAACACACCATGATAAACAATATGAAAGCACACTATAACTTCTATTTCATCTAGTTACATTGATCTGTTTGACCATCCAGAAAAGCTCAATAAATGTAAAAACTTTTTCCATAAGACCCAAAAACACATCTCCTCAAATTCAAACAAAAATATTTCTGTAATCTAGTTTTTCTTCATTTTTCTTTCCTTTTTTTCCAATTATTTTTTCCTCCCTAAATAAGAATAAAACATTAAAGTTCAGAAATTTCTTCGCTTTCCTTCCCCCCAAAACTTTAAAAATCTAATCACAGAATTATCAGTTACAGTTACCCTTCTTTACTAGCTTCATCAATCCCTCTCTTTCAATCCTTTTGTATTTCCTCATTAACAGACACCATGAGAAATTAAAATCCCACCCCCATCACCCCCCCCCCCCCCCCGCCCCCACCCATAAAATATATATATATATATATATCATATTTTAATCAACTGGGGTATTAAAATTTTCTAAGCTGATCACCAAACTCTGCCTAAAATCATTATATCAAACATCAATCGCATGTGAGATTCTCATTCACCATCAAACTCATACATGATTTTCAACATAAACAACTAGCATGATGTTCAATATAATCTACACACCAACAACAACAAACAAGCCATAGTCCCAAAATTATGAACAAACTAATCAGGGTCGGCCATATTTTCCTTCATTCTATTCTATCCAAAAGCATACTCTATTTTACATCCATATACCGATATACATATTGAATACCTTGATTAGAAGGAGCTGGAGGGAAAGCAGAAACAGGGATGCTCTCAAAGCAAGCATTAAGTTTCTCAGTAGGACTTAGCTGCGGCTCCATTATGTCCCACAAATCCTCCACTCTCATCCCCAACTTAGCTTCCGGACTCGACAACCCACTCTTTGGACTCCCTTCCATCGTTCCCATCGTCCAAATCTCTCTCTTTCTTTCTCTCACTCTCAAACTCTCTCTTCTGTAAAACTCAAAGTCTCAATTATTGTCTCTCTCTCTCTCTCTCTCTCTCTCAGCACTCAGACCCGACAAGCGCAGGATCTTTATAACACAAATAAACTACGAAATATAGGAACAAACCGACGTGTATCAAACACAGCTATTAATCTGGGCCTTTGAAGTTGTTTACTTTGAATGAAGTTTTTTTTGCACGATGTGAGTTTCTGTGTACACGTTGGGAGTTGGGAGATTTGGATAGGTACATGGCTTGAAAATGAAGTGGCATGGTCAACCGTGTCACGCTTTGTTCGCAATGCTTATCCGATTTGTCTTTGTTCGCTTTTTTAATTTTTTTAATGATTTTATAAAACAAACAAACAAAGACAAGTCTTATCCGGTTTTTACTGTTGGCCACCGGTGTGCTACTCTAACGTACACCGCTAAGTGTTTTGCGCACTCTTCTCTTCTCTTCTCTTCTATTATTTGTGACTCGTGTCTGCCCTTTCCTATGTTATAGACCTTTGTTTTTTGAGGTGTTGAAATTTCTTTACTTTTTTTTTTATTTTTTTTGCTGAATTGTGCCAATCGGAACGTTTGAAAATGTTGTTCTAGTAATGTTGTTTGTATTTTTAAAAAATACGTATAAATAAAAAAATATACAAAAATATGTGTAATATTATTTAAACACTGAAAACCGTTATTTAAAATACTTTACCAAACATCCCCTATATCGCTTTTACTTAAATCTACTACTGATTTTTATTGTATTCAAACTCAAATATGTTAATTCAACTTTTGCGAGATTTTCTCTTACTGGAAAAATTTATAGACTGACATATTAATCAAATGTGATTGCTGTCACCCTAACAACCTAATATATGGATGGCAAGATTACATTTTTGTGATTTGTTACACATAAGTTTGACTGACTTAGTAAAATCCATATATTCTTAGTATCATTCCTAGCTATTATAGAGTTTTGTCATTATTGTTAACCCTTTTAAGTTTAGATACTCTAAAATTCTTTAAAAAAAAAAAAAATGTAATTCAATAATAAAAAATGTAATCTGTATATATTGTTATAACCAAACAATTACAAGTTTCCAAAAAATAGCAGATTACTTACTTGTTAAAATCAAGTCGGCTCATGCCTGTCGTTTGCTCTAGCTTTCACTATCTTAACTAATCTAGTTGCAATTAATTTTTTTGTTTTTGTTTTTTCAAATGTAGTTGTAGCCTTAAAGGTAAGAAACCACTCTTTTCAATATCCAATCAATTTGTCGTTTGCTCATGCTTGTTATTTATTTATTAAATTATGTTCTTGGGACAACACAACATAAGGTGTTGGTTAATATATAATTTATTTTTCAAAAAATCCCGAAATATGATACTTAATAATGGTAAGCATCCACCCATACAAGCAACACTTCGACCATTGCAATGACATATAACATGGGTTGTGCTTATCAATGTCAAACCATTAATTTTTTTTTTTTTTTATTATGCCGAATTAAAGATTGTTGGGTAAATTTCACTTTAAACTCTATAGTTTAGAGCCTTAGAGGTAATCTAAATTAAACTCTTTAATTTTGAAAGTATTAAATTAAACGTTGAAATTTTGAAAGGTAACAAATAACATATTAAAACTTGAAAT
This sequence comes from Quercus glauca, assembly GCA_023736055.1. Taxonomy (NCBI): domain Eukaryota; kingdom Viridiplantae; phylum Streptophyta; class Magnoliopsida; order Fagales; family Fagaceae; genus Quercus; species Quercus glauca. The sequence goes on from CM043324.1 coordinate 5,310,115, forward strand.
AACCTAATAGAAATCTGCGCAATCTTATGGACGAAAGTCCAAGTGGTGAGTGGCAACCTTCCAATGCAAATGAAGTAAGGGCTCTATGCTTTTGAGTGGGTGCTATACTTGGTCAACTCCCCATAAAATTGAAGCTATGAGTAGGGAAGCAAGGAGATATCCTTGTCCTAATTGCTATATTTTTTTTTTAACTAAATTTTAATTTGTTGCCGTTTAAAAGTTCAGGGATTAATTTGGTACTTTTAAAACTATAAGGTTTAATTTAGATTACCCATAGGAGGTTTAAAGTAAAATCTGCTTGTAACTCTACCCATGATAGCAAATTAAAACTCCTGTGGATAGTCTAAAAAAATTAAAAAGTACATAACTATAGGATTCTCAAAAAATAAATAAAAAATAAAAAATCTACCCATGATAGCACTACACATGACATGGAAGGAGTAAAGAAGTCCTCAAGGCCCAAGCCCATCACACCACATAAAGCCCATTAGGCCAGCGCACTGGCCCAAAATCCAAATCCTTTTGTTTTTTGGGTGTTAATCGCACCTTATCTCAGCAATTAGGCATTGACCATGCTCCAATGTCCAATTAGAATGCCCTAGGGGTACATTCGTAACTTCGACCAATAAACTCCTAGAGTTTGGTTACGATGCTCCCTTGGACCGCAATAGGGAAAGTGTTTGCATCCATTAGAGCATCCGTAGCAGGTATGTTAAATGTGTTAAATGCTATAAAATGACATATTTGGCACACCAAACACTAAAAACGAAGCTTTATCAGTTATTTCAAATCTCAAAAAATATGTCATACGGTTACAGTACCATCTCAAATATGAGACGGTACGAACAGAAATGGTATAAATTTTAATAATTTTTTATTCTCTTATCTTTCTCCTCTCTCTTCACTTTTTCTTATCTCTTCTCTCTCACCGGTTCCCTTTCTCTTGCCTCTGTTCCTCTCACCGATTCCTCTCAATCTCTCTCACCCTCTGAAGCCGCCACCGCCGATCTCACCCAGGCACCATCAATATCGTCAGTCGCCGTCAGTATCGCTCAGCCACGCTCGATCTCGCAGATCTCACTCACGGTCTCACCTTCTCCATTCACGGCCGATCGCACCCCGAGGCTGCCGTCGATCTCACCCTCTTCCCTCTTCTCTTTGTCCGCCTTTCACTCTGCCTCTCTCTGGTTGTGGGTTTTTTTTTTTTTTTTTTTGCTGCAATTTGGGTTGATCTAATATTGGTGAGTAATTATGGTGGTTGGTTTGCAGTAGAGGTGGGTTGTAGTGGTGGTGATGGCGGGTTCTGATATGATGGGTGAGCTGTGGGTGATGGTGGGTTGTGGGGGTGGTATGGGTTTTGTGTTTGTTTTTTAAATTGTAGGTGGCAGGTAGTGGTTCGGTTGATCTGGGTGGTGGTGGGCTGTGGGCTATGGGCGGTGATAGTGGCAATGGTGGTGGTGGGCTGTGGGGGGTGATGGCCGATGGTGGCTGTCAGTGTTGTTGCGGCAGTAGATATTGGAGGCTGGTGGTTGTGCCGTTGATGTTGTTGTTGTTGTTGATGATAATGAGGATGAGATAATATATTATTTTAATGTGTAGTAAATATTATTTTAATGTATAGAATTGAATGACAAAACATCTGATAAATGGGATATTGTAAAATGATGTGATAAAATAATAAAGTAGGCTTTTGTCTTTGATGTGTCAAAATGACATGTTTTATAAAACATCTGCTACGGATGCTCTTACAAAACAGTGGCATTAAAATTATAAATATTTATTTGATCATAATTTTTTTGTTGTGAATTTGTGATATACTAGGTTCAACATGTTTGAATCCTTTTAGATACATATATCTATGTGCTTGTGGTGATAATAGAATATAAATATGTCTTTGTAAACACCTTATTTTATAACTATCGTTTAACTTAAAATTAAGGATAAATGGGTAACTTATAATGTAAGGGTAAAGTTGTCATTTTGACATTAGATGAACAAAATATTAATTAAAACAAAAATCAAAATGTGTAACAATCAAGAAGATATCTTGAGTGTGAAATTCTAAAAACTAAAAGTACCATAAAAAAAAAAAAGAAAAAAAAAAGCTAAAAGCTTATCTATCAGGCCACATTAACGTGGCGTTTGGTACGAGGTAATGTTTTAGGATTTTTAGGAATGTTTAAAGATTCTTATGTTTAGTTGCAAATCGCACTAGAGAATCAAATGTCAGGGGAATCTAGATTTTCCCTTTAACATCTGATAAATGGGATATTGTAAAATGATGTGGTAAAATAATAAAGTAGGCTTTTGTCTTTGATGTGTCAAAATGACATGTTTTATGAAACATCTGCTACGGATGCTCTTACAAAACAGTGGCATTAAAATTATAAATATTTATTTGATCATAATTTTTTTGTTGTGAATTTGTGATATACTAGGTTCAACATGTTTGAATCCTTTTAGATACATATATCTATGTGCTTGTGGTGATAATAGAATATAAATATGTCTTTGTAAACACCTTATTTTATAACTATCGTTTAACTTAAAATTAAGGATAAATGGGTAACTTATAATGTAAGGGTAAAGTTGTCATTTTGACATTAGATGGACAAAATATTAATTAAAACAAAATCAAAATGTGTAACAATCAAGAAGATATCTTGAGTGTGAAAATCTAAAAGCTAAAAGTACCATAAAAAGAATTAAAAAAAAAAAAAAAAAAAAAAAAAAAAAAAAAGGCTAAAAGCTTATCTATCAGGCCACATTAACGTGGCGTTTGGTACGAGGTAATGTTTTAGGATTTTTAGAAATGTTTAAAGATTCTTATGTTTAGTTGCAAATTGCACTAGAGAATCAAATGTCAGGGGAATCTAGATTCTCCCTATAACCCCCTTCAATAAAAATGTGGATTTCCTTTAAAGCTAGTGGGTATCCAGATTCCCAAACTTAAAGAAAATTGTATTTTTTATAAATTGACAATTTTAATCTTTTTTCTTTATTATTTAAGCAATTGAGATAAAATATATAACAAATAATCGATATATTTTCCTTTGTCTTTATCTCTTCTAGCCAAAACAATATTATCTCTTCCCATCAAAACAACATAAATAGGATAGACAACTTTGTTGATATATTCATTAACAAAGTTCTATTTATGTTTTACGTGTGAAAAAAAAAAATGTTGAAAGGAGACTCTCCATTGTTGCCAGGTATTCACTTTTATTGTTGTGTGTGGGTAAATACATTATATATGTAATAGATCGCATTTGTTTCATTGTTGATGAACTATTTTTATTTTCATTGCTACTTCTATGGTCTTATTGACCTAAACGTTGTTAAGTTGTTTTGCTATGGATTAAGTTCTTTTAAAAATTATTATTAAGAATAAAGCATTTGAGAATTTAAATAGTTATTTTTGTATTGTACTTGTCATTTTGAAATGTTAGACTACAATTTTAATGAATTTGTCATAATTTATAGTTTATATTTTGTTTTTCATTATTTATTTAGAGGAAGCTATTTTTTTTTTAAAGGACTTATATTGGATTTACAAATCTAAAGATAGAATGAGAAAAATAAATAATTCAGTTAAGATTCCTAGGAATAAACCGAATATTATAATCTCACATTCCTAGGAATCTTATTAGATTCCCAATTAAATCAAACATAGTAATAGTAACATTTTTAGGCATCTAGATTGCAAGACATCACATTCCTAATCATCTGGATGCCAGGAGTAATGTAGATTCCCCCGTACCAAACGTCACATAAGTTTAACAAATGAAATGAATTTTAAAAATTAAGGTTAATTATATATATATATATATATATATATATTTTAGAAAAATGTTAATTATATTTGATTATCTTTTCTTTTTTTGAAAGATAGTTTTAATCTATGATGTCTGCTCTTAATAACAATTATTTATTATCATGCCAAGACAGTAATCAGTTTTTTGTGTAGGCGGGGATTGAATCTCAAATCTCTTATTCAACTACCAAAGACTTTACTAGTTAATCTAACTAAAATCCACAATTATATTTGATTATCTATTAATTCTATACTATTATTTAAGAGATTTTTCTTGTTTGTGATCCTCAATTTAGATACTCAAAATATCTTCAAATTCACCCATTTAGAAAGCTTAAATAATAGGGTTAGACTCTTCTCAAAAAAATAAAAAAAATGTTCTAACCACATTTCTCCCTCATTTATTAGTCAAATTCAAATTTAAAAATAAAAACCTTTTTTTAAAAGAAAATATAACAATGTTTTTTTAGATAGTTTCAAACAGTTTTTTTTTTCTCCCCATCTCTCTCACATTAGTCAAATATAATACAACTTCTTATTCTTTTTTTTAATAAAAATAAAACAAAACTACTTTTTTTTACTCTCTCTTTCTCTCACATTAGGGTTTTAAAGAGGAGGGAAAATTTTGTACTTTTTAGTTATCACCTCTAAATAATCGGTTATAATGAATTTTGATGACGCATCTTTTTTCCAAAAAACTAGCATACTCTATCTTTATTTAGATATATTTTACACACGTTTAACACATTTTTTTTTCCTAAAAATTAGTACACGCCATATCTATTTAAATATATCACACATATATTTTTCCTAAAAATTGGTTTGAAATTGAACATTTCTCTTCTACATTGACAATTCTAAAGTCAAATGTTGAAGAGGAATCATTACCACCAATAGTATTGTGTTTATATTAAGTTCATGTTGATTTGGTTTGATGTATTCATTTCTTTCATTTTCAAGAACTCACTCTATATACCTTTACGTTTTGAGTGGAATCGCGGAAGAGTGTTATTTTTTGCAAAAATGGTCAACATGTGAGTGGAAAATCCCCAAAATAAAAAAAGAGCCTCATCACATAATTACCTATCAACATCCAATTGATCTAAACTTAAAAACAAGAATGTACATGCGTTTCCCTAAAAAAAGAAAAAAGAAAAGAAGAAGAATGTACATGAGTACATTGGGAAATTTCAATACATAATTAGGTTTCTTAGATAATTAATCAATTATCTTATAGAATAGGATGATTAATTAAAACTAAAATTCATAACTTTAACATGTTTTCAATTTAGACTATTTAAACTTGCCCAAGATAAGATTTATACTAAAATTATGATTATACTCCATAACTTTGACATTTTTTCAATTTAGTTTTTTATGTTTTTTATTTTTATTTTTTAATTTCCATTCATTTTCAATGTAGTCATTTTTTCCACCTCTATTCAGTCTCCATGATTAAGTTATATATACTAAAATGACGTTGAATGGAATTATAGATAAAATGTATAAATTAAAAATAGATTAAAGTTAAACAATTGAAATAGAAAAGAAAAAGATTGAGAATTGGTAATAAATCAAAGTTAGAAGATATAATAAATATATTATAATTTAACCTAATAACTAAAATGTCATTATAAAATTTTAAAATTATTATGAAAATATTGTATACTTAAATTTTTTTAGTAAAGATGAAAAAAAAAAATTAAAAATTAAAAAAAGTCCACTCCCGTATAAATAGCGAAGTGGAGAAGATGAGTGCTCAAATATTTTGTCCCATAATAAGCACTTTGGACAAACTTGGACTCACACTCTCTCTCTCTCTCTCTCTCTCTCTGCTATTAGATTTTTTTTTTCTTTTCTTTTTTGGCTTAAATTTCATTTTTCAGGCGCCTATGGAGGGCTCGACCTCACAGCCGTCCGATTCGAATCCAACGGCTCCTGGCGCTTCCAAATTCCTCGCCGGCCTTCCCTCCCGTGGCCTCTTCTCCTCCACCGTCATCTCCTCCAATCCGGTGAACACTCCCTTTAAACCTTCTAAACCCTTCAAAATTATTTTATTTTATTTTAATTTTGGTCTAAATTTCTGTTTGGTTGCCGAGAAAGTATAACCGAGAAAATTTTAGAATTTTTGTAATGTTTGTACTATGGGGCCATCAGAAATTAAAAAAAAAAAAGAGTCATTTATTACTTAGAGGGTTTAGGGTTTAGTTTTGATTTAATTTTGTTGTGTTAGTTTTATTTATTTTGTTGCTTGTTAAGAAAAAAATCTGTTTGGGAACTTTGTTGGTTAGGTTGTGTGTGAAATTAGTTACTTGTATACTTAGGGGATAATGGGTTTTTTTTTTTTTTTTTTTTAGTTTTGTTTAGCATTTGATTTGGTGAAGTGATTATCTTTTGGGACACTTGAAGGTTGAAAACAATGCAAGTTATATCAATGTGTGTTGTGCAAATTGTGAGAACTGGGTAGTTATGGGTTTGCGAGAATGAGCGAGCATACGGGGCTATGTTTGTGAATTAATGGGGATTGGTTTAAGTAAGATCTGGTTGTGAATTGAATTGGGCTTGGACTTTATAGAATAAGCATTGAACTCTGCTGCCATTGTTGTTGGTATAACTTCACTGAAGATTTTAAAAAGTGTTTTATCTATTATTGAGTAATGGAGATTTTAGAGATTGAATATAGTCTTCTTGGTGAATTAGAGAATAGAGAGGGTTATTTTCTCCATTTGTTCTTTTTATGGTTTCTTGAGGCCTTAAGGCCAATTAGTTGATTTTGTTTCTTTTATTGGGCTTGTTATTGAAGAATGCAATTCTTGCACGATTGAACCTCCATCAAGAAAGGTGTAAATAAGATTTTTTTTCCCTGAGCATGTTTTGCTAAGATGCGTCTTCCGCAGTCAATCACGGTTCTTTTGCTGCATAGTTGCTTTCCCAGTGTGACTATATGAGCAGGCTTTCAAGAAGTTGGGGAATTGGTCAGTTCCTAAGACTTCTATGCATTCTTTATCTGGATTTTTTTGGATTTGGTACTTGTAAGAATTTTATTTATTTTTGGTTGTTCTAGCTTAAAAAAGATGGGGCCTGCAGCACCCAGTTGTGAAAACATAATTATAGTTTCAATTAAATTTTGCAACAAATATCATAAGAGGTTGGGGAGTAATTTTATAGAATCTTTTATATCACAAAATCTAGAACTTCAGTGTTAGAAGGAAGAGGGGAAATAGAATAAGGGAAGAAGTGGCAGCACCGTGCATTCATGAAAATAAGTAAACTATGCTAATAGAGTCTTGTCCCTTGATAATTCCAACGGTGAAGCTCACAAGTTATATGACTTAAGGACCAGCTTCTCACATCTATAAAGTGGACACTGTATAATCAATACATGTCAATTGAGCTATTTCCAATAGCACTAAAGGGGAGTTGCTTCAGGAATCTGCAAACTTTTGCCCAGTTCTCAATGCACTCCCCACCTAGGTTCTGAAGACTGATTAAGGTAACCTTCAACTAAGTTCATTTTGAGACTGGGCTACAAGAAAGAGAGAGAGAGAGAGAGAGAGAGAGAGAGTGAGAGAGAGGCTGCATTTTCTTTTTGCAGGGCTTTGGAGGGGTTGCCACTAGCCTAAAGATTTTGCTGATCTTTAAGGGATTCTGGGGTGTAGTTATGCATGGACCTGATGTTGCCTATTTGGAATTCTTTTTTATGGAATTAAATATTAGGAGTATATTTTAAATAAGGTTATGGTTGAGGTGCTGGGAGAAGAATCTGGCCTTGGTTTTGCCCAATCGTCAAATGTGTAAATTAGTAGAAAGCCTTTTGATGAAGAGTCTTTAAAGTCTACTTTTTGCCACTAGAACTGATCATCTTATAATTATTTTCTCTCTCTAGGTCCTGTTTCTGAGTTGATGGTTAGTTCAGAAGTAGAACTTGAACTAGCTTGTTTCTCAAGTAAAATCATGTGTTTTTTAGTACTTCCCGCGCTTTTTTTTTTATAAGATAAATAAATTTGAATGTTAATGCATTATGATGGTACTTTCAGTTTCTGCAATTATTCATGTCTTTTTATTTATAACTTCTTGTTGTTCTGGTATGGTTCTTATGTGCACATATTTTGGTCATTGCTACAATTTTCCTCTTAAATCCATTAGATTCTCACTTCAGGAGCATTGAACTTGTCTTTACGTTTTGTGCAGGGAGGGATGAGAGTATATATTTGTGACCATGACACAGCACCCCCAGGTCTCTTCTTCCTCCATGTTTTCTATATGTCACATTACATTGGTGTGATGAAATTTTAGAAGTTTGAAATAAGAAATCATTAATGGTATTTTGAGGAGATTTCGTTCTACCAATATTAGAGATAAAAGAAATAAGAAACGGATGCTCTAACTAGAGTTGCTTATATCTATAGCTCCATGCCAATAAACTCTAGATCAATCAGCAACTCCTCCCATTATAAGAGCAAGGTGGAGGGTGAGGTTGTGAGATCAAGACCCAAAGGGTGCTTTAGTAACTTACCATAAAAATAAATAAATAAAAAATAAAAAATCGTAATTAATGAAAATTGTAGACAACATGTTACCAAGATGATGTTTGATCTCATATACTATTTCTATATTCTTCATGCCTTTTTATTTATTTATTTATTTAAACAAATTGAAAGAAGTAGAAAATAATATATGCTGAAAATTTATTACAGTCCTCTGGATTGTTGTCTCTTGTTTTCATCCACATTTGACACATCAACATCTAGATTCTCTGAAAAAGTGGCTGTCAATATAATTTTACTTCATTTTGAGATAGATTTTATCATGATGTGAAACTTCTGACTCTCTTTCTTGACATACAGAGGGTCAACAGATAAAAACAAACCAACAAAACATATTGATTAGATCACTCATGCTTAGGAAACAGAAGGGCGAAGCTAGTTCAAAGGATGTGAAGGGTGTAGCTTCAAGTGAGGCTTCGAGAAAGAGGTATTACTACCACCTCTCTTAGATGAATAATATACGTTCTGTCTTGATAAAAGTTACTCATGTTATGTGTGTGTTTCCTATTTAATTTTCAGATATGTCTGTGCCATTTTTTTGAGGATATTTTTTTATACTTTACTAATCACTTTTGCTATTAAATGACATTAGTGATTATCACAATGCATCACTTACTCATGCCTGGTTACTGGTGTACAAATTTGATCATCTTTAGTGTGATCACCTGTCTTCATTTTATCATTTCAGGGTTGCTGAAAGACCTTCAGACAGCAGAACTTCAGCTAAGAGAGCCAATAGTCAAGTTGGTTCTCGACAAGGTAAGCTTTGGTGCCTCTTTTATTGGGTCATCTATGTATGGTGGATTTTCATATGTGTACCCCTATAACCATAAAAAACACAGTGTGGCTTTAGATATTGACAAGTTATATGAATTCCATATTAATTTAATGGTCTCATTATTCATTCTTATCATAAATTTTATGTCTATTGGACTTCCAGAAGGATCGAACAGTCAAGCATCTAATAGGGACTTCCAGAACTTCACAGTGGAGAGGCTTCGTGCCCTTCTGAAGTCAAAAGGTCTTTCCCCTAAAGGAAAGAAGGTAAGTTTTAATACAATTTAGTCTGAATCCAGCTTAGAATTCTCCCTTGAAATTTCATCTTGATGCAAGAATGGGTTGTTTATAGTGTTTGTTCCATTGGCAGTTGTGAACCCATCATATGGCATGCCCTGGTTGATGGTTATACTACCATGCCTTTATTGATGCATGAAATTACATGTGCAGGATGAGCTGATTGCGCGCCTGAAAGGGGCAAGTTGATAAGCGCATAGTAGGAAGGAGAGGGAAGGGATGAGATTGGGGAGACAAATCTGCCCTCCATATTTTCACATCCAGAGCAAGTAGCTTGTTTGTTCTATTCAATGTAACATAGGATTAGCGTATGATGGAACTAGTTCTGATCTAAAGGTAAATCAGCAGACATTGCATTTTGAATGGTCTATTTTTGCTTTTATTCCAAATGTTTTTGTATAAACTATCGTGTGTGTACTTTTTGTTCAGTTTTTACTAGAAATTTGATACATAGAGATCTTATCTAGACAATTAAACAAATTGATAGAAAAGGTGTGCGACTCTTAGCCTTCTTTTAATGATTTTCAAGTACTTGGATCAAAGCATTTTCAAGTTTATTTATTTTTAAGTCCAGCAAGCACCAAGTCTGATGCCTTTGACCGCTCAACTAGTACCTCTTCCCATTTAAAACGGGATGTTTTTGTTTCTACTCTTGGAAGTTAAAATTACATTGAAGTATAAGACCCCAATATGAAGAAATTAAGAAAGAGGGGCGAATTTGCATATCCAAAGACACAATCACAACTCCACAATATCTATAATCGACCAAGGGGAACCATGGTAAAACCCAAGGCCCACATTCATATCTCCAAGACTCAAGGCCCACTCGAAGATATTTTTTAGAGATAGTATATGTTGTTTGATAATGATTGGTTGCAAGAGTGATTTTTTTTGAAAGATAAGGAAAGAAGAGACGCTAGATGGACATATGTAAAAATTTCATGTTTTAAAGGTGATGAAATACTATTTTAAGTGAGATAAAGGGGAAAATTTGTAAAAATGTCTCTTCAACTTAGCTAGGCTTTGGAACTTTCCAAAAAGACAAAAGATCAACAGGTATGTGATATAATTTATTTCAAATTTTTAGATCAATATAATTATGTAATATAAGATCAAAATTAGGTGACCATCCTCTACATGGAGACTTAGATAATAGTCTCAATTGCCAAAAGGTAGAACCGGTATTGCGTAAATTCAAGTAGCTCTTCTCTTTCTCATTGTGTGTCAGAGTCTTCTCGTCAGATAGTGAGAGATGAGAGATGCATCCATGTAAGCGTGTAGAGAGAGAGAGAGAGAGAGAGAGAGAGAGAGAGATGAAATTATAAAATGAGATGATTGATAAGGAAGTCTGATAAATAAAGATATGGTAATTTGATACATCAAATGGTTAAGGGACACATTTGGACTGGTGGGTTGGTTTGATTGGGCCTTTGCTCACCCCTAACTCAAATTTGATACTCGATTTTATTTTTAAGATGTACAAGACTCGTTCATAGCAAGAAAAATAATGCAAATGTGAGATATAACTTTCAAGATATACCTTCTTTGACTTTGTTCACAAACTATATGCATTACGCCTTGTAACTTGTAAGTTGCAATGTTACTCGAATTGCCTTTAGTCCCTGTTCTAATTTCATATTAAACTACCCCCTTCAATTCCTAGCTGCTTAAGTTTTCAAACTCTTTTAATCAAATTTGTCCTCTCTCCCTATGTGGATGTGTGGTGGTGTTTTGGGTGATGTGTTCGTTAGGTAGGCTTGAACCCACATTTACATTTATGTCGGTCACTAGAATACCACATGATCATGGTCCTTTTCCCACTTGAAATGGTAACTTGTTTTCCTCTCTAGAAAATGGTTGAGATGGTGAAAATCTTGGAAGAGAGCGACTGAGCAAAGAGAGAAAGAGACAGAATAGAATTTTGCTTTTGTTTCAACCAAAGGTCCAAAAAGGTGAACTTAATTCACAACCTGAACCTATAAAATGTGTTTAGTTTCACATATTTTACACACAATCAAGTAAAGAATGAAGACTTTGGGTGATAAAACAAAATAATACTAGCCGAAAGTCACCGTCTAACCCATCATTTACATATGATTAAGTAATTGACAAACATTGGCATGTTCCAATATGAAAAATGACATAATGTTATGTTATATACTTATAGTCATGTGATAGCTAATTAGTAATCGATGAGATTTTTTTTTCTTCGTCAACAGTACAATTTTGACATTATGTGCAATTAAGTACATGTCCTTGAAAAAGAAAAAAAAAGTAATAGATATGTGATAGTTACGAGTATTTTTTATTTGTCTAAATTTTTTCTTTGTAACTTGTAAAATTTTTAAACTGCTTGTGAATAAGTACTCATTTTTAGGATTTGTTTGGTAGGAGGATTTTTATTTTTGTTTTCAAAATAATACGAAAACAATTTTTAAAAAATTGAAATTGAAACTAGTTTTCAGATAAAAGTTTTTACACACTATGTGTCTGGCTCCCACTTTTAAAAACAATAAAAAAAAATTGATATTTGGGAGACCATTCCTATTTTTTGATATTTTTTTTATTAAAAAAAAAGTTTACAAAAAGTAACATATAAAATCTGTAGATTATTTATTATTATTATTATTATTATTATTATTTTGATTATGATAAGAGGATAGAACTCATGTATTTTTTTTTTTTTTTTTTTTTTTGGGATAATGATAAGTTTCAAATTTGGAGCGTAAGATTTTTTTTTTGATAAAAATAAGCTCCTTAATTTTAGAAATAGAAGAATTTGAACTAATCTGTGAGGTCCACTGTTTTCATTTTATTTACAATTATGCCATTAAAAACGTTTTCTATTTCTTGAAAACACATTCTCAGCTGTTTTCAAAATCCTAGTTTGAACAAGAAAAATAAGATACAATATTCTGAAAACTGTATTTAGAGAAAATCATCCAAATAATATATTTAAGTGTAAGACCCACCATTTTATAGTTTGCAAAACAAAAAACTATATTTAAATCATCTTACCGAAACAGACCTTTAGACTTTCTTTTTCTTCTTCTTTCTCTATTTTTTTTTAATTTAAAAAAAAATCCCAATAGATCAGATTTTTTTTTTTTTTAAGAAGAAGATAAGAAAGAATTAAAATGGAAGAATAACGTGCATTAAACTATTTATACGATGTTTGAGAAGTGAAGACAAGGTTTGAGATATGGAATATAGGTTTGGGCCCGCAGCCCATGACTCCAACTGGCGGACAAGTTGCTAATTCTACAGAAGTAGATAGCAAAATAGACTAAATAGTACAAGCATGGTGATGGTGGTACTCGTGTCAGCATTACGAGGCTGTGTTCTTTTCGCCTGTTTATCACATTGTGGAAATGTGATACCACCCAAAATATCAAATCTTCCCTTTAATTCCTTGTTTCCTTTTCAAATCACTTATCATGATTTTTTTTTTCTTTTTTTTGGCTCTTAATAAGTGGGGCAAGGAATTTGAATTCGAGGTTATCTTGGATTCAATTTCATTTTCCCACTTGCTGTAAGTAACACAAAAATCATGAGAAAAGTGATTGAGAAACGAAATTTATGGAATGAAAGGGAAATTTTGATATAATGGTGTCATGGTATAGAATGTTATTGCGTCATAAAACTCAACAATCCTTTTGTCATTATAATGATTCAACAATCCTTTTGTCATTAGAATTTTGTAAGAATGAATCGGAAGCAATAATTATGAAACTAAAAAAATCCTTTGTTAATTGTTACAGTTAAAAAGATTAAGTCCAAAACATTCTCAAAATATAAATTTTTTAATAAATTAAAAGTAATGCATTCACAACATTTTTACAATATTTTTATAACAAATTTTAGGTGGTTAGTTGTTATTGGTTCTAATTTGAATTTATCACTTAAATTACTTTTTTGCCTACCCGAAACAACCATTAACTATCCGCCATTTAGAATTTATTGTGAAAATTTTATGGATATAATATTTCTCAAGATAAATACAGATCTTCTTAACTACAAAGGAAGATATATTTTTTTTTCTCTCCTTCGGTGTTTTTGCATTTTGTTCACTAGAATACCAAAAAGAAATTTATTGTTATTATTATTGATGATGCGTAAGATCGTCAGTCACGTTCGTCAGACAGAGAAGATTCTTCAGCCTTCAAGGATGGTCACCGGTGTGGTGCCTGCCACAATGCCTCCGATGCCAAAGTCAGTGTATAAAACTCTCTTCAAAATAAAGCAATGTAGAATAAAACAGAATAAAATGAAATCTCTTTGTTACTCGTATGTGTGTATATACCTTATTCTTGGTGATGTGTGGGGCTTATATATGTTCTTATGGCCTCTAGCCGTTGGAGTGGTTATGGAGGTCCTAATGCTCCTTCTGGTAACGTCTGGGGCTAAATAATGTACCATCAATGTCCTTCAACGGATTGTACAGTTGTCCCTGTAACTACTTTGGGCTTTGATTGCCTGCATTGAATGGCCTGGATTCCTTCGTCAGTAAGAATATAGCTGGCTTACGAGAATGAAGTTGGATTCGTCCGTCTTGATGGGATCGTCCGTGATGGATGAGCTCGTATCCCCGTCAGTTGCCCCCTGATTCTGTGTTCGTCGCTTAAATGACGATCATAGAATGTGAAGAGTTTACAGTTTTTGAGTGCCGTTTGGGGTTTCGCTCCATGTTAAATGCAGAGTGGCAGCGTTTCGCAAATCGTGGCACACGTGGCACGTGCCAATGAGTAAGTGAAATTAATGCTCTGTTTGGTGAGACTATTGGGCTTCCCACTAGTTTTTCAGTTTCCCAAAACTCTCAGTTTAAAACCTTTTCTTGTTCACCTTTTTCGAAAATATGTCAATCATTGCTCTGATCAATCTTCTCCGGCGAACGCTTTCTACAGCTTCTCTCTGACCGGCGTGGTGGTATTCACCTTTTCCGTTGTTTTTTAAAGGTGCGCTCTTCTTCTTTTCTTCCCCCCTTTTTTTATATGCCATCGTTTTTGCTTCGCTACAACTTTGCCTCTGATTTCTTTTCTTCCTTTTCATTTTTTCCTTTTGCTTGTTCTAATTTCCTGGGGGTTTAGTTTGCCACTGTGCCTTTTTTCTTGTCTTTCATGGTTCATAGCTCCGAGGTTAGGATAGCTTGTCCATCGATTTCGTTCCTTTTTGCTCGCTTAGGAGGATCTCTAGGTGTTTTTCCTCACATTGAGGATTTTGTTTTTGAGGGTAACTGTTTGAGCACTGCATTGGCGGATTTATTGCCTTTGCTTCGTCAATCTTTGGATTGGTTTGAGAACGAGGTTAGGAAGCGAGCGGAGATGTCTGAGGTGAGGTCGAGTGAGCTCGAGACTGGGCTATCGTCCAACGGTGGTCCCGTGGAAGGGGATACAGCCGTCTCTAGTCCTCGGGAGGTTAGGGCTTTCTATGCTCTTGAGGAGGAGTGTGGTTTGGACGCTGATACCCTTGGGAGATTTAGGGATAGGTTCCAATTCCCAGACAGGGTTAGGGTTCGTCTGCCCAGTGAAGAGGATAGGGCTTGCCACTTCTTCCCGGGTGAAGTATGCTTTTATGAGTCTGCTTTCACCTGTGGGTTGAGGTTTCCAGTCCATCCTTTTCTGATGGAGCTGTTAGACCACTTCGGGATCGCTCCTGGGCAGCTTATGCCCAATTTATGGAGGATTCTGATCAGTTGTATGGGGATTTGACTGGCTGCCACTGACGGGGATATGCTCCGTGTTGACGAGCTTATCTACTTGTACCGTCTAAAAGCGTCCAAGGAGCATGGGTATTATGAATTGGTCCCATGGGAGAGGAGAACTAGGATCGTCAAGAAATTACCCTCGTCATTCAGGTACTGGAAGTCCAGATTCTTTTTTGTATCTGGGGACGATTTTGAGACCCCCTCGAGCGAGGTTTGGGGTGATCTCCCGAGGTTGCATCGTCGGTGGGGAACCCCGACCTTAGGTGCGTCAATATTCTTTTGTTTTTGCCTTTTTAATCTTTACTGCGCTTGTCTCTGTTGGTGGGTTTTCTTATTCTTCTTTTTCTTCAGCTAAGAGACGACCGAAGTTGAAGAGTAGGTATAAAGAACGAGTGGAGAAGGCGATTAGTTACGCGCAGACGATCGAGAGTTGGGACGATCTTGTGGATCCCCGGACCCTTGCTTTTTATTGTCTTGGTCCGGAACCTTCCAACTTTGTCCTGCGAACTCTAGAAATTGAAGGAAAAAAGAGTAAGTGTTTGAATTCGTTCATGTGTGATCTCTTCCCTTTTATTTTTTTAACAAGTGTTTCCCTCTTGCAGAGATGACAACTAAATTTAACAAGGGCATGTACGCGAAGATGAGGTCTAAAAAGGACGAGCCCTTATCGAATTTGGGGAAGAAGGCTGTTCGCGTCACTGAAAGGGGTGGGCCCGTACCTGTAGCCTCCTCCGTCAGCCCAGTCGCATCTGGGGCTTTGGTTACACGGGTGGCTTCCCTCACGACTTCGGTGGAGGAGATCGAGGGCACACCGGTTTCCAAGAGGCCGAGGCTGACGGAGAAGGAGAAAGAAAAGGGTGACCTTCGTCCATCAACGATCTGAAGCGCTGAAAAGCTTGCAGTAGACCGGGCCCATGAGGTTGTGAGTGCTGCGGACTTAAAGGTCCTTTCAGGTGTTCCATTCAATGACGTGGCTGCTCGGCATGTCCAAAAGCTGGTTCAGGTATGTTCGTCTGTGCTTCAATTTTTTTTTTTTACTCAGGGTTTTCTTCTCTTTTTTTTTTTTTAGGTGCTGGGAGAGAGTATCCACATTACTACGGAATATCTTACGCAGGAGGCCAAGGTCACGTCTATTACCTCCAAGATGGAGGCCTTGGAGAAAGAGAATTCTACACTGAAGAAAAACTTGATAGACTCCATGGCCGAGGCGACGTCACTGAAGGAGAAGGTTAAGACGCTGATGAAGGATCTCAGGGTAGAGCGTCAGCTAACGCTTGAGAAGGACGAGCAGATCCTCTCAACCAAGGAGAGCCTCAAGACCATTGCTGCTAGATCTGTGGAGGCCTTCCAAATCACTGAAGAGTACAATACTGTGCTCTTCAGTTGGTACTTCAAAGGTTTTGAGCTTTTAAGGAGATATCTTGTCAAGCACCCCTCTGGAGTAAACATGGAAGAGCTAGATCTGGAAGAAGTGGATCAAGAAATGGCTGCCGACGAGGCTGCCCTATCGTCTGCTACGGAGCCTGACGCCTTTATTGACGCCCTTGCTAGTGCTGCCCCTCCCCAGGATGCTCCGGGTGAAAATGCTGCTTGACGAACCTGGAACTTAGAAAATTTCTCCTTTTCTTTTTTTGAGGAGCCCTTTATGTTTTGGGCTTGTTATATAAATTTTTTTTTATATTCTGTCTATTTTGAGAACAATGCCTTCAGCCCAGCATTTATGGGCTTTTATTTGGAAACAATGTTTTTTTGCCCAGTGTTTATGGGCTTTCATTTACATTCTATCTGATTTAGCTTACTTTTTCTGTACTTGCATGCTTTAGTTGATATATGCTTGTCGTGCATCCCGTGGTTGGTACCTTTGCAGTATCTTGCTTGTCAATAACTTGCATTCGTTAGTGCGTGGTTCCATTGTTTAGCGACTTTTAACTCTTTAATCCTTTTAAGGATATTGTTAGTAACGTACATCCGTCAAAGCGGAATTTTGTTACCTAGCCATTTTTGGCTTTGCGTAGTTGTATTCGTCAGTAACGTACATCCGTCAAGGCGGAATCTTATTACTTAGCCATTTTTGGCCTTTTGATCACTCTTAGTGATTTTATCTTCGTCAGTAACGTACATCCGTTAAGGCGGAATCTTGTTACTTTGCCATTTTTGGCCTTTTGATCACTCTTAGTGATTTTATCTTCGTCAGTAACGTACATCCGTTGAGGCGGAATCTTGTTACTTAGCCATTTTTGGCTTTTTGATCACTCTTAGTGATTTTATCTTCGTCAGTAACGTACATCCGTCGAGGCGGAATCTTGTTACTTAGCCATTTTTGGCTTTGTGTAGCTTATTCTGGACCAAGCCTGTTTGCACAAAAATATTAGCTGAATAATTCATTTATTGATTGATAAAGACGAATATATCTTTCTATTACAACTACTGATGGTATTTCTTCAAATGTTCAATGTTCCACGGTCTTGGGAGTTTTTCTCCGTCTAGGGTTTCCAGGTGGTAGCTTCCCTGTCTGGAGTAGTGAATGACTTTGTATGGCCCTTCCCAGGTGGGGCTGAGTTTTCCTTGAGCTGGGTCCTTGGTTGCTTGGGTCACTTTTCGTAGGACGAGGTCTCCTATGTTGAGTCGCCTGAGTCTCACGCTTCTGTTGTAGTAGTCTGTCATCTTCTTCTGGTATTCAGACATCTTGTTGAAGGCTTTGTCTCGAACTTCGTCAAGGCAATCCAGATCTACTCGCAGAAGGTCGTCATTATCTTCTTGATTAAAAACTTCTCGCCTAGTGCTGGTTATTCCCACCTCGACTGGGATCACTGCTTCTGTGCCGTAGGTAAGTTTGAAGGGGGTCTCTCCCGTCGGGGTTCTAGCCGTGGTCCTGTAAGCCCACAAGACGTTGGGCAGCTCGTCCGGCCATGCACCCTTTGCGTCGTCCAGTCTAGTTTTTATGATCTTGAGTAATGTTCGGTTCGTCACTTCCGTCTGTCCGTTCGCCTGTGGATGGCCTGGTGATGAGAACTGGTTCTTGATGCCCAAGCCCGAACAGAAGTCCTTGAAAGCCTGGCTATTGAACTGTCGTCCATTATCCGATATGATCGTCCGTGGGATCCCGAACCTGCAGACTATATTCTTCCACACGAACCCCTAGATTCTGGCTTCGGTGATGGTCGCCAGTGCCTCTGCTTTAACCCATTTAGTAAAATAATCAATAGCAACTAGTAAGAATTTTACCTGACCTTTGCCTTGAGGCAGTGGGCCGACGATGTCGATTCCCCATTGTGCAAACGGCCATGGAGAAGTTATTGTCGTCAGCTTTTCTGATGGGAGTCGTTGGATGTTCCCGAACCTCTGACATTTGTCACATTTCTTAACGAACTTTGTTGCGTCATCTTGCATTGTTGGCCAGAAGTAACCTGCTCGCATAATCTTTCTTACCAAGGATCTTGGGCCTGCATGATCTCCGCAAATCCCTTCATGGACTTCTCTAAGGATGTATTCAGCTTCTCCTTCGTCAACGCACCTCAAGTAGGGCATGGAGAAACCTCTTTTGTATAAAGCATCATTGAGAATTGTGAACCTGGCAGATCTCTTTTTGATTTTTCTAGCTTCATCTGCGTCCTGAGGTAAGTAGCCATCTTGGAGGAAGGAGATGATGGGCGTCATCCAACTGCTTGTGTCCTGGACTGCAAATGTCGAAACTTCTTCTATGCTAGGGCTTCTCTGTATTTCCATCATCAGGACCGTCTCTGGTTCTGTTTCTTCCGACGAGGCTATCTTTGAGACTTCGTCTGCGGCCACATTCTTGCTCCTCGGAATCTGGATGAACTTCACTTTTTCGAATTCTTGAGTCAGGTGCTTCGTCAACCTGAGGTATTTCTGCATTCTTTCTTCTTTTGCTTCGTACTCTCCTCTGATTTGCCCAATTACTAATTTTGAGTCGTTCTGGACTAGCAGGTTCCTGGCCCCAAGTTCTTTTCCGAGCCTTAAACCTGTCAGAATTCCTTTGTACTCAGCCTCGTTGTTGGTGGCTGGGAATTTTAACTAAACTCCATATCTCAATATTTCTCCGTCAGGAGTGGTTATGATGACCCCTACTCCCCCTCTCCTCTTTGTTGACGAGCCGTCAGTATGCATTACCCATGTCTCGTCCGTGCTGGTAAGGCTCGGCTCGTCTGGATAGGTAAACTCGGCGATGAAATCTGCCAGAGCTTGTGCTTTGATGGCCGTCCTTGGATGGTACTCCACGTCGAATTGGCTTAGTTCAATCGCCCACTGGACCATCCGGCCTGCTGCTTCGAGTTTGCTCATAGACTTCTTGATGGGTTGATCCGTCATTACTAAAATCGGGTTTGCCTGGAAGTATTGCCTGAGCTTGCGCGAGGCTACTATCAATGCAAACGTGATTTTCTCGATCTTTAGGTATCTGGACTCAGCTCCTTGGAAAGCTTGGCTGACATAGTAAACTGGGAGCTGTTTCCCATCTTCTTCTCGGATCAAGGCTGCACTGACAGCTGTAGACGAGACTGCCAAATATAAATACAAGTTTTCACCTTCTTTGGACGGGCTCAGGAGGGGTGGATTGCTAAGGTAACGCTTGAGCTCTTGTAATGCCGCTTCACATTCGTCGGTCCATTCAAAGGCTCGCTTCAGGGTCTTAAAGAATGGTAAGCACTTGTCAGTTGCTCTAGACACGAACCTGTTAAGGGCTGCGATTCGGCCTGTTAGCTTCTGAACCTCCTTGACGGTCTTAGGTGATGTCATGTTGATTATGGCTTGCACCTTCTCAGGATTTGCTTCTATTCCTCTCTGAGACACCATGAATCCCAGGAATTTTCCGGAGGCAACACCAAAAACACACTTACTATGATTCAACTTCATTTGGTATTGCTTAAGGGTATTGAATGTCTCCTTAAGGTCGTCCAGATGTGCGAGCTCTTCCCTGCTCTTGACGAGCATATCATCGACGTACACTTCCATATTCCTGCCCATCTGCTTGACGAACATTCTATTCACCAACCTCTGATAAGTTGCTCCTGCGTTCTTCAGTCCAAAGGGCATTACCTTATAACAGTAGAGTCCCTGACTGGTGATGAAGGCAGTTTTCTCCTGGTCCTCGTCGGCCATTTTTATCTGGTTATATCCTGAGAATGCATCCATGAATGTTAGCAGCTTGTGCCCGGCCGTGGAGTCTACGAGCTGGTCTATTCTTGGAAGAGGAAAGCTGTTCTTCGGGTAGGCCTTGTTCAGGTCCGTAAAGTCCACGCACATTCTCCATTTCCCATTTGCTTTCTTCACTAGGACGACGTTTGCAAGCCAATCCGGATAGTACACCTCTCTGATGAATCCTGCAGTCAAGAGTTTACTTACTTCGTCAGCGATGGCTTGGTCCCTCTCAGGTGCAAAGGTTCTTCGTCTCTGCTTGACGGGCTTTCTCTCTGGATCTACGTTCAGCCTGTGTTGGATGACTTCTGGAGATATGCCTGGCATGTCGCCATGACTCCAGGCAAAGATGTCTAAGTTGTCCCTAAGAAACTGAATGAGCTTCGTTCTCATTTCGGGACTCAAGGTCGTCCCTATTCTGGTCGTCTTTGCTGCTTCCCCTTCGATCAGCTTTACTGCTTCCAGAGCTTCCACCTTTTCTCCCTCTTTTTCTTCTATTATCCATGTGTGGTTCTCTTTAGCTGCTAAAACAGCTTGGTAGCATTCTCGAGCTAATACTTGGTCTCCTTTGACTTCACCAACGCCGTTTTCTGTTGGGAATTTTACCTTCAGGCAGTATGTGGACGTGGACGCCTTCCATTTATTGAGTGCTGGTCTTCCGATGATGACGTTATAGGATGAGGGACAATCTACTACCAGAAAGTCTATCTGACGAGTCAGTTGTTTTGGATACGTTCCCACCGTTACTGTCAGCGTTACTATTCCTCTGGGATACACCCTGTCGCCGCTGAAGCTGACGAGGTGGGAATCAAAGGGACGAAGCCTTTTGGGATCGAGCTTCAACTATTGGAATGCAGGAAAATAGATGATATCGGCAGAGCTACCATTGTCCACGAGGATCCTTTTGGTGTTGAACCCTTCTATGGTGAGCATTATGACCAAGGGGTCATTATGTGGTTGTTTCACTCCTCTAGCGTCACTCTCGTTGAAGGTCATGTCCTGGTCAGTTCGTCTGTATTTTGGCGGGGGTGTTATATGGACGCTGTTTATTTGCCGTTAGTGTGTTTTCTTGAGTGACTTGAATGAGCCCCCTGTGGTGGGCCCCCCTGCAATCGTCTGTATCTCCCCGATCACATTTTGAGGAGGCTGGGATTGACGGCCGCCGTTCCTGGACGAGGACTCATGTTGGCCCTTGCTCTCATCTCGAAATTTATTGTGCTCTCCCTTCTTTACGAATTTCTGCAACTTCCCCCTCCATATCAATTCTTCTATTTGCTCTTTTAGATACCTACAATCTTCTGTGTAGTGGCCATGATCTTTTTGAAACCGGCAGTACTTACTCTTTAGGAGACGAATGCAATGGTCGTGGCCACTTAAGGTAGTGCTCGTCTTTAATCTGCGTTAAAATTTTGTCAACAGGCATAATGAGAGGGGTGAATTTTACCGTTCGTGAATTTTTGTCGTCTTTCTTTCTGACTCCGTCATTGATTCGACGCTCCGGTCGGTCTCTCTTTTGTCCTCTACGATCATCCTCTCTTCTTCCTCTATCCCCTGGTCTATCCCCGTCTCTGATAGCGGCCAGTGCGTCCTCGGCGTTCATGTACGTTTGCGCTTTAAGAAGCATTTCAGCCATCGTCTTTGGGGGATTCTTCGCGAGTGAGGTAACAAGTTCTCTAGATCTCAATCCTGCCTTGAAGGTCGTCAGTTGCACCTTGTCGTCAGCTTCGTCCACCTCCAATGTTTCCCTTGTGAAACGTTTCACATATGACCTCAAGGTTTCTTTTTCTCCTTGCCTGATGGTGAGCAAGTGGTCCACGGTCCTCTTTGGCCGTTATCCTCCGATAAAATGACGCAGGAAGGCGCTGCTCAACTGCTCGAATGTATCGATAGACGATGTTGGCAACTTTGTGAACCATTCTCGAGCAGCTCCCCTGAGAGTAGTTGGGAAGGAACGACATAATATCTCATCTGGGGGCTGCTGAAGTCCCAGGGTTGTTTTGAAGGTATTTAGATGATCTTGAGGATCCTTCAATCCATCGAAGGGTTCGAGTTGGGGTAACCGGAATTTTGACGGTACTGGGCAATCGAGGACTGCCGTTGTGAACGGTGAGTCCGTCGCTCGGACCATTCGATCCACACTTCGCTCGGTTTTCTCCTTGATGGCGTTCCTAAGCTCGTCCATTTCCCTCCTCATCTCCCTCAGCATGTCTGAGTTCTGCTCGGTTGGGGTGTTGGGCCTTCGAGGATCACTTCGTCCATGACTATCCCCTTCGTCTTCCTGATTTCCCTTGGACCGATTCTCTTCTTGCTAAAGCCGTAGCTTCATCTCCTGGTTCTGCCTGGTCAATTCTTCCACTGTGGCTGCAAGAGCTTGAATTTGCTGAGCTAAGGCTGCAGAATCTTGATTGGACTCCATCTGAAAAGAATAATTGATCGGAAACTACAATCTCGAGTTTGAACACGAAAATGTCGTTCCCCACAGACGGCGCCAAACTGATGATGCGTAAGATCGTCAGTCACGTTCGTCAGACAGAGAAGATTCTTCAGCCTTCAAGGATGGTCACCGGTGTGGTGCTTGCCACAACGCCTCCGATGCCAAAGTTAGTGTATAAAACTCTCTTCAAAATAAAGCAATGTAGAATAAAACAGAATGAAAGGAAATCTCTTTGTTACTCGTATGTGTGTATGTACCTTATTCTTGGTGATGTGTGGGGCTTATATATGTTCTTATGGCCTCTAGCCGTTGGAGTGGTTATGGAGGTCTTAATGCTCCTTCTGGTAACGTCTGGGGCTGAATAATGTACCATCAATATCCTTCAACGGATTGTACAGTTGTCCCTGTAACTGCTTTGGGCTTTGATTGCCTGCATTGAATGGCCTAGATTCCTTCGTCAGTAAGAATATAGCTGGCTTACGAGAATGAAGTTGGATTCGTCCGTCTTGATGGGATCGTCCGTGATGGATGAGCTCGTATCCCTGTCAATTATTATTATTGAAACCACAACACTTACTATGAAGATTTAATATATGTCCATTAAGAGAAGGTGCATCGGAAGAAGTTCCGAACTAGTATCATGTGATGCTTGCAAGGGTGTGCTGGTTCAAGTCACACACTTCAACGAAAAAAATATTGTGTTATGACATGGATAACTCTAATGTACCTAAAGATGCTCTACACCATATTAATTTCAAGTTTAAGTGAGAAGGGTTAGTGATCACATGCATAAGACCCTTTTTTGTATATATATATATATATATATATATGTATATATGAGCTAGAAAATGTAATTGGTATTAATTTATTAATTCCACCAATAATAGAAATATAAAATTTTCACAACTGTTTTTTTATTTTATATATATATATATATATTATTTTTTTAATTAGTGCATGATAAAAAAAGTGTTAATACTAAATTAAATGAAAGTGATCAAATTAAAATTTACAACCTTAATAAATTGTAAATTAATATTAAACAAAAAGAGTTTGCATCAATATAAAGTAAAGAAGAAGAAGAAGAAAAAAGACTTTTATATATTAATTTATTTGTTTGTTTTTGTGTGGTTGGAAAGATTGATATGATAGTTAATTGCAATTAAGAGGTATGGCCAGGGACGGAGCCAGGATTTGGAGTTAGGGGAGGCAACTCTACTGCTAGCTGTGTGCGGCGACTTCAGACTTTGAGTCTACTACTTTACTACAAAGGATTTTTGTTTAAAATTTTTTAAATGACCAAGTTGTTTGTTGTTGGTAAAATAGATTGATTGGGCTTAATTTTTTTAGTTTTATTATTGGTAATTTTTGTTGCTGGGCTAATTTTTTTGGGCTTGTATATTTTGTTTTAAATTTAATCTATTAATTTTTTATGTCTTTTAAAAGGTGAAAAAAAATACTAAAACTACAAATTTTTTTACAAATCACTAATATTGTGAGTAGTTATTGATAAGTAAAAAGTAATGCAAGCGTACAAACTAATAAAAATTTGCTACCTCAATAGTTTGTATAAACGTTGTAAAAACGTTTGTGGTTATAACATTACTTTTAAAAGAATTGATGGCATTATTAGGGAGGTAAAGTGTGATTTTATTGAATAACATTGCTAAAATTAATACCTATTAATATAGTAATATTAAAAAAAAAAAAATTAGGGGGGGCCATTGCCCCCCTAGTCCAATAATAGCTCCGTCCATGGGTATGGCCCAAGTCACCTCAAGGTTTTGGGACTTTTGGGTTGGGACCATCTCGAGGTCCCTAGTTATCTTGCTTGAGTTGCTTATGGCTAGAACCTTCTTTTGTCTCTGAGACTGAATAATTTTAAGTTGTCCACTAGTCCTCTCCTTTCTCTGTCATAATAAGCCATAGCTTCGTAAGTAGGGCGCCGAAGTGAGACAGAGGAGTCAATGATTGGTAAGGAGGTGTTAGACTTTGAATGGTGGAACTGAATACTAGCAGTATTTTTTCTCATTAAAATAGTCCCACGTGACTGTTAGCTTACACACGGCACATAATTCCGGCTGTAGATCATTTGGACTATGGGACCGACATTGCATGGCTAGATAAGCTTCTACCTCATACGATATGAATATAGACACATACACAGACACGGTTTAGATACGAATCTATATTGTATCATATCACAAAATTAAATGTGTTTGGCATGACTTTTCTTCTTATAGATACAGACACGGACACGGTTTAGATACGGATTCATATTGTATCGTATTGTAAAATTAAATGTGTTTGGCACGACTTTTCTTTTTCTGAAAGTTGTGAGTTCGTAAATATAAAAAGTTCGGATTTACTTATGTATTGTTTAAAATTTAAAAAAAAGATATACTTTTTGTCACTTAAATTTATGAAAATTTTTATTTTGATTTCCTAAATATGGGATTGGTTCCATCTTGCTCCTTAATATATGCATTTTTAGTTCCTTAAAAATGCTATATTTAAAGGAGCAAGATGGAAATTTAAATGTATTTTGCATAATTTTTTTCCTTTTGAAAATTGTATATTTGATCTTAGAATTTGGGATAAGTTTGTAAATTTAAAAAGTCCGGATTTACCTATGTATTGCTTAAGATTTTAGAAGAAGAAATAATTTCTATCGTTGAAGCTTATGAAAATTTTTATTTTGACTTCCTAAATATGGGATTGGTTCCATCTTCCTCCTCTAAATATAGCATTTTTAGCTCGTTAAAAATGCTAATGTAAAGGAGCAAGATGGAAATTTAAATGTGTTTGGCATAATTTTTTTCTTTTGAAAAATCATATCTTTGATCATAGAATTTTGAGATAAGTTTGTAAATTTAAAAAGTTTGGATTTACCTATATATTGCTTAAGATTTTAGAAGAAGAAATAATTTCTACCATTGAAACTTACGAAAAAATTTTTATTTTGATTTCCTAAATATGGAATTGGTTCCATCTTGCTCCTTTAAATATAGCATTTTTAGCTCCTTAAAAATGCTAATGTAAAGAAGCAAGATGGGAATTTAAATGTATTTGGCATAATTTTTTTCTTTCAAAAAATCATATATTTGATCTTAGAATTTGGGATAAGTTTGTAAATTTAAAAAGTTCAGCTTTATCTATGTATTGCTTAAATTTTAGAAGAAGAAATAATTTCTGTCACTGAAACTTACGAAAATTTTTATTTTGATTTCCTAAATATGAGATTGGTTCCATCTTGCTCCCTTAAATATGCATTTTTAGCTCCTTAAAAAAATGCTATATTTAAAGGAGAGGGATGGAAATTTAAAAATGTTTGGCATAATTATTTTTCTTTTGAAAATCATATCTTTAATTTTAGAATTTGGGATAAATTTGTAAATTTGAAAAGTTCGGATTTACCTATGTATTGCTTAAAATTTTAGAAGAAGAAATCATTAATTTCTGTCATTGAAACTTACGAAAATATTTATTATGATTTCCTAAATATGGGATTGGTTCCATTCTTGCTCCTTTAAATATAGCATTTTTAGTTCCTTAAATATGTGCTTGATTATCTTTTTAAAATTTTAGGAATTAAAACCCTGAAAGGGACCGAAAATGAACTTAATTACACTAAATTTTAAGGACCACAAGAATAATTTACCCTAATATTTTTGTCACCTTCATTTATACGAGAAGAAGGAGATTCAAACTCAGATTTTGGAAAGTGACTCTACATCACTAAATCATAAATACTATATAAATATATATATATATATATATAAATATATATATATATATATATATATATTTCTTCATTTTTAAGCGAAATGATGTTATGGTCCCATATAAGCAGATATGGGAATGGTCTCCCATTTGTTTAAGAAAGAAAAAAGGTGTTCCATTTTTTGGTAAGAAAAATGTGTCTAGTAGCTCTCCTTTCTCAACCATTTCTTTGAAAAAACTCAGTCCACCGTTTCTTCACACTCATACCGTTTAACCCTTTTGAGGTCGTTTTGTCAAAAAAAAAAATTAGGAAAACTCTTATTTTTTATATATAGTATAAGAAAACCAATATAAACTTATTTTTTAATAAAAAAGAAATGTTATTTGACAAACCACCCATAAATATAATACCTCGCCTCTCCACATAGTTAGCCAGTGTCCATTAATTGATTTGATTGCCACTTGTGAAGTGCTCAATCCGTCTGAACCGCCATTCCTTATTAGCCGACAAAAAGTTGAATTTTCCTCCACCCAATCTAATCAGGAAGGGTATGGATTGAGTACAAACCCAACTTGACTCAACCCAAAGACACCCCTAATGGTGAGAAATAAGAAAAAGAAAAATTATTCAACATTTTAGAGACAATGTTAAATGTTTTCTCCACTCATATGAATGATGTCTCACCATAAATTTGAATTAGTGGAATTTATTATTATATGAGATAAGAAAACACTACTTATGGACAGTAATAAAGAATAATTACTTAATTTTGAGATTTTTTATAGATAAGTTCGTATAAAAGTTGCATAAAAGGCTAAAACGGCTGCTGATAAGTGAGAACTGAAAATGGTATTGCTTTGCTGTTAGCATCTGGAATTGTAATAAAGGACCTTGAATCATAGCTCGTATTCAACTTTTTTTCTATTTGGGTTGGGTATATTCATTGTTGAAATTTAAATTAATTTATGTGTTACAACTTACAAGGTAATATTTAATTGGTTTGTGCCATCCATCTTTTAAAATCGCAAACCAGATTTACATATATAATTGTTTCCATAGACAAAAACATCCCAACTAAAGCAAGATGTCAGTGTGGAAAGTGGACCATATATAAGAGCTGGTCATCTAAACCAGCCTGCGTAATTGGACAAACAAACTATATAGAGAGGATAAGGTAGGTCCAGTTGAATGGAATCCAATTTTTTTTTAATGAATGGTGTCCAATTATTCCATATGAGCTAGCTCTATTTTATGATGAGAAAAACGTGTGCTATAAAAACCTTCACATGACGATTTGGATTTACGGCGAAACTGGCAAGTCATGCGTTATTGGTCGAATTGTGATGTAAGTGATGTTCTCAGCTTCTAGCTCGGCCAATTATTATGGACATGGCTTGTGTCCAATCCACATCTAACCAGTAAACATCAATGCACTGATAGACGGAACACAATTCCTACTCATAGCTTATAAAAAGCTTAAATTCATATCAAATACTTGACATTTGGAAAACTAATACTTAAATTTTTGGTTGTATTTATTTATTTTTTACTTAAAATTAACACCTATTATGTGGAGTTCGAAACCCACAAACACCATAAACCAATTGGTATTGTCGAACAATTATCATGAAGCCGCACACCAAAAAAAAAAAAAAAAAAGACCTATCTTCGTTTGAACACATTAATTGTGTGCCTATACCAACTTATAAGCATCTTCAAATTGCTTGTTTCATGTATGATACTTTTTTGATTCTCTTAAAATGTATGCTACTTTTGAAGCTTTTGAAAAAAATAAACAAGCACGCTAAAATTAAGCCAATTTCTGAGAGAAATCAAAATGCGTGCAATGATTATGGCAGAATCAAATAGTAGTACTAGGTCACAGAAATCTTGCCCTACGCTGGTAACACCAAGTACTCAAAAACCATATTTGCATTTTACATTTTTCAGACCCCACAAACTCCATCCTTAAAAGACAATCGTAATGTGACTGATCACTATGTATTGCACAAAACATTTTTGTCGTTGTTCTTGTGTCAAAACTTTCATTGATCTTTAGTTGGTAGATCATAAATGTGTCAATTGTTGCCGTCAAATACCTACACTAGCTTGTTGAGTCACAATTATTAAGTGACTTGATTTTTACCCCCCTTTCTAGATAGAAAATAGTTCAATTATATGTTGAACTAATCAGTAAATCATGCAATGTAGGAGCAAGTTTAACAAAATATAAAATTTTCATTCTTTTATTTTTCGTATTAAATATTAAAGGTGTTTATGATTGGTTTATATATGGAACTATTGATTCTAGCATTTAAAGAAAATATAGTATTCATATATATATATATAAAGAATAAATTTTGATTCAATTAAAAAATATAAATTGGAATAATGACATGTAAAATTATAAGGTGGTGCCAAAAAAATATTATAAAGTCAACAAAAAGTCAAACTCTTCGGGCTTGTATTTTTCTTAGAATAAATCTAGGGATACATCATATACCCAATTTTACAATATATTGATGTAGTTGACGGTGGGCACTTTCTAACTTTCTACCCACCGTTTTTTACATTAATCCACAACTTTTTTCTACCACCTAAAATCGAACACCTCTCAAGTTGTAAATTTGGGTGGTGGTGCGTTTGTAGTATTGTTAACCTAATTAATCTTTAGGTAAGTAGCATGATTTAGGATTGGTTGGTGCTCGGGGTAGGAGAGTTACACAAGGCATGATAAGAAATCATGAGTTTGAGTAACCATTTACCCTACCCCTTACCCGTTAGAGTTACAATTTATAATGTGTATAAAATTCTTAGAGATTAAATTTTATAAGGATGCGATGTAAAACTCAAGTTTTACACTCTCTAATCCCAACATGTCACATCATTATATCATATATTAAAGAATTGTTAAAACTATATCTAATCAATTCTAATACTTACTTGAAAATTCAACCCAACTAAGAGTTTATTAAGATATTATTAAGTGTGATAAGATATACAGAGTTTTAAGTAAAAAATTAATGGTTCCTCAAAAAAAAAAAAAAAAAACTATTGCGGTAATCTCTTATTAGATTGTGTAAAATATGGGTTTTACGCCCCCCATCCATACCAAATTCAGGCTCTATTTCTTAATACAAAACTTTTCACTTTATTTCATTTTTAAATAACCAAAAAAAAAAAAAAAATGTAAAGTGTCAATTATATCCTCAACTTACAATTAATATGTATAGAATTTTACTTTTTATTTTTTATTTCCTTATAAAAGGTAAAATTCTATACTTTTTTTTTATTTAATTTAATTTATAGAATTCTAAAATTTTTATAGTATAAATATATACTACAATCCCTAATTACTATAATGAATATAATGGAAGGTTTTTTTTGCTTTCATTTTTCTGGTTTTTATTCAATACTAAAAATTCCAAAGTGATTAGAGTATTCATATCAAGGATCTCAAAAAATATAGCATTTAACAACTCAAAAACTTATTTTAACAATTTTAACAACCCACTTTATAATTCATCCCACGTCAAAGTTTCTATTTTTTTACCATTTCATTTATAATAATATATACAACTCATTAAAATAATAAAAAACAATCACCACAAAAACCAACCACCACAACCAATCACCACAAAATCATTAAAAAATAATAACAAGTTGCTACAGTGAGCTCTCATTTAGCAGGATGTCAAATTTTTTTAGATATGGCATTTTTGAATGGAGCATAATTTTTATGGTTTAAGATGCTAAAAATAACTTTTGAGTAGGTTTGACATCCTTTTTGTAAATGCTTAGGAAGGTATTCGACACCCTCAAGTTCAAGTTGAAGAGCCTTGCTAGGTAATAATTATGTGGTCGAGAATGCCTACCGTATTAAAAAAAAAAAATTTCTAAAACACCCACACAACAATTTTGAATTTCTTTTATGGGAAACAATTTTGAATTTTTATTAACATGTAAAAGTAGGGATGGTAATGGGGCAGGGTGGGGCCGAAAGATGGAGTCTTCATCCCCATCCCGCATGGTTTTGTCTTACCCCATCCCCGCCTCGCCCCGCATGTCAGGAAAAACTTTCTAACCCCGTCTCGGCCACTTGGGGCCCTGCGAAGCCCTGCCCACCCCGTAAGACTCTACTTTTTGTTAATTTACCCTACAACTAGTACAATTTTTTTAATGAAACATATTTCATTAATAAAAATATATTTGAAATTACAACTAAATTTATCCCATCAAATCAAATCAATTTTAGAAAAAAAATTAAATAATATATCCAAGCGTTTAACAAGATAATCACAAAAAAAAATCTTATAGTATAACATATAACAAAATAAAGGTAGAGAACAATATTTGGTAGAATAAAATAAGTTAATATTGATATGTTTGTTTAAATAATAGAGTTTTATGGTATGAAAATTTTACAATTATAACCCTTAACAACGCGGGGCGGGGCGGGGCGGAGACTAGGAGGGGTGCGGCGGGGTGGGTCTAAAAACTTTAAACCAATCCCTGCCCCGCCCTGTGGTGCAAAGCTAAAATCTTGCCCCATCCCCATCCCCATCCCCATCCCCATCCCACCACCTTTGCAGGGTGGAGAAAACTTACATGGGGCGAAGCGGGGAGGGGCAGGTTAAGTGGGACAGGGCAAAATTATTATCCCTATGTAAAAGCAGTTCATTGCATTATATAAGGTAATTTAAATTCGTATAATTATTCTGTGCTCAACAAATGCATGCTTCCTTTTTAAGTAAATAGTGAATCCCATCATAAAAATAATTAGTTGGAGTCAGAACCACTACTATGTCACGTGATAGAGCATTTATTGTGCTCTAACACTAAATAATTACTCATTAAGGGTCCGTTCGGTTGGAGGAGTGGAAAAGAGGGGAGATGGAAAATTGTGGGAGGATGGAAAAATGGAAGGATGGAAAATATTTAGTTTTCCCTCTTGTGTGTTCGGTTTAAGGGGTGGAAAAGTAGGAGGGTGGAAAACTCTTTTATTTGGTTGGAGAGAAAAAGGGAAGGATGAAAAATGTAATTTATATAAATTGACTATTATACCCTTGTTACATATTATGTAAAAAATAGATTTATTTGTACCCATTAAATAATATAAAATTTACAACATCATATATATAAATTTATATTTATATTTTTATTATTATAATGTAAAAATTAATGTCATAAGAAAAAAAACCAAAAAAAGAAGAAGAAGAGAACATCACGTTGAAAAAAAAAAGAAAAAAAGAAAAAAAGAAAAAGAAAAGCATGTCACGTTGAGAAAAAAAAGAGCACGTCACCTTGAAATAAAAAAAGGAAAAAAAAAAGAGCACGTCAGGTTGGAAAAAAAAAAAAAGGAAAAAAAAAAAAACACAGAACATCACGGTGAAAAAAAAAAAAAAAAAAAAAAAGAGAGAAAGAAGAGAACCTGAGAAGGGCATTTGTGGAAAAGTGCTACACTAACATTTTTCTCCCCCAAGTTTTCCTCCCAATTTGGGAGGAAAAAAAATGTGGGCCCGGAGATAAAACTTTTTCTCCAGTTTTCCATCCTTCCTATTTTCCTTCCTCAAACGAACAGTGAAAAACAACTATTTTCCTCTCTTTATTTTCCATCCTCCCTATTTTCACTCCAAACGAACGGGGCCTAAAGGTAATAAATTTGCATTATAGTTTCCACTTTCCTTGTATAAATTACTCATTAAAGGTTTCCAATTTCCATGTATAAATCTGTCACGTGATGTGATTTGTGGAAAAAAGTTGCACTAACTTCCCCTGACATTTACTATTATTACACTCACCTCTTTTTAGTTTAAAATAAGATATTGGTCCTCTCTAAAATGCAAACTATTTACACTGATCTCCAAATAATTGAAAAAAAAACTTTTAAATATATTTTTTAAATTTCTTATTAAAGGACGTGTGGATGATAGTTTAACTCAATGGTAAAATAGAAAATTTAAAGATTTTTTTAAATGGTCTTTTAGTCATCTATTGGAGGATAGTATAATTAGTTTGCATTTTAAGGGGAGATGAGTGTATTATTCTAAACTAGAGAGTATGTAAGTGTAATGATAAATAATCTCAAAAAAGATTAGTGTATTTTACCTTGTGATTTCTA
Source organism: Quercus glauca (assembly GCA_023736055.1). NCBI lineage: Eukaryota > Viridiplantae > Streptophyta > Magnoliopsida > Fagales > Fagaceae > Quercus > Quercus glauca. The sequence goes on from CM043324.1 coordinate 5,342,687, forward strand.
TAAATGAATCATTTAAAATTTGTACTCAATCAATTTATATGTATTCTAAAAATAATTTAATTTATTAATTTGCATAAATGTTGTACTTAGAATATGTTAAAACTAGTTTCTCAAAAAAAAAAAAATGTTAAACCCAATTTATTTTTCATCAAAAAAAAAAGAAAAAAAATATTTAGAGATATTTTAAAGGTGTGAGCTAGAAGCGTAATGGCATGTAGTCCCAATTCTACTGAAGCTACTGCCATAGTTTGGGCTTTGTAGCTGGCCAAAGATGAAAAATTTCAAAGTATAATTGTTGAGGGTGATTATAAGATTTGTGTTGATGCTTTAAATAAAAATTTGGAGGAGACATGCTGGGAAATTCAGTCTCTTTTGTGGGTTGTTGTTTTTGTTGGATCAAAAGGGATGCTAGATCCGTAGCTTATGCACTAAGCATGTTTTATATTCAAATATCTCATATTTTTGTAATTGTGTATACTGTATACCTTCCTCTCGCTGTCATGGAGGAATAATTGGGAAAGAGATATATCTCTTTTGCTCTTTCAATAAAAATTTCACTACATTTATAAAAATAAAAAAAAAACCAAATTAATTTTTCACAACAAAAACAAAAACAAAAGAAAAAACCAAAAAGATGCCAAGTGTGACGACGAAATTTCAGCCCCTTTTTCATTTCAGGCTTTTCAGCCCCATTTTTTTTCTCTTTCTTTTTTCCTTTTAAAGCTCGAGAACCATGTGTCGCAGTCTTTTCCTCCTCAACTAAACCCTAATACAGCAACATTATAGCCTAGCCGACTCTAATGGTCGGCCTCGCTCTCTCTCACATAAACTTACACTAAGTCCCATATTTTTATATATACCTCTTCAAGCTCCTATTCTTCAGCACAAATTTCATCACTCATAACAACAACAAAAACCTAAATCAAACCAAACCAAACCATGTTTCTCTCTCTTCTTGTTTTCATCCCACTAGGGTTTTTATTTCTCTCATCCTTATTGTCAATCACTTTACAAGTTCATTACCATTACAGCAAATCTTCCACCACTTATGGCCCTCCTTCATACCCAATTCTTGGTTGCCTACTGTCTTTTTACAAGAATCAGAACCGTATTCTAGACTGGTACACAGATCTCTTGTCAATTTCACCCACAAAAACCATCAGTGTCAAAAGACTCGGTGCAAGACGCACTATAGTGACAGCAAATCCAGACAATGTTGAGTATATACTCAAAACCCACTTCAGAAACTTCCCAAAAGGCAAGCCTTTCACTGAACTCCTCGGTGATCTTCTTGGCTTTGGCATATTTAACGCAGATGGTGAATTGTGGTCTACGCAACGCAAACTCGCTAGCCATGAGTTTAGCACGAAGTCCTTAAGAGATTTTGTTGTCAAAACTCTTGAAGATGAAGTTCGAGACAGACTAATTCCAATTCTTGAATCAGCTGCTGAGAGTAACAAAGTCTTGGACTTGCAAGATGTGTTGAGAAGATTAGCTTTTGATAGTATTTGCAGGGTCGCTTTGGGCATAGACCCTTGTGCTTTGGACCTATCTAGCCCTTTACCAGTCCTTGCAAAAGCCATTGAAACTGCATCGGAGATAAGTGCTAAGCGTGCAACACAGCCCTTGTATTTGGTGTGGAAGATAAAGCGTGCACTGAATCTTGGGTCAGAGAAAAAACTCAAAGAATCAATTGCAACTGTACATGGTCTTGTCTCGGAGATTATACAAACCAAAAGGCAAACCGCGTGTGAAAACCGTGATTTATTGTCACGGTTAGTACTAGCGGGGCACGATGAGCAAGTCATAAGAGACATGGTGATAAGCTTTATCATAGCTGGACGTGACACAACATCTTCAGCCTTGACATGGTTGCTTTGGTTGCTCACTAAGCATCGAAACAAAGAGGAACTCATTCTGAAGGAAGTGAATCATGTATTAGAGAATCAAAAGGCATTGGATTTTGAAGCTTTGAAAGAGTTAAGGTTTATACATGCTTGTTTATGTGAGTCCATGAGGTTGTACCCGCCTGTCGCTTGGGATTCTAAGCATGCAGCGACCGATGACATTTTGCCAGACGGCACAAAGGTAAGGAAGGGGGATAGAGTTACTTATTTTCCTTATGGAATGGGGAAGATGGAAGAGCTTTGGGGTAAGGACCGGTTTGAGTTTAAGCCGGACCGGTGGTTTGATGAACCGGGCGGTGCAGATATTGGTGGAGAGTTGAAATATGTGAGTCCATACAAGTACCCGGTTTTTCAAGCTGGTCCAAGGGTGTGCATTGGGAAAGAGATGGCTTTTATACAGATGAAGTATGTGGTGGCTGACGTATTGAGGCGGTTCGAGATCAAGCCGGTTTTTGAGGTGGATGAACCGGTTTATATCCCATTGTTTACTGCAGAAATGGCTGGTGGGTTCAAGGTGATGATCAAGAAAAGGAGTGGTTGTTATGATTCCATGACTAGTGCTTAAGATAGGTTTTTTTTTTTTCCTTCTTTTCAAGTGCTTGTGTTTAGAACTCTTCAACCCCTTGGCTAAAACTTAAGATAGATTATCTTTGAATGGCATTGATAATTTGATATTACATTCCACTCACTTGTGCTTATTTTCTGTGATTAGTAATGTTGGAATACAAATGTCATATTGTTTTGTAATCTATTATGGTTGATTTTTGTATGTAATCTTCATTATGATAAATTATCCTTGACTTATTAGTATAATTTTCATTATAATTATAAATTTTATTGTAATATATTATTTATGAATAGAGTATGAGATTAAGAATCTTGTAATTCAGTTAATTGGTACTTTTTTATGTCTCCAACAGATATATATATATATATATTCAAATGGTTCATTTTCCATTATATAACTATTGAAATTAATAAAAATATTTGACTCTTGTTCGGTAAATTTAAACTGTCAAATTAACCAAATTAGATAAACTTTAAATTCTTTTCTCTCAACTTTTCTTTGTTGCTCTGTCTCTTAATCCCAAATCACTACAATGATAAACTATTAGATCTGCTATATTTTCTTCCAAATAAAAAAAGATCTGTATATGTTCAATTTAAAATTTTTTACGAGGGCCAATGGGTAAATTTCTTAAGATGCACAAAATCCACATGGGTAAAATCGCTTTGACTTTCACCTAAAAGATAGCATATATGAGACAAAATAACATTAAATATATAAACTTAATGGTTTTTTATTAAAACCAAAGATTTAAAGAAAAATGCTGCTTATTATTGCTCTAGAGTATAAAAGTAATTTTAGTCTCTTCAAAAAAAAAAAAAAAAAAAAGTAATTTTAGTGTTAAGTTTAAATTTGAGTATCGAGTTCAAACTAGAATTAGTAATAACTTATTAATCAATAATTTTAGGCCAAAGTTTGACTATAAATTTGTTTGTAACCTAAAACTACAGCTCACTCTAAAAAAATTAACGTAATTACATATTTTAAATATCTAACCATTAAAGTGCATGTTCTTTTTGTTCTTAACACACATATCAAATTTCATATCAATCAGATATTATTTACTATTCGATCTATTAATAACTTATTTTTTATGCATAATTTTGGATTATAAAAACTTGAAATTTAAACATTTGATTGATGACATAGTTATTGTTCTTTGATCTTATGAAAATTTTGCAAGCATGGAAATATTAAAAAAATATATAATTCAATGATGGATTTGTCAAAATTCACATCCAATAAAAAAAAATTAAGTAGAGCTGTAGCATTAGGCTACAATTAAGTTTGTTGCTAAATTTTGTAAAAAAATTTAAATACCTTTAGGTTAATAAGAAAGCTAATCAATATCTTTAGGGAAAAATTTGGCAACAAACTTAGTTAATAGCCTAAAGTTACAACTCTACTCAATATTTTTTTATTGAATGTGAAAAATCCACCATTAATTGGACTTTATTTTCTTCTTACATCCTTCATACTTGCAAAACTTTCAAAAGATCAAAGATCAATAACTATGTCATTAATCAAATGTTTAAATTTCAAGGTTCTATAGTTAAAATTATTCATAAAAAATAAGTTTATAAATTAAAAAGTAAATAATGTTTGATTGACATAAAATTTGACATGTGTGTTAAGATTATAAAGAACATGCAATTCAACGATTAGATTTTCCAAAATATGTAATTGTGTTAATTTTTTTTTTATTATTGGGAGTTGTAGCCTTAGACTATAATTAAAGTATTTTTTTTTTTTTGAATCAAGTTACAACTAAGTTTGATTCTATAAAAAAAACAAGTCACAACTATTTTTGTAACCAAACTATATTCTATGTTTATTATGTGATGAATGGTAATATACCATCCTCACCTATGTATTTCTTTAGATATGAGATTATCATTTTTTTTTATTGGGAGTTGTAACCTTAGGTTAAAACCAAGTGTGTGTGTGTGTGTGTGTGTGTGTGTGTGTGTATAATCAAGTTACAACTAAGTTTTTTCTCGAAAAAAAAGTTATAACTAAGTTTGTAACTAAACTTTGTTCTATGTTTATTAAATGATGAACAGTGATATAACATCCTAACCTACGTATCTCTTTAGACATGAGATTTTTATATAATTTGTAAAAATGTTATAACATAGTCTGTAACCTATGTATCAACAGTTTGTATCATATATCATCCTAACCTATGTATTAACCGGTCTGTAAAAATGTTGTAAAATAATTTGTGATTGTAGCATTGCTCTTGAACTTTATAATTCTTTCATGGTGAATATTTTAAAATTAAATTAGCCTCATTAATCCGTATGGAAAGATAGCTAAACAACCAAAACTTTCCGAATGATTTCCAATGGTATTCTTGCTACCTAATTTTACCAACTTTGGCAACTTGTCAAAATTGGCGCAAAAATTTGATATAAATAGAGTTCTTGCCATATTATCAACTTTTCAACATTGAAACCAGGAAAGAAAATTATATGCTCCGTTTCGAACATATCTTCATACCATTCTCTGCTAAAATTATAAATAACCACAGCAAATCCTAACCCAGATTAAAATTGTATTCCACATCAATGAACATCTCTTCTTTTCGGATAATTATAAATGCGTACTCTCCCTTCTCACATAACTATGAGTTCCACTAAGTGGGTTCCAGTTAGCTCAACTGGTAAAGTCTCTGATGGTTGTATAAGAGATTTGGGGTTCAGTCCCCACCTACACCCAAAATTGATTGGTGTCTTGGTCTGATGATAAAGAGCTATTATCAGGAGCGGATGCCATAGGTTGAAAATCTCTCAAAAAAAAAAAAAACTATGAGTCCCACTAATAAATTTATGGTGAGATCCACAATTCATGTAAAATGAGAGAATACATATTTATAGTACTCCTGGAGTATTCAATAATTTTCCCTTCTTTTCTTATAGTTATTTTGCACCAAAACACATAGGGTCTATGAGAAAAATGCTTTTAGGGGTTAACCATTAATGCAATAATTTTACTAAAAAGTTTTAGGGTGTGTTTCGATACCGATTATTTTGTTAAAACTGAAAACTTATTATTGAAAGTACTGTATATAAAGGTAAAAGTTAGTTGAAATAGTACAATAAGACCCATAAATAGTACCAAAAAATGCATGAACAGTACCATGAGACTCACTATTTTTTTAGCAAAACACAAAATTTTTTCATCCCAATGCAATCCAAATGCACGCTTAATGGGTCTTTAAATTTGAAATAAATTGATTCTCTAAAAAGAAAAAAAAAAAAAAAAAAAATCTGAAAACAGCTGTACCGCTAAAGTTAAAGTTTGAAATATAGATATTTAATGCAATATTTAATGTAAATATAGATTTTTAATGCACTATTTAATGTAATTTTTCAAGCACTTAAATGCTAAAGAGTTGTCAATTATCCAAACTCTATATTGGAATTGGAAAACTACTCTAAAAACTCTACAATTGAATATCTACTACTCGTATACGAGTACAAATCTTCTATCTCATCAATTGTGCTCCACTTCATGCTTCACCAATAAATTTTGGACAGCTAGCCTCTCTCATTAAATGAGATAACTCTGACTTTAATTAGAGAAGCTAGTTGTCTTATTTAATGAGATATCTCATTTAATGAGAGAGGCTAGCTGTTCAAATTTTATTGATGGAGCATGAAGTGGAGCACAATTGATGAGACAGAAGATTTGGACTCCTCATATACACAACACTAGAAACGATGAATAGTCCTTTTTTACAACTTAATAAGGTAGATTGAAAACATGGGTCCTTGAATAGTAGTACAATTTTAATTATTTGGTATGACAATTATGTAATGCTTAATTTGAAGGAGCTACACCACTTGTTCATATCAATTATTAAGCCTTTTTTTTTTTTTACAAGACAGAATTTCTACTCTAACATAATCTAAGTGTATATGTGTGTGAATCTCCCTCCTAGAGATTTAAACCCCGGCCCTTGCCCCCCACACCCTACAAGCATTTATACTTGTGGAGTGACCACCACACCAAGTGGACGCGGTGGTAATTATTAAGCCTTTGAAGTAACAGTATTTTTGCCATTTGTTCATATCAATTTATTTCAGTATCTAATTATAAATCACATTTTTGTGGACACCATTCCAGTGAAAAAATTTTTTAAGAAGGGGTAAGTGACTAAGTGCATTGTGTTAATATAACTTTTTTTTAGTCAAATTTATAGTGTGTTTTTGTGTTTGATGTATGTTCCCTCTCTCTTGTATGTTCATTTCTCAATGAAAAAAAAGAAAAGAATATGTAGAACTATCAGTCCAAACTTATCTTTTCTTATGTTTGGGTTTCTCGAATACTAGCAAAAAGTATTGTACTGCGCAATCAATGCTAAACCTGCAATCCCATTATTAATAATTTTTTTGGTAGAAGCCATTATTAATAATACACTTTATCATTTATCTCAAAAAATAATTCACTATATCATGTATAATATTGTTCAAAGTTCGTATGAATTCATTTCTTTTAACCATTGCGTACGTTGTGGCCTATTTGGCCACACAATCCAAACAATTAGGACCTTAGCACATTTGTTCCTTTAATATATGGTTCAGATCTCAAAATCCAAATTCATTCCCTAAAAGCTCACATGACCATATGTTGTAATATAATTATCAACATGCTCATCAATATGTTACACATGAAAACATATATTAGAATCTTCACAGCGCATATTCTGGTTTTGATGTTCTCCAAGATACGCAAAATCTGCCATAATCTTTAATTCTTAATCACATTTTTTTGGGACACCCATTCACATGGAAATTGTAAAGTTGCATTCTTCTACTGCAAAAGATACTCCCAGATCAAAGTTTGTGTGGTTCAAAGTTCAAACAGTTGTCAAAAAGATGAGAAAATATGAGTATGATTTGGTTAAAAAAAATTAGTTGGATTTGATGTGGTCGATAATTAAAGCTGGTTGAACTGACATCCCTTTCATTTTCAAACTCATATTACTTTCATGCTTATCTGAAATGTTGATCCTTTGCAGTTTTTAGAGAAGTCACGTCTGATATCGAAAAAGAAAAAAGAAAAAAGAGCAGACACGTTTAAGTTGAAATTCCTGCAAACACAGCATGGTAGATTTGTTAAAGTAACACAAAAATTTTCCTCGTGCCACAACTTATCTATGTGGCAAGTTGTAAATAGTAAAAAAATGTTCTTTCATGTACTCATTATCATTCTTTTACTATTTACAATTTGCTATTTAGGCAAATTATGATACAAATACTTTATATGGCATTAACATAGCTCAAAATTTTCACACATTTTTTTTATAACTATTGAAATGACATGTTTTAGTTAATATACAGTAACTATGATGATAGTAGTGGGATTACGTGAAAGTCACGTAATTACAAATTAAAGGAAAAGATTTTTGGCCTGAAAGTAAATGATAAACTAATAATATTGCACTACTTTAATTACTCCAACAAAACAAACTCTTAAGACAATTATGAAAAGGTAAAAATCCTTCAATAATCTACGCAGCTTTACAACTCTTCATGGAGACAAACCAAACAAAGAGAAATTTCACATCTTATTATATGTACAAACAAAACAACTTCCCTATTAATTTATACACATATGTATAAAATGGGTAGCTTTAATGGCCCACGTTTTGCATCATCCATGCTAAGTGCACATTCAAAAAGTATAGCATGCAGTAGAAAGTAGAAGCTGGCTTCTTAATTTAGCAAATTAGCTCTCCCTCCAAAGCATAGCATCTTTATCTTTTTATATAATTGGCCTTGGAAACATTGTTGATGGACAACACAAAGATCAAAATCAAACGTGTTCAAATTGCGTTCACAAAGCATTAAAGGAAAGTTGGTTCCAAGACCCAAAAATAATCATAAACAGGGGTAGGAGGAAGTTACCATCTTGAAGTAAAAGCTAGCTTCTTAGTGTCTCCTTGCATATTTTGGCTTGACGTGCACACATAAATGTTTTGGTTTGGTACACGTTCTTGTATTACAAGAAAAGCCAGACATGAATTTCGCACCAGATAGATAAAGAGAAGGCCATATAGGTCCTCAGTTGTAGTATATTACAGCTTCAAAATTAGCCTTCCAAGCGAGCAAAAATAACTAGATCCAGTTTCCCACATGCCCATGGGCTGCAATATTATTGCTTGATTTTCCTTGAATGGGCAAAGTACACAAACATGTGCTACCTGTGACAAGTCCTTTCAAATTCATTCATCTTGAATCCTTGATATCAAACAACAAACATAGCCCCCACTACCTGGCTATCTAGCCAGCCAGTGTAAATGAAAACTGTGATTCAGTCAATTAATAAGTCTGCTGGTATAGAAGTTGGCTGTTAATCGTTTTTGCACATATGTATATAGAGGTGGTGGCCTGGTAAACCTGTTTAAAGAATGCTTCTTTTATGAAAAATGCATTAAATTTCTCTTTCTTCCTACCAAGGATTAGTGCAGTAAAATGTTATACAGCAAAGTTTGCCTATTGTAGAATCCTAAAGGACCATTGCTTAGTGACAACAGGGATAGGATAATTTGGAGCTTTCCACTCAGAGTCAAGAGATAAATTAAGCCAGAATAATGCTTTAAAAGAGGCTTCATTGAAAGCTGTTCTATTCTAACTTTTTGGGTCTGATTTGGGAACTCCATTATGCACAACTATGAAGGAAGCTTTCATATATGAAAAAAGAATTGGATATAATTTTTCTCCACCCCAACTTAGAAACAAGTTCCTCTAATCTACTAAGCAACGACTTATATGATCATTTACTACTTTTAACCACATGATAGTGTTAATAGAATGTCGTGTAGGTATGTAACTTAGCTGGATGACTTAATTAGCTATGTAATTAAAATACTTTTGAAAAGTCTTATGAACCTTCCCATTTTCATTTACTACTTTAATCACTTGACAGTGTTATTAGTATGTCGTGTAAGTATGTAACTTTGTTGGATGACTTAATTAGTCGTGTAATTAAAATACTTGTGAAAAGTCTTATGAACCTTCACATGATGTGTTGCAATTTTAAAGGATATTTTTTAAACCGGTTTGAAAGAAAAGTTTGTACAAAACAAATGAATTCCTTGAAGCATGAAATAGAGTTGTGCTTGTATAATTTTGATGAGTAAAGCAATTGAATTCCTTGAAGCATGAAATAATTGATGTGAATGACCTTCTTATATATGTAATTTGACAATTCTTCTCATTGTCTATCACGTATAAGATTATTTACCAAATGTAGAACTTGATTGCTACTAGTAGAGACCACAAAGTGCTGTTGAACATAAAAGATGAGCTCAAAATGTGCCACATTTCCATACCTATGCTAGGTAAAACCTTCTTGTATATGGAATTTGACAATTCCTTTCTTTGCTTGCTACATGTGAGATTCTGCATCAAATGTAAAACTTGATTGCCATTAGCATAGACTACAGCATGTCGTGGAACATGGAAGATGAGCTTGGAAGGTGCCATGTTTCCAGACCTAAGCTAAGTAAGACCTTATATATGAAATTTGACAATTCCTCTCTTTGCTTGCAACATGTGAGATTCTACAGCGTGTTGTGGAACAGAAAGATTAGCTTGGAAGGTGCCACATTTCCATACTTAAGTAAAACCTTCTTACATATGAAATTTGACAATTCCTCCCTTCCTTGCATGCCACACGAAAGACTTAGTATCAAATGTAGAACTTGATTGCTACTAGCAAAGACTACATGCTGTGGAACATAAAAGATGAGCTAAAAAAGTGCCACGTTTCAAAATCTAAGCTAAGTAAATCCTTCTTTATATATGGAATTTGACAATTCTTTTCTTTGCCTACCACATGTAAGATTCTACACCGAATGTAAATCTTGATTGCTACTAACAGAGACTACCTCTAAGCTGTGAAACATAGAAGATGAGCTCAAAAGGTGCCACGTTTCTAGACCTAAGCTAAGTAAAACCCTATACTTAAGGACTTGGGGAAATAGGTCCTACTATTTGAGAAGCACATAACGAATATTGCTACAATGATAAAGAAAAGACCAATAACAAATGACAATGGGCTCAAGCCATTGCCGACAGTCCTCGAACAATAGGATATAAAATGCAATTATTGCAGGAATCCATAATAAATTCCCCTCATGCAATTATTGCAGGAATCCATGATAAAGAAAAGACCAATAACAAATGACAATGGGCTCAAGACATTGCCGACAGTCCTCGAACAATAGGATATAAAATGCAATTATTGCAGGAATCCATAATAAATTCCCCTCATTCATATAGACCTAATGTCCATAGAAAGGTTTATGTTTTGTGTCCTGTGCTCACAAGGATGCAACCTGAGGTGTCATGTCAACTTATGGAGATGCATTGCATACCTAGGTTCTGTCATCTCCACAATGCCACAGAAGATCGGCCCTAACCAGTTTTTCTTGTATTGGACATATTATGGATAAAGCTCAAAATTGGTCAAGAAGTTCTTGATGCAACCTATGCAACTTTGTAAAGTTTCACTCTTTTTTCTTTTTCTGTTTTTTTTAGTACAGCTATACTTTTATGCAGCTTAATTTATTCACTCTATTTTTTAAACCAAATAAACCAATGAAAAAAACCTATCCCAATCAAGCATGTGTTTGGCCTGAAGATGCCCCTAACTTCCATATTACTTTGTACTGGAGATACTACTACATTTTAAGAAAATTGCCGTCTCCTTACAATTTATTATCTTTCCTGGCACCTTTCCCTCTCTTCCACTCTTCTTTTATCTTCTTCAGTTCTGTTATAAACATAAATGAAGGTAACCTCTCTTCCACTCTTCCCTTCATCTTCTTCTGCTCTGTTCTAGACATAAATAAAGTTACCTTCGGCTAAGAATTGCCAGCAGCTAGATGTAATGATTTACCAATACTAAAAAAGGACTACTATTTTGGAGGTTGGAAATGGTACTCAGGTCAGGAATTCAAATCAAATAACCTACCTTCAATCACATCCATTATGTACCACAGATTTCAGGGCAAGTAAATAAATACTACATGTATCCATGTACATACAGTTACTGATTTATACAGGCCTGTCTTTCAACCATGTGATGTACATATAAACGTTCTGGTCCTAGAAAGATCCTAGTATCATAATGGGGGAAAGGATTTGACTGGCCAATAGCAAGTACTGCAATAGGGTTTTCTGGAGTTTGAGTAAACTCTAAACCCAAAAATAATGGGAGAGTACAAGATTTTAGGGTGGGGGCATTGAATTAGATTTCAAAACAAGTAACAGATTCAAAAGTAACCAAGTCACCACCCAACTGTCTAACTCTCCAAAATAGGAATTGAGAAATATACTAGCAACCAAATTTCTGCAGCCTTCAGCCGAAAGAACCAAGTGTACAAGCAATCCAGGATTTCGGTATTGAGCTGCATAAAGAAAAGGAAACTTTTTTTTCACGGGAAATAATCACCTCCCTTATAAACCCAATACATTTGATAATACTATCTAGTCAAGAAACCACTGAGAATAGTTTTGACTACTACATCCAATACATTCCTAGCAGAAAATGAAAAGAATTAAACGAGGGGGGGCGGGAGGGGGGGGGGGGGGGGGGTGTGGGGGGGGTTTGTTGTGGAAGAGAGTGAGAGATAAGAGTATCCATCACCATTCTACAGAAGAAAAAAAATATAAGATGAATTATTATGTTAGAAGTATTGACATGCAAACCAGATCTTAACAATTCAACAAATCCTCACTCAAGTGCTACCAGGAGCATCACTAGCAGCAGATTTGCGGTTCAGGTAACGAATAACAGCATCTTCAACCCTGAAGATTTCACCAAAAACATAAATAGAAATTCAGAACTGTTATATAATACTTTTCATGGAGGAAATATAAAAAAGGGAAGAAATCAGGTGGAGACAAAAAAAATTTAGGTAAACTAACACAAGAACATTATCATTTGTTGATTTTATATTTAGAATGAATAAGTAAACATGGAAAACCAAAGGCGTGGAGACCATAAACTGATGAATATCAAGCACTGTGACCAGTTGGCATCTATTACCTATGAACTATCAACTTGAACTACACAAGTTACAGGCACTGCAAACAGCAGTACAACGTTTTTTAAACAGCAATCAAAATGATTCTTTTCGGCACAACCATCAAACTACAATAGAGTAGGCACAAAATTATTTTGATAAGTATTTACAACTTTTGTTAAAAAAGACACAGGGCTTGATATTCATAGGAACCTTCATTCAATGTTTTATCTTGTTGATCAGAGTCTCTAAAATGAAATTTTCAGAACATTTACTTTGCAGTTTCTTTTCTTTTTAAGGAAGAGCAAATGCAAATATGATATTAAAATTCATTCAATCAAATATACTTTATGCTGCAAAACTGAAAGGGATATGATTGTGGGTTACAATCCTTTCTCATGTTTTTATCATTTTGTTAAGTTACAATCATTTCTCAAGTTCACATGGAGAACTTTATTTGTAAAAAGAGAATACTGGTATCAGATACACCTGACATAGGGATCAGATTCCAACGGGAAGCTAGGTAAGCCTTTATAATAGTTGTCTAAGAGATTTGTAAGAAAACAATGGTCATTGAATTTGAATGCTTATATATATATATATATATATATATATCAATTTTCATCTCTCTTAGTCAAAACTTTCTTAGTTGTAGGCACACATTAAACCAAAACCAAAAAAAAAAAAAAACCATATTCCATTGGCAGGCTTCATTTTGGGAGAAGAAGCCAGTTTCTAACACATTTACACACAAATAGCAATAACAAGAAACAGAACAGAAGCTTACCATGGTTGATTATAGAAATCAGAACGGCGCTCTTTTTCTGCATTACGGCTAGCATCTCCAGCAACAAGCTTTAGATCCTTGCTCTGAGAAGCAATCAAGGCATTAATAAATTCTGCTGGAGACTGACTAAACCCAAGAAAGAAAGCCCGCCTCCTACGATGCTCATGGATCTTCTTTATAGAAGCACAAATCAATTCATCACAGGCATCAATCTCTTTGTGCCTTTCGATGTTTGCCAAGAAGGCAGACATTTCCTTTTCCAATTGAAAAGGCACATCAACCAGCACATCGTAACAAGTATTGCCAGCAGGAGAATTTCCTGAAAGCTTGATTTTATGCTCCAAATGTATAGGCTGTGGAGGCGTCAAATGCACTGATATCTTCTGTGTTACCATGGCAAATTTCATTTTCTCTTCCCCAAACACTTTCTGAAGAGGTGGATCACATGTAAAGAAGGAAGGGTCATTAGGGCTCTGCAACTTCTTAGCCTTCACATAGTGCCAAATTGCTGCGATAATCCTTGGGCGGGTCTCTACCTCAATTCCAAGAATTTCAGTCAGAGCCGGTGAAAGTTTGAATTTCTCTGGTGCATAATTCATTTCCAGTCTTATTATCGCATTGAATTCCTTATCCCCTTTTCTCTTCACCTCAAATCCCTCATGAAGAGCAGGTGAGCGAGCACTCTCCCATAAGATTACATGGTTATCTGGATAGAGGTTCTGGTCCAAGTATATGGTAATTTTCTTGAAAAATGCTGAAAACTTTGGGTAAGAAGAGCTTGGTCTCTGCATCATTCCAGCCACCACAGGATCCCTTCCATCTTCCAATATCCTCCCAATCATCTTAAGGGACCAAGAAGGGGGTTCTGCATTCGTGCTATCAGGACTTGTTTGTATCTGATTTGTGAAGGTGTTGAAGACATAAATCCGGAGTGTTTTCTGAACACGGGGAGGGCTTTTAAGGGACTCCTGAATGTCAGTCTTCTTTCTTGCCAAAGCAGCATCAACCCGAGTCTCCAATTCAAGCATTTGAGTATAGAGAGCAGACTCCGGCAGAAGTGCAGCCACTTTATCTGGTATTTGCTTCTCAGGTTGCTTCCGCTTCTTTCTACGGGCAGCTGGAGTCAACTCCATAGTCTTATACGGTGACCCCGTGTTGGCATTGGATGAACCCGGAGGCCTAGAAGGCGGCTTTTGGGAACTACGCTTGGCACTCCCAGTAACAGGGGTCACAACAGGAGGAGACGACACACCTACATTACCAGTATTCCCAGCATGTAACTGGGCAACAGTCTGAGCCTGAACTTGTGCTTGAGCTTGTAACTGAGCTTGGAATTGAGCCTGAGCTTGCGCTTGCGCGTAAGCAAACGCCTGACTTTGAGGTTCAGACAACTGAAAGTGGCCCGGAAAGTGAGGCCCACCTTGTGTTTGTGGTTGTGACTGAGAGAGAAGATGTGGGGGTTGTGAAACTGTCCCAGAATTACCAAAAGGGATTGGCCCCCCAACATTCTTAGTTGGGTTATTACTATTATTCATTGCCATCTTTATCTACTAACCCCCAAAATCCTACACCATCAAAAACAAAAAAACAAAACCCACAAAAACTTCAAATTTAAGCCTCTACAAGCCCTAATTATTCACACCAAAGCCAAAAGATCCAAACTTTCTTTCACCCAATTGAACCCTCCTCAATATTTTTCACCAGCTAACAAAAACTCTCACACGGCGTCGTTTCGGCACAAATTTTCAGGAACCCTAGTTTCAGAAGCAAAACCCAGAAATTAAATCACAAGCTGAACCATTATAAACCCTATAAAAAAAATTGACTCTTAGAACTAAAATATAAAATTCAGCTTCGAATTCACAAAAAAATAAATAAATAAAGAAAAAAAAAAAAGCTAATTAATAAAAGGAATAGTGAATGATACGCATAAAAGTATAACGGAAAATATACATGTTAGAGTAAGAGAAACGAAACAGAATAAAAGAAACGTTTCTTACTAGTCCATTACGTTTCACTTTGCTTCTCGTTTTTCTTTTTCTTTTTTTCTTTTTTTTTTCCTCTGAGAGTTTGGAGATTTCCCAACGAAGCCAAACTGGGTTCCTACAGTTCGTTCTTTTTTCTGTGTCTCCCGCACTGGGTGTGGTATTTTTCAATTGTGAAAGTTACGGAAGTACCCTCGTTTAATATGCTAGTTTGGGCTATGCCTTGTACAGTTAGTAATCAAAGGAGACCCAATCCAAATGAATTTTGGGCTAGGCCCAATTCCCAAAATCTCTAAATTCTCTTACTTGGATAATGGAGGATAAATTGATTTGAGGGATAAATCATTAAATTCAATAAATATGCCTGTTGAATTATTATAGCCTCTTGGTAGCTTCTTGTTATTAGTACGTAATAAAAGTAGTTTCACTGATGGGCTTATGTGAAAATTATATTGCTACAATAAAACGTCACACCAGTAATTTGGGAATATGTTTGTGTCCTAAACATTATTAGGAGAACTCAAGTGGAAATCTGAAGGGTAAGTATTTTTTTTATTTTAGTTTTTATAAATATTATCCTTGGACTTTGATATGGGTGTCGATGTATGGTACCCTAAATATCATTAGGAGAAATCAAGTGCCAATTTAGTTCTTGTGGAGAATTTGATTTTAAAAGAATTAAAGCCTTATACTTTTCATACAAAATTTGTTCTCATTTATATGTCATTAATGCTAAAATCATTTGTATGGACTGAGAATAACGGGCCCACTCCCTGAGTCATGTTGGCCCAGATACTCACTAGAACGATCTTAGCCCAACACAGGCTTATAATGGATAATAGGGCGATGGCCCAAGCATAAGAGAAAAACCTTAGGGAAATCCGCTGGCCGAGCAAAGGAACTCGGCATCAAGAACAAGGTATGTGGGAGTCACCTCAATGACAAAAAGGTGGGCCTGTCTCCAACGCGTGACCCAATGCACAAGAAGAGTGCTGAGATAAAAAAAGAGCAGTTTGATACAGGAGTTTAAACATATATTTTCAATTTTTAAATAATATTATACGCATTTTTACATATTTTTTCACTCACATACATTTTCAAAAAATACAAACAACGTTACCAAACTGTCCTTAAGTATCATGGGCTTAACTGCTTTGTTATGATTTACTGTCAGTTCTGTTGTCTAATTCATGTTAACATCTATATAGACTTGCAATTATAATGGAGCTTGTATTTTCATTCTTTTTTGGTCAGATTTGGTGTTATAGCTGAGCCTGAAGTGACAGGTTGGCAAACTCTAGATGCCAATGATAGATTTTTGGTGGTTTCTTCTGATGGTATTTTTGAAAGCATGACACTGCAAGATGTATGTGATCTTATACATGATTCAAGTTCATGCTCGCCCTCATCCTCGTTAGCTGAATGCATGGTAAATACAGCATTTGAGAAAGGTAGCGTGGACAATTTGTCAGTTATTGTAGTTCCATTATGATGGTTTTTCTGTCAACTTGTAGGAAGAAAGATGTTAGAATTACATACTTGTCTTTAGCTAAATTGGTTTGTAATTGCTTTTTTTGTAGCATTGGCTACACATACAATCATTTACTCAAAAACAGCATGGTGAAAGATCATAACCTTTTTAACCATAATAATTGGGTACATTCATTAATGTTTTGCCCTTTCTTTTATGAAAAATTATTACAGCACTCTATGGACTACTGTTTTCTTGAATATATGCTCTATAGACCAAATATTGAGGATATTCATATCATATATAAATGGGATTGGATTCTTTTTTTCTTTTTTTTCTTTTCTTTTTTCTTTTTTTGGTAGAAAAGATTGGATTCAATAATAAATAAAATCATATTGAAACAAATAAATATTCTTTGTAATTATCAAATAGAGAATGAACTGATCATAGTCACGCGACAATTGTTGCCAAGTCTTATTAAGTTCTAGACATAGTGGGTAAGTGTGTGTACTTGTGTGTTAATGAACTATTCATGTCTATAGTTTAAATTGGTACAGTGATTTATATGCATCATTTATTTTTTATTTTCTAACTGAATTATTTTTCTTTATTGCAATGATTATGTTTAATTGCTTGAAATTTGTTTATGTTGAATGTCCTGGTTGTGTTTTGGCAAATCTTGCTATTTTTTTCATGGGAGTAAGCTTAAATGTTGTGAACTGGGACCAAATAGAAGGGTGATTTGATTTTACTTTCAGCAGTTCATCAATATTTTGAACTTAAGTTTGTGTTTGGATAGATTGGAATTGCATAATTCCTTATGTGACACTAAGTGTCAATATTTGAAGTAGTCCTTAATGTTCTATTGTATTATATAACACTACAATAAACATGACTAAGTTATTGAGCTTTGCTTTGATCAGTCTTAGCTTTCTTTTCAGGTTTGTTTTCTCATACTTTCTTGCTTTTTTTCTTTGGGTATATCTAGATGCACAAGGCAAGTATTGTTTGTTGGGATTTGCTATAGTGAGATGGGAGTACTTTTTTTATTTAAGGAATTAGTAAATTTATGTTTATCTAGCAAAAGTTGAGTTAAATAGAAATTAATTAAGCTGTGTGATTCTCTTAATGCTTGATATCCTAGCTCTATAATGAAAGTTATGGCTCAATGATGCTAATAATGTTTAATTGTGCTAACTTATGTTTTGCATCCTATGGACAGATGAATGCATCCTAGGAAGCTGACATTCATTACTACTTGAACTACCTTGGGAAAAATGGTGACTCTCTTGGTGGGAACTAGATGGAGCATGGGTGAGTTCAGTTGGGATGTCAAGTATACTAGGGTTAAGACACTTGTGGTTAAGGTAATAATTTATGAACTGAACTATGCTACTTAATTTGCTTTTCTATAAATATGTTACATTTTGAAAAAGACATGTCAATATGGACTTCATTGTATGACAAATTTTCAATCAAACCCCTCAACCATTTAACAAGTGCATGATTAATTGGTTTGTCTATTTCCTTTCCGTTCTTAATGCAAGGGAAACTTGGTGGCTATTCATCAGTCTTTGAGAAATACTAGGAGAAGGTAGAATCCTTTATGTGAGACCCTTTAAACATTAGTACATCAAGTTGTTTTGCATTGAAATAGAATAATATTAAGATTAGGATTTTGATCATGCATGGTTTTTGTACTGATTCATTTCTCTTCTTCTTCTTCCTTTTTTTTTTTTTTTTTTTGGTTAAAATATTAAGTTCCTTTATGTTAATGTGAAAATGTCTACATAAACTTCAAGAATGAAGAATTTAGTAACTTGGAAAGCGAATTGAATTTTGTTTTGATATTTGTGTTTTGGTATAATATAGATTTTTTAATATGTGGTTCTTTAAAGTCTATGTGCATGGCTGTGATTTTTATTTTTTTTAATTTTTTTTTAAAGAGAAAAACCTTATTTTGAGGGCTGGGAGACCTTCAAAAAAAGGTTATTGCTCTTTTATCCTTTTAAAATTTTCAAAGGTTGCCAATCCTTGATAAAGATAAAATATTTGTTTTGAAGGTCATGTAGGCTATTGAATTTCGGTTTCAAGGGTCACATAGGTCATAGAAATTTCTATTTCGAGGAAATTTGTTTCAAAGGTCATCACGGGTCAGCAAAACCCTCACGTGATTCCTTATTCCTATAAATCAATAGATATGAGTGTATGATGAATTGATCGACAGTTTGAGTTTTAGCGAACAAGATCACCATTAGATTCGGGCAAGCAAAGTCAGTTTTGGCAAGTAAATTGATGCATTTCAACAATTTAGTTTGGCCTATAAAATTTGGCCCCATTTAGAGGGCAAAAAATAAAAGGGCAAAATTAAAAGCCAAATCCAACAAGTTTCACCCGAGAGGGGGGGTTGTTTAAAAAATTGGGGTGACAGGATGGGTACCCACAGGCCCCCTCAAGTATCTGCTAGAACAGGGTGGGAAAAAAACACTCGCCCCAAAGCGGAAGTGGGGCGGGGCAGGGAATAGGAAATTTGCTTCTTACCCGCCTTGTTACCATTCCTACTTGATGAGCAATTCAAGTGATAGCACTATCAAGGATTTGGTGGTAAATGTGGTACTATCCATAGTTGTCACATGGCATATGGTAAGTCCACACCAGAAGCCCCTTTCTTTTATTCAACAAAAAATAAAAATAAAAATAATGTTGTACACATAGTAAAGTTTTAGAGATTGAGTTCTCTAAAACTAGTTGAAATAACAGCTTTTGTACATAAAGTAGACGTGAACGATTCAATTAAAGATTATATATATATATATGTTTTGGTTAAAGCGAATCAGCCTACTTTATCACGGTATTTTTTTTTTTTTTTTTTTTTTATTGAAGAAGCCCACTTTAACTGGTTGATATTAATACAATATTTTTATTGGGTTAAAGTGCAAATTGCTCTTCTAAAATTTGAGGTTCTTTAGATTTTACACGTTGAAAAATGTTAGACTTTGGATTTTATCTCCAAAAGTTATATTTTGTTTGCATTAGTAGCTTTTTTGTCCATATTTCCCATTAAGTGTCATATAAGTTTGTCAAATGTGTTTAGTTAGTCCAATAAAATGATGCAACATTTGTTATTGTATTTTTTTTTTAGAATTTTTTTAATTATTTAAATTTTTTATGCTAAAAAAATGATATGATATCATTTTATTAGACGAACAAAATATGCGTGGTAAGTTTATGTGACACTTGAATTCAAATGGGTGGGGAAAATAACGTTTTTTCTCCCCTTATGTACATGAGATAGTATTAATCTTTTAACATTTTTTGCTTTTTTGTAGGAAAAAAA
Organism: Quercus glauca; assembly: GCA_023736055.1. Lineage (NCBI taxonomy): Eukaryota > Viridiplantae > Streptophyta > Magnoliopsida > Fagales > Fagaceae > Quercus > Quercus glauca. The sequence goes on from CM043324.1 coordinate 5,362,784, forward strand.
TTAAACTAAAGGGCATATTATTTTAGAATTTGTATAAGGATATTTTGATACGTCAAAAATTGAAAACAAAATAGGGGAGTTCTCTTATTAGTAGCATAGAAGAACATTATTTTACTTTAAAGTTAAACTACAAAATATTTTTTTTTAATATTTTCAAATATCAATTTAACCGTAACAACTACCAAATTTATGATTTAATTGAAACATATTTTATTAGCACATAATTTCATTTGAAACTTTTTTATGTTTAATTTGAAATCACCTTTTACAACATTCGTAATTCAATTCCTCATTCATTCAATTATGTAGGACCCACACCTTTTTATTTTTGAACCATGCATGGCCGTATCTTATGTTGTACAAACTTTAACAAAGTTTCCAAAACTCAATCCCAAGTCATGTCAGGTAATCTAAAGCCAAATGAATCAAATTAGTTAGGGGGCAATTTGGTTTGCCCTATTAAAAATGTGATGCATATTACACAAAATGTAAATGTATTTAACGTTTATTGTGTTTAGTTCATTTATTTTTTTCATTTTTTTAATATTACGGTAATCTAAGTTAGGCTAGTCTATGCCCCCAAGTGGTTATTTCAGCACATGTGCCTATTATATGTAAACATTCTTTCACTCGAAGTCATACAATGTTGTTTTGTTTAAGCATTTTCTATTAATGGCTTCAAGCATAACAAGTTTGTTATTGAATTAAAACGTTTTTGAAAGTGTGGGATTTAAATTGAAACTTTTGAAAATGTGAAGTTTAACTTAGAAACCCTCTCAAAACTATGGCTAAGGTTTATTATACTTATTTTCAAAAGAACTAATTATCTAAATACTCCTAGTAAGACACTCTTTTATCTCCCTTAGAGACAAAACCACTCTTCAACAAGATAGTCCCTTCCCTGAATGCGACAACACCAGATCGCATACTACCTTTGATTCCATGGATGCCCCCATCAGAAAACCAGGATACAATGGTGCAAAGTAAACATCAAACACACAAATCTAATATATAACCTAGGGAAGGCAAGAACGATGGTGAGGAGCCTGATAGATATCATTCTCATGGAGTGATTATCAGCAAAGCTTCCTAGTGCTCATAATTTATTTGATTTTCTACAGATTCCCAAAAATTTGGCACAAAATACTCAAACTCACTTGTGCCAAGTTCATGCTTGGTGCTCTAGACATAGCTACACCTATGAAACTGCCCTATTTTCTAAATGGATTGGAGACAATCAAAAGGTCAAGTCATACTTGAACCAAAGCAATCAACCTCTAACACATGCTTAAGATGACAAAACGGATTATACGTATTAACCAACATATATGCATGTTGATAGTGTAAACAAATAAATGGGAAATCATCTTTGATATCATAATTAACCTTACCCACAATAATTTGGGAAACTTTGATTCCCGGATTCAAACCCATGTTATGTCACTTTAGGTGGAAGCAGGGGCGGAGCCACATAGTGGCTTGAGGGGGCCGAGGCCCCTGCAAAAAAAAAAAAAAAAAAAATTCCATTAGACTAGGAAGAAAAAATAATTGGGCCCCCCCAACATTACACAGCCGACCCCCCTACCCATTTCTCACCCATTTTCCCAGCCCCCAATCAAAAATTAGGAACACCTCAAATTTAAAAAAAAATATATATATATATATATATATATCTGTTCTACTTTCAAGCAAAAAAAAAAAAGCCCAAAACAAATTTGAACTAAAATCTGAAAAAAAAAAAAAAAAAAAAAAAAAAATTGTAACAAGCCCACGGCAAGCCAAGCCCACGGCGAGCCCAAGCTCGCTCACGGCCAGCCCACGGATTCTCAACCAAAAAAAAAAAAAAACCAGTACAGAGCATCACGTCGCGTCGTTGCTGGCAGAGAGTTGAAACCCATCCCATTGCTGGCAGTGGCAGAGAAATCAAACCCCAAATCCCCAATACTAAAGCACATCAAACATCAAACTCCAGCAAACTAAAACAGAGTGTTCTCCATCCTACAATCTGTAAAACCCATTTATCAAAAAAAAAAAAAAACCCCCAATACACAAACCAAAACCAAACCCTAGGTCCCCAGCAAACCAAACCCACTAACCCAGTAACCCACGGTCACGTTGACGTTGACGTCGCATCGCCGTCGCCGCAGCTCTCTCGTCGTCGTCGTTGTTCGCCCGTCGCCGCTCATCGCAGATCGTAGATCGGAGATCGTAGAATTCTCTGCCTCTGCTCCGGTGCTCGGCCTCGATGCGACAGTGCTCCCTCCAGCCCTCCCTCAAGGTATTTCTCACTTTTTCTCTCTGACTCTCTCAGTCTCTCTCTCTTTATCTCACTGAAAATTTGAAATCCTCTTTTTCGCAGATCGTAGCGGTCATCACCTCACCCTCATCGGAGATCGTAGATCGTGCTGCACTGTTGCCTCTGCTCCGGTGCAGCGGTGCTCGTTGGCAGTTGCTCTCTCTGCTCCGGCAGTCCGGCCCTCCCTCAAGGACAAGGTTTTTCTCTCTAACTCTCTCTCAGTCTCTCTCTCTTTATCTCACTGAAGGAAAAAAATGAAAGAATATTTATGAAGACTGAAGAGTCTCTTAACTCTTTATTCTTTATCTTTAAATTCTGATCAAATATCTCGGTAAGTGTCTCTCTCTCTCTTTTGAATTGTGACTCTCTGATTGGCTAATTTGGCTAGATTTACTTTTTTCTATTTTAGTGTTTTTGTCTTTTTTTTTTTTAATTTGGCTTTATCTTATCACTTTTTGTTGTTGGTCAGTGACTTAGTCAGGGGTGGAGCCACATAGTGGCTTGAGGGGGTCGAGGCCCCTGCCAAAAAAAAAAAAAATTTCCATTAGACTAGGAAGAAAAAATAATTGGGCCCCCCCAACATTACACAGCCGGCCCCCCTACCCATTTCTCACCCACTTTCCTAGCCCCCAATCAAAAATTAGGAACACCTCAAATTAAAAATATATATATATATATATATATATCTGTTCTACTTTCAAGCTAAAAAAAAAAAAATTGTAACAGAGCCCACGACAAGCCAAGCCCACGGCGAGCCCAAGCTCGCTCACGGCCAGCCCACGGATTCTCAACCAAAAAAAAAAAAAAACAGTACAGAGCATCACGTCGCGTCGTCGCTGGCAGAGAGTTGAAACCCATCCCATCGCTGGTAGTGGCAGAGAAATCAAACCCTAAATCCCCAATACTAAAGCACATCAAACATCAAACTCCAGCAAACTAAAACAGAGTGTTCTCCATCCCACAATCTGTAAAACCCATTTATCAAAAAAAAAAAAAAAACCCCCAATACACAAACCAAAACCAAACCCCAGGTCCCCAGCAAACCAAACCCACTAACCCAGTAACCCACGGTCACATTGACGTTGACGTCACTGTCGTCGTCGCCGCAGCTCGCTTGTCGTCGTTCGTTGCTAGCCCGGTCGCCGCTCATCGCAGATCGCAGATCGGAGATCGCAGAGTTCTCTGCCTCTGCTTCGGTGCTCGGCCTCGGTGCGACGGTGCTCCCTCTGGCCCTGCCTCAAGGTATTTCTCACTTTTTCTCTCTGACTCTCTTAGTCTCTCTCTCTTTATCTCACTAAAAATTTGAAATCCTCTTTTTTGCAGATCGTAGCGGTCATCGCTTCACCCTCATCGGAGATCGCAGATCGTGCTGCACTGCTGCCTCTGCTCCGGTGCAGCGGTGCTCGTTGGCAGTTGTTCCCTCCGCTCCGGCAGTCCGGCCCTCCCTCAAGGACAAGGTTTTTCTCTCTAACTCTCTCTCAGTCTCTCTCTCTTTATCTCACTAAAGGAAAAAAATGAAAGAATATTTATGAAGACTGAAGAGTCTCTTAACTCTTTATTCTTTATCTTTAAATTCTGATCAAAAATCTCGGTAAGTGTCTCTCTCTCTCTTTTGAATTGTGACTCTCTGATTGGCTAATTTGGCTGGATTTGCTTTTTTCTGTTTTAGTGTTTTTGTCTTTTTTTTTTTTTTTAATTTGGCTTTATCTTATCCCTTTTTGTTGTTGGTCAGTGACTCAGTGTGTTGGTGTTTGGTGAAATATTAATTGTCATTTAGTGTAACGTGTGTTATGATTTGTGATTGGCATTGCGAAATTTTCTGATTGCAGCTAGCTATTGTGATTGGGGCGCATTTTGTGCTTGTCTGTTGGCTGTTGAGTGGGGTAGGGAGGGGGTAGATGGGCTATGGGCACATGGGGCCGGGTGCAGCATAATAATTAAAGCAATGTAACGTGCAGCACATTACATTGCTTTAATTATTGTGCTACACATGGAATGTATAATGTTCGGCTCTTTTAATGTAATATGTACGAGGGGCTAAACAATATAACAAATTAAAGCAGTATAATTAATGACAAATAAATTAAAGCAATATAGTTTATTGTTAAACTAAACAATAATAATTAAAGCTATATAATTAAATTAACCAATACATTATAAAAGACAAATTAATTAAATTATTTTTGTTTTTGTTTAAGGGGTTATTATTAATTAAAGTTGTATTAAAAATGGGCTGACTCTTTAAATTATAGTGAAAATTTTGTTTTTTTCTTGAATATGAATAACATTCATAAAACTAAGTAAAAATTTCTAATTAATTTTTTTTTTAAAATTCTTTTCAGGTTAATTTTTGAGTCATATTCTTAAAGCTAAAAGAATTATGAGCAAATGAAAAACAATTGATGCATTCTTTAAAAAAAAAGATGTTAGCAATTCAGAAATTAGGACACATGTGGCTGTAGAAACAAATGTTAATACTTCAATGCCTGAGGAACACCTCTCCAAATGTCCAAAACTTCAATTTGAAGAGATAGATCGTAATCCAGGATCACGTAAACAAATATGTGAATTTCCTATCAACAAACAAGATGAAATCTGACGAGCTTATCTCATAGAAGGTCCATATCAACCTGAAAATATAGAATATCCATACAATGATGATACTCATCGTCGTCGATTTCAACCTTCATGGAATGGTTCACGTAAGGATTGGTTGGAATACTCACCTTCAATGGATGCGATATATTGTCTACCTTACTACTTTTTTAGTCAGAAACCAATAGGTCGTCCCGGATCAGATGTATTCATTTCAAGAGGTTTTAATAATTGGAAAAAGGTGAAAGATGGAATGAATTGTCCTTTAATTCATCATGAAGGGAAAGAACCAAACTCCCCACATAAAATTGCTATGAAATGTTGCGATGATTTAAAGAATTATTCACGGCATATTGACAAGCTGATTGAGAAACAAACGTTAAAAGAATTAGAGAATAATCGGTTGCGGCTCAAAACCTCAGTAGAGTGTGCTCGATGGCTAGCATTCCAAGCTTGTGCTTTTAGAGGTCATGATGAAAGTCTTGATTCAAAAAATAGAGGTAATTTTATTGAATTGATAAAATTCACATCGATTTTCAATGACAAAATAGCTAGTGTTGTCTTGGAAAATGCACAAGGAAATGCCAAATATACATCACCCACAATTCAAAAGGAGATTTTGCATATTCTTGCTAGTAATGTGCGAAATGCTATTCGTGAAGAAATTGGGGATGCAAAATTTTGCATTCTTGTTGATGAAGCTCGGGATGAGTCGAAGAGAGAGCAAATGGCCATCATTTTGAGGTTTGTTGATAAAGAAGGTTTCATTAAAGAGCGTTTCTTTCATATTGTGCATGTTAGAGACACTACTATATTGACTTTAAAGAATGAGATATGTACTGTCCTTTCTCATTACAACCTCCACATTGAAAATATTCGAGGTCAAGGATATGATGTAGCTAGTAACATGCGTGGTGAATGGAATGGATTACAAACTCTTTTTCTTAAAGATTGCCCATATGCTTATTATGTACACTGTATGGCTCATAGGTTGCAATTAGCTCTAGTTACAGCATCTATAGAAGTAAAAGATGTTCATCAGTTCTTTGATCATTTGGTTAATATTATCAATATTGTTGTTGGTTCTAGTAAGCGTAATGATGAATTACAACATGCTCAATCAGAACAAGTTGAGAATATGATTGCTTCTAATGAAATTGAGACTGGAAGAGGTGCAAACCAGATTGGTACTTTGCAACTAGCTAGAGATACTGGGTGGGGATCTCATTTTCAATTTATTTGTAGTTTGATTAACATGTTTGATGCTACTTGCAAAGTTATCAACACTATCTCTGAGGAAGGGGCTAATTATAAACAACGCGGTGATGCCGATGGGGCTTATCAGGTATTAACATCATTTAAATTTATTTTAATCTTGCATTTGATGAAAGAGATAATAGGAATCACTAATATTCTTTGTCAAGCTTTGCAACAACGTTCTCAAGACCTTTTAAATGTCATGCATTTAGTTTCAACTACAAAATCACTTATTCAAAAGTTGAGAGATGATGGATGGGAGCCTTTACTTGCTAGTGTTATAGCATTTTGTGAGCAACATGAAATTGATATTCTTGATATGAATGCTCGTTACACTAAAGGTCGAGGTAGATATTGTCGTCGAGATGAAGACTTAACAATGGAACATCATTTTAGAATTTGCATATTTACAGTTGCAATAGACTTTCAATTGTAAGAATTGAAAAGTAGATTTGGTGAGCTAACAACGGAACTTGTCATTCTTAGTTCAGCTTTAAATCCCAAAGATGCTTTTAGATTATTCAAAATTGTTTATATATGCAATTTAGTTAAGAAATATTATCCTCAAGATTTTACTGAACATGAACAAGAACTTTTGGAGTCTCAATTGCAACATTATGAGCTTGATGTGATAAAACATCCAGATTTTCAGAATATGAGTACAATTTTCGAGCTATGTAGGGGATTAAAAATTTCAGGAAAGTCTAATATCTATTTTTTGATTGATAGACTTATTCGTCTTGTGTTGACTCTTCCAGTTTCTACAGCAACTACAGAACGAGCTTTCTCAGCTATGAAGTTGTTAAAAACAAGACTTCGCAATAGAATGGAGGATGAGTTTTTGGCAGATAATATGATAGTTTATATAGAGAAGGAAATTGTAGGGAATTTCACAATAGAGATGATAATGGATGAATTTTATTCCATGAAAAATTGTCGTCAGGCATGATTTGATCCGGTTGATGACCCGACCTAACTTGAATAATGTTGCGTGGTTTTTAATGGGAGATTTACTGAGGCTTAGTCCATGGAGCGGAGGCTTGGGCAAACAAAAAATTTTTGGCCCGTTTTGTAGCCCATTGTGAATCCTGTGCGCAAGATATAAAAACCTTTTTTTTGTGATTAGGGTTTTGTCTTGTTGTTGTTTTTGAGAAAGAAAAACACTGTAGCAGCACATTGTAATTTTCTTTGATAATAGTGAAATCCCTGCAACTCTGTGGACGTAGGCAAATTGCCGAACCACGTAAATACTGTCTTGTGCGTGTGATTATTTTTCTTTTGGCGTTTAGTATATTTATGTTACAACCCGACCCCCCCATGTATTTATTCCTAGCTATGCCCCTGGGTGGAAGGTACTTGTCATTAAATCAAAATCTTACCTCTAATGGTTTATTAATATACAAGCATCCTTTCTAATGTTGTACCTTTGAGGCATTTAGCTAATGATACCCAATTGCATAATTGTGATTTTCAAGAAAATTAGGTCCTATTCATCATAGATACTCAAGATTACCCCAGCTATCTAATGCACATTTTGAATTTTAGTCTACTGGCCATATAAAATTCAGAAAGGGAGATAATTTTTTAAGACCTTCTAGAAATTTTAAGAGAATAGGGAGTACTCCAACGCAAATTGGCACTGAGCCGTGAAATCAAATATCATTAAAAATTCAACCAACAACGTCATAATAGAACAATTCTAAGCAAGTAAGACCATCGCTCTCACTCATCTTGTATCTATTCATTTTTTGATAATTCAAAAATTGGGAGAGGGGGGACTTGGACCCCGGACATCTAGTTGAAAACATTAGGAGATGACAATTGAGCTATAAAGCTTTTGGCAACTCATCTCGTATCTATATCATCACTTTGAATTTCTATCTACACACAGAAATCATATGCTCATAATAGAATCAAACACAAGTAAATTTCTCATCCAATTCAACAAACATCAGCTGCTAAAAATTGAAAGAGAACGACGAATTTATGAAGCAACTGAAATATAATCAAGTCAGAGCAACTCAAAATGAAACAAGAAATGAACCAAGGTTTGCAAAACAGCCCAATTCAAAAACAACCTTATTGAGTTACATACCAGCATAATATAAACACGGAAAAATAGTCCCATTCCTTCAAATTCCTAGTCAGCACCATGGCCATCATCGAACTCAAAATCGAAACAAATTCCAATTATGACCTTTGCTGGCCCACAAATAATTGGCAGGGGCTCTTCCTGTGTGTTTTGTTAATGATGGCAACACCCTTACATCCTCTCCTGACAGTTAATTAATAATAATATTTTTGTTTCTTAAAGGCAATTGTAAAGTGTGGTAGATTAGAAATAGGTGACAAGTAAGAGAGAGAGAGAGAGAGAGAGAGTAGTTTTGATATATAACCTAAGTAGTTTGAGTCTTTTTTTCTTCTTGGGTACTAATTTTGCATTTGGCTAATTATGACATTGTCAACATTCAACAAACATATTAATTTCATCATTTCTCAATACTCAATTAAGTCAGAGATATCTAAAAAAAAAAGTAGCACAAAAATATAATCCAATGCGCAAATGAATGGTGAGGAAGAATTCAACGGAGAAAAGGAGACTGAGATAAGAGGAAGTAATATTGTGAGACAACGCCTAATTACCTATAAGCTTGCCATTAATGAAAACACGCAACACATCACGCATGCTATCATTTGTCAGTGTTGGTCTAACTTCCTTTTCCTCCCACAGGTGTCCTAATTTCTGAATTGTTAACATTTTTTTTTAAAGAATGCATCAATTGTTTTTCGTCTGCTCATAATTCTTTTAGCTTTAAGAATATGACTCAAAAATTAACTTGAAAAGAATTTTAAAAAATAAAATTTTAATTAGAAATTTTTACTTAGTTATATGAATGTTATTCATACTTAAGAAAAAAACAAAATTTCCACTATAATTTAAACAGTCAACCCATTTTTAATACAACTTTAATTAATAATAACCCCTCAACAAAAACAAAAATAATTTTATTAATTTGTCTTTTATAATGTATTGGTTAATTTAATTATATAGCTTTAATTATTGTTGTTTAGCATGACAATAAACTATATTGCTTTAATTTGGTTGTTATTAATTATATTACTTTAATTTGTTATATTATTTAGTTCCTTGTACACATTACACTAAAATAGCCAAACATTATACATCCTATGTTCAGCATAATAATTAAAGCAGTGTAATGTGCAACACAGCTTTAATTATTATTTACTACCCAGCCCATGTGCCCATTAGCCCATCTACCCCCACCCCACTCAACAAACAAGCACAAGCCGTCCCTTAATCACAACCTGCCAATCAAAAAATTTCACAATCACAGTACACATTACACATTTACACTAAAAGACAATCAATATCACCTACACCAACACACACTGACCAACAGCAAGTCAGCAACGGATAAGATAAAGGCAAAAAGTAAAATAAATTTAAAGAGTAAAGCTGTAAAGATTGGTTCTCAAAAAAAAAAAAAAAAAAAAGAGAGTAAAGAAACTAAAGATTTGGTAGCCAATCAGAGTCTTACGGCTCAAAAGGGAGAGAGATACTGAGTTAGACAACTAAGACTAGAATAAAAAGAGAGAGACATCAAACATTCATTTTCATTTCATATTTTTCATCTCAGAGAGAGAGAGAGAGAGAGAGAGAGAGAGTTAGAGAGAAACTCCTTCACAAGCCCACTAAGATCCTTCGCCATACTTATAAAAAAAAAAAAAAACATAAATCCTTCGCCATAGACCTTAGCGATCTCGATGACATCGTTGAGCGAGATGTTACCGTTGTGCTTGATGTTCTTCATCTTCTTCTGGTCGCGTTCCAGCTCCTTTAGCGCCTTGATGACTAGTGCAGCGGTGGAGGGCACCACGGACACCTTGGCCTGATGGTTCTGGACTATTAGCTTGACCGTTTCGCAAAGATCGGTGACGGTGTTTCAGTTCTTTTTCCTTTTCCGGTTTTCCCTATCTCATCTCTGCTCTGACTCTCTCTCTCTCTCATACTCGATTCTCATAGTCTAAGTGTCTGACTTGTGTGTTTAGACTTATCTTTTGACAATATAATTATATAAATTGCTTAGCTTTTCTGCTTTTGTCTTCTTTTGACAATATAAATTACTTAGCTTTTTACTGTTTGTCTTCTTTTGACAATATAAATTGATTAGCTTTTTACTGTTTGTGTAAGTGTATGTAAATATAAAAATATGTAATTTTGTTGAAATTGCTGATCGGCTCTGGCCTCTTAGTGTGGGGGTGGATGGGGCCGTGGCATTGAATTGGGGTAGTGGTCTGTGGTCCCTTAAAAGTAAGTGAATACACATTATAAAAGACAAAAAAAAAAACAAACAAAACAAACAAAACAAAAAAAAACTATGTTAAGCAGTTTTGCATTGGGTTGATACTTGATATACATATATACACTTTTATTGTACTATTTTTAGTTGTTGTTTTTCATTATTTATTTACATATTTATGTTTTAATATTCTAAAATAGTAATTGTTATGTAATAACTAAATGATTTGAGTGTCAAAAAAGAAAAACTAAATGATTTGTTTTATTTGAGGTTTATTTGTTTGGATTAATAATTTTATGTTGTATAAGAAAATATAAATATATATTATTTTTAATTTTTTTTAGAAACCCTGAAACACCCTGAAACGGTACGTCAAAATAGATCGGTACCAAAATATTCCGTTCCACAGAACAAACCGAAACAGGGTCCAAAACGGTATTTATAACATTGCTTTTAAGCAAAAAGAAAAAGCTAAAAAAAAAAAAAAAATTGAACTAAAATCTAAAAAAAAAAAAATTGTAACAAAGAATTTGAAGAAAAAACAATTGTAACAGGGCAAGCCTACTCAGGAACACCCTGAGAAAAATTCCTAGAGTCGTCACTGATAAGAACGAACCACCATATTATCTTACTATGGATGATGAAATATCTTCAATTTACCCTATTTTCATTCTACCACTCTCGTTTAACATAGTTTTTTCATATCCTTGGACGAAAACAAGACACCCATAATTCGACCTCATTTATGCCTGTTAGTTGTCACCAATAAAAAAAAGAAAAAAAAAAGAGTATGTTGTGTGTATAGAGATTAGAGTGAGCCTCTAACAACCTGTGAGCCCACCAATGGTCACAAAAAGATTAGATGGGTAAACCTCTCCAAAATAAAAAATAATAATAAATAAATAAAGCTGAAATAGATAGAAAGACAGCCCATGACCCAGGTACATTAACATAGCACTGAAAGAGGCCCATACCAAAAACAATACTGGGCTGACTCAAGCCCAAACAAAATCTAAACACGTAAACCCTAGGGCTTCATGTGCCCTCTTATATCTCTGAGCGCCTTACCGCATTTTCTCTTTGGCTGGGATTTTGGGAAAGACAGCATTCAACAGAGCCAGCAACCATGGTGAGTTTAGTTTCTCAGCTAAAATCGATCTGGGTTTTGCTTGGTTTTGCATTTGGAAAGTTCTTTTCTTGTTTTTTGAAGTAAATTTTGCTTCTCAAAAGCATTTTGGAAATACTTCAAAAAAAAAAAAAAAAAATTATAACCATAACTTGCAAAGCTTTGTTATTTAAGTGTTTCGTTTTATTTTTTGGTTTTGGTTTCTAATGGGATGTGTTATTTTGACTTTTCAGGTGAAGTACTCGAAGGAGCCAGACAACCCCACCAAGTGTATGTGAATTTTTAGCTTTTTTTGCACTTTTTAACTATAGTTTCATTGGATCTTATTGGGGTATTTGTTTGGTAGCTGAGAAAAGTTAGGATGATGAAGAAAGATTATATTTTGATTATAGATTTTCCATTTTTATCTTGTACCAGATAAAAAAGTGTGTTTGCTAAACATAAATATAAAATATGAGATTCGAATTTTTGGGTGATGAATCTCTGCAACTAATCTTAATATAATAGAAATTTGATATTGTTATTTGTCTGACCATTTTTCAGCCTGCAAGGCCAGGGGTTCTGATCTCCGAGTTCATTTCAAGGTACCCTTTGGTCAACTTTGTTAAATTTCTCTTTTGATTATGTGGAGTCTGTTTTAAGTGCTTGTGTTGTATATGTTTGTTTAATTATACCTTTGCTTGATTTATTATTTCAATTTATGGAAATTATGATGATCTTTAATCATTTTCGCTGTGGAACTTGAACCTGTTGCCCATCGGCTGTGGTGCCATTTGGCTTAACCCATAGGTTATTTGATATAGGTTAGATGGTATTATCATAATCGCTTTGCCTTGTGACCTTCGTTTGAAATAAATTATCATGTATCTTTTAGCACAAGTCACTAGCATTGTTCGGATAGAAAAATTTATTAAAATCCTAACATTTATAAGATGTGGCCTAACATCATTTTTGTCTGTTTTCTTTGTTTAACTGCTGGCAAAAGACAGGGACCTATTGCCCTTCATTAAGGGTTCTTCCTAAACTTTAGGAAACATACTTGCATGATTGTTGGGTAAATGTCTGAGTTTTCTAAAATGTTTAGTAACATATGTTATACTCCTTCCGATTATGTAGTTAGCCAAAATAGTAAATTCTTGGAGTTGATTTTAGAGGCTCTCATTCCATTCTCTCGTCTAGTGGAAAAAGTGGTGAGAAATGTTTCTGTGAATCTTAGCTCAAATATGTCTTGCTTTTCCCTCTATGCAAAAAAGAATATTTTCATAATAAAACGGAGTAACATCCAGGAAAAGAAGGGGAGATGTCATCTGTTCATTTTAAAAACTAGGACACAAAGGGGAGAGCCAAATGAGATAAGGAGATGTAAATGTGAAAACTGACATAGCATCATGGACCAGAAATAACGTTTTTCATTAGAACCTTTTGTGCTAATGCTGTTCTTTATCTCTTAATTATTTATTTTGATGATATGGAAAGGTAAAATGGCTCTTTTTGTTGATAAGATGAGCAACTCTCCATTACCTATCTAGAATCTTGTTCATTCATTTTCTCAAAGGTTTTTTGAATGGTTATCTTCCTTCCTCTTTGAGACATTATAGAGAAATATGTCTAGCATAACACTTGTTTATAATTTTTATGGACTGTTGTCATACCTCTCTTTTTCAATTCTTGGCTGTTTTCTTAATTATGCTCACACAAAGAAACTGTTTTGTCAATGGTTTTGGTACATGATACAGGCCTTAACTTTCAGTCATGATAGGTAGTCATTAATGTAGTTGACTCTGAAGTTGAGATAAAGTGTATCAATGTATGTTCTTCATTGTAATGCATTTATTACCTTTAGAAGTTCTAACATCAACATGTTTATATGTGCAAACTATAATTCATATAATTCCATTTTCGGGTACAGGGTACCCTCTTTGCATAATATTCTGTTTTCTTTGTGGATCATTAGTGTTTTTTTTAATGTTTATGTAATTGGATTCATTTCCTCTCTTGATGTTCAGAATACGAGGGAGACAGCCTTTGCAATTAGAAAGTTGCATTTGACCAAGGCCAAAAGATATTTGGAGGATGTTTTGGCCCACAAGCAAGCCATTCCCTTCCGGCGGTTTTGTAGAGGAGTTGGGCGAACTGCACAAGCTAAGAATCGCCATTCAAATGGACAAGGACGCTGGCCTGTTAAATCTGCACAGTTTATTCTGGATTTACTTAAGAATGCTGAGAGTAATGCTGAGGTTTGTATTTTTTAGCTGCAAATTTTCCTATCCTTGTTCTGTTTCTGTTGGCTAATGACATTTGCATATTATCAACTATTCTCTAGGTGAAAGGTTTGGATGTGGATTCGCTTTTCATATCTCACATCCAGGTAAATCAAGCCCAAAAGCAAAGGCGTCGCACATACCGTGCTCATGGACGAATCAACCGTGAGTAATTTTTGTCCACTGCTGAGTTGTGTATCTTTTCTCTATTAAAGTGTGTCAACTTGATAATTACTTCTAAATCTGGCTGGCAGCTTACATGTCATCTCCATGCCATATTGAGTTGACTTTATCTGAAAAGGAAGAACCTGTCAAGAAGGAGGTAATTCTATATGATTTACTTTCTTTTTTCCTTCGGTTCTTGATGAATGAAACCAATTTAATGTGCTTGTTCGCTTTGTATGTGTGAAAACTTGCTTGTGTAGTTCTTTTATTATTTATTTTTTAATATTGTGTTGCATCTGTATGACATAATTTTCTTTATTGCAATGATTTTGCAGCCTGAGACTCAGTTGGCTCCTAAGAAACCAAAGGCTAGAGCATTACGTAGTGGCGCTTCTTCTTGAGATGCAGAGTTGTAGTCTGTCAGCAGTCTTTTTCTTGGTTGACTACAGTAACATTAGAACCTTTTTGTCTGCCTTCTTTCATAAAGTGTTAAATTTTCTGAGTCTCTTCGGAGATATTTGTATTGTGTTGTTGGAGCTATTTCAAACCAGTTGAAATTGTCTTTGTCCTGTTTATTATGAATGCTTGAACTGTTTTGATCCTCTACTGGTTACTAGCTGAGCTGTCTGAATGTTTTTAGAGTTCAAATTCAAGCCAATTATGTGGGTCTCATAATTGTAGAACCCGCACACTACAGGTATCATAATGCATGAGATAATTATTGTTATTCTAGATATCCATGGTGTTAAAAAGTTGGGGCTTTTGACCAATAATTGGTTGTAAAGAAAGGTAGCTGTTTGGCAATACAATTTATAGGGCCATTGATCAATGTCTCCATACAAACTAGCCATTCAAGAGGGATCTTTAGATTCTTTACTAAAGCTAATTGTGGAAACTTGTGAAGGCAAGTCCTGCAATATTGAACCTTAGTTCATTGTACCAAGCAGTTGCTAGAAATGAATTTAATCAAAAACCTTTGGTTAACATTACTCAATAGAATTGATTTCAAAAATTCAAGTTGCAAAACAGATTCAGTGTCCTGATGTAATGAATAAAGATGGCTAATCATCTTGTAGAGAAAATACAGTTTGATAGTTTCATTCGGTTTTGCATATCAATGTGACAATATATGGATCAAATCACTTATAAATAAATGAACTTTAAATCTCTCCATACAAATTACCCGTTCAAGAAGGGAGCTTTAGATTCTTTACAAAAGCTAAATGTGGAAACTTGTGAAGGCTAGTCCTGCAACATTGAACCTTAGTTCATTGTCCCAAGCAGTTGCAAGAAATGAATTTAATAAAAAAACCTTTGGTTAACATTACTCAATATAATCGATTTCAAAAATTCAAGTTGCAAAACAGATTCAGTGTCCTCATATAATGAATAAAGATGGATAATTATCTGAGAGAAAATACGGTTTGATAGTTTCATCCATTTTTGCATAGCAATGTGACAATACATAGATCATATCGCTTATAAATCAATTAACTTTAAATATAGACGTCTTTGGTATTTTGCTTGAAATAGCTGATCCAAACAATCAATAACTACTCATTTTTAACGTAGTATTTGACCATCTTATTTATAAATTATAATTGGGTGGTCTTGAATTTTAGTGGGATAGTTACCTTCATAAATCTACACCATTTTGGGGGAAAAAGAAACATAAAAACTAAATTTGATGCCCGCTATTTGGGAAAAAGAAACATAAAAACTTAATTTGATCGTAAGCCTACATGGATAGTGAAAATCATTAAAACTGAATGAAGCTGAATAACAACGTTGTATAGTTGAATTACAACACAGGCTCAAAACTTGCCTATGCAACAAAGAATGTTGCAAGACTCAAACCCAATATGCATCCAAAAGGAGCTTCAAGGTTGCACAGCTTCCAGAAGTTTTTCATACACCTGTCTAGCAGACAAATCTTCCACCTGATACAATTTTTCATAAGTTAATGAACTTGGTTCAACATCTGAGATAAGAACCTTAAACATACGGTTTTACTTGAAATGTGACCTATTGCAAGATATACACAAAAGCGGGGGGAGGGGAGGTGTTAAGATACAGAAACTTAAAACAAATCAACTATTGCAGCCTTTTCTAAACTAGTACTGGCATGAAATGGTCATTAAGGGCATACATCCCAGAATAAGACAGTTTTACTTGCAATATGTCTACGTCGTACAACCATGCAAGTAGTTAAGAAGTGTCTCTTATAAACATCTACTGCAGGTCCAGTGTTGTTAAAAGCGAGGGGCGCACTTAAGCGCAAAGGGCTCTTGGAGCCTAGGCGCAAAGCAAAAGCGCAAGCGCGCGCCTGATTGAAGTGAAACGCACATTTTTAAAAAATAATTTTAAAAATTTTAAAATTATTATTAATGAGAAATGCAACAATCAAATGATCAAATTATCATATAAATTGAAATAAAACTTTTTATATAATTCATATAACATTTAGATATGCCCTACTTTTGCAATTTTAACACAAAAATTGCTAGTCAAGTCATTTTATTTTTTTGGATAAGCTAGATATCAGTACTTCCATGTAATATCCTTTCTTAAATCTCCTATATCTATAATGCCCTATGACTAATTAGTAATATTAGTTAATAATTTAATCACTTAATGACTATAACTCTGGAAGAATTAGTTTGCTATGTTCGAAATCAACCACTAAAGTAACTAAACAATTACCACATATATTATTTCATACGTTTTTTTTTTTTTTTTTTTTTTTTTTTTCCATGAATGAGCTAAGAATATGAGGTCATTGCAACATGGTAATTGGTACCAAGGAGCTAGGTGGGTTACTGTTTCAAGGAGAAAAAATAAAAATAGAGAAGATCTGGGAGGTTGTGGGTTGGGTTTTAGGACAAGTTATAATCAAAATATTTTTTTTTGATAAGTAATTTACACTAAAAATATACAAAATCAATGGTTTATATCAATAATGTCAAGATCCTATAGCTTTAATTCAGTTTTGATTTTTCTTTTTTGAAAAATATAAAAAAGCTCCAAAAAGCGCGCTTTGAGCTTTTTGAAAAAGTGCAAAAAAGCGCGCCTAAAGCGTGCTTCTTTGAATGAGCTTAGCTTTTGAGGCAAAAAGCGCTAGAGCCTTGGGGCTTCAAGCTTTGAGCTTAAGCGCGCTTTTAACAACACTGTGCAGGTCATTGTCACCTATGCTGCTTTCTAAATAAACGTACTTCAGTTAATTATAAAACATTCGGTTAATTTGGTATGGGAAAAAAAACAATCCGAAAAAATGAATAAGGAAAAAAAAAAGAGGAGGTTAAAAAGGCCAATCTGTCACATTTTTCCTTGAATATTAGAATTTACTACTTGAATTAGAAGCAGAAAAACTTGAAATACAAACTCAGGAGAGTGGGGGTGGGCTGGGGTGGGGGCACAAACTGTATGTAGGATAGGGGTGCTTGTGTTCCAGGGTTATCATGAAAAGTAGGACATTAATTAAGTATGAAGATGTTAACATATTGCCATGTGAAAGTAAAATAAGAAAAATAAATAATTCGGTCTCTAGAAAACCCAAAACAGCATATGAGCACATTAACACATGAGCATACAGAACCACACCCTAAACAATAGAAAAAAATGATTTAACTCACCACAAGGAGTTTAGACTTGTTATTCCACCCTCGTTGGAGAGTCATCTGGCTTAATCTCAGACCCAACACCTAGGTCAAGAGCAAATGCGTTTAGGATTAACATGACATTTAAAAGGGTATTAAAATAAGGATCAAGTTCAACTGCCTAAGTTGAAAACAGCTCATACTTTGCCCATGAATTCCAAAAGTTCATTATTTGCTTCCCCACGGGCTGCAGGTGCAGCTACGGTAACACGAACATCATCAGCATTCACTCCTGGCATGAAGAATGAGAATCACAGGTTAGAGCAATACATTACTTCTTTCATAAATTAGGCAAATCCTTCAGATTTATTGCAGACGTCAGTGGGTAAGATATGCAAGAGGTAACACAAGACTAAGTTGCTGATACGCTTGCTGATAGAAAAGACAATTATGGTGTTCTTTCTATTACTTGTATATATATATATATATATATATATGAATGTAGAACAAAGGTAAAACATAAACATGTACATGTACAAGCATACTTAACACAGAAACACTCAAATGGAGGTATGTATAGTTTGTGCCTGATTAGACAAAACACATCTGTTGATAAGTTGTCGCACCAAACAGTCAAAAATGTTTATCAAGGCCTCGAAGTTTTAGATAAAAGCCCAGCCATGATGCTTGGTGCAGCCAAGTGTCCAACAAGAGTCTCTAGATCACTGTCTTTTCTTCAGTTTCAACTTCAATAAAAGATCATTCTTGCAAGTTGATTTTGTGAGAAATATTATTAAGGTATTAAACCCAAGGTGTGTCCAAACCAGAAGGCACTCATTTAAATATAATTTTCATGAATTGAATGAAGAAATTAAAAATTTAGAAACTGCATGCACAATATTAGTTCTTATTTATCAGCAACTAGATGATTTGATTGAACACTTGTATGCAAGAAGTATGAACGAGTTTTTCCTTCAAAACAGATCAACTCTATTTTTTTTAATAATAAATAACTCTATTTAACTTTGTGCTGCAGAAGCAATGCATGTGAATAATATAAATTCATGTTACTTGTGATTGCTGAGCGTTGGGCACGATCTTCAACTTCTATAGCGACTTGAACGAGTCCTCCTTCTAACTGTGATATACAAGGTGGAACAGGAGCATCCTACAGCAAATACCAAAAAGTAAATGTTAAACTTTTAGAGTTAAAACTTGAGAGAGAGAGAGAGAGAGAGAGAGGGAAATCCCCTTTTCTTGTCATAATTACATATTCTCAAAGAAATGGTCTAGAGTTCAATTGTTTTAAACATTTGAGCCTATAGACGATGGCTGATAAAAAGCCTATATACTACTGTTTCTTATACCTGTGGGTTAGTTTCAGCAGCAACCGTGCTAAGGGCACCATCAACAACATAGATAAAAGAAGAAACTTCCAGATCTTCTTCTGAGCGGTAGCATACAAAGAGCCCACAACCCATACAGTTCATACGGAATTGCTTCTCCAATTTCCCTTCACCCCTGGATTAGAAAGATCCACAATGACATATGTTCTAATGCACATATACTTACAACTCCAAAAAACTGCTAATTATATATGCTCAATTGATTCAATAACACAACATGTTCAATAGACAAGCTCAAGACAAAAGAAACTATCAGAAGAAACTATAGCAACATAAGTTATAATGAAAAGAAAATCCCATATATTCATTTCCACACCAACCTTATGGCTTGGCACATGTTGTAAGAGACCATACCAATGGGCAGTTGTACAATAATTGCAAGTCAATCCTATTTACTTTATACATAGTGTTTCTAGTTATAACATAGTGATCAGATATCTCAGTCTAAAGGAACATTTGGCCAAAAATTAACCCCTTTTTTTATAAAGTCAATAACTTTTTTTGTGTAGATAAATCAATGGTTACAATAAGGAAAGGGGGATTTGAACCTAAGCGTCTCTGTTGGAAACCTCAGGAGGTGCCAGCTGAGCTACAAGGCTCTTCGCAACATAGGGAACATTTTTAAAGAAGAGTCCTTTGGGCTCGCCTCTAGCCATTAAAACCTACAAGCAACTGACCCCACTCACTATATCAAATAGCCGGGTAGTCCAGTGGCATTCACCCCAGGAACAAAGTTTAACTAACATTAAAGTTTAGGACTAATACTTGATATGTTCAAAACAACATAAAGGGTACACTAAAATCCTATATAGATGATTGAATTACCGCTTCAATAGAACTTTTCCGGCATCATTAATGTTCAACCTAGCAAGATGCTTTGTCTTGTCCAACACATACGCTTTGTCTGTCTTCCTTTTGGGCATTTTCTGCAACTGGGTATCTTATAAAAAACAAGCTTCAGCAACAATATTAAAGTTAAAGCTTCTTTCTTTATTGATTTTGAGCACATATTGAAGTGTGTGAAGAAGTATTACATAGTAAATTGATGAAATTTAAAACTCTAAAAAGAGGGTTTTAGAGAAAGAGAGAGAGAGAGAGGAGAACCTGTTATGAGGACATGAGAGGCACAGTGCTTGCAGTAATAGACGAAGAGATCGGAGTCAGGTCCATCTGGTGCTGCGTCCTCGCTTGAGTACGTGTGCGTTGTTCTCTTCGGCATTCTTTCAATCTGAATTGTTCTTCCTTCTCTCTGTTCACTGTGTAGTAGTATATATAATTTATTTCTTTTATAATGTCTCGCACTCGCAGCAGTGTTCACTCACAGAAGTACGACGTCGTTTCTATGTGAGAAGAGAAATGTTGTTTAATAATTCTTTTATTTTTGTTTTTGTGTTTTTCTTATCAAGATTGGCTTTTTTATAATAGAGTCCTTTTACAACTTGGATTCATATCCTCTAGATCCTCTAGCATGGCTTTTCCTAGATTTCTTAATTATTTTGCTTGCAACATTATTTTATTATTTTAAGAATATTGTTAGTGGAATGCTGACATGATAGAATTTAAACCATTAAATCATTAAGGAATTGTTAGGATTTAAGGAAATTTAGGTGGTAGAGTACCTAGGAAATCTAAAGGATCTGAATCCTTAGAACTTAGAATCCTATTCCCTCTTTTATGTGTGTGTTTGTTTCAAAAAAAAAAAAATTTACATTAAACGAACACCAAAGAAAAAAACAAATGCAAATTTTTTCCTCCAAGAAAACCAAGCATTAACCAAAAGGGAGGAATTATTACAACAAAAAATAATTGTTAATATCACATTAACACAGATTATGAGCCACAGGGTTGAGTTATCTTTTTACCGAATAGAAGGAACATCTATGCGCCAAAAATCTTGTATAAAGATAGTTTTTTTTTTTTTTTTTTTTTTTTTTGTGTTTTATAGTATTTGATAGCATAAAAAAAGATAAGTCAAAGAAAAACTATCTTTGATCAATATAAAAATATAACTTATTTTCAGAGATTTTTTTTTCTACTAAATTGCTTTAGAAAACAACTCTATCTCACAACAAACTAAATAAGGAAAGTTAGGAGAATATTTTTCAACTTATTTAAAGTTGTTACCAAAAATTGAAAAATGAGATAGTTTTATAGAAAATGCTTCTTTGAAAATGACTCATTTTCTATGCTCTGTTTGTTTCGATGAAAAATATTGTGTAAAGATAGTTTTTCATATTTTTCTAGTGTTTGATAGCATTAGAATAAATGAGTCAAAGGAAAATTATTTTTAGTCAACATAAAAAATATGACTTATTTTAAGAGATTGTTTTCCACTAATTTTTTTTTTTAAAAGAACAACTCTATCTCACAGCAAGCTAAATATGAGAAGTTATGAGATTGTTTTTTTAACTCATTTAAGGTTGTTTTATAGAAAATGACTTATTTTCTAGAAAACATCATTGCTAAAACAAATAGAGCACTAAAAAACATCATTGCTGAAATAAACAGCGTGCTTGAGAAAAAAGATTTTAACTCTATACGTAGTAGATAATCAAAAGCCAGTGGGCAAAATTATTATAATTGTTGATGGCTTGAATGCAAAATTGAGATTCTCCTTCAATGAGAATGGACTTATTTTGTGAGAGCAATTTCTCTCTTTGAAAACTTCTTAATTCTATATAACTAAGGTGTGTTCAACCATTCTTCTCCCCACATTATTGATACTTAGGTGCAAATTAATTTGATTAACTATGTCATGAAGCACATGATTCCTCAAATGTCATAATTGTATCAATTGTCACTGCCATTTGAGTACTAATTCGAAGCAACTATTCCATCAATATTTAAGCAAAACCTTGAGGAATGATCTAGAATAAATTTGATAATATATGCGAATAATCATTTGAATGCGTAATTGAAATTATAGGATAAAGGAAATTTCAAAATATAAACTTTGTCCTTGCTAAACACCGTATCACTTCCACTCCCCTTCTTCTAAGTCTTCTAACAACACAACATAATCAAGAAATGATCCGAAAATCACTATATAGAAAACCTAATCTTTTAGTAGAGAGTGAATGAGAGACACATGATTTTTTTTTTATTATTATAAAAATCTTAGTTTTTTTTAAGATAAATTTATTAGATAAAATTATGACAAACAAAATTTTGACACGTGCTAATATGGCAGATTATTGGTAGTAGCTAGTAAGTAAAAAAAATGATGTATGTGATGAACCCAAAAAGCTTGTAAAATCAATTGTTGTGAAAAATATTATCAATTTTGTGTGTGTGTAGCACTAGTTGCTAACCCGTGTGATGCACGGATTAGTTAAACAAAAATTTTAAATTTGCCTAAAGTTATGATCACTTGAAAAAATAAGTTACAATTTAAGAGGGGAAAAAAAAAAAATACTAACACCAATAATGTTAGGCATGCCATGTCTATTATCAATGGCATCATTTCTTTAATGAAAATTAAAGTCTTCATCATTTTTTAAATATAATATAATCCCACCCATTGCTTAATTTGTTTGCAAAATCCTAGGTTTTTCTTGCCATATAAAATGCAACCAAAAAACCCAAAAATAAGAAAATAAAAACTATAGAAATTTTTATATAGAAAACAGTAATTATTTACACTTAGAAATGAATTAGAAATGACACTGACACTCAGAAAGAGTCATTAATCTAGAGCAAAAGGTTTTGGAAAATATTTTTTTTTTTTTTGGAGAATTGGAAAAGCTAATTTAGTGTTATAAGCAATAGTTATGATATTTTAACATGTAAAAGAACAACAACAAAAAGGTGTATCAAATGAATAAATAGACTTTGTTAGAGAATGAAGACAAATAAATGTACTGGAAAGAGTAGATTTCAAAAAATATGAATGTAAAAAGAAGAAGTACCAGTTGAAAGGTCATAGAGTTTTAATCGAGATAGAAGATGACCAATCTAAGAAACACTTGGAAAGCTCCTAATAATAGAAAAAATGTAAGAGAAAAATAGGTTGCCTCAAAAAATCAATGCATGACTATAGCAATTGAAATTTGTCAAGACAATTTCATATATTGCAAAACATGAACCCAAAATTTAGATGTTAAAATTTCTAAAAAGCTAAAAAAAGAGTAAAGAATTAGTGCCTAGAAATTATTGGGAAAAAAAAGCATATGACTACATAATAGAAACAAATATATAATATTGCAAAAATTGAATCAAAAAATTAAGTTGTTAAACTTCTTAAAGGCTTAAAAATTGGGCTTAAAAATTAATATTACGCCATGAACTTCTTAAAGGCTTAAAAATTGTCTTTAAGCCTTTCAAAATGTTATGATATTGCGCCATTGTTGAGAGACAGACTTGAATTTGAGAAGTGACTTGATGGGTAGTCGTGAAAAGATTTCAAAGAGGACATTTGAGGGAAACTTCACCACGCTTGTTTACCATGCAGTCAGTGTAGAAGCCTAGAAATAATAACCGTAAAGTTCCTTAAAGAAAAAGAAAAATAAATAACAACCTTAACATCCACAACAGTTAGGGAAAATGATTATGAAGACTGCTTTGTGGTTTGGTGTGGCGATTATGGTATTTGAGGAGTGAGCGTGAGTCTATCGTGTGGTAGTATTCAATTTAATTCTTAATAAACCCTAATAGTGATGTAGTGCCCAGAGAATTAAAGAAGTAGATAAGGAAGAGTCCAAAACAAAATAGAAAACTGTGAAAATTGTGAGAGTTTCAGAGACTTTAATTATATATATATATATATATATATATATAGATTACTCAAATTATTACAAGTATTTGAGTATATAATTGGGACGGGTTTGACTGTTTGAGTACCTAACCCTTCCCAAGCCCAACTCCATTAAAAAGACTTCGAATCCAGACAACCATTAGTGTCGGGTCGGGTAAACACAAATAATCAAGGGAATATTCGAGGGTCCTCAAAACGATTCATATAATGTGGGTCGGGTCGAACACATCACTCTATAAATCGTCCCCTCCTGTAGCACTTTACAAACCCTAGAAATTCTTCAATCTTCTCAGCGCCTCTCTCACACAGCACCAAGCCACTCCATCTCCGGTAATCTCAGATCCCATATAAGTGTTTGTGTTTATGTTGATTGTAAATCTGATATACTACCTATAAACTTTGATGTTCAGTGTTTTTTTTTTTGGGATCAAAATGCTGTTTTTGTTTGAAATTTTTTTGATCAGTAAGCTTATGGGTTTGTTTTTTGTATGTGTTCGTCAATGCTCACTTTCAAAGCCCATAGGGGATATAAAGTTTCAAAATTTAGCTTTCAATTTAGTTTTGCAGATTCAAAATTTGTTGGGTTAATGATTTTTATATAAATGTGGTGAAATTGAGGTACAGTTTCTTTGATTCTGTAGTGTTGCAATTAAATAAATTCAAGTACTCATTGCAGGAAAAAAAAAAAAAACAATTTTGTATTGAATTCAATTGGGGAATCTGAGGCACAATACCTTAGGAACTGTACCTAAGATTTGCCCTTGTCTCTCTCTCTCTCTCTCTTTCTTTTGTTGTGTGGAGCATGTGAGCTTGCGGCTGCCAAATTTTCTTGTTAATAAACACTTCAATTGCTCAGAGTTATGATATGTTATGGAATTCTGTTAGATGGCTTGGTTTTGTGGGGAGGATTAGTTTATTTGACTTTCGAGTTTTTGGTCTGTAAGTTTGGTTTGATGCACTAGGGTGAATATGCACTTACCCATATTTTGTCGTCTGCCTCTGATATGCTTGTAGAACCAAATACTTAGCTAGAATGGCAGTCACATTCTATGATGTCAAATCGCCATCGGGCCTGAAGAAGCTTGACGATTACCTGCTTACACGCAGTTACATTACAGGGTAAGTTTCATCCTATCATTTTTCTTTTGTTTCCTTTTGTTTTTGGCATTGTTTTTCCTGTTCTTCCTGTACTTATTTTCTCAATTCTTAATTGATAATGATTAACTAAAGACGATGATTATGGTTGGTTTATGGATATATTTTGTAGTTTCTAAAGTGTCTATTGCTCTTTTCAGCTATCAAGCTTCGAAGGATGATATCACTGTTCATGCAGCACTCTCCGCGGCTCCATCAGCTGAATTCGTTAATGTGTCTCGGTGGTACAATCACATCGATGCACTCTTGAGGATCTCGTAAGTTAATTAATGAGTTTTTTGTTGTCTCAAAATCAGCATTGTATTTACCACTTATCAAAAAAAAAAAAAAAAAAAAAAATCAGCATTGTATTTGCCCTGTCCCTTGTTTCCTTGCATTCGTCTTGAATTACTTGGATTTTTTGGGTTAATTTATGCAGTAATTTCCATAATGTCTGTTTCTCATTCAATTGATTTTCCATTCTAGTGGTGTTTCTGAAGAAGGGTGTGGTGTCATTATTGAGGGAGCTGCCCCCATCGAAGAGGAGGCGATTGCAACCCCTCCTGTTGGTGACACAAAGGCAAGTACCTTCTATCATCTTTTGGCTGTTAATACTCACACACATTTGTCCTCTCAATCATATTCTCTTTTGAGTCAATTTGGTCAATACTTATATCCTATTCCTTTATGCTTTCTTGCAATTGTACCAATGCTTGTTATCCTTAATCATTTTCTTTTCATCTTCCGACATTTTTTTTTTTAAGTAGTTTGATCTCATACTTGTCAAAATATTATTTTTCAGGCTGCTGCTGCTGAGGATGACGATGATGATGATGATGTGGACCTTTTCGGTGAAGAGACTGAAGAGGAGAAGAAGGCTGCTGAGGAACGTGCTGCTGCTGTCAAGGCATCTGGCAAAAAGAAAGAGTGTGAGTTTTCTGGCTTATTTTCATGATGCTTATGTTGCTTTTAAATATGTTGAAGTGTCTTCCTCCCTATCTTCATTCCCGCTGGCATTAACTTGAGCTATTTTTTAATTATGATTTTCATTATCAGCTGGCAAGTCATCAGTTCTTTTGGATGTGAAGCCATGGGATGATGAAACTGATATGAAAAAGCTTGAGGAAGCAGTAAGAAGTGTTCAGATGGAAGGGTTGCTTTGGGGAGCATGTATGTTTTTTATCTGTGATTCATTGCGTTAATTTTGAACATTAAAAAGTAATCGAGCAAACGGCTTTGTCTTGCTCCCATTTCTTACAAAAATTATCTTAATGGGAGGACTAATTATCAAACTTTTTACTGATGGTTGATAAAAACTTCATTTTCCATAATCACACCATTCTTACCATTAATTTTATTACAAGTTTATGATGAAATAGTTCCCCCCCCCCCCCTCACATTTCTCTTATTATTTATGTTATTCGTTTGTGATCTTGACAGTGAAGCAACACATTCTATTTCTCTTGATTTTGTTATTGTTCCTTGATGTCTTGTCACTATAGCTAACCAATTATATCTTTTGTTTCTGTTCTGACTTTGATTTATTGATTGTGACAGCTAAACTTGTACCAGTTGGGTATGGTATCAAGAAAATGACGATAATGCTTACCATTGTGGATGACTTGGTGTCTGTTGACACTCTCATTGAGGAACATCTTACAGTCGAACCAATTAATGAATATGTCCAGAGCTGTGACATTGTAGCCTTCAACAAAATATGTAAGTATTTTTATAATAATTATTTCTATACCAATGAATTTATTCTTGTGCCACTTGTTGGGTTATTTTGTGATCGGCCTATCATTGTATGCGCTGCCTGCTTTTGACCACAGAAATATTGTATGCTTAATTGCTCATTTTGGAATATTGATGTCTTATTTGGCACGTCTGATTCTTGTTGCAGAATTGGACTTGTATGCGTTGGTGCTGGAGATGTTGCAGTCTTTGCAGGGATTGAAGACCTTTATGCATGGCTAATGTTATTTATATTTTTATTTTGAATCTTTATATTCCAAATTTTGTTTGTTGGAATTTAATTTAAGTTTTTAGTTGTGGATTATGGTCCCAGTGGAGCAAATGGTGTCTATTACTATATTGTATTGATCGTTGCAGTATCTATATTCTACTTGGTATAAACTTCCCCCCACCCTCTCCCTGTTTCTCTTCCCAATAAGTGCCCGATTGTTTCCATGTTTTGAGCCCAAAAAGCGCTTTTTGAAAAAAGTCAGGCCTAAATGTGTTTGGTGAAGCCCAAAACGCAACTTTTGACAAAAAGTTGCGTATTATATTTGTGAAGAAATGCGCATTCACTGAAATCTCCACTTCGGTCCATTTTGCCTAGACATGGCAATACGGGTCAGAATTTTTTGACCTGACCCGAAAAATACCCGACCCGAACTCGATTTTTTTGACCCGAAGCAAAAACGGGTTGACCCGTAACCCGACCCGATTTTTTGCGGGTCAACTCGACCCGACCCGAATAACCCGTGACTCAACCCGTTAAAAAAATTCACTAAATTTTTTTCTTTTTAATTACGTCTTAATACTATGTGCATAATGCACAAAGTACCAAAACTTTATCACAAACCAATATAAAAAGAGCTTCAATGCTCCTGCTTTACAGTAGACAAGACACAAGAAAATAGACATCACAATTCACAACAATACTGTCATTACACAAGGACCAAGGCGCCACAACCATTAAAAAAAAAAAAAAAAAAATCTCATACAAGACACAAAACATCACAACACACTCCTGTCACAGTGTCAATACGCAAGGGAGTGTCACAACTATTAAAAAAAAAAAATTTTAAGTAATTTAACTTTATTATTATTTTAAATGCAATAGGAACATGTGCACTTAAGAAGACCAATAATTTGCTACTTTACTGACTTACCTATTTTGTTTGTTTTAATATCTATCTCTTTTTGAAGTTGTAAACTTGTAATTATATGCATTTTGACAGTGAATTATTAATATTAATGACTTTTTCTATCAAGAATTTATGACTATAAATAATTTTTGTCATGCTCAAAAGTCAAAACTATTAGAATTGGAAGGATATTAACAAGTGGTATTAAGTGCAATTCATTTGATTAACTGATTTTATTCATTCTCTTTAAACAGGTTGTCATTGATTAGTTTTTATAATTGAAAAAAAAAAAACTTTGAAAAATACGGGTCAACCTGACCCGACCCGCAACCCGATTGACCCGTTTAAAAATGACCCGTTTTGACCCGTGACCCGTTTGACCCGCCAACCCGATTGACCCGACCCAAACACGACCCGACCCGCCCGTTTTGCCATGTCTAATTTTGCCAAAAGTCCCATTCGCGTTCTTCATATATCCATTGGAGAATATTAGCAATTACCAAATTACCCTTAAATATATCCTCAGTCCGTGCGCCTCATTCCTCTTCTCTCATCTCTCTGCTCTTCTCTCACCATTTTGCTACAAACACAGCACCACCCAACAAAATCGAAATCAACTCATTTCAAATCTGGTCTATCATCGATCTACTACCACAGTCAACAAAATCAACAAAACCCATTTCAAACTCAACTCAAAATCAACTTAAAATAAAACCCAAAATCCACAGAAAATCAATTCAAAATTTAACCTAAATCCATCTTCATCTTCATCATCATCATCTTCTCTCTTCCTTGTAGCTTTCGAACTGTCAAAAAAAAAAAAAAAAAAAAAAAAGGCTCTGCGGCAACTGGAGGAAGTGGAAGGGAAAAAGGGGAAAGAAGGAACAAAAAAAGAAAAGTGGAATGTTTTGGAGGAAGTGGTAGGAAAAAAGGGGAAAGAAGGAACAAAAAGAGAAAAAGGAAAAAAAAAAAAAAGAGGAAGAAGAAGAGCTCATTGGAAAGTTTTGGAGCTTGGAGGCAGAAGTGGTATGGAAAAAGAGAGGAAAGAAGGAAAAAAAAAATCTTTTTGAAAGAGGAAAAAAAAATTTCAATAGTAACTTCAAATTAAAATTAATATCAATTTTTATCACAATATTTTCATAATACTTTCACAATAAATTTTAAGTGGTAGGTTATTATTTGTTAATATTGGTGAGAAAAAAATAATTTTTTTAGAAAGAGAAAAAAATAATTGTAATAGTATGTTCAAATTAAAATCAGTATCAACTTATCATAAGTAGTTGATTTAAGTATGAAATAAATTCTCTTATATATACATTGTCCTTTTTGGTAATTTATCCCTCAAACTGCAACTTTTATAAGTGTTAGCCAAACACTCAGCTTTTTCAAAAAGCATTTTTTAACAGGTTTTACTAAACATTCAACTTTTTGAAAATGCATTTTTTCATTATGTACGTTTTAAAAACTTCACTTTTTCATTATGCACTTTTACAAAAAGCTGAACTAAACTCACCTTAAGTCTAAGTACATAACATTTTCTCAAATGTTGACATGGCCTATTGTAATGGTACAACATAATAAAAGCGGTATGTGAACCTTTGATATTTAAAGGAGATGTTACTCCAATCACAACAAGCCATTTTAGTAGTTTTTAAGAGTCTCCCTCTCCTTCTCCTTCAATAGAAAACGTAGGTGCTAAAAAAATTGTGTTCACATGGTGGAAACGTGAAGAACTTGCAGTCTATCATCTCTATTTTCCAACTTTTCCTATGAAAATTCTTATAAGGTGAACTATATGTTTGGTCCTTAGCCTTTTTAGTCTATATCAATTTGGTCTTTAATATTTTAAATGTGTCTATTTAATTTCTAACCTTTTGATGTTGTGTCAAAAGGGTCCCTGATAAATGACGAATGGAAAATACTGACAGGCTTACATCTCAAAGAACTTCTCTTTTACACTTTTTTTCTTTGCACTTTCTTTGAAAACAAACACTTGCAAAAAGAAACTCAACCAAAAATTAAAGCGCCAGCCACCAAGAAAACATCTCAATTTCTTGGCATTTATACAGAAGACAAACAAACCAAAAGCACTCACACTTCTCTTTGTATTGTCATTTGTGTGAAACCTCGCCAGAGAGGAGAGAAGTCCTCCTAAACTGCTAGCTTCAGATACAACGGAGCCTCCAAGTTCCTCAATGCGCTCTGGCTCTACGATCCAATTTGGAATGTCCTCATTTCCATTGATGAGATCAACCACGTTCTCAACCGCCTTAGCATGAAGTGCTCCCTCAACTCAATGACGAAAATCCTTTCTCATGAAAGACTGAAAAAGTATTTGCCCTTTTAGATTCTCATCTAATATGAATGAATCTGAAATCTCCACTGTAGCTCTGAAATCTCCATTGTAGCGGGCAATGTGTTCAGACTTTAGACAACAAAGCTTTTTTTTTTTTTTTTTTTGATGAACTCAAAATCAGCAAAGCTTCTATTTTGTTTTTTCATCTGTTTGTTTTCTTCATAAAGATTGAATTATACTAGTATATTATAGTGTGTTTTATTTTTAGGCACTATACTCTTACTTTGAAAAATAAAATAAAATAAAATGGCATGTTTTGGGTTCTTAGCTTTTATTTGGATGTCAAGAAAATAAGATTTTTTCTTGGTGGCTGGAGTTTAATTTTTTATTCTGAATTGTTTTGTTAAGTGATCGTTTCTAGATAAATTTGATTGGAAAAATGAAAAAGTAGCAAGAGAAAATGAGATTGAAGATATGTGTTGATTGAATCTCAAAAAAAAAAAAAAAAAAAAAAAAAAAGAAAAAAAAAAAGAAAAATGAAAAAAGAAGATATGTGTTGATTACATGTGATTTTTTTTTAAAAAAAAAATTTAAGACACGTGGTAGTCCACATGGCAACCGAGGTTGCATTAGAATAATTTTTTATTTGAGCCGTTAGCTAAGTCAGCATTTTTCATTTGTAACTTAACATTATTTTGACATAACATCAAAATGTTATGGACTAAATTGATACATTTAAAATGTTAGTGACTAAATTGACTTTTGACACAATACCAAAATGTATGAATTAAATTGACACATTTAAAACGTTAGAAACCAAACATGTAAATTTACCCAAACTCTTATCAGACTGCTAATGTTTTTGAGGATGTTGTACTATCATGGAGTATCTGATATATTAGACGTGAAGTTGAGGATGTAGCACATTTGGATGCTTATTTTTGTGAAACGAGGATGTATTTGAACAAATGGGTAGTGAGAGTTCTAAGCATATATTAAAGGTTAAAATGAATCAAGGGAGAGAATTGCAGCAGTTTATCTTGATTAGAAATTGGACTTGGTTCGAGGATTACTGCCTTTTTAGATTTGGAGTCAAGGACTATATATAATAAGGTCCTAATGTGTTGCGGCTGTTGCCCATGGCTTATTCGTATTATCAGTTGTTGCCGTCAAGGCTAGGGTCCCTGTGCTTAAAGAAATTGGTCCAATTTTTTTTTTAAATTTTGGGTTAAACTGACAATTCATTTTTTATTTTATTTATTATATATATATATATAGAGTTTTTTTTTTTTGATAAGATATATATATATATATATATATATATAGAGTTTACACATCATGTACATCATCATTTCTTCAATGATAAGATCATAAAAATTCTATGTACTGCAAGTCTACAAGTATTTATACTAGTTAATTATTTGCAAGTCCAGAGTAACCAAACTAGCAACTTGTAAGTTGTAATTATTTTGGCTCCATTTCTTGGTTTTTCTTGCAACCTAAACTGAGGTCCTCTTCCTGCAATCTTGGAACTAACTTCTTATGCATTTATTACAATCTTTCAGCTAAGTGTTAACAGTACTTTTTAGTGTTAAATAGCCTTTTGGAGAGGCCCCTAAAATTAATTTCTACATGAAACAATTATGTAGAAGGGTTTTTAGTACTTTTTATTTTTCTTTGTAACTTCACTATTCAACATCCCACTTGAAGGTGAATGTAAAAATATAAATTTTTGTGTAGTTAGAACCCATAAATATCCTCTTTCCCAACTTAAGGGACGAAAATTGTGTGGTTTTGTTTTACCTTTTTGTTCTTATCCTTAACAATACATGTAAGAGGACATAACATAAGAGGGAAATCTATAACCGGTATTGTATATATTTATGGGGCCTACTTGCTGTGAGAGATAAGATACATATATCCAAATACAAGGTATACTTTACTTTCTTACATGCAAGGCGCGAGGGACTCATGTTTGATTCCCTTGAAGTCAAACACACTTGGATTCATATGCCCGTATTTCACATTTTTTTTTTTAATTATAAATTTTTATACAAGATATAATTTCTACTATAGCCTAATCTTAGTGTATATGTGTGTAAAACTCTCTTTCAGAAACTTGAATTCCGGTCCTTGCCTTCCACACCTCACAAGTATGTTCGTATTTCACTTACTCCACTTAAAACAGAGGATTTTCTATTTACATGCGCTAGGTAGCGGTTTGCACGTGAACCACGCATGACCGTATTTCATGCAAAATTCAATGTAATTATATTCATATCATTTATGGGACATTGGCCAAGCATTACTCAATTTGCACCAAAATTCATTTAATATGTGGGACTCACTTATTTTTATGAATTTATTTTAAATTCGAAAACTTAAATGATGTCATGTAATGTAAAGCAACGAATCAAATCAGTTAAGGTTTTTTTTTTTTTTTGAAACCAAATCAATTAAGGTCTTAAAAATAGCTAAGTAATTATATCCTATTATTTTACATATATATGAAAAAAAAAAACCACATTATTTCAAACTGATTTGGCTTGTGAATTATTATTTGAATTTGGAGGGTTCATGGGATCAGGAATGGGCTAGATGTTTTGTTTTGCTCTTTCTATTATTATTATTTGGCTTTTTAAAAATAATTCTATAATTTTAGGGAATCCAAAATATGGTTTAAGAGAGGATTAACAAAACTAGTAGTATTTTTTTTTCTCTCACTCAAAATCTTTTGGAGGGGGGCAGTAGAATATTTACAGCATATTTACTGATAATATAGCATTTTATTAGCACCCTTAATGGAAAATTTAAGAACTCAGGCAGGCCTTCTAGCTCCGCCAATGTTTGCAGTACCTTAAAAGTGTAAAATTTTCAATCTCCCAAAAAATTTACTTTTCCTTTCTCTCTCTCTATCAAAATTAAAATTAAAATTAATAGTTTTAGAGACAAATTTATTACTAAAATTTATTATTCAATAACTAAAGTCCAATATTGCTAAAAGAGATAGTGAGCATCTAAAACATGATATTTGTTTTGATACTAATTGTTTCAATATTTTGAGAATTAAAATTTTTAACTGCCACACATCCTTGGTGCAATGGTCACTCTACAAGTATAAAATACTTGTGGAGTGTGGGGGGTAAAGGCTGAGATTTAAGTTTTCAGGAGGGAGTTTCATGCGCATATACATTTAGATTATGTTAGAATAGAAATTCTATCTTATATATAAAAAAAAAGAATTAAAAGTTTTAAAATATGATTTTATAAATTTATGAAAATAGTTTGATTAATGTATTAAATTATATAAAAACACGTTGAATTATTTTTTCTAATTTATGTATTGCTTATTGTAGGGACTCAAATTATTTTTGGACCCAAACAATAACATTTGTTAGAGCATGGGTAGAAGGGTTGGGCACTAGCAAAGCAAACTATGGTTTACATGAGACTCCATAGGAATAATAATGAAGGAATTTGACTAAGTATTTGGGATGATCAAAACAATGATTTTCGTTAAGTGTTTATGAAGAAAGTTCATCCTCGGCTCAGTCCGAGGATCTCTTTCTTCTAGAACTGATGAAGACAGTGGTTGTCCTCGGACTCTCTGAATACCATTTATGTGTTTTTATCTAGCCCCCCTTTTTTGGCATTAGAGATTCTATTTATTATATAGTCTTGTTTAGTTGATCTCCACCGTCCATTTGTCGGTCATCTGAACTTATATCTGAGGGTTTGTCCCATTAGTCACCTCTGCAGGCTTTCTATTAGTTAGAGTAACCAAGGCTGCACTGTTCACTGGTCACTTCACCATTAATGCGGCCAGAGTGTTACTGGCATGCATTTAATGAACAAGTGATAGCTTCCATCAATCAACATCGGCCTGTTGAGGACATAGGCGTTCTCGGCGAGGTCTCCTAGCCACTTGGGTCTTGTTCACTTATCCTCGGGCTCTGCCTCTCCTCGGCGCGGATCTTGGGCCCGATGTGGAATGGGCCGGGGTTATTAAATATTCGAGGCCCCACACTTATAAAATATTAAGTAATGATACATTTTATATTTGCATCTAGCCCCAAAATGTGTTGAGTCTACCCTAGACTAGGCCTTATTTTTGGGAATTGTGAATTTAAGCGAGGTTTGCAAATAATATGTTTGAAACTGAATTGAGGTATTCAATAGAAATGACACCATTTAGAATTTACTAATTTTTTTAACCATTTATTTTATATTTAAAATACTCTATGTATATGAATACTTCATACCAATGTGACCATATTTTGCATGAAATACGTTTAACATGTCAATATCATAGTTAATATTTCATGATTTTGGCATGATCATATTGGTATTAGTACAAAGAAACCAATTCATTAAAGGCTGAAGTTATTAATATATATATATATATATATATATATATCAAATTGATGGTTTTGCAAAGAGATGTTCAACAACTACTATTGTTGAGATATTGGAAGAAACTAATAAAATACCTCACTTTCAAGAATTTGAAAATGATGTACAATCATCAATCGGGTTGGAGATTATAGTGCAAACTTTCAAGTGCTGCGAAATTAGCTTGAAGTGTCACACGTTATTCCCTCAGCGATCGTGAATATTTCCATGAAAATGAACAACAAAGAAGGTTTGTTAGATCAAGATTTTTTCATTTTTGCAAGAAGTTCCTTTAAGAATGTAAAAATGGAGGTTATATTATAACTGGGTTCCTTTATATCACTAATGTGTTTGTGTTTGTAACTTTGTATGTCCAGTTCGAGACGTTCTACAATATTTTTTTCAGCGACACAAAAACACGAGTTTGTTGGTCAGAAATTTGAAATCTTGGACTCCTACATTAATTTATGTGGGTGACACAAATCATTTTATTTTTTTATAAATTATATTTTAAATTCTAAAACATTTTTTTTGAAGGGTAAATCCAAAAATTAAGTAATAAAATGTAAATCAACAAATTTAATCATTTAAGGTTTATATAAAATATATAACCATTTATATCCTATTGTTTCAACCCAAAAAAAAACCATATTATCTAAGTAACAATTTAAACCCTACTATTTCAAAAATAATTAATATATATATATATATATATATACACCCCAAACACAATGTTGTTTTACCTAAATGAATTTATGAGTTTTAATTTTTTACTTTTTAAAATATCAAGGTATAATTTATAACTTTTGAAATTATATACTTTAATATGATATTTCTAAAAGAGGTAATTGTAGTTTACCACCTATAATAGGGCCATTTTAATATTGCCTACTCGTAGTTTGAAAAATATCACTTAATTTCTTCCATTAGACAGTCATAACCCATCTCACCATTTCGGTTAGAAAAAACACTTTTGATACGTAAAGCATAAAATAAAAAAAAGTAACTCATGAGAAACCTTGTTTCACCATTCTTATAGGATTCATTAACGCACGAATTAGGCCAAATCTGAACCACCCACTTTCAAGAAATCAAAACTCATCCCTATCCACCTATACAGAGATTGATAAGGAAATGAGGGATAAACTAAAATTTTAAATCTCACACCAGAAAACCAGTTTTTTTTTGGTTTTTCTTTTTATACTAAAGTTAAGAAAATCCAGTTTCCAGCAACAAGGTTCACAAACAGATCATGCCAACTGGCATTCCAAAATTTAAAATTACAAAATCCGTCGATTTACACAGTAATGATGAATATATAACAGACCCCACAAGCCCCTTCTTTAACAAACTCCACCCCGTTCTTAATTTATTTACCCACCACTAGAATAATATATAATATAACACGACTATTCCCTCAGTGGCAGAACCAGAAATTTATCTTTGGGGGACTATATATAATGTAATTAATTTTTTTTTTTTGTATGAAATGTAAAATAGTAATATACAATACTTCATAACTCAATTTTTTTCTTTTTTATTTGTTGAAATAAGAAACAATGGAAAAGAGTAGAAGTGAAGCTTGAAGACCACATTAACGTTCCCATTTTCCCTTTTGGATTGTCACCTGATTCATATCACAAATATTTTGATGAGTACATTTCAGAGATAGCGATGAACCAATTTCCACAAAACAAACCACTATGGGAAATTCACATTGTTAAATATCCAACAAGCAATGCAACTAGTACTATCATATTCAATCTTCACCATGCTCTTGGCGATGGTTACTCTCTTATGGGTGCACTTCTTCCTAGTCTGCAAAGAGCTGATAATCCTTCTCTTCCCTTAACATTTCCTTTTAGCTAATGCTCAGAGTCAAAAAGTGATAGATTAAGCAGAGGGATGTCCCAACTCTTTTCCTTAATCTTTAATACTATATAGGATTTTGGATGGAGCATGTTAAAGAGCAATTTGACTGAAGATGATCGAACTCCGATAAGGTCTGGTGAAAAAGGAGTGGAGTTTCAACCAATTACAATATCAACTATGACATTCTCTCTCGATCATATCAAATTTATTAAGGACAAGCTTGGAGTGGTAAGATCAACATATATATATATATATATATACACACACGTTTGCAATAATTATACACTTCATTTCACATATGCCATATTAACATGCTATGATATGATCTGGTACGCTAGTAGCTTTAAACGAAACCCTACATGCATTTTATTGTTTGTTCAACAATTCCAGGGCACACGTTCGTTCATCTTTTCAACAGAGTTTTTATTTTTATTTTTTTTTAATTATTATTTTAAATATTGAAATATGAATTAATTTCATTGGCATATCAATCTTGGTATGTACTGTCTACATCCAATCGATTTACCCAAGAGATCAGCCGATGGGTAAAAGGTGGTTCGCTGCATATACTTAGACGTTTATTTATTCCTCATCTAGGAGTGTCCACTGATCAGGTTTTATTGCACAACTGTAGGGGATATTGGGCTTTTGCCCTTATTTTACAAAAATAACAGCAATATGTCAATGTTTTGAAATTATTTAGGTCTGTGTCCCTCTTTTTGAAACTCGATTTTAACAAAATTAAGTTCGGTATAAAACTCGATATTCTCAGAATCGAGTTATATGTAAATTTTTAATTGAAACTCAACTTTGTCACTTATTTTATTTTTATTTTTTTAAATTTAGTAGCAAAATATGCATAGAACTCAAGATTGCTAATGTCGAGTTCTACTTGTAACTTGATTTTATTAAAATCAAGTACTAAAATAGGGACACGAACCTAAATAGTTTCAAAATAGAAATATTATGCTAGATTTTTTACAAAATAAGAACAAAAGCCCAATATCCCCCACAACTGTACTTAGTCCAAGAATTCCAAACCCGCTGTTAACTAATGGAACTCGGGTTATCAACGAGTAAGAGCAATGACATCAGTTTACTTAAAATTTCTCCTTATTTTAGAATAAAAATTTATTTTTTTCTATTTTAATTAATCACTTTTTAAAACACCTACATCAAATTTCCTATTCTAAACTCTATTTCATTTAAATATTATTTCATCATTCTTTTTTTTTTCTTTTCACTTTTCAAAACACAAATTTTACTTTATCACAATTGCCACAAGACAAAAACTACTAAAATATTGATTTGGAGAATGAAAATTTTCTTTATCACAATTACCATAATACAAAAACTACTAAAATATTGATTTGGAGAATGAACATTGCTCCCTAAATATAGGGAGCAATTGTAGCAAAACCCAAAAATATAGAAAGGATGGGAAAGCTAATGTGGGGTTCATTATGGGTTTTCTTCCCTTAATCTATTTTAGAGAGATTTATGCCATTGCTCTAAGTTATCAGATTTTCGATGGTTATATACAATTTTTATTGCTCTTGCTCACATAGAAAACACTTAATTTTCTTCTTCTTTTCTTCATATTTTTCCATTCATTCAATATTGTTAGATGATTGGACTAAAATTTGAAAAGCTTGTTTTCATTTGGTTTTTTGGTGAGAATTAGTTTATTTTTACTCAATTGAATAATATATTCTCATGTGCAAGAGATTAGACAGAAATCAAGCAAAGCGGATTCCACAACAATAGTGTTTCTCAGTACAAGGACAGTTAGG
Organism: Quercus glauca; assembly: GCA_023736055.1. Taxonomy (NCBI): domain Eukaryota; kingdom Viridiplantae; phylum Streptophyta; class Magnoliopsida; order Fagales; family Fagaceae; genus Quercus; species Quercus glauca. Next base: position 5,400,921 of record CM043324.1, read on the forward strand.
GGCTACAAGTCAGTCAAAGAGATGATCAAACCTGAATCCGATACACCATGGGAAAACCAGATCGGTCTCTTACATGTATCAATACCAAAGTTTACAAATCTAAAGTCCTCAAACCCCCTTGAGTTTGTTTTATAAGTACACAAAATAATCAAGAAGAAGAGACACTCTTCATCTGTATACTTCACTGGTTGCCTATTGTCAATTATGAAGAAACTAAAAGGCCCTGAGGTACATAAATTGTAATTGTTTGCCTCTTTATAGCTCCTTGCTGGTTTGGACTAAGGTTGGACTAAAAGGCCCTATAGTTTGCCTCTTTATTAGCTCCTTGCTGGTTTTATTATGAAAGCAACATAAAAGTACTCAAAAGAAGTTTAAGTATGCTGCTTTAGCTCCTAGCTTCATTTTTTTTTTTTTTTTGAGAATATCTTTAGATCCTACCTGGTTGTATCATGAAAGCAACATAAAAAGTACTTAAAGAAGTTTGCTTCTTTAGCTCCTTGCTGGTTGTACTACGGGCTTCGGTCCTTTCATGGATAGTGTAACGTTTCTGGTTTTCTGTATATATATCCTTTATCTTAGAGGGGAAAAAGTACTTACACAAGGAGTAATTATTAGTTAACTTTTTGTCTTATAAAGAACAGAGAATGTTTAAAATATATACCAAGTTATATATATATATATATATATATATATATTTTGAAGAACCATTCTAAATTTTTCTTTGCTAAGGGCAATGGGCATGCGGTGGTGGCAGGCAGCATCTAAATACTTCCATAGAGCATAAAATTACTCGAGCATGTCGATCTCAAATATGATAGGGCCAGTGGAACGAGTGGCTCTGGTTAAACATCCAGTTAAAGGCTTATACTTTATGACCGTTAAAGTACCTCAGGTATATAAAAGTTCTCGTAAATTAGCTACATTTGGGTTTTCAAAGTTAGCTACCTTCTTATCACAGTGCTTTGTTTATTTCTTTTTGAGATCTCACATTGATGTTTTTATATTTTGTTGTTAATTTTAAGTTTTAAAAGTTTAGAACAATTGGATAATCGTGAACACAAACTTGTCTAGATATAGATTCTAGAGTCTATAGGTATTATTAGACAATACTCAAAATGATACAAGTTAAGATTCAAGAACATACAAGCTGTAGAAAGAAGAATTCAAAATCTGCCTGGTTCAACCGATCGAAAGACAAGCTCGACTGATCGAAACATGTATTTGCAGAATTTTTATTATGCCAAAACAGCAGTTCAAGCCCAAAAATGATTAGGCTTTCAAATCTACTTCTTCTAGTATATAAAGAAAACCCTAAGCACGTTTTTATAAGGCTTTTTAGAGAGAGAAAAGTGTGCTTCTTTTGTATCTAGGGTTTTGTACCCAAAAAGCTATCTCATGTCTTCTATCGGTATTATTCCTTGAAAAATCTCAAGATCCAGTGTTGTAGAAGTTGCTACCTTCTCTAGTCATCAAAGGTGCTTATGATCTAAACATTCAAGGGTGGTCTTGGAGTCACAAACAAGAGAGTTTGTGTTGATTAACCTTTGAGTGAAGTCTCACAGTCACAAGTGTGGGTGCTTGTGTTGCAAAGGCCAAGGAAAGAAGTAGTCCGTGGACTCGAAGCTATCATGGGGTTGTGGTAGTAAGTTCTACGTGTAGTAGCAATAGGATTATGCGGTCTAAGTCTTATTGTAAACTTCAATTCTTTCTAATGAATTTGCTTTTTACCTTTAGGATAGTTAGGTTAAATCCTCCCCAGGTTTTTTACCGGTTTGGTTTTCCTGAGTGATCATTGTTGGATAAATACATGTTTGTATCACATACAAAACATACGCAGCGAAAAAAATTAATGGATTTACTTCATTTGCAATTGTTAACATGTACTATGTAAATTTCAGAATTTAAGAACAAGAGAGTGTACCTTGGTGCGGTGAAATTCAGAAACAAAAGATCAGAAGTAAAATACCTACGAACGTTTAGACCCCCAATTTACAAATTACAAATACAAGCTTATGATCAAATAATGTATGTGCGAAATATGAAAATAAGCTAAAACATAATTGGTAAAACAATCTAAATCGAAATTAATCACAACCACAACAGTAATTAAAAGGCAAAGATTAAGGGAAGATAGATGCAAACATAAAGACAACACAGCGATGTGTTGTTGAAGAGGAAACCGAAGTCCTCAACGTAAAACCTCTCCGCTGCCCTTCAAGCGATCAATAATCCACTAGAGAATAAAGTTGGGATACATGAATAGCAGAAGACCCTCCAAATCTAATCTACCCAGTGCACTTAAGCCTTCCAAGCTTCTTGCTCCAACAGGGTTACGTCGAACCTTGTCTTCTCTAGCTTACCGGATCCCGCAATCGCCCATTGCATCAACCAAAATGAATTGGTCCCTTGTTAACTGCTTCCTAAGCACCAAAAAGCCTTTTTACAGATATGGGTATAGTGAGATAAGGATTTGGCTTATGTACCTCTCAAGGATGTATCATTGGAGAGAGTGAGAGTAGAGAAATTTGGAGAATCAAAAGATGAAAATTGTGGATGAGTCAATCTTGTTTTTCTCTAGGGTTTCTCTTTTAAAATTCTCTCTGGAAACTCTCTACATTTCGTGGGTATAAGGATATTTATAGTAGGGTGTGTATGGAATGTAAAGAGTCAGTTACAACCAAACAGGGCAATCTGGTGATTTGAGCTCACGAATGGAACGAGTTGCGAGCTAACGGCCTGGCCAGACTGGAAGTTTTGTCTTGTAGTGTGACAGCTGGCGTAACTCTTCAGCTCCCCCTGCATGCTTCACACGTGTGCCTTTCTAGCAACTCGCCAGTCGTAACCTAGTCGCGAGATCCAGTCACGAGGCTCTTCTTGAGTGCACACTCTTGAGCTTTTTTTCACACTCTCTCACACACTATCCTTACATGATTCCCATCTAAATATAGGGTTTCTAAATGCTGAATTACAAGAAAATTTAGCATGGAATAAAGCTAACAGAATGATTGAATAAATTCAACCTTACAAAAACCAAATGACTTAATTGCTTGATCAAATTTGATGTTCCATGACCTAGATGCTTGCTTAAGTCCATAAATGGACATTTTCAACTTGCATACCATATGCTCTTGGTTCTTTGCTATAAAACCTTCCGGTTGCATCATAAAGATTTCTTCTTCAAGATTGTCATTAAGAAATGCAGTCTTAACATCCATTTGCCAAATCTCATAATCATAATGAGCAGCAATGGATAAGAGAATTCTAATAGATTTAAGCATGGCTACTGGCAAAAAAGTTTCCTCTTTTTGTGTATACCCTTTCGCCACTAGTCTTACTTTAAAGGTTTCAACCTTTCCATCTATCCCTCTCTTTCTCTTGTAAACCCATTTACAACCAACAGGTTTAATGCCGTTAGGTGCCTTTACAAGATCCCATATTTGATTGGAATACATAGAATCCAATTTAGATTTTATAGCTTGGGCCCAATGGTGTGCCTCTATATCATTCATTGCCTCTTCATAAGTGCAGGGATCCGATTCAGCCTCTTTTGGGATAGCTTCATAAGTTTCTCCCAAACCTATAAATCTTATAGGAGGCCTAACAATTCTCCCACTACGACGAGGCACATGTGTATTAGACATCTCATGAGTAATATCTTGTGGTATATCTAATACAGCCACATCATCCCTAGTTTCATCCATTGGTTATTCAATTACAGGTTCATCTATTTCAGTCAAGACAATTTTACTCCTAGGATTAAAATTATTCATATAATCATTCTCCCAAAATTTGGCATGTGAGCTAACAAACACTTTTTTATCTTTATGATTATAGAATAAATAACCCTTAGTTTCCTTTGAATATCCTAAAAACATGCATACTTCTGTTTTTGCTTCCAACTTATCAGACTTCCCTTTCAACACGTTTGCTGGATATCTCTAAATGTGAAGGTATCTCATATTAGGCTTATGCCTACTCCACAATTCCTTTGGTGTGTTGGGAGCAGATTTTGATAGAACTAAATTTAAAATATGCAATGCAGTTTTTAGTGTATATCCCAAAAAGGAAACTGGTAAAGTTGAGTAACTTATTATGAACCTAACCATTTCTAAAAGAGTCCTATTCATTCTCTCTGCTACACCATTTTGTTAGGGAGTTCCCGGTGCAGTCAATTGGGATAAAATCCTATTTTGAGTTAAGTAGTCCTTGAAGTCCCTAAGAAGGTATTTGCCACCTCAATTAGATCAAATGGTCTTTATGCGTTTACCTAATTGATTCTCAACTTCAGCCCTAAACTCTTTGAACTTTTCAAAGGCTTCGGACTACTGTCTCATTCAGTACACATAACCATATCTTGAGTAATCATCTGTAAAAGTGATGAAGTACTCATAACCTCCTTTTGCCTGGGTTGACATAGGACCACATACATCCGTATGAACTAACTCAAGCAACTTTTGGGCTCTTCTACCTTTTGCATTAAAAGGTTATTTGGTCATTTTACCCCCTAAACAAGATTCACAAACTGAAAATTCATCAAAGTCTAATGGCTCTAAGAGTCCATTTTTGACCAGTTTTTGAATTTTGTTTAAATTAATATGACCCAAACGCAAGTGCCAAAGATATGCTTCATTAGTAGAAGAAAACTTTCTCTTTAATGATTTTACATGAGAGTTATTATTTAATTCAGAATTATATAATTCATGCTTATCTATATATATATATAAAATCGAAACTTTTGAAGCTCTCACAATTTTCCACATCATCACTATTTTCTTTTTCTTTTTATTTTTGATTCTTTTTATTTTAGGTTTTATATCTTATAACAATAATATTGAAAAACGTATACAAACTTGGAAGCCTATTTAAGGGCTCCATAAAACTTGATGGACAAGAAAATATATTCTAAAATAAGCCCTAATTAATACCTAACCATAATAGGAACCAAATTTGACCTAAAAAAACATTAAAAGAGCCTAAAAACAAGGAAATAAATCACCTAGACCTAAAATAACGTTTTTTGCATAAAAATACCAAAATCTCTTCTCTCCTTAAAATCCTAGCAATTATCATCTCAAAACCCTAAACTCAACTTCACTTTAAGATTAAAAAAATAAGAAGGAGAGAGACTCACGTAAAAATAAAAAAATAAAAAAAACCGTAGGCTTTGTCTTTTTTTATTTGCTTTCATATGTGCCTGAAATTTTCATTCTATCTTATTGTTTTATTATGTTTAGAATTGATATTCTTATAAGTATTTGGGTTAATCTTTATATTTTGATAGTGTTTTTATGGATTTGGTTTTTGGGTTGAAATTCTAATAATTATTTTATATTGTATATGGCAGATGAAGCATCTCTATTTTTTGGAGAAAAATCAAAGCTGCAACCTATGTCTTCCAGCCCAAGGTGTGGTAAATTTTTATATGTTCTTGCTTTATTGAGAATTTTTATTTGGGTTCACGTGATTTTTTTGTTTTTTTATTAAAGTTTTGATTTTTGGTTGATTAATTATTTGTTTGAATTAATTTCAATTAATTATTTGTTTAAGTTCAACGTAAAAGATAATGGACTTAGGTGTTATAAATTTGATAATGTTCCATATTTTGAATTGTTTATATTATTTAGACTCCTGGTAGGATTCTATCTTCTCTCCTTAAAACCCTAGCAATTACCATCTCAAAACCCTAAACTTAACTTCACTTTAAAATTAAAAAAATAAGAAGGAGAGAGACTCAACTAAAAAAAAAAAAAAAAAAAAAAAAAAAAACGTAGGTTTTGTCTTTTTTATTTGCTTTCATATGTGCCTGAAATTTTCATTCTATCTTATTGTTTTATTATATTTAGAATTTACTTTCTTTTAAGTATTTGGGTTAATCTCTATATTTTGATAGTGTTTTTATGGGTTTGATTTTTGGGTTGAAATTTCTAATAATTATTTTATATTGTATACAGCAGATGAAGCATCTCTATTTTTTGGAGAAAAATCAAAGCTGCAACCTATGTCTTCCAATCCAAGATGTGGTAAATTTTTATTTGGTATATTATATATGAATTTTTTGAATTTGAAGGGTTTTGTTTGGTTTTGAAGTAGAATTTGGGGATTCTATAAAATTTGGAAGGTTTAAGTTTTGGGGTTTTTGGTATTTGCGTCTTAGTAGGTTGATCTTAATTCTTTACCTTATATGTTTTTTCTTTATTGAGAATTTTTATTTTGGGTTCATGTAATTTTTGGTTTTCTTAATTAAAGTTTTGATTTTTGGTTGATTAATTATTTGTTTAGATTAATTTCAATTAATTATTTGTTTGGATTCAACGTAAAAGATAATGGAATTATGTGTTATAAATTTGATAATGTTCCATATTTTGAATTGTTTATATTGTTATTAATACAACTAAATAAGATTTGTTTTTATCTTTGTAGTTTATATCAATTTTGAGTATGTGTATATATATAACTTTTGGAAATTTTGCTTTATTAATTTAAGAATTGTAAATTACTTTGTAGGTTTCAGTAACTATGTACCTGCAGTGAGACATTGACAATATAAGCATATATATATGGTATTAACATTTTATAAAAATCTTTCTTACAACACAATAACATTCTATGTTAGACAACACTTCTAAACTAATGAAAATCATAGAAGTTAAATATTTATTTCCATTGTATTTTATTTAATTATGACAGATCCATTTTTTTTTAAACGCTAACTAGCAAAATGTCTATAATATGCATATTATTAACCCAATTTTCTATTTCTAAATTTCTTAGATTTTATTATATCAATCTTTTTTTCTTTTAAATTCTTGGTGGGCAAATCAGTCTCTCACTGATTTTTTTACCTTAACGTGATGTTGATTAATTGTCCTTTTATTTAACTATCCCGTGCATCGCACGGGTTAGCGACTAGTTAGGAGTTAAAATATAAAGACTATCAATAATATCGCCAGAACAGATAAACACTTTACCCTTCTTTATTATAACATTGTTTTTCAGGATAATACAATATCCATGTTTACCTAAATAAGTTGCATAAATTAAATTCCTATGAACCCTGCAAACAGTCTTCCAATATTAAAACTCTAGATTCAAAGCATAAATTAAACAGTCCAACAACTACAGCTAGAATTATGCTCCCATCAGCCAAGGTAAGAAACATTTCTCCTTCATTCAGCTTTTTGGTCTCTTGGAACCCTTGCAAAGAATTGCAGATATGATTGGTACAACCTGAATCCACACACTAGGAATCCGTGGGGTTCTATACTAAACATGTTTCAAGAAGGAATGTACTTTTCATACCCTTATTCTTGGTAGCTCTAAATATTGGACAATTCCTCTTCCAATGACCTTTGTCACCACAATGGAAACATTTTCCTTTGGCATAGTCCTTTTTCTTTCCCTTGTTGGTATATCCTAAGGCTATTTTTTTACCATCTTGCATGGTGAAGTCCTTCTTCTTTTTTTTTTTCTTACTTTTGCCTTTCAATTTAGGTTGAGAAGTAGAAGCTTCAGCTATGTTGGCATCAACACAAGATGTACCAAGAATGCCTTCTACCGCCACCAACTTATTCATTAATTCAGACAATGAATAAACCTTTTTGTTCATATTACAATTAAGTCTGAATTCCTTGAATGATTCTAGTAATGAATAGAGTATCATATCCATTTGGGATTCTTTATCAATATCGGCACCTAAAACTTCCAGTGTATTCAGATTAGAGATCATCCTAAGACAATGCTCCCTTACTGAAGTACCTTCAGCCATTTTGGTATTATAAGTTAGCCTCATAGTATCTTGCCTCGTAGAATGGCCTTGCTCACCAAACATCTCCTTTAGACTTAGAATTATGTTCGAAGCTAGTTCTACATCTTGCATTTGATACTGTAGAACATTTGAAATAGATGTTAGGATATAGACTTGGCCATCTCATTAGATTTCTGCCAATGATCATAACGCTGTTTTTTCTCAAGAGGAGCATCTAATGATGGAAAATTAGGACAAGGTTGACTAAGCACATACTTGTGCTCTTCAGCAGTAAGAACAATGTCCAAATTTCTTTTCCAGTCAACATAGTTGGAACCAGTCAATTTGTTTTGATTAAGAATAGCAATAAGTGGGCTAAATGATGCCATGATTTAAATCTGAAAATAATAAACATGAATATAATAAGTAAAACTAGACATTATCAATTTAGCATATAATCATATAATATGGAACCTTAATAAAACCATAAAATAAAATATGCAATGACAACCCAATCCCATGTTTATAATTCCTTGGTAGCAAGTATATTATAAACACTATGATTGATTGAGAACTATTTTCATTATTAGTGCTATCATGATAACTCTTATCAAACACTAATAATATGCCGTATAAACTTTGGCCTCTAAGTAAATAATGACATAGCTCCTTTGGGAGGTTAACATTACACTTAGTCTAGTGTACACCATTATCTAGAATCATGTGTAGCCACATTTAATCTCCCTTATAGTGTTTAAACTTGTAGTAACCTGAAACAAAACACTCTCATTTGTGATCGCGAGGCATATACGCCAAGACGAGGTGCTTGTTCACACTGCTTTAAATGGGTAAGTTCAATCTTGTAGTACCATGAAGTAAACACCCTCCTTTGGGATCGCGAGGCATATATGCCAAGACGAGGTGCTTACCCCACACTACTATGAACCGATAATGGAGGCTATGAGATCCAACCCTTGTATCTCTCTCCCACTAGATGTTTGAAAATAAAGGTTTTTAAATAGAAACATGTGTAATCTCATTATACAATGCCTTGCACTTTTAAAAGATCGAAAACACTTAGAAAAATTCAAAAATCACAATTTTTGATTGATCAAATGTATCCCTCGATTGATCGAAAAATTTAAGAAATTCATACCAAACTTTCTACTTGGCTCGATAGGTACTTGATCGATCGAAAAAGAATATTCAATCGATTGACTAGCAATTGAGAGTCAATCGAATTGGATAGAAGGTTCCTTGTTTCACTCAAACGATCAAAACTAATTTTCGATCGATCGAAACACGTGAAACTCGAATTTTCCAAAATTTTTCTGAAGTAGTTTTCAACAGTTTTCATGAACAAACTATCATCATATGAACATAATATATTGAGTTTGAGACCACAAACTGAATTTTATTGATGCTATAGCCTTAAAGTTCAATCAAACACACTTAATATCAAACTTAAACAACATCATAACATCAATATCAGTTTTCATCAAACAATAATTTCAATAACCATGCAGAAAATTGTTTGTATAATCTTCTAACACTATGAAATTACTATCTTAGATTCCAAAACTCACAAAACATGTTATACAAATTCGAAATTGAAGACCGCTCTGATATAAATTGTTGGATAAATACATGTTTGTATCGCATACAAAACATACGCGGCGGAAATTAATGGATTTACTTCATTCACAATTGTTAACATGTACTATGTAAATTTTAGAATTCAAAAACAAGAGAGCGTACCTTGGTGCGGTGAAATTCAAAAACAAAAGATCAAAAGTACTTGGGAACACTTTTAATCTTTACTCTAATTCCAATTTACGCCCAAGAAGTATGGTATCTCAATTAGTTTCTAAGCGAGAATAAGAGAGTGACTTACACTCACACATACACACCATTTTTCAATAGTGTCTCTCTTACATAAAATTCTGTATGTTTCTCCTTTTGTATCTAACTGATTATCTAATTGGGCAGGCCTTTTGGGCCTTTCCAATTGGGCTTTAGTGTGTGGCTTGGATTGAGACAAAAAAGGGAACAAATAAGACTCTAACTCCAATGGGCCTTGGGCTTTTTTGTCAACTTTTGACAAGTTCAAAATTACCATTAATTATATTTAATACCATTATATAAATATAATTGTACTCTAGGCCTTATTAATAAATTATATCCTAAGACTTTATTGTACATGCAACCCCTTCATAAAATATTCATAGTAATACAAAGTCATGAATGTAGTCTGCCATTTTGAAGATTACTACATCTTAATCATTGAGTACCCGATTTAATCCTTTAAGTTATTCATGATATATTTATGAAATCTGATTTCATAAATATATACTTTAGTAACTCCTTACTAAAGTGGTTAAGCCTAACACTCTGAATAACTAAACTCATTAAACTTATCTCAAGGGAATATTTTATATCTCCATTAAAAGATTATGAATTCTATCTTGAGAATATATGTTCCATCAACACTAAATATGGTTGCCCAACATACTGAGGTTTTGATCGTGACTTTAGATCTCACTCTTGATATATCAAAGCAACATACACCTCATGATCAAGAGAATATTTTATATCTCCATTAAGAGATTATGAATTCCATCTTAAGAATATATGTTCCATCAACACTAAATGTGGCTGCCCAACATACTAAGGTTTTGATCGTGATTTTAGATCTCACTCTTGATATATCAAAGTAACCTACACCTTATGATCAAGTCCATTATTCTCTCAAGATTAAGAGTTCATGTAAATAGAATTCGTGAGATTTATTATTCATTTGACAGTCGTTAGGAGAATAAGAAATCTCACAGTAGTCCAGTTCTATTCATCTCATGGACTATATGATAATGTCCAAATATTCATGTTACCATTATTTTAGATAATAATAAAACAACTTTATTAATCACAACATTAAGTCATACATAATGCCATACATAGCATCATATAATAGAATTTAAGGGCGCTAATCATAATAATCATATCATTTTGTTTTTTATTTTTCGCTGCTTTACATGATATGACTTTATTGTTTTAACCTAGATCTGAATAATAAACCTAAGTATTCACTTGGTTAATTAATTAGGTAAAATAATCTAGTTTATAGGGATCTAAAAACTTAACAAGTGGTATTAGAGCGGATTAGTTCTTGATTTAGGTTATTATACCTAAAGTTGATCCTTGATCCTTGTTATCATGGATAATTTTAAGTGTCTTACTGTTTTTTATTGTGATGTTTTGAATAAAAAGGACATTATTATTTCAATTGATCTTTTTGAGGCATGTGAAAGGAATTTGCAAGATTTCAGTCTTTCTCAGAAGATAATCCCTCAAATACACTCTGCTTCACATGAATTTTCACCTACAAAGCTGAAGACTCATGCTATATGGGTGAGGAAAGATTCTCTAAGGTGAGTGTTGCTGACTTGTCCTGATTTAATTCTTTCAATTATTTGTGGACATGTTTACTTTTAGTTTTTGGTTATTTTATTTTCTTAGGTTGTTTTGATTATTCAAAAATCCAAAAACATTGAAAATTTTCAAAAAGACAAAAATATTTTATTTTGTGTCTAGTTTTATTTTTCTTGAGGATTACATGAATTATGATATCTCTCTCTTGATTTAGAACATGCTTGACATTGTGGAGAAAATTGAATAGTATGTATTGCTCAACTAAGTGCATGATTATTTTGAGATAAATATGATTTTGTATTAGTATGTACTAGTTTGTCCATGTACTCAAGGTTTAATTTAGAATTTGATATTTTTTATTTGTGTACCCTCTATAGCTTAGTTAAGCACTATCATGCATTACTTTTGCTTTGATCATTTAACATAATGTGTGTTTTTAGTTTTGATCATAATATTTTTTGAAAATCCAAAAAGAAATTATTATTATTATTATTATTTTTGTATTACACATCATAAATGTGTAGTTGAGGTTGGCCTATGAAATTTGTACTTCATGACTATGTATGTTGTTTATCTTGGATGAGCTTATTTTTATGCACTTTGCTAATTTGTGTTATGTAGTGCCTATTTGTGTGAGTGTTTATAGTGGTTGTTCAAATGATTTTGATTTTGAAGTCACATTCTTTTAATTGTAAGGACTAAAAAATCCTAAGAGAAATGCATAAATAACCATCTCACCACTGTTTACTTGCCAATCATGAACACCTTAATGCATATTTTAAGATTTTGTGCGTGAGAAAGTGTAGCACTTGCACATAAAAAACCATAAGGTGTTGCCTTTAAAAGAAAAGAAAAGTTAGAAAAAGAAAAATATGCATAAAAATATGATAAGGCAAAAAAAAAAGAAAAACATGATTGCAAGCTTGTTTTTTAGGAGATGTGAGAGTTATATGATGTAACTCTTTAGGTGATAGTCACTTTCAAATTTATGTGATTAATAATGTAGAAATTTTGGTAATTACTTTCTACATATCACCTTATATGTATCTCATGCTCTTACTAGTTGCACACACATCACAAGTAATTCTTTGCTAAGCTTTGTACATGAGATTGTGTGTAAACTAGTGTGGCCATCCAGAATTATACACTTTGTGATGTTTGACGCAAAATCCTTTGAGGGTAGGTTTAAATTTTGAGAAGAAAAATCTAAAACTTTGTTTTTGAAAACTTAAGTTGAAGATTATGTGTTTTGAAAAACTTTTGGAATCATTTACATGCATTTCATGTCATGAAAAATCTTTTGAAAAATGATTCTATAGAAAAATTTCTGGTTTTTCAAAAAAATTTTGTTTTTCAAAGTCTCGATGGATCGAATGTATTTTTCGATCAGTCGAATCTGATTTTTAAAATTTTTGATCAATCGAATCTGTTTTTCGATCAATTGAAATTTTCCATGTTTTTGAAGTTTGCTCTTGAGCTGCTTCGATTGATGTTTGATCAATGCTCGATCGATTGAAATTGGAAAATTTTTAATTTTTAGATTTTTGACCAATTTTTTTTTCATGCATCATTTATGATAGGATTCACATGCATAGCATTGTTTTATGTATCCATCTTGCATTTTTGCAATCATATCTCTCATTGTTTTCACTCAACACACATACACTTTGCTCAATTGGATACTCAACTTGATTTAAAAATTGATTGATTACTTTTTGAGTTTTGTACAGTTTAGCATATGCTATTTTTGATGTGTGAACTGCTAAAAATTGAGAAAATTATAAAAAAAAGAAAAAGAGATGTGATAGATAATAATGTGCAAATATTTTTTCTACTCATGCAACTGTTTATGGGTCACATAGTGTCAAGTTTGCATATTTTGAAAGAGTGAATATTTTTTTTTTCTTCAAGTGTATCCTCAACTTATGTGTGTCTTTAGTTTTCCCCATCTCCTAAATTTTTCTCAAAACTATTTTTCCTAAAACATGTTTTGTTTTTCCTATTTTTATAGGGGAAGAAAGATGTTTTTTAAAACCTATGTTGATCATAGGGGCAGTTTTTTTCTTGATTCTCTATTTCCTCTTATTCTTTGTTGCGTATGTTCTCTGTTTACTCTTTGATTGGGTTGTCTTTGTCAATACGTAACAAAAAGGGGGAGAAATAGATGAAATTTGGAAAAGATTTTTAAAATGTTTTGTTTAGGGGAAGATGAAATTGTTTTTGAAAGGGGGAGACAATAAAAGTTTTTGATGTATCTAACTTAGGGGGAGAGTTAGTTTACTTTTGTTTTTATATTGTGTTTCATATTATTTATATGTCTTTCTTTCCACACATGTGTTGATGTGTTCTTTGGAGTGTTTTCAGGAAAGACAGGTACATTCTGATCAAGACCTTCTACCTCTTATTGCAACATCTAGGTTAGGAGTCTTAGATTGGGATTTGTGATGTAATTGGGCATTTTATCATTGTTCTTGTATTTAAGCATTTCATATTGTATGTAAGTTTTGTCACGAATTGCCAAAGGAGGAGATTGTTAGGTTCTAAAAGTTTAGAACAATTGGCAAAAAGTGAACACAAAATTGTCTAGATATAGATCCTAGAGTCTATAGGTATTATTAGACAATACTCAAAGTGATACAAGTCAACATTTGAGAACATACAAGTTGCAGAAAGAAGAATTCGAAATCTGTCTGGTTCGACCGATCGAAAGACAGGCTCGTCCGATTGAAACAAGTATTTGCAGAATTTTAATTAAGCCCTAACAGTAGCTCAAACCCAAAAAGGATTAGGGTTTTAGATTTACTTCTTTTAGTATATAAAGGAAACCCTAATCACGTTTTTATAAGCCTTTTTAGAGAAAGAAGAGTGTGCCTCTTTTGTATCTAGGGTTTTGTACCCAAAAAGCTCTCTTATGTCTTCTACCGGTGTTATTCCTTGAAGATTCTCAAGATCCGGTGTTGTAAAAGTTGTTGCCTTCTCTAGTCATCAAAGGTGCTGATGATCTAAACTTTCAAGGGTGGTCTTGGAGTCATAAATAGGAGAGTTTGTGTTGATAAACCTTTGAGTGGAGTCTCAAAGTCACAAGTGTGGGTGCTTGTGTTGTAAAGGCCAAGGAAAGAAGTGGTCCGTGGACTCAGAACTATCATGGGGTCGTGGTAGTAAGTTCTACGTTTAGTAGAAATAGGATGTTAGTGGTCTAAGTCTTAAAGTCAGTAGTTTATGATTCTGCATTTAACTCAATTTTGCCATTTTTGGTAAATTTTGGTATTTTGTCACATAATCGCGTAATTAGTGCAAATTAGGGTTTTAGATGTTTTTCTCAGTATTTATATGTTTTGTAGCTGTCAAAGGCAAATCAGACTATTATCAATAAATACATACGTTTTGTCAAATTTTCTTCTGGTGGATTCCAGTTTTATCCTCCTTGTGGATTTAGGGAAACCCTTCATAGATTCGAGGTTTACTACTAGAAACTAACAGTTTAGTTTATGTTCTATTAAGAGAGTATCGTGTGTGTCTTTTTCAGGCTTTCGTGACATCACATCTAATATTGGGGAAAAAGATGCTATCTGTATAGTCAAGAAATTGAAGATATACAATGCGGTAGTGTCAAAATAATGGCTTCCACTGTTCATAGTTTTAGTTAATTTCATATATTTTCTAGCCACTATAGCATATGCTAATTTTGATGGTTTTGCAGAGTCTTACAATTACAATGGTAAGCTACATGGGAAATCTGAGGGTTGCCGTTGGCTCAGAGAAAGGGTTCTTAGATCCTCACAAGGTCAAGTCGTGTGTGATCAATGCCTTTGAGATGACACTTCAAGCGGCACATGACATTCCCACATGAAAATATATAATTTGAAGTGTCAAATTATATTATTATTGGAGCTAATAAAGTTGAATTTGGTTTTGGATTATATACGTAAGTTTGTTGTAAAAAATTTCATAAGAAAGTATAAATATGTATCCAAGTGTCTTGTGAAAGTATTAGTTAAAGGCGAAGGGAGGGTGGTTAGGGGCAGCATATATTGTATTTTTCAGATCTCTTTTAAGTTTTAAATCTAATAGTTAATAATTTTTTATTAGGCCAAGAGTCTTGTAACTTCATTGGCACTTCCTAGCATTTATAACAAAAACGTTTAGGACCCAAATTATCCCCTCCCCAACTATCGAGAAGTTAAAAAAAAATAGTAAAAATAAATAAATTTGTCATTTGAGATTATAGATATTAAAAAAAAAATTTTATGTCATGTGACTAATAAATTTATATACATAAAAAAGCAAAGCCTAGGGCGAGGAAACTCCTCCAAAAACTTCTTATAGATATATATATTTTTTTTTTTTTTTTTTCGGTCAACCATGATATTATATTAATAATTAGTCAGTCTATTACAAAACATATTGGCTTTATCAGCTGCCAACAAACATTCCACCACAGGCGGCGGATTACAAAAAACATGGTAGCTATACAAGGATTGCGCTCCCATTTTTGCAAGAGCATCAGCGCACTGGTTTGCTTCGCGAAAGACATGGGTCACATGCTTGTTTGGGAACTCCTGCAAAAGGCTCCTGCAACAAACTTAATTATAACCTAAGGTTATAACTTCATTCAATATATTTTTATTGGATGTGAATTTTGACAAATTCACAATTGGATTACATTTTCTTTTTATATCCTTCATACTTGCAAAATTTTTAGAACATCAAAGATCAATAGCTATGTTATCAATCAAATGTTTAAATTTCAATTTTTTTGTAGTCTAAAATTATGCATAAAAAATAAGTTTATAGATCGAATAGCAAATTACATTTGATTGAAATAAAATTTGATATGTGTGTTAAAAACATGAAAAACATATAATTCAACAATTAGATTTTAAAAATACGTAGCCATTCTAATTTTTATAGTGAAATTAGGCTATAATTAAGTTTGTAGCCAAATTTTGCCATATATTAAAAAGTGTTTTTTTTAGTATATTGAATAGGCACTTAATAGTGTACATCCTCTTTTGTCTCAAAAAGAAAGATCAAAATAAAACAAAATGTGAAAAGTAAATTGATCGGGCTGTAAAAAAGTCAAGCCGAGCTTAGTATTAAAAGTATAAACTTGTTCATTTAATTTAATTTTAAACATGAGCCAAGCTTGAATTCAATACCAAACAAGATTGCGTGTTTAAACTTGATTTATTTTCTTGTCAAATAAACTACTTGATTAATTTATTCTTTTTGTACAAATAGTAAAACCACGACTAAAGTTGTTTACCACCTCACAAATCTATGAAATTTTCTTGTGAAAAGACTATTTATATTATCAATAATTATAAAATAATAATTTGATGTCATATGAACCTATTAAAAACTTATACATGCATACAATTTAATCTCAAGTCTATATTAGCATATATTGAGACAAGTATGCAATGAAAAATCTAGTATTATATATAATTAAATCAAGTCTCATGTTTATGAGCTTACTCACAAATACACTATCATATTTGAACTTGACTTATTTAAAACGAACATACATAAGCTTTTTCTCAAGTTGAACTCGAATTATTTATAAATATCTTGATTCATTTATAGTGGGGGGAATGGGACAGCAATCGTCTCCCCAACCATCCCAACAACAGTAAACTAGTGATGTGCTGCGCTGCATGAGTTGGTGGGTTTGATATTCTAGGAATAAATGTTGTTTCCATTCATTTAGGGACATGGCTGGTGTCCAGTTGGTGGAAGGAATAAATGTTATTTCCATTCATTTAGGGACATGGCTGGTGTCCAGTTGGTGGGTTTGATATTATAGGAATAAATGTTGTTTCCATTCATTTAGGGACATGGCTGGTGTCCAGTTGGTGGAAGGAATAAATGTTATTTCCATTCATTTAGGGACATGGCTGGTGTCCAGTTGGTGGGTTTGATATTCTAGGAATAAATGTTGTTTCCATTCATTTAGGGACATGGCTGGTGTCCAGTTGGTGTGTTTCCATTCATTTAGGGACATGGCTGGTGTCCAGTGCCTTAGTGCACTGGACACAATCCCAACCCTTCATTTTTTTTATAAGCCAATCCCAACCCTTCATGATTCAACTAATAGCCATCCTCTTTCCCCAGTAGCATGTATTTACAGTAAAGTTATGCAGCCTTTTCTTGCCGTTAGTAACCATTAGAAATTGATTGCTTTGTCAAATCCTTTTAGCTAAGCCGGTGATGTTTCAATATAAATTGGGAGTTTTGTTTCAGTATTCAACTAATAAATGATCCTAGAGAAATTAATACTATTTCACTTTATTTTTCCTCAGTTATTTTATTTTATAACAACAAATGTATTGTCAACCTTCATTTATTGATATTCATATTAGAATTTTGTTAATCATAAAGCATTTGTTAATAAATCATTTTAAGAAAGTCTTTATAGAAAAATAATAAAACTTAAAAGAAGCTGATTTTTGACAACTTCTTCTATTTATTATCATAAAAATAATATCAAAACGTCTTAAAATAATTAATTAATAAATGCCTAAGAACAGGTTGTGATTGTGCCATAGTACAACCACGTTACTTGCTCAACTTTTATTTATTTATTAGTATTATTTTTAACTCTTATCCTTTTTGTTTATAATTAGCTTTAAAGCATATGCAACGCGCGTATAAACTCAAAAACCATAACCTGGAAAATTAAACTATTTGTTGTTCATGTTTTACATAATCACAAAAATAAAATATTTGAGCAATACATTTTAGTTATATATATATATATGGACAAAACTTATGCACAGTACTTAAGTGCTATTTCTTAAATTCCATTCTTAAGATTCAGTCATGTATTGTTCTTTACACTTTTATTACATATGTCAAATTTTTTGTCAATCAGATGTTATTTACTACGTGATCTATAAACTTATATTTTATGCATAATTTTAAATTACAAAAACTAGCAATTTAAACAATTTATTGATAACATAACTATTGATCTTTAATTTTTTAGAAATTTTGCAAGCATGGAGGATATAAGAAGAAAATGTAATCCAATGGTGGATTTGTCAAAATTTCACCTTTAATAAAAAGATATTGAATAAGGTTGTAATCTTAAACTACAATGAATTTTATAACTAAACTTTGTCTAGTAAAAATTATGTCAACTAGTTTTTTTAATAGATATGATGAAATTCAACTTATGACAATGAGAGATTCTACTAGTTGAACTATGTGGAACTTATAAATCATGTCAATCATAATCCATATAAATATGATGATGCATTAATCACAACTTGCTACATAAGATATTGTGAAAAAAATTATAACATCAAAGTATATGTAATATTGTTAAACTAATATCCCTTTCGGGAGGTTGGAAGTGGTGAGTCCATATCGGGTAGTCATTGGTGTGTGGTAACTTATTTGTTCTTAACAAGTGAGTCCTAGGCCATGTGTACCATCCTACTTTAATTAAAAATTTAATACATGGGTCCCTACTCATTAAAGAGATGTCTCCCCAATACCCAAGTAATGTGGTTTTTTTAGGATGAATTCTCAACTTTTTATTATTATTAGTTTTAAAGTATGTGCAAGACACATAAATTATAATTAGAAAAAAAATTATTACAAAAAATATTACGACCATATTACATCCTCCTTTAACTTAAAATTAATTTTCTATATATCATTTAAAATTAAGATGGATTAAAAGAAAAAATATGACCAATAATTTCTTCACAACAAAATTAATTTTAAAGAATTTTTGCTGAGTGGATGCCAAAAGAAAAAACAATATTTTATAATATATGCATTTTAAAGTAATTGCTTATCATCATATCTCTACCAAAGCAAATTAAGTAACCACAAAGGAACTCAAACAAAACTTATATAGTCGAAAATATAAAATATCACTATTTCTATGCTCTATATTTTATGCTTCATTTTATTCCTACATTGATATTTTTTAGAAAATGAATTATTCTCTCAAATTTGTGTGTTCAGCAATTTTGTGTTTTTAGTTTATTTTATTGAGGAATAAAAAAACAAAACAACTTTAAATAAATAAATTAGCATTTTTAAAATAAACTAACTTATTTGTTTAGATTTATTAATTTATTTATCTCAGCTCTTAACATTAATTAAACAAATAGGTTAGATGCAAATATATTAGCCAAACACACAATTTTTTTGTTTAAAACTTTTTAGTTAATTCTTATAATTATATATATATATATATATATATATATATATATATATATATATATATATCTATTAATAAAAATGATATTGATCAAGATGTCATTAGTTATTGTGACAACATTGAAGGTGGTGATGAGAATGGTGACAACAATGTCAAGAATGGTAGAAATAATCCAGGTTGCATGATGGTTATGATGCTTAAGGGTTGGGGTGTCCAACCCACCCACCCACCCACCCAACAAACCCACCCAACCCAACCATACACAACTCGTTGCCATCCGATCTGACTACTCAGGTGGTCAAATGTGGGTCTCGAAATTCAAAAACTCGATGCCAACGGGTTGGTTGTGCCTCTCATACTTCAAAACCCATGAAACCCGAACGAATAGAAAAACATCAAGTCCGGTGACTTTTTCGGCTAGATCCGGCGACTTTTCCAACTAGATCCGGTGAGTTCTCTATACGATTTGGCAGAAATCTCTTCGAATTCGACGAGATCTCCACCAGATTTTGCTAGATCTCATAGGATCTTGGATGGATCTAGTGAGAACTTGCCAAATCTAAAGAGATTTTGCCAATTTTTCACGATCTTCAGCTTCACCCAAAACCAACCACCACCAAATATTCACCCGAACCACCCAAGCTTATAGTCTTACTAGTCAACTGTGGGTTCGAGATCTTCCCACCCAATCTAGTTGGGTTGGTTGAGGGTTAGGTACAAGCCCGACCCAAACCAATCCGTGGTCAGCCCTAATTAAGGCTAGTTCAAAAAAATGGTTGTTATAAAGTGTTTGGGTGGCTATTTTTCAGCCAAATTTAAAGTAGGGCCTATATGTCCAGTGTGATGGGTCTAAGTTGGAACCTATTTTATTTTTTGAGGAGATTAATGTTATATGATCATTTGTGAAAAACCATTATGTAGTGAATAAGCACTCCACAAGTATAAGTGCTGGTGGTGTGTGAGGGGAAGCAAGGGTCGTGGTTGAAGTATTTAGGAGAGAGTTCCACACACATACATTTAGATTAAGTTAGAGTAGAATTCTATATCAAGTAAAAAGAAAATGATTTTAGGGGTAAAATCCTTGTGTCCCACATAGGAAATGAATTTAAAATTTTATGAGTTTATATATTCATGGGTTTTACATATTAAAAATGAGAGAGGCTCCTTAATTTTTAAAGTATGGTGATTAATGGGTTGAAATATATAAGAGCATATATGATGTTTGTTTGTTCTTCCCACTCATTGTTGTGATCATCGTATCAAAGAAGTCAACACTGTACTAGCGGTATATACCATACTAACAATTAAGCCAATATCAATACTCCTCTTAAATGTACTCGATATAACACAGGGCTATATAGTTCCTATACCAACTGTACTAAGGATTTTTCAAATGTTTTGGTTGATATTGATGTTTTGGCCAATGCAATTAAAAAATATTTAAAAAGTTAAAAACTTATTATTTAAGCTAATGCATTGGGTTAATGTACTTAGGCCAATATTTAGACTCATAAAATATGTTGATTTTAAATTATATGTTTATAAACATGAAAATAAATAAATACATGCATATAGAAATAAATAAACACAAACATATAGACCCACATGTGAGTATATATATGTGAGTCTCTATACATATGAGTCTCAGAACGGTACACCGGTATCAACCAATACTAAATCATTTCATTCCATTGGCCACATTGAAACAACCTCCGATATGAAATTGAATCCCTTGCATTGTATTTTGCGAGAATAATGCTCGAAAAACACAAAGCACCAGTGAAGAAATAGTGTGAGAGACAAAATTTGTCTTAAGGAGATAATGTTAAACATTAGCCTTAATTAATCCGTTCTATGAGTATATTTAGCTTTTTGAGAAGAAATCTATGAGTATATTTAATTAATCTTTATTCTTTTTGCATTATACATTGCAGTTTTGTTCGGTTTGTTGTTCATGTTTACAGAATCATAAAAGTAAATTATTTTGGCAATATTTCTTACAATCTTAATTCTTAAGACATATTTCCTTTCTTGAAATTATTTTTGTGACTTTTGTGATAGAATTATATTTATTGTTTAAAATTTTGAATAATAATGATATATATATATATATTGTAGGGTCACAAATTGTTGGTCCAGGCCCAAAATTTGGTTTGGACTAAGATTCAGTGAGCCCAAGACAATGAATTTGTAGAGAGTGGGTCGAAGAGCTAGGTTTGGTTGATTTGTACTAACGGCTAGGAAATATTTCGATAATAAACAAGAGTGGACATCACATAAGGCTTAATTAAAGGGTTGTCCAAGGAGACCGAATATGACTAAATGCAGTGGTTATGAACCTTGATACAACACTTGGAGTTATAGTAATTCTCTCTTCCCTTTTTCTTCCTCCTTTTCTCCGATCTCCCCTTTTTGGGAGATCTTTTACATTTATATAGGCCTTTTCAGACTATCTCGACCTTACACTTGTTACCATCAAGATTCTTACTTGAGTGCATGTCCCATCAAGCTTCTCCTTCTATCATCTTTGAGTGGTGGTAGCTGAAAATCGTATTGTTTAGGGGTCTTCTCCCCATAAATACGGCCAGAAAAGTTGCTGTAGCGCATTTAATGCAGTGGTAGTAGCTTTTACCTGAGATATTTTTATGTTATCATCGCCTCTGCACATACCTGAAGCTCGTCCTTATCGTCTGAACAGTTATGTAAACCATCCGAGAACTTGCTTGAACGACATTCATCCTGTCCGAGGAGATCAACCTCCTCGAACCATAACCCTTCCCCTAATCCTTGTGTGGCCCTCTATTCCGGAGTGTCTTCCAACTATTTGTGCCTTCTCGGACGGATCCACGCATATGGCCTAAGGCCCATCATACAAGTTTGGGCTCTTATCCCCACAATAGCCCCTCAAAATTTTTTTTTTTTTTTTTTTTTTTTTGCATTCGAGGAGAAAAAATGGGATTTTGACGCTTTCGAAGTGGGGGTATTGATGTAAAAGTGCCTCAGTTCGCGCGTGTGGGAGCGTAGCTTTAGGCGCCTCATTATTGCTACTGACGCTTCAGTGTTCGCAAAGTGCCATTAATTGCTCCAGGCGGCGCTCTGCCCCTTTGCATCCAACGGTGATGGCTTGATCCAGCGGCTGGTATTTTTCCACAGGATTTGGGCGGGATAACTCCCTCCCACTTTTCGCCTTCTATATAAGGTCTTTGGGGAACTAAATTTTTGTTTATCTTGCAAATCCTCAGGCATTCCAGTGATCTTTAGCACTTCACCACACAAAGCATCCTAAGTTATTAGGCCTCTTTTAGTCGTTTTTCCAGTAATCTCCGTGATTTTTCCCTAAATACTTTCAGGGGTCGTAGCACACCTTGGTTTGTGTAAGTTTCAACTTACTTAAGCCCCTCTTTTCTCCTCGGCCAATCTTCCCGGCCCTCAAATTTTCATTATTTCAATCGTTAATTTTAGGCGCTCCCCTTTAGTCTGTAAAAGATGGGTAGGTTTACGCATTTAGTAGATTCCCCTGCCAAAATAGAGGCCTTCAAGGCGAAATATCACATACCCTAGGGGGTCAACCTCCGTTACTGTCCTACAGAAGGAATAAGAACTGACAGGGAAGAGGGAGAGGTTGTTATCCCCATGATAGCTTTTATAGAGGGGGGAATGACCCTCCCAATGGGTATAGTGACCAGAGATTACCTTTTAATCATAGGATATGCCCCCACCAATGCGCACCCAATCTACTTAGGATTTTGGGTAGTGTTGATGCTCTGAATGAGCACCTGGGTCTGCGGCTCACATGGCATGATGTGGTGCACATGTATGAGTGCCACTCCCAAAAAAGCGCCGGGTACTATCTCAAATCCCGCTCGGACATGGTAAGGATGATTTCATATCTACCCAAGTCAAATAAGGGCATGAAAGATGATTATCTTATAACTTTAGGAGTGTGGCACAATGGCGTCCATTGTCCCGTCCGAGCAGAAAAGCCAGGTGGGATACCCTAGGATTAGGTTCCCTAGCAATAGACTTGAACTCGATCCTTCAACCCCGTCTTGTTTCCTTTCTTTTCAGTCTTTTAAGGTTATGGCTTTCAGTTGTTTAACTGACTTTTCCTTCGGCTGTGTTTGCAGATAGAAGGTACATAGCCCCCCGGCTGAGCTTGACCAACATTCAGGCTCTTAACTACCTGTTGCGATCCGAGATCTTTATCAGCGAGGACAGGCAATTGAGGGCGGTACACCTAATAGTAGACTTTACGCCCATCTCAGACGCATTTTTGGACGTTGGCCACGCCATAAGAGTAGGGGATCGCCGGATACATCGGATTGACGTGTCTCGGCCCAATTTTTTGGCACCGGACGATCTTCCGCCAGTACCATTTCTGATCCCAGTGGGTGTTCCCTTGGTCCCCCCAGCCGTTCAACTTCCTCCTGACGCCCTAGTGGTCGGAGAAAGGGTCGCTTCTTCGACCTCCTCACTAGAAAAAGAGATCGATAATTTTTGCCTCGCAGCAGAAGAGGCCGAAGCGGCGCAAGAGATCTCGGGAGCCGAGGAGGAGTCTGACAAGCATTCAGCAATTCAAGCCCTAGCTCTTATTGTTGCCATCCCTGATGACACTTCAGAGGAAGAAGAAGAGATGGTGCTGAACACGGAGAATAAAAGTCTGAGAGAGCTGATGAAGGGTAGAAGGCAGGTCCCAGTGACCAAAGAGGCCGTCAAGGTGCAGCCCTCGACGAACCTCCCGCCCCCTCCTCAGCTTCCAACGGATCTTGGGTTAAAGCCAATTCAAGATCTGAAAAAGAAGAGGCCGAGTGAGGTATTAGAGGAGGGCGAGTTGTGCCCTTCAGAAGGAAATAAGCAACAGAAAGTGTCTAAGAATAAGCGAGGTCAGAGGTCCTCATCTGTGGAGAGCCGCGAAGATACCCACATGGCTGATGTGCGCCAGCCATCGCACATATGGTCCCCCAAGTTGGAGGTGGATGGTGCCCCTATAGCCAGGGATGCTTCAATCCGAAGCTACCAAGAAGGGTAGGCGGGTCATATCGCTGAAGCCTTGGAGCAGCCACTTCTTTTACCAAAGGACATGGATGTTTACAGGCGCTTCAGCCGGCCGGAGCTTTTCCTGTTCCTCAAGAGGGATTTGGCCATGGTAAGTTGCTCGATCAAGCTTTTCAATAGTTACTTATTTTTGTTTTCTCTTTTTTATTTATTTATTTATTTTTTTATGGAGTTTTCTTGTTCTCGCCATGCAGCTTGCCCAACAGGTTTTTGTGGCTGAGGAGTGGGTCCACGATGCCCAGAACAAAACAAAGATGGAGGCAGAGTCTCGTGCCGAGGCCGAGAAAACCTTAGGCAAGCTGAAAGAGGACTACATTAGGCAGTTTGAACAGCTGAAAGAGGCGATCAAGGCCAAAAACAGCGCCGACGCTGGCCTTAAGACAGCTGAGAGGCAGGCCGAAGATCAGCGCAAGCAACTGTACACAACTAGAATCAATTTGGCTACCGAGAGGCAACTTGTGAAGGATCTTCGTGCCGAGCTTCAAGGGGTCAAGGACGCATCTCAGTTGGCCAAGGAAGCGGTTGAGGCGGAGAAGCGAGCGGCGTACAAACTTGGGGTGGATGAGACTCAAGTAGGGCTGACAGAGGAATTCTCTTCAGTGTGCAGAGAATACTACGAGATATCTTGGGACAAAGCCCTTGACGCTGCAAGAGTTCCTCCAGATTTTGACTTAAGGCAACCTGAGAGCGTCTATTATGACCCAGAAATTCGTGAGCTCCCAAGTCTTGACTCCTCTCATCCTGAGCAGGCTCCACTGGTATTCGAGCAGCATATTGTGCCCGAAGCCCTTCCTCTTACTCTTCCAAACGAACCTAAAGATCTTACAGAGTCTAAGGACCAAGCCCCTGATGCTGCTGTCTCCCAGCCAAGTCAAACTATTGACCCCTCGGGGTCTAAAACGAAGACTTAGACGTCAGGCTCTCTTTTGTAATAAATTTTTTTTTTTAACAGTTGTAATATACTCTTTCTTCAGTTAATAGATGTACTTTTTGCCTCCTCTTGTTTTTTTTTTTTTTTTCGGTTTTCTTTGTTAACAACAATACCTTGTTAATGACCCCGATAACTTAATTTCACATTGACAACAATTAGGTCATATAATAATTGATAAATCACTTCAATTGAAGTTTAAACACTTAGGAAAAATGCTGTGGAGTGCTAACTAACTCAAATCATCTGGTCCGAGGACTACAGACATGATAAAGTTTAAGTTTAAACACTTAGGAAAAATGTCGTGAAATGCTAACTAACTTAAATCATATGGTCCGAGGACTACAGGCATGATAGAGTTTAAGCTTAAACACTTAGGAAAAATATCGTGGAGTGCTAACTAACTCAATTCATCTGGTCCGAGGACTACATGCATGATAGAGTTTAAGTTTAAACACTTAGGAAAAATGTCGTGGAGTGCTAACTAACTCAAATTATCTGGTCCGAGGACTACAGGCATGATAGAATTTAAGTTTAAACACTTGGGAAAAATACTCCAGTAGTCGTATAAAGGTTCTGTACACTAGATGTATATATATCGACTAATAATAATACCTTTTCAAGTTGTTTACATTCCACGGTCATGGTATTACATGCTCGTCCAGGTCTTCTAGAAAGTAGGCCCCAACGCCAACTACTGCGGTAATGCGGTACGGCCCTTCCCAATTAGGTCCTAATTTTCCCCATGTTGGGTTCCTTGCAGCTCCCAAGACTTTTCTCAATACTAAATCACCAGGGGCTAGTGGTCTCAGTTTAACGTTGGCGTCATAGCCCCGCTTGAGCTTGTGTTTGTAATATGCCAATTGGACCATTGCATTCTCCCTTTTTTCCTCAATCAAGTCCAAGTTTTTCTCCATCAAGTCGTTGTTCTTGTTCGGATTGAATAGGCTAGTCCTCAAGGTTGGGAGGCCAGTTTCTAAAGGAATGACAGCCTCAGCACCATAAGCCATCGAGAATGGGGTTTCCCCAGTAGACCTACGAGGGGTGGTTCGATATGTCCAAAGGACATGCGGCAGCTCCTCCACCCATTTGCCCTTTGCATCGTCTAGCCTTCTCTTTAGTCCATTCACTATGACCTTGTTAATGGCCTCCGCCTGTCCATTTCATTGGGGGTAGGCAAGGGTAGAGTATCTGTTTGTGATCCCTAGCTCGGTGTAGTATCTTCTGAACGCTTTACTGTCGAACTGAAGGCCATTGTCCGAAATGAGGGTGTTTGGGACCCCGAATCGCGTAACAATGTTCTTCCAAACAAATCTTTTGACATCAACATCTCTGATGTTTGCTAGGGGCTCAGCTTCTACCCATTTGGTGAAGTAATCCATGCCGACTAAAAGATACCTCTTGTTTCCTGCTGCTTTGGGGAAAGGACCCATGATGTCCAAGCCCCATTGGGCAAATGGCCATGGGCTTGACAGTGAATTAAGGACCCCCCAGACTGGTGTATGTTCAGCCGCAAACCGCTGGCATTGATCGTATTTTTTCACATATTTTAAGGCTTCTTTCTGCATATTCAGCCACCAGTATCCTTGAGTGATAGCACGGTGTGCTAAGGATCTATCACCAGTATGGCTTCCGCAGATTCCCTCGTGGAGCTCCTTAAGGAGCATCTCAGTTGCTTCGGGATGTACACACAGCAAGTATGGTCCTAAGAAAGACTGTTTATACAATTTCTGTTCCCCGGATAACCAGAACCGTGCGGCCTTCCTTCGTATCTTGTCAGTTTCGGACTTTTCTTCAGGCAACGTGTCTTCTTTCAAGAACAGCGGCACGGGGTCCTATTCTAGCCTGATGGACCTGAACTGCCTCTTCTTGTGGCCCACTTGGTCCGCACAAGTGTTCTACAAGAATAACCCGGGGAAGGCATTGATTCGAGGAGGTCGCCAGGGTGGCTAGGGAGTCAGCATGGGAGTTGCCGTTTCTAGAAATGTGTAGCAAATCAAAAGATTCAAACTCTGACTGTAGACGTTTAACTTGGCCCAAGTACTCTTGCATTCTTTCATCTTTTGCCATGAATTTCTCGGATACTTGTTCGACGACTAGTCTTAAGTCCGAGAACACTTCTACGGATCTTCCTCCCATTCTTTGAACCATTGCCATTCCCATCAGAAGAGCTTCATATTCTGCCTCATTATTGGTGGCCGTGAAACTTAGTCTTAGTGACTTTTCAATGATGATATTCTCTGGAGATATTAACACTAACCCCACTCCAGATCCTTTCGGATTTACTGTGCCGTCTACATATACTCTCCAAGTTTGGTGACCTTGTTGGGAAATTATGCCAACCGATTTTCCATCCATGTTGTGTGTTGGATTCAATTCTTCTAATAGAGGTTCAGTGAACTCAGCCACCAGGTTCGCGAGTACTTGACCCTTTATGGAGGTGCGAGACATGTACTTGATGTCAAAAGCCCCTAGAATGGTCCCCCATTTAGCTATTCTCACTGTGTAGTCAACACTTTGGAGTATTGCCTTAAGTGGGAGCTGGGTGAGGACGACAACCATATATGCTTGGAAATAATGGGGCAGTTTGCGTGAACCAAGCACTATCGCTAAGATGGCCTTCTCCAATGGCAGATAATGAATCTCGGCCTCGTGTAGCGATTTGCTCAGATAATAAACAGGCTTTTGTACACCATTATTAACTCGTATCAACACCAGACTCACGGCATGGGAGGCCACGACGATATAGGCAAAAAGGATTTCATCCTTTTCAGGACTGGACATGATGGGAGGCCGAGAAAGGTAATCTTTAAGTTGCTAGAAAGCCGAGGCGCACTCCTCGGTCCATTCAAACCCCTTTCACTTATTTAACAGCTGGAAGAATGGCCGGTATCTATCCGTCGACCTAGAAATGAAACGATTCAAGGCCGCAGTCATTCCGGTTAATTTCTGAACTTCCTTGGGATTCCGAGGAGGCTGTAAGTTGTTAATTGCTTTGATCTGGTCGGGATTCACCTCAATTCCCCTATGAGTGACCATGTAGCCCAAGAACTTGCCCGATCCCACACCAAATGAGCATTTGGATGCGTTCAAGTGGAACTTGTGTCTCCTAAGGATCTCAAGTACGTCTCTAAGATCCTCAATATGTTCATTTATGACCTTGCTTTTTACCACCATGACATCAATATAAATTTCCATGCTCTTTCCCAACTGTGGCTCAAACATCCTAATCACCATCCTTTGGTAGGTAGCTCCTGCGTTCTTCAGACTGAACGACATCACCTTATAGTGGTAATTCCCAATGAGGGTGACAAAAGAAATCTTTTCCTGGTCATCCAAGGCCAATGGTATTTGATGATACCCTTGAAATGCGTCTAGGAAACTCATCCTAGGATGACTAATGACAGCATCAACCAGCTGATTGATTTTTGGCATGGGGAACGGATCTTTCGGACAAGCTTTATTCAGGTCTGTGAAGTCTATGCACACTCGCCATTTTCTGCTTTTCTTCTTCACCACCACAATGTTAGCCAACCATTCAGGGTAAAATACTTCCTTGATCGCTCCGACCCGTTTGAGTTTCATCACCTTCTCTCGGACAACATCTGCGTGTTCTTTGGACGGTCGTTGGAGCAGTTGCTTTTTAGCGACGATGGCAGGGTTAACGTTCAGGTGGTGGCAAATGAACTCTGGGCTTACTTCCGGGGCCTCAGCTGAATCCCACGCAAATACGTCAATGTTAGTTCTGAGGAATTCTACCAGCTCTTCCTTCTCTTGAGGAGGCAGCTGGGATCCGATTTGAAAGAACCTCTCTGGATCGTCATCAATAATGACCTTTGTCAAGATTTCACATTCTGCTTCCTTGGCTAATTCCTTGGCATTCGGCACCGGGGATTTTAACTGCTATAAGTCCCTTCCATTATGGGCTGAGGATTCGGCTTCAGGTTTATGCCGGATCGCTGCTACCAAACATTGCCTGGCCATCGATTAGTCTCC
The DNA here is from genome assembly GCA_023736055.1 of Quercus glauca. Taxonomy (NCBI): domain Eukaryota; kingdom Viridiplantae; phylum Streptophyta; class Magnoliopsida; order Fagales; family Fagaceae; genus Quercus; species Quercus glauca. The sequence goes on from CM043324.1 coordinate 5,430,252, forward strand.
TAGAATCTCCTTAACCTGTCCCTCGGACGGCTATTTGACCTTCTGATGAAGAGTAGAAGAGATAGCCCCTAATGTGTGGAGCCAAGGCCTGGCCACGATTGCGGTGTAGAGTGGGTAAGCGTCTACCATTATAAAATATACTTCTACTATTTCAGGGCCAGTTTGCACAGGTAGCCTGATTTGACCTTTTGGGATAACCATCTTTCCATCGAAATTGACCAAGGGAGAGCTGTAGGGCGTCAGATCTTCAAGTGTCAAGTTCAGCCCCTTATAAAGGTCTGGGTACATTATTTCTACGCCACTGCCTTGATTCACCATCACTCTCTTCACATCATACCCCCCTATCTTGAGGGTGATCACTAAAGCATCATCATGGGGTTGGATAGTTCCGATTTTGTCCACATCTGAGAAACCCAATACTGGTGAAATTTCCATTCTAGCCCTCTTTGGCTCACTGTTAATATCTTCAGGGGGCAGCCGAGAAACGGATAGTACTCTGGACGGGCAGGACCCAGTTCTACCTGGCGCGGCAAAGATAACATTTATCGTGCCCAAGGGGGGTCTGGAGAAATCATTTCTTTGGGTTCTTGTGTTTGCTTGGCTCCCCTGACCACGGGCATGGTGCAAGAACTGTTTTAACTTGCCCTCCCCAACGAGTTGGTCCAAATGGTCCCACAGACTCCTACAATCCTCCGTGGTATGTCTATAGTCCTGGTGATATTGTCAGTAGGGGTTATGGTTACGCCTTTCAGGATTTCCTACCATTTTGTTCACCCTTTTGAAGAATGGCTCATTCTTGATCTTCTCCAGGACTTGATGCACTGGCTCTCGGAACACGGCGTTGACCGTCTGAAGGCTCGCCGACCCTGGTTGTCCGATCCAATCTCTCTGTGGCCTGTTGTTGCCATGCCGATCCAACCTGAAATCCCTCATCTCCTGAGGGATAACCTTATCCTTTCCTTTACCCTGCTACTGGTCTTCCTCAACTCTTTTATACTTATCAATCCTGTCCATTAACTGGCGTAAACTGGTAACAGGCTTGCCTGTTAGAGATCTTCTTATACCGTGTTCAGTTGGGAGGCCGAGCTTAAAGGAACTGAGGGCTACCTCATCGAAACCACCCTCCATCTCGTTGAACATTTCCCAAAACCTATCCGAATACGATTTCAGAGTTTCACCCTCTTGCATGCTTACGGACAATAGGGAGGCCAAGGACTGAGGAACCCTGCGACACGTGACAAAATGGGACCCGAATGCCTGAGTGAGCTCTTGGAAAGAGCTTATAGAGTCTGCTTTCAGACTATCGAACCATCTCATGGCGACCGGTCCTAAACTAGATGGAAAACCTTGCACATTAAGGCTTCATCTCTGGAATAAACAGCCATCCTCTGGTTGAAATGACTCATGTGTTCCATAGGGTCTGTCCGGCCATTATAAATGGTGAACGTCGGCTGATGGAAATGTCAAGGGAGTCTTGCATTCTCGATGTTACGTGTGAAGGGGGACCTGGAAATCTGTTTCAGGGCCCTACTCATAGCGTCATGCCCTACGCCTAAACGTGGTGGGCTCCGCGCCCGCCGTTGTTGATGACGCTCTTCTTCATAGGTGAAGGGTTCACTGGATGGGGTTTGAGACCTCCGCCTGTACTCAACATCTATTTCATCCTCAAAGGAAAGGTCTGAATCTTCGGAAGCTTTTCTCTTCCTCGCATGGCATAATTCCTTTCTTAACCGATTGATCTCTAGCTGCATGTTCTTGTTGTCATTTGCATGGGAGGAATGGTCTTCCCTACGAGGTTGACTCTGGTCAGTGTGTGTAGTGTGGACACTTCCTTCGCGGTCACCTTTCTGCTCAAGAATGAGGAAAGGGTCACCGCGCTTAGAGCCCCTTGATTCTGCTTGTTGTTGACCTGGTTCAGCCATAGTTAGCTGTTATATCCACTGTCATTCAAGCTTTACCCATAGACGGCACCAATTGTAGGGTCACAAATTGTTGGTCCAGGCCCAAAATTTGGTTTGGACTAAGATTCAGTGAGCCCAAGACAATGAATTTGTAGAGAGTGGGTCGAAGAGCTAGGTTTGGTTGATTTGTACTAACGGCTAGGAAATATTTCAATAATAAACAAGAGTGGACATTACATAAGGCTTAATTAAAGGGTTGTCCAAGGAGATCGAATATGACTAAATGTAGTGGTTATGAACCTTCATATAACACTTGGAGCTACAGTAATTCTCTCTTCCCTTTTTCTTTCTCATTTTCTCCGATCCCCCATTTTTGGGAGATCTTTTACATTTATATAGGCTTTTTTAGATCATCTTGACCTTACACTTGTTATCATCAAGATTCTTACTTGAGTGCATGTCCCATCAAGCTTCTCCTTCTGTCATCTTTGAGTGGTGGTAGCTGAAAATCGTACTGTTCAGGGACCTTCTCCCTATAAATGCGGCCAGAAAAGTTGTTGCAGCGCATTTAATGTGGTAGTAGCAGCTTTTACCTGAGATATTTTTACGTTATCATCACCTCTGCACGTACCTAAAGCTTGTCCTTACTGTCTGGACAGTTACCTAAACCATCTGAGCACTTGCTTGAACGACATTCATCCTGTCCGAGGAGATCAACCTCCTCGGACTATAGCCTTGCCCCTTCTCCTTGTGTGGCCCTCTATTCCGAAACGTCTTCCAACTATTTGTGCCTTCTCGGACGGATCCACACATATGGCCCAAGGCCCATCATACAAGTTTGGGCTCTTATCCCCCCCCCCCCCCCCCCCACACACACACACACACACACACACACACATATATATATATGGTTTAGTGATTGCATTGTAAAATTTTCTAGAAGTTCTTGATTATGTGTTCGTTTGGGTTAGGTATTTGCAAAAGTGTGGTTTAAAAAAAATTAATTAATTTTCGTTTTGAAAAGATGAATTTTAAATTCACAATTAAGCATTTGGTAAAACCTATGAAAAACTGTTGTTTCTACCCATTGAGTGTTTGGATAATATTGGTCTAAAACTATTGTTTCAAGTGCAAATAACCAAAAGGACTTGATTAATTTTCCTTGTAGACAGTCCTAACCGATTTTACAAGCATCAAATTCAAGTCACCCTTTCCTCAAAAAAATTCAAGTCACCCTTTCTTTACGAGTCAGTGAATGCATACAAAAGGTTAGTGAGATCACTTGAATGAAATAGGTTAACGAATTGTTCTTATATCCTTGCATCAAAACTTGTTCTGGTCCCATTAAATTATGTGTTATCACCAAGCAGGGACGGATCCAAGATTTCAAGCTGGGGGGCTGGAGATAAGCGAAAAAAAAATTTTCAAATACGCATCCATATGGTATTAATAAACTATCAACCAAGACAAATATCCAAAAATCATTGTTTCTTAATATATTAAGATACAATCATCTACCAATAAAAACAAAAGACACGAAACACTATTGTTTCTTTATACAATCATCTATGAAAATGGAACTCGACGCTCTTTCAAATCTTCAAAATCATCTACGATTGATTTTTTCATGATCTACAAATAAAATAAGAATCATATAAGAATCACCGTTATTTTCTTAAATTTTTGTGACAATTTTGTATAATATATGATTTGTTTTTTTCTTTTTGTGTTTGGTTTGCCTTTATTTATGTCTTTGTGTTGTCTCCATCTTTTTGACACTGACCCACTAACATAACGAATCCTACAACTGACACTATAAATTCATTCCGCTTTCTGCACTGCTAACAAAAACTTTTCTTAACTTTACCTTTTTTTTTTTTCCTGTCACTTGCCTGTTGCCTAACTCCACTTGTCCCTATTATGCCCAACTACCAGTCAACAGAGAAAAAACTAATCTCTACAAACTCTACTCTCTGTCTCTCTTTCTCTATCTCTCTTGTCTATATAAATAAGAGAGAGAGTCACAAACACAGAGTGACAGAGTCACAAAGCCAAAAAGCCAAAAAAAAAAAAAAAAAAAAACACCATAGGCAGCGCAGATTCAATTCACAATCTCCAACATCAGTTCAATTCATCACTCATCAATAAAAACACAAACATGAAACATCACAAGTCCATAAGGCACAAGCACAGTTTCTGTGAATCTCAGATTCTCATATCACAAACATTTTATTAGGTTTTGAAGGAAAAGATAAGAGTAAATACCTATGAGCAACGAAGCTTGGCTGGCCAGATCTAGCAACCGGTGGTGACAGCAAGTGGGTCTCGCGTAGGCGGCGGCAAGTGCGTCTTGACTCTTGCGTGGGTTTCGCCGTCGTGGGTACTAGGTAGCAAGATCAAGATGGGTCTCGCAAGCGTCACGGCGTCACGAACTCACGGTGACACGGTGTGGGCGTGGATGAGTAGGTCTCTTTGAGTACTATGTCTCGCCTCTCTATCCTCTGTCTTGCCTCTCACTTTCCTTTCTTTTTTTTTTTCTTTTTTTTTTCCTTTTCTCCTTCATTTTTTTGCTTTCTCCGTTTGGTTTTGGACTGCTGAGAGATGAGTGTTTTTTTTTTTAATAGATTTACATGGGTCATGGGCTCCTGGACTGGCCGGATGATGGGCTAGGGGGGGTTCATGATTTTTGGGAGGGGGGCCCGAGTTAAAAACTAAGGGGGGCCCAAGCCCTTTTTTTTTTTTTTTGAAAATTTTACCTGCTCAAAAAATTTTTTTTGGGCCCAGGGGGGGCTCGGGCCCCCTTTGGGCTCAACGTGGGTTCATCCCTGTCACCAAGCCCACAAATTTTTTCGCCTTTTCATTGAGTGAAGGCCACAAGTAAATTGGTAAAAATAAACAATATAGATAATGACTAATCACACAACAACATGAAAATCCGTTTTGAAAAAAATTTATGAAAATTAAAATATATGATCAAAAACCTCAACCTAGAAATCTATATTGCTTAAACTTTTTTCAATACGTTTTGGTTAAAAATTTTATTGAAAAATTAAAATATATGTTTGTTGTTCATGTTTACTAAATCACAAAAGAAAATTATTTATGCAATGGTGATGATGTGACCCGAAAGAATAAAAGAGATGCGAGTACAAAGGAATATGTGAGAAAATCAAATCTACAATTTGAGAAGTTTAAAATTAAATCATGAACTTTAAAAGGGTTTAAAATTAAATCTTATAGTTTTGTTAATTTCAAATTGAACCATGAAATTTTATAGAATAAATTACACCAGTCTCGTTTGAGATTTCATAAAATGACACTCCTTCCAAACATTTCAAGAAATGATACTTCCACCCTTGAGCTTTTTATAAATGCTTTTGACAAATGCATACCCTCTCACACCTCACTTTCCTAAAGAAATATTCCACTTTTTTAAGTAGTATAGTTTGAGAATGCATGAACTTATCTATTGCATTTATACAAATCTCAATAGATGAAATGTCATTTCCTAACTTTTTTTTTGGAGGGGGGGGGGGGGGGGGGGGGGGTTATTTCATAAAACTTCAAACAAGGTTATTGTAATTTGACTAATTTTAAATTGTATCAATTTAAGCCATTCAATTGAACCAAAAAAATCAAACCTTGATTTCAAACCCAAAAAAATAAAATAATCTAACATTTAAATTGATTAAATTTTAAAAAAATATTGGATCTAATTTGAAACTAGCAAACTATTATGTATGTTTGGGAACAAAGTTTTTTTTTTTTAAACATTTTTTATGAATAATATTTTATCTTATATGCTTATGTAAAAAAAAAATTATTTTATTTTTCTTAGGCATAACTATGCTTTAAGTCATGTCCAAGCACACATTGTTAGATAAAATTACCACTAATATATAATGATATAGAAGAAAAAGAGAAAAAAAAATGTTGTAAAGAGAGAAAATATGTGAAGAAAGGAAAAGAAAAGTGAATAACAATGGAAAATAATTTACTTAAAAAAACAAACTATTTATTTTTCTAAAATAGTTAGATAGACATTGTATTTTAGCTTTGATATGTACTTAGTTTTGTTGATAAATAATTCTCAAATAAATAAAATTTATTTTTTATATAAAAACAAAGACTGTTTTTTTAGTTCAATAGTTAGGGTGGAAAGATTTGAACCATTTACATCTTCATGCAAAACACTAGGAAGCGCTAGTTGAGTTATAGTAATCTTGGCAAAAAATAAAGACATTTAAGATGTGATATCTTAAATTGTATGGATTGGATTATGTGAATTTGAGTTTGTTGTGTGGGTATATACTGAGTTCTATATGAGTAATACTTATTAGGTGGATCTTGGATTTATAAATGATTACAAGGAACCCTAATTGCAATTTGACTAGTTCTTTTGGATTATAAACACAAATTTGATTAGCACTTTTCCTTAAATCATTATATAAGACCACCTCTATAATTGTGAAGCTATTTCTCTCTTTTCTCATTTATCTTCATTATTATTGTCCAAATTGAAATTTCAGTGTATTCAGCAAAAATAAAAAATAAAATAAGCTGAAATTTCGATGTTATTCAGTCCTCTTGAAGGATCACGTCATCAATATCCAGTGGTCCTCCATTCCAACTAATATTCTGCCATGTGCCAAAAGTAATTGACAAAGCATCCTAGTCATTTGAAAAAAAAAATCCATCACCGGTGATGTCCATTGAAGCCTGAAATTTTATTCGAACCTCAGTGACTGAGGCAGATCCAATAATATGAAGTACTCTGTAAAGATTAAAATAAAACTTTTAAGATTTTGTAGAAACTTTAAGATGTCAAAATTATTGGGCAACACATCTATGTGACCAAACTCATCAATGATGCAACTCATAATCTTACCTAGTAGATCTTTATCTTCCCATTGAAAATCTATACCAGTATCAGAAACGCCTCTGTGCTCTTTCTCTTTGGCTGTTAAGTGTGGTTTTACCCATGCTACCCAATCCAAAAATCCCAATTGCTAAAAATCCAACCTTCTGAACAGGTCCTTCTCGGTCATGTCCAGATATGAGAAATCTGAATTGGATCCAGTGCTATCTCTCGTGAATCTTTTGAGCATTGTCGTCTTCTACTTTTCCCTCTTGGATGACTCTGCTCAGGGTGAAGACAACGTTTTTTCAATCAGAATTCAGAACTGCAATGGTTTGCTGTAGGCGAACTGCGAGCAAGTACTTGTTTCTATTTTTCTTAGAGCTGTGCTAGTGCCACTTTACGTACCACAACTTATGCTACAACTCGTTCACGTGGCGAGTCGTGAGTGGTAGAGAAGTGATAATAGGTTCACGTGAGCGAGTTGTGACACAAGTTATGTCACTTTATATGGTACGGGCATTATTCTTTTTCTTAGGTGACTAGGATGCTTAGTAAATTAATTTTGGCACATGGCATAACATTATTGGAATGGTGCACCGCTGAACATTAATGATGTGGTCCTTCAAAAGTACTGAACAATTTCTATCAATCAGCTTCTTCTAGCAACATTAATGATGTGGACCTTCAAAAGTACTGAACAATTTCTATCAATCAGTTTCTTTTAGCAACAAGGAGTGAGTTGAATGACTACAAGACGTTAATCAAAGCAACAAGGAGGGAGGAGGGTCTAATAATAGGAAGGGGAGACCCAACTCAATAATATTATAACCAATAACCCTATCTGGTAGTTGGATTGTAACTTCAATATAAATTTCTTTTGCTCTTTGGTATATTTCTTAAAAATTTTAGAACCACATAAAAAATCACAACTTTTATTAATTATAGATGTTCACGTTACAAATTGTGAGTAAGGTAAAAAAAGTGGTAGGTCTACCATATAAGTTTACACAATGTAAAATAAGAATTTTCCTAATTTCAAATCACTTCTGAAATATAACGATTAAATTGTAATTTAGCCAAACACTTTTTCAAATTATTTTCTGTAGGAACTTATCGTCGGTGCTCTAAATTTCTAATATAAATATAACATTCTAGCTAATCTTTCAACGCCACAAATCTGTGACTATAACTGTTGTCAATTTAAAATGGAGCTAAAGGAAGGATTAGAGCCTGCGAGTCCTAATGCACAATACTTCAACAGCTCTGTTCTGTCAGTATCTATTATTGGTGTCATGCAAAGTGAGGTACCAATTGAAACCAACGAAGCGCGTACCATATCATTGCTCAATGATGTGTTCCTGCCCATCAATACACGCTTCTCCTCCATCATGGTGATGTTATCTACTTTTCTCAATATTGTTTTTCTTGGAAAATAATATGATTCTGTCTTCTTTTTCCTCTTTTATGAAATACACAAACATAAATGCATGGAAGGTTAAATGGGTATTCAGATGCTGCTTTTTAAGGTTCTTACATTAATCCCTTTAAAACTGGCACTAAGTAGTGAGAATTTGTGAACTGGTTAAGGATAGAAAAGGTGAGAAACAATGGAAAAGGGTTGAGGTGAAGCTTGAAGAGCACGTTAATTTTCCTATTTTCCCTACTGGCTTGTTACCCACATCATATGATGAATATCTTGAAGATTATATATCAAACATTGCAATGGAGCATTTTTCACAAAACAAACCACTATGGGAAATTCACATGGTTAAATATCCAACAAGCAATGCAGCTGGCACTATCATATTCAAGCTTCACCATGCGCTTGGTGATGGCTACTCTCTCATGGCTGCAATTCTTTCTTGTCTTCAAAGGGCTGATAATCATTCTCTTCCCCTAACATTTCCTTCACACCAACGCTCCGAGCCAGAAAGTGGCAGAGTAAGTGTTTGTGGAAGAGTGTCTCAATTTTGTTCCTTCATCTTTAACTCTGTATCTGATTTTGGTTGGAGCATGTTAAAGAGTACATTGGTCGAAGATGATCAAACACCGATAAGGTCTGGGGCTGAAGGAGTCGAATATCAGCCAATCACGGTATCAAACATGATATTCTCTATGGATTGTATCAAACACATTAAGGCCAAGCTTGGAGTGGTATGATCAGCATATTTTATTACAAATTAGCTAATGATTTCAATTTCATATCGTTTTTCTGGTAACTAATGACCTAATATGCCTATTAAATGTCATCATAGGATGAAAGCATTTTTGCTAAAACATCATTGATATGTTTGTTGAATGTATTCTATATATACTTTTCATCTGAAATTTTATTTAATATTTAAATAATTAAAAAACTTTCTCTATTTACTAATGACGTGTGCATATCTCTATATATTAAGAGGATTTAGAAAGTTAAGTATTACTTTTTTGACTTTCAAAAATATCTTTAATTTAATTAATTTATCATTATTCTTAAAACATAAGCAATGAGATTAAAACTGTAAATAGACAAAATTAAAGGATTTGATTTACCTCCAGTACTTTTTAAAAATGAGTCTCCTTTTGTTTTAATAAGAGACTGCTACATCATCCATTAACTAAATAAAATATGAAAATTAAAACTCACTACCACTTGTTATTATATATTTAAAACAAAATAATATGTCCAGTTAAAAAAGTACTAAAAGTAAACCAAACCCAAAATTAAAAATAAAAAACTTACAGAGTAAAAACTCCCCACTAAATAACTACCCCAAATTCCTAAAAAAAAGCTACCCCATGTTCCATAAAAAAAAATAAACATAAAAAAACTACCCCACACTCCTATCAAAAAAAAAAAACCCCTACCCCATGTCCTATAAAAAGGACCCTATGCTTCTATAAAAAATAACAACTATCTCACATTCTATAAAAAGAAAACTACCCGCATCACTTCAAAATAAATAAATAACTTCCTAAAAAAACTTCCTATTTCATTTGTTCCTCTCTTCCCTTTCTCAACATAGTGGAATGCATAAGGAAAAATTTTAATAACATTAAATCCCTCAAACTAAAAACTCACAATATTTCTTCAATTTCTTCTTTATTCTTTTATCCTATTTCCAATTGACACTATCTTGTTCTGCACTCTCTGTTTAATATATTGAATTCTTCTCAATGGTCAAACGTTTTTCTCAAATTTGGTAAGCCTATAAACAAAATTTATATACTACGTTCGCATTTGAATTATATTATATATCGTACTTTATCAACTACACATATTGTGAATTGGTAACTCTATGACATTCTGTGATGTGTGAACTATATGAAAAGTATTATAGAAAATTTGGTTATACATGGAAAATTATGACACTAAACCAAAAAAAAAAAAAAACCTCACACGCGTGTGATGAGACTAGTATATAAGTATAAAAGAAATGTTTATTTAAATTTGTCAACATGATAATAATATGGATAAACTAGCTTTTTTTTAATTTTATTCCTTTAGTTAAAAACAAATCACATATATGATTATTTTAAGGGAAAAAAATCACATATGTGATTTATTACATGATATGTGATAAATTACATATAAAACATGAGTCTCGGCCTTTGTCTCTCCACTCCACATGAACTTTATACTTATAAAGTGATTATCATACTAAAGGTGCGTAGTGGTTTACATGTAACTTAATAACTAAACATTTGTATGAATATAAATGAATAGGTAAAAAAATTTAATCGTAATTCTTATTTTTGCGTATAAAGATTTGAAAGAAAAAAAATTAACCAAATAGCTCATAAACAATTCAAACTTATTCAAGAATTACCAAATCTTAATAAAGCTTAAATTGCTAATATTGAACTCACCTTAAACTATTTTGATACTTTTGATAACTTCTCTTTTTCCTTTTATTAAAGAATTTGATGTCCTGCCCATCTTGTGAGTTGTGACCCATTGGTCTGTTTTTTTAATTTGACTGGATCGGTACCCATCTCTAGTCATCCACTCACCGTGGCCCAAGGTTTAGAAAGAGATTATTTCGGCCCCCTAGCTTATTCTCATTTGTTGGTCCAAAAACAATAGTACTCTTTCATTAAATAAAATCCCCTTATTGTCCACCCTAATAAATTATAGTCAAGGCAAATGAGTCAGGTTAATTAGATTCAGGTCAAAACAGGTTATCCTCAATGGGTTGTAAGTGGGTTGGGTTGACCCTTGTTTTTTTCATAAAAAAAATAAATAAATGAATTAAAATAAGAAAACACTTAAAAAAACATTTAAAAATAAAATGATTCTTGAATTTAAACAATTCGAAGTTCACCATTAAGAAATGATATCATGATGTCATCACCATAAAAAATTAAACTAAAAAATTAATTTCATGATGCATCTCTCATTACTAATAAATGATGTCTCATTAGCCTTCAAGGTCTTTATACTTTATTTCTTAGGTGTCCGCAGATTGGTGTCAACCTTGTGATCATTTGCATCATTAGGCGCAAAAGTTTGATATTACTTTTTTCCCTTATGAATTTAGTTGACTCAAAAAAAAAAAAAAAAAACTTATGCGGATATCATTTTGTATATATATCGTGCAAATTTATTATTCTTGATCTTCATATAGTTTGTTGAAATATTTATAGACTTAGTTTTTTAATGTAATTATTTTTTTGTGATACAATGAATTTTGTTAATTTTTATTATATTTTTTAATAAGTATGAAGATTAATTTGTTATAAAAATCTATAGAAAATGCACAATTAATTTTCAAAATTATAGTAAAATTATTGTTTGACCAAATTTTATTTTCTCAAGTGTAGACAGTAAATGATGTAATTACTAGAATAATTTTCCTCGGCACCCGGTTGTACATGCAAGAGATTAGCAATAAATCAACTAAATCACATTCCACAGCATTGGTATTGCTCAACACTAGAACAAGTGGCTACAAGTCAATTGAGGAGATGAATAAACCTAACTCAAAGGTGCCATGGGTGAACCAATTCGCCTTCTTGCATGTACCAATGCCAGAGCTTAAGGACCATAAATCTCCAAACCCACTTGACTTTGTTTTGGCAACAAGCAAGATAATCAAGAAGAAGAAAAGTTCGTTGGGTGTTTATCTCACAGGTAGGGTTTTGGAGATTGTGAACAAACTTAGAGGTCCTGAGGTATATCATGATCTTATTCATCACCAATAATTCACTATTTCTACCTTCAATCATTTGAAAATTTTCAAAAAAATTATGTTGGTTTTTTTTTTCTTTTCTCTTTAAAAAAAAAAAAAAAAAAAAACCTACTTATATATATATATTGAGCAACAGAATTCTTGGCATACTTAGTTTAATAGTTAATAGTTAATACTTGCTGCTAATAACATTTAATATTAATATCATACTTTTCTATCACATTTCTAAAAATGTCAATTAGTTTTTCTTTTCTTGAATAAAAATGGGTAGAAAAGGGTGGGAGGGGTGGAAGGGGATTGTATTCGGTATATAGTATATACCTTATAAGCAAGCCACATAATCTTGGATTGGTGCCTCTATTTTGATATCCAAAAGTTATTTAATTTTTTTGAAGCAATTTCTTCACATTGCAAAGCCGCCTAATATAATCAATATTAGGGTAATTACAATTTATCACCATGAATTTTCAGAATATATGATTATATCTTAAAGTATAACTTGTGTTTCGCTTTACACTTTATCATTAATTAATTAGGCTATTAGCTTGAATTGATAAATATGTCAGGTGCAACTCCTGTAACTTCTATATACGTGGCACCACGAGAACAAATCAAATTGACCCACTTTAATCCCTTCAAAACAAAAGTTATGTGGCAAAATAAGAGTTAAATTTGTTAAATAATTTTATTTTAAAGGATTAAAGAGCGGAAATTTGGTATGTTCATGTGATGTCATGTATGCAGAGTTCACGTGAGTCGCACTTGACATGTTTTTCGGTCTAATTTAATAGTACAATAGACGATAGGGTTCAAATTTAACCATTTAGGATGGTAATCATGCATTTTGAAAGTTTAGAGTTATAAATGTAAATAGGGGTATAGTTTATATTAGTAAAGTGTAATTTTGTTTTAATGTTATACACTTTTTGTCTTTAAAATATTTCAAAAAAAATCATATATACATATAGACAAAATTAAGAGAAAATCCAATTAGAATTTCAATTAGAACTTAATTTTGTGTCATGTGTCTCATTTAAACTTTTTAATTTTTATGTCAAGTAAGTTAATTATTTAGTGTAGAATACAATAAGTTCAATATAAATGAACTTTAAGAAACTCAATCACATATCTAAAATTAGAAAAAGAGAGAATTTGAAAAATTATGCTTTCCAATTTCATTTGTTTGTCTAGTTAAAAATAATTCAAATTAATCAACTTTTTACATAATATTATAAACAACCGTTATTTATATATATGTGTGTGTGTGGTGTGTGTGAAAAAGTGTTTTTTTTTAATCATACATTACATATACAAGATTCTAAAGTTGTAGATTTTTTTTTTTTTTTTTTTTTTTATACAAGATAAAAATTCTACACTAGTCTAATCTAAGTGTATATGTGAAGTGACTATTGCACCAAGAGTATGCGGTGGTAGTTAAATTTATCTTTGAATACATACTATATAAGATCTTTTCGGCATTCTTGTACTACTACAGGCAACCGCTAGATTCGTCCATGAGACACTAAGGAACTCCAGTTTGTCAATTTTGAATGTGATCCGGCCAATGGAACAGGTGTCTTTGGATAATCATCCGATTAAAGGTCTATACTTCATGGTGTTAGGTGTACCTCAGGTAAAAATGTAAAATTAAAATTGTTATTATATAGAGAAATGTTATTTCTATAATATTTTCACAATAAATTTTAAGTGGTGTGTTACTATTAGTTGTTATGGGTGAGAAAAAAAAAATTTAAGTTGTAGATTTAAATTAGAACTAATAACAACTTACCATTTATAATTTTTTGTAAAAATATTATGGAGATAGCACTCCTCTATTATATATACCACCTAATTTGCCTTAAACAAATAAATATCTTTTATAAAGATTTTTCGATAAAAATAAAATTCCAAATTTCACCTTCTTGTAGTTTTTTTTTTTTAAATAATCCATCTCGTAGATATCGAAGTATAGATGTGACATGTTTGCCACATAAAACAGAGAGAGCATGTGCTTTTCTTTTTCTTTTTTCAAGTCATAAAAATGATTCTGTTTTTCGAAGTCACAGAATGATATTTGTAACTTTCTTTTTGGTAAAATATTTGTAACTTTCTACTTATTACAAGCAATCACATAATGTATTCTTACACTTTATTCTCAGATCTTTGGTGTTCATTTTTTTTTTTTTTTTTGGTCTTTACAGCGGAAAGTATAGAACAAATTAACAAGCATGATTTATGATTTAATGTGAAAAAATTACTCAAATTCAATCACCTTTACGAATAATTTTAGAACACCTTGCTTTCAATTAGGTTCATCATATTTTATGACCCACTGTAACATGTTCTTTTATTTAAAATGGATTTGCAGAACCTTAATATAACAATAGTAAGTTATATGGGAAACTTGAGGATTAGCGCCGCAATGGAGAAAGGATTCTTGGATCCCCAAAGATTCAAGTCATGCGTGGAAAATGCCTTCGAGATAATTCTCAAAGCTGCCGATGATGAAATTCCTATTTAAACAAAGATGTTTTTTTTTTAATCAACAAATTGAATTGTTCATTCATAATATTGATTTTCTATCGATAAATAAGTCTGTACAATTTATATATGATTGTTCATCTTTTCTTTCATTCTCCATGTAAAACTGTATGTAGGTAGATGGGTTTTATACTTTTAGTTTTAATGCATCCTGCACTATTGGGCTTAATATTTATTATCATGATGCCAAGTCTATTTCTCTTTGATTTATTATTTGGTGTAATATATACATACATATATATATTAAATTGACCTGGATCAAAAGGGACTATATACACCCTCCAATGACATGATGCAACCTCATATTTTTACACATTAAAACAACAAACTTAACAAACACAATCACTCCCTCACAAATATCAAACCAAGAGTGGTTTGGTAATGTAGTAACATTGTCAATTTAAATATTGTGAAAATATGTATGGGTTAAAAAGTTTTGTGAAAATAAGTGTTGTGCTGTTTAAACAACAAAACTTTTTTTTTTTTTTTTTTGAGAAACAACAAAACTAAATAGGCCCCAAATCTTCAGAAATCAAAACCTGAAATAACCGTCATAATCTGGAAGTACCACTGAGAAACCAGACAAAACCGGGTGGTTGTGCTCAATGCCTCACCTGAAAGCACAAACCCAAAGCCCCTCCCTCCGCCTCTGGTTGTCTGCCACTTTCTTCTCCTTAGCCAATGGCAACCAAAACAGTGTTTGATATATAATTCTTCATCAAACCCACTTTCCATTATCTCTGGATTTTTCTTTCTTTTTATATTTTTAGCGTGTTTAAATGTTATTTTAAAATAAAACAAAAATTCTCTAGGATGGGTTAGGTAGATTCGCATGGCTAGTGCGAAAGTGAAACAAAAAGCCATTCTATTTCATTTTTTTCCCTGCTAATGCTTAAGCCATCCTTCTCCTTGTTGATGTTGGCCATTTTTCTAAGTCTCAGTTACTTGGAGTTCCTATTTAGAAATCTCCAACAACTTGCTCTTGCTCACCTAGAAAACTGTTAGGTTCTAAGACTTTAGGATCTAAATGTATTAGAACTTCAATGTGTAATGTTGGCAAACAATGATCAAAACGTTTAGTCTAGATTTAGGCTGCTCAAAGTGTGTTTGTGTAAAGTTGGAATCGAGTAACTACAAGAAATTACTATTCAATTTTTGCAAGGCTCAATCGATTGAAAATTAGACTCAATCGATCGAAGCTTGTGCAGATTGTTTTTCTGTAGAATTTTCCAACTCAGCCCAAACCCGATATGACGTGTAGGGTTTTATGTTTTGCCTTAAGTATAAAAGAAAAAATCCTAGCCATGTTTTAGAGGTTGTTGATATGCTGTGTGTGTGAATCTTTTGTGAGATATAGAGGTGTTTGCCTTCATACATACTTAAGGTTATCAAGAACAAGATTGATGTCGAAAGCTTGGCGATCTCTTCAGTTGCTTTTTCAAAGAGCTTAAAGAAAACACAAGTGGAAGTACTTGCGGTTGCTGTGGATCAAGGAAAGAAGTAGTCCGTAGACTCGGAGCTATCATGTGGTTGTGGTAGTAAGTTTTCTACTCGAGGTAAGCAATAAGATGTTAGTGGTCTAAGTTGCTATTGTAAAACTTCAATTCTTTCATAGTGAATCTATTTTACCTTGAGGATAGCTAAGTTAAATCCTCTTTAGGTTTTTTACTGGTTTGGTTTTCCTGGGTTATCATATCGTTGTGTTTTTTATTTTCCGCATTGTTTACTTGATATGATTTACTTGTGTTAACCTAAATTTGAATAATTTATCTAAGTAATCACTTGGTTAAATAACTAGGTTAAACAACTTGTATTTTAAGGGGCCTAAAAACATACAAAAACACTTAATTTTCTTCTTCTTTTCTTCATATTTTTCCATTCATTCAATATTTTCAGATGATTGGACTAAAATTTGAAAAGCTTGCTTTCATTTGTTTGTTTTTGGGGAGAATTAGTTTATTTTTACTCAATTGAATAATATATTCTCAAGTGCAGACCATAAATGATGTAATTACTGGTATAATCTTCTTTGGCACCCGGTTATATGTGCAAGAGATTAGCCAGAAATCAAGCAAAGCGGATTCCACAGCAATAGTGTTTCTCAGTACAAGGACAGTTAAGGGCTACAAGTCAGTCAAAGAGATGATCAAACCTGAATCCGATACACCATAGGGAAACCAGATCGAACTCTTACATGTATCAATACCAAAGTTTACAAATCTAAAATCCTCAAACCCTCTTGAGTTTGTAAGTACACAAAATAATCAAGAAGAAGAGAAACTCTTCATCTGTATACTTCACTGGTTGCCTATTGTCAATTATGAAGAAACTAAAAGGCCTTGAGGTACATGCACAATTTTACTCTTGACATCTCTAGATTTTTTAAATTAAAAAAGACCCTACATAGTTTAATATGAAGTTGATTGATTTGAAAGTCTAATACTTATTTACCATGAGTAAGGTTTTTAAATTATCGTCTTTCTTTCAAAAAAAAAAAAAAAATTGTAATTGTTTTCCCCCAAAGAAGTCAACACTTTTAAACCTTGAGGATGGTTTATAACTAGTTAAGCAAGCCACATAATTAAATTTAGTGATTCTAACGTTTCATTCAAAATTCATATAAATTTTCTCTTAAAGCGACATAAAAAGTACTTTAAGAAGTTTTGCTTCTTTTGCTCCTTGTTTTTTGGCTTTTGTTTATGTGGGTGCTATAGTTTGAATTCAAATCTTCTGTCCCACTTTTCCTGCTCCACTCTATACTCCACCAATAAATACTTGCCACGTGTTCACTTAATTAATTAAATACTACTATTAATTAATAACTGTAATATTAATAAGTCAATAATGAACACGTGGCAAGTATTTATTGGTGGAGTATAGAGTGGAGCAGGAAAAGTGGGACAGAAGATTTGGACTCCTATAGTTTGCCTCTTTATTAGCTCCTTGGTGGTTTTATTATGAAAGCAACATAAAAGTACATAAAGAAGTTTAAGTTTGCTTCTTTAGCTTCTAGCTTTTTTTTTTTTTTTTTTTGAGAATATCTTTAGATCCTAGCTGGTTGTATCATGAAAGCAACATAAAAAGTACTTAAAAGAAGTTTGCTTCTTTAGCTCCTTGCTGGTTGTACTACGGGCTTCGGTCCTTTCATGGATAGTGTAACGTTTGTCAGTATATGTATCCTTTATCTTAGAGGGGGAAAAGTACTTAAACAAGGAGTAATTATTAGTTAACTTTTTGTCATATAAAGAACAGAGAATGTTTAAAATATATACCAAGCTATTTATATATTTTGAAGAACCATTCTGAATTTTCTTTGCTATGGGCAATGGGCATGCGGTGGTGGCAGGCAGCATCTAAATACATCCATAGAGCATAAAATTACTCGAGCATGTCGATCTCAAATATGATAGGGCCAATGGAACGAATGGCTCTGGTTAAACATCCAGTTAACGGCTTATACTTTATGACCGTTAAAGTAGCTCAGGTATATAAAAGTTCTCATAAATTAGCTACATTCGGGTTTTCAAAGTTAGCTACCATCTTATCACAGTGCTTTGTTTATTACTTTTTTGTTAGGACATTTGTGATTCACTTGATAGGAATATATGTCACTATTTTATGTAATTGGCTAATCCTTTAACAAAATGCGCTTTACTTGTATTTGGGTAGATCTAAGATGTGTTTAATACTTCAAAGAACAAGAGTTCAAGTCTAGTATTAAAGTCATGCAAATCTGTCAAAGAAACAAGTGAATAAGTGCTAATTCATTAAAGCTCAACAGCTAGGCATCTGTCGAGGTTTATGAAAAACAGAATTTCAGTTCTATTTTGACTCCAATCCATGATTATGTGTTTGGGTTTTCTTTTCTCACAACCCTAGATATATAAAAGGATTATTTTAAATGCCATCAAAGTGGACACAAGTTGCACAAGTGTTGAGCAAAGTTTGTTCAAGCAAATTGTGACTGGAGACAGAATTTGCTCTAGTTCATCTTTCTTGTGAAGAAGTTGCTATGTTTGTGCACCGTAGGGTTTTATGACCAAGCATCTTCTTGATCTTCATCATGTGATGAACTGAAAAACTTTGCAGCCAACAACCTTCTCTAGTTGGTGATTGAAGTCGCGTACTGGGATCCGCGCAATTAGTTAGTCACGTACTAGGAGCCGTGCATTACAAAGAGAGGTTGTCACTACAGAACAAGTCCAATTAGGTATTGGGGTAAAGGTTTAACTGTAGGTTGTATAAGGTATTAGGATTCTTTTACTTGTAATCGTTTGTTGTGATAATATTGAATTTTCAGGAGTAATGACCTTAAAATCACTCAGAGGGGTTTTTGCCGTGTAGGTTTTCCCCATTCGTAAACAAATCACCATGTCAATTTATTTTCCGCTGCACTTAGTTTAACTGGTGATTTGTTTGTGCTACCACGCATTTGCATGTTAATTTGATTAATTAATTAACTTGGCTAATTAATCAATAAATTCATCACAAGGGGTCAATACATTTCTGGCCTATCAAATGGTATCAGAGCAGGCACACTCTGATTAGGTTTTAATATTTGTTGTGTGATCCATTGACCCCTGTTTGTCATGGATAAAGGACAATCTCTTATTATACCTCCTTTATTTGATGGAACTAACTATGCATACTGGAGTGGTGACCTTAAAATCACTCGGAGAGGTTTTTGCCATGTAGGTTTTCCCCATTTGTAAACAAATCACCATATCAATTTATTTTCCGCTGCACTTAGTTTAATTGGTGATTTGTTTGTGCTACCACGCATTTGCATGTTAATTTGATTAATTAATTAATTTGGCTAATTAATCAATAAATTCATCACAATGGGTCAATATGTTTTTAGCCTATCAAGTGGTATCAGAGTAGGCATACTCTGATTAGGTTTTAATCTTTGCCATGTAATCCATTGACCCCTGTTTGTCATGGATAAAGGATAGTCTCTTATTATACATCCTTTATTTGATGGAACTAACTATGCATACTGGAAAGTACGCATGAGAGTTTTCTTGCAGTCTCTAAATGGGAAGGTGTGGCAAGCTGTAGAGATTGGCTGGACCAAGTCAAAGGAAGTGTCGGCCGATTGGGATGATGCTAAGATCAAGGCGGCAAATTTCAACAACAGAGTATTGAATGCCTTATTCAGTGTGGTCACCAATGAGGAGTTTAAGAAGATATCCTCCACTGAAACTGCGAAGGAAGCATTGACCATTCTCTAGACAACCTATGAAGAAACAAAGGCTGTCAAGGACTCAAAACTTTAAAAGCTCACTACTAGCTTCGAAGAGATAAAGATGGAGGAGGATAGTCATTCGATGAGTTCTATGCCAAGCTCAAGGACATAATGAACTTAGCTTTTAATCTTGGGGAAACCATTCCTGAACCTAAGATTGTGAGAAAGGTGCTCAAATATCTACCCGAGAGATTCCATGCCAAGATCACTACGATCGAGGAATCAAAGGACATTACAAGATTCCTTTGACAGAGTTGGTTGGTAATCTGCAAACCTATGAGTTAGGTTTAGCAAGAATTGGCAAGTCGGGTAAGGGTAAGAGCATGGCATTGAAGGGTAAGAGCAGTGACACTAATGAGTTTTCAGATGATGAGGATTCTAAGATGAAGTCCTACATTACAAGGCAATTCAAGAATTTCATGAAGAATGCCAATGGGAAGGGCTTCGACAAGGACCGTAGGTAATCTAGTTCTTCACAATTCAAGAGCCAAGACAAATGGAAGAAGGATGCTAAGGATGGCAGTTAGTACACTATTCCTTCAGGACCCAAGTACTTTGGGTGTCAAGGCTTCAGTCATATGAAACAAGAGTGCTCTACATATCTCAAGACCATTGGGAAAAGTAAGGAACTTGCTGCTACTTTGAGTGACACCGAGCCTGAGGATGATTTTGACAATAAGGATGATGGAATCCTAAATGCCTTCACTGCCACTGTCAATCCTACTAAGGGGATTGTTGAAGATGTGGATGAAGAAGAGGAATTGATGGAGTCTAAGTTTGAGAAGATGGATGAACAAGATGACATCTACACAACCTATGCAAAGTTAAAAAAAGTCTCAGAAAAGTATGAGAAGTTGTAAAGGTTGACCACCAAGAAGCTTAGTGATGTGGAGCTTGAGCGTGAAGAGTTTTCCACAAAGTTTGATGAATCCAATCAGACTATCGGAGCACTGAGGTTTGAGAATAACTTCTTAGCTGAGAAGATCAAGAAGCTTGAGGCAGAAATGTTCCAAGTCAGAGCTTAACTGGAGAGGACTTCAAGTGCAAAGCTCGATGAAATGCTCAGTCTTCGAAAATCTGCTTCCGATCGAACCGGTTTAGGGTATGATTACTATTCTCTTAGTATTACTTCTACTAGTTCTACTGTTTTTGTTCCTCCTGCTAATAATGTTGAAATTGAGAACACTAATGTTAAAACTGATTTAGCTAGTGAGAACATAGACAAGAGTAAATCTATCTTAAGAGCATTCCCTAAGCAGGATAAGAAAAAAGTTAAAAATCCTAGAGTTAAGAAGACTAACTCTCAAAAGCCTAAATAGAAGAAGCAGCATCTCTGTCATCACTGTGGAGCAGCCGATCATACTCGACCTAATTGCTATAAGTGGCTAACCACTCAACAGAGCAACGGCATGATCGCATTGGGAAACCAGAATTAGTTTCCATCCTCTTTTGCTCCTCTTGGAGATCTTCTCAAAGCCTTCATATTCCTTTTGAACTTGAACGGTTTCAATTCTTCCCCCTCACTGCCGGATTAAGAGTTTGCTAGACGGAAATGTTCTTCCAAAGTGTGGAAGGAAAAGGGCTCCAAGTGTTTCTATCACTGTTCTCTCTCTCCCATCTTGTTTTTGTTTGCATTACTTATGTGTTTTTACTTTTAAGTTTTGAGTCAGTCTAGTTTTTATGCTTTGCTCTATTTAACACATTTTTGTTTGTTTTCAGTTTTGTTTATTTTGTTTTTTATATAAAAATAAAAAAATTTGAAAAATCAGAAAAATACAAAAATAGTGTGTGTTTGTGTACATTGGTACTTGTGTACCTTGGATTGCCATTGAAACAAAGTTTTCTAAACTTTGTATCCTTTGTATTTTAGATGAGCATCTCTATGCACAACTAAGCAAGTGAGCTTTATGGCTCTTATTTGTAATGAGTCAGATTAAGTAATCTCTTGTACTTAACACTCGTATCACTCTTTTTAACAGGAAGGACTAGAAAATCCTAAGAGAAAGGCATAAATAACCATCTCACCACTATTGCCCGCCAATCATGAATGACATTTGTGTGCTTCGGCATAGCAAAATTGAAATGTCAATTGTTTAACATAATTGGATATTTCTTTTCTATCTCTTATATGCCCATGCATGATTTGCTTAAAAGAAAAATATGCAAAGAAAAAAAAAAAGCAAAAAGATCAAAATGCTTTTAAATATGATTGCAAGTGTGTATTCTAGGAGATGTGGGAGTTATAGGATGTACCTCAAAGGTGATAGTCCCCATCAAATAGTTATAATTGTGTGTGAGTTAAAGTGATTTTTTCATATCTCAAATCGTCATAACATGTATACACTTATGCAATCTTGCGATGTTTTTCACACACAACACGCAAATATTTTTTGCTACTCTTAATACATGTGCAGATACAATGTGATTTGGCCATCACAAGGTTTATATGTGTTAATGTATGCCCACTAAACTGTCTTAACTTGTTTTTTAAATATAAAATTGGTTAGATTTGTTTAGTGTATGTGTGTGTGTGTGTTTTTGGGATCAATGTGCTTAATCTTTTGGTTGAGAGATGATTTTGAGAGTTCAAAATACTGTTTGGATCATTGGTTGAGTTGCATGTTTGATTGCATTCATATCTATGTTTTTCTCTTCTTGAAAAACTGTTTTTAAGCAATCTCGACAGCTCCCTGACACTTGGCTTATCTATCGAGCTTTTCAATGGCTTTTTATCACAATCTCAACACCTCTCGATAGTTAGGTCGATTGATTAAGCAACTTTCTGTCCCCTCGATAGCTTCTCGATAGCTATTCAATCCATCGAGGTTGGCTTCTGCTCGATAGCTTCTCAACACCTCTTGATCCATCAAGATTCTCTTGCATACATTGTTTTTCACATGTTTTGCATGTTTCTCTTATCTTGTCATCCATAGCATCTTGTTTCATCACATTCATGCATTTATATGGATTTTTTGTACTCCTTTGATCATCCTTGATCAACTTTATGTTTCTCAGGTGAAGTTTTATAGCTTCTTGTACCATTTGTCAATCATGACAAAAAGGGAGAGAAATTGTGGAGTTATACATTTTAAGGGAGAAATACATGCCCTTGTAAAGGGGAGATGTGTTTTCATCTTGTTAGGGTGAGTGTTTACCTCCTTCTTCTTGTACACCAGTCTTTGTGACCATGTTTAGATACATTGTGCTTATCTTTGATATATATATATATATGATGTATGTTTTCTTCACCTACCTCTACATGTGTTATTTCTTTTCTCTCTTTATACACATGTTTCTTATATTTTGTATTCAATCTATTATTTTTGTTTCACACTAAGATGCCTTAATGAGTTTTGTTTAAAGTGTTTCAGAAATACAGGTTGTCAAAGTCTTCCTTGCCATAGTCTCTCTTTTTGCAAAGTTTTTCAAGAGTTTATGTTAGGATAGATTTTATTGTATTCAACAAGTGAGTATAAGTTGAGTGATTTATGACTTCTCTCATATGTTCATTTGTTTATTGTGGTTTTGTCACGAATTGCCAAAGGGGGAGATTGTTAGGACATATGTGATTCACTTGTTAGGAACATATGTCACTATTTTATATAATTGACTAATCCTTTGACAAAACGCACTTTACTTGTATTTGGATAGATCTAGGATGTGTTTAATACTTCAAAAAATAAGAGTTCAAGTCTAATATTAATGTCATGCATATTTGTCCAAGAAACAAGTGAAGAAGTGCTGATTCATTAAAGCTCGACAACAGATCGATGGCTAGGCATTAGTCAAGGTTTATGAAAAACAGAATTTCAGTTCTATTTTGACTCCAATCGTGATTATGTGTTTAGGCTTTCCTTTCTCATAACTCTAGACATATAAAAGGATTATTTTAAGGGCCACCAAAATGGACACAAGTTGCACAAGTGTTGAGCAAAGTTTGTCCAAGCAAATTATGACCAGAGACAGAATTTGCCCTAATTCATCTTTCTTGTGAAGAAGTTGCTGTGTTTATGCGTTGTAGGGTTTTGTGACCAAGCATCTTCTTGATCTTCATCGTGTGATGAACTGAAAAACTTTGCAGCCGACAAAATTCTCTAGTTGGTGATTGAAGTCGCGTATTAGGATCCACGCAATTAGTTAGTTACGTACTAGGTGTAGTGCATTACAAGGAGAGATTGTCACTACAGAACAAGTCCAATTGGGTATTAGGGTAAGGGTTCAACTGTAGGTTGGTATAAGGTATTGGGATTCCTTTACTTGTAACCGCTTGTTCTGATAATAGTGGATTCTCGGGAGTGGTGACCTTAAAATCACCCGGTGGAGTTTTTGTCGCATAAGTTTTTCCCATTCGTAAACAAATCACCGTGTCAATTTATTTTCTACTGCACTTAGTTTAATTGGGGATTTGTTTGTGCTAGCACGCATTTGCATGTTAATTTGATTAATTAATTAACTTGGCTAATTAATTAATAAATTCATTACAAAGGGTCAATACGTTTTTGGCCTATCATTTTTGAAATCTCACATTGATGTTTTTATATTTTGTTGTTAAGTTTGAATGAAGTACTTAAAACTGTCTTATTTAACCCAACCCAATCTCCTCCCCCAAAAAGAAAAAGCAAAACAATATATATATATATATATATATATAGACACACACACACACAAAACAAAACAGAAACGAACAAATAAACAAACAAAAAAAGAGAGGAAGACCGAAGTCTTTAAAAAGATGTACATAAAAAGAAAAGCTTAAAAAGTTAAAGAAAAAAAGTGCTTATAGCTTTGTTGATACTTATGTACAACTTGATTAGGTTTCTGAATTGTGACTTACCATGAATATAGGATTGGTAAGGATTAGAGATTCATCTTGATGTAAAATAGATAGCACATGCCTTCTTGGAGTAACAGGGGTGCAGGATGTAACAAGCAAGATCAAAGGGGGGGCCAGTAGAGGCCATCAAGGTGATAGTGTCGAAATTGCATGAAATTTGGCAGGTTAAAGGAAAACAACATTCTAATCCAGATTCAAATGCCACGAACGTCGCCAAAAACACACTATTCGGTCCACTCAAATCCCTTCCACTTGTTCAACAACTAGAAGAAAGGTCTACACCTGTCTGCTGACCAAGAGATAAATCGGTTTAGAGCAACAGTCATCCCTATTAGCTTCTAGACCTCTTTGGGATTTTGAGGTGGCTGTAAATTGTTGATTGCTTTAATCTGGTCAGAGTTGACTTCAATTCCGTGGTGTATAACTATGTACCCCAAGAACTTCCCTAATCCGACACCAAAAGAACACTTAGAAGTATTAAGTCGCAACTTGTGTCTCCTTAAGATCTTAAAGATATTCTCGAGATCGTTAACATGCTCAGATTCCAACTTACTCTTAACCATCATATAATCTATATAAATCTCAATGTTTTTTCCTAACTATGGTTCAAACATCCTGGTCATCATCCTCTGACAAGTAGACCCTGCATTCTTCAGACCAAAAGGTATCACCTTGTAGTGGTAATTTCCAGTAGGGGTGACAAAAGCTGTCTTCTCCTGATTATCCAAAGCCAAAGGTATTTGATGGTACCGTTGAAAGGCATCTAGGAAGCTCATAAGCATTCCATGTGAACACATCTATAGCAATTTCCTCCAACCTTTCACACTTTGCCTCTTTCGACACCACAACTGTAGAGAGGACTGGAATCCTTGATTGCTATGAGCCCCCCTCAGCAGAGGCTGAGGACTCAGCTTCAGGCTGATGCATAATTGCAACCACGAGGCACTTCCTAGCCATGGATTGACTCTTCACAAGCTCTTCGATCTGGTCCCCCAAGGAATATTTCACCTTCAAGTGTAGAGTTGAAGAAACGGCCCCTAGGGCATGGAGCCAAGGCCTTGCCACAATGGCAGTGTAGGGGAAATAAGCATCCACCACAATAAAGTCTACCTCTACCACCTCCAAACCTGCCTGCACGAGCAATCTAATCTGACCCCTTTGGATGACAACTTTCCCATCAAAGCTCACCAAAGGTGTATCATAGGCTATCAAATCCTCAAGCTTCAAGTTCAGCCCTCTGTACAAGTTAGGGTACATAATCTTTGCACCATTACCCTGGTCTACCAACACCCTCTTCACATCATATTTTTCTATCCTGAGGGTGACTACCAAAGCATCATCGTATGGCTGTATGATTCCAATCTTGTCCTCGTCCGAAAATCTCAACGCTAGTCGGATCCCCACTTTAGCCCTTTTTGGCTCAGAATTAGAGTCCTCGGCGGGTAGCCGAGGCATAGACATCACCCTAGAAGGGTGAAAACCAGTTCTCCCAGGAGTAGTAAAGATGACATTGATTGTGCCCAAAGGGGGCCTCGAAGAAGCTTTCCCCTAAGCCCTTAACCTAGCTTGGTCTTTTTGCCTACTAGGCCGATACAAAAACTGTTGTAACCTTCCATCTCTGACAAGTTGCTCCATATGATTCCACAGAGTTCTACAGTCCTCGGTGGTATGCCCTCGCTCCTGATGGTATTGGCAATGAAGAGTTTGGTTACGTCTCATGGGGTCTCCTCCCATCTTGTTCGACCATTTGAAGTACGGCTCATTCTTGATCTTCTCCAAGACTTGATGTACTGGCTCTTAAAACATCGTGTTAACCACCTGAGGAGCCGTAGACCCAGATTGCCCAGCAAAATCTCTCCAGGGCTTGCTATTATTGTTTTGTCCGACCTGAAATCCCTCATGTCCTGAGAGATAACCTTAGCTTTTCCCGTCCCTTGTTGCTGGTCTTCCATAACCCGCTTGTATTCATCAATACGATCCATAAGCCGACGCACACTCTTTACCAACTTCTTAGTCAAGGATTTTCTCAAATTATGCTTGGCAGGCAAGCCAACCTTAAAAGTCCTTATAGCAACATCATCAAAGTCCCCATCGATCTTATTGAACATCTCCCAGTATCTGTCCAAGTACGTTTTCAGGGTCTCCCCTTCTCGTATGGACATGGACAACAAGGAGTTCAAGGGCTGAGGAACCCTACTGCACGTAATAAAACGAGATGCAAATGCCCGGGTGAGCTCCCTAAAGGAATCAATGGAACCTGCACCTAGGCCATCAAACCACCTCATCGCCACAGACCCCAAGCTGGATGGGAATACCTTACACATCAAGGCCTCATTCTTGGAGTGCACAGTCATTCTTTGATTGAAGTGGCTTATATGTTCCATAGGGTCCGTTTGACCATTATACATGGTGAACGTGGGCTGAGTGAACTGCCGAAGAAGTCTCCCTCCCTCAATTCTGCGTGTGAAATGTGATCTGGAAATTTGGTTGAGTGCTCTGCTCATCGCATCATTTCGTAAGCCTTTGGAAGATGAGCTCTTGTTTCTGCGCTCGTAGTGGTAGTCCTCATCATATGAGAAAGACTCACTGGGGGGAGTCCTTAATCTATGCTTGTAACTGCCATCCCTTTCCTCACTGGAAGAAGAAACAGACCTTGAGGGAGTTTTTCTTCGTCGTTAATGCGCAACTTCCTCCGCAAATGATCAATCTCCAGCTGCATGTTTCTAGCATTCTTCTCATGAGAGACGTGGCTCCCACCCTGAGATTGACTCCTAGTATGGGTAGTGTGCACACTTCCTTCCCAGTCCCTTCTTTGTTCAAGATCACGGAAGTGATCTTAATGCTGATACCCCATAGATTCTGCCTGGTTCGGACCTTAACCTACCATAGTTGAACGTTAGACTCACTATATCACCAGAATTTCTCACAAACGACGCTAATTGTAAGGTCACAGTTTAGGTCCCCAGCCCAAATGATGGATGAACTTAGGCCCAAAAAGCCCAATACAATGAATTTGTAGATAGTGGGTTGGAAAACTGGGCTTTAATAAGTTGGACAATAAGTACTGTGGATTCAAATGACAAGAAAATGAAGATAGATTGGTTTAATCTAAAGAAAATCATCCTCGACACAATTCGAGAAGATCAATTCTTATATATTTCTCCCAAGTTTAATTACAAATTTAGTTCTTGATTGCTACAGTGTTTTTCTCTTAATTTCTCGATCCCTTTCTCTCAAGGTCTCCCCTCTATTTTATACCATCTTCCCCTTTCATCTCTACCCTCCACGTGTAGATCAGATTGCTGGTGTGGATCCTTGTCCCATCAGCCCCCTCCTGAAATCTTTAAATAGTAGCTATAAGGCTGAAAACTACTGTTCATGTATCACTTCCTCATTAAATGCGGCCAGAGGGTTAGCTGCAGAGCATTCAATGCAGTGGTAGTAGCTTTTCCTTAGATATTTTATAGCTTTTCTCTGTCTGGTTTCTTCCTGATACTTATCCTTATCCATGGAATAGTCTGAAACGTTACTCTTGATGGCAGACCACATCTTCTGACCTCGGCTTTGCCTAGCCGAGGAAGCATTCCTCCTCGGACCGCCCTTTTGGATGATCATGATCACACCTCTCCTCTCCACTTACTGACACGGATTCTCATGAAAGTGTTTACTCGTCCTTGGACTACTTAATGTCCTCGGATTGGGCCCTTGGCCCAGTATGTACGTAGATATGTTCTACTAGGCCTATTACCCCTACAATATATATATATATATATATATATATCTACTTCTTTTTCTAATGTGGTCAAATATTGTAGTTTTATATACTTAGATGTTTTAAAATAATTCTCAAACAAATAATTTTTTTTTTATAAATGACTTACAGTTCCGTAGTTGGGAGTGAGAAGATTTGAATCTTAGATATTTTCATGAAAACAACAAGAGTTGCTGGAGATTCTGGAAGAATTGTGTGGATTTGATTGTTTGAGTGTGTTATGCAGGCATGTATTGAGTTTAAGTCTCATAAGGTGTTTATTAGGTCGATGTGGATTTATAAAAAGTACAATGAGCCTTATTTGCAACTTGACTAGTCTTTTTGGATTATAAACACAAATGTGACTAGCATATTTCCTATAAAATGCCACCAATATATAACAGTAAATATATTTCTCTTTTTAATCATTTATGAACATTCTTCTAGTTACTATCCAGGTTGAAATTTCGGTAAAAATAAGCCTATATAAAATGGAAAATAAATCAAAATAACTTTCTTTTAGTATATTGTAACTAAAACTCAATGTATAGAACATTCCATGCATATTAATGTTAAAAAAACAGGTCATTATTAATTATAGTAATTTGGATTTCTAAGTATGAGTTATCGGTTGCATATCGATCAAGTTAGAAATTGGTCAAGTTAAATTTAAAAGGCAAATATATCATTTTGGTCCCTATATTTTGGGGTCATTATCAATTTGGTCTTTATATTTTGATAACTGTGATCCTTGTTATTTTCAACGTACAATTAATTTAATCTCTACCGTTAACACATTAACAAAAATTGACTACAAGTTGAAAATAACATGGTTCAAATTGACTACTACCAAAATTTATGGATGAAATTGTTTAAACCAAAAAATGTAAAGACTGAAATAATGTTTTCACTAATAAGAATATGAGAAAATTCACTTGAAAATTTTCATATATATATATATATATATATAATTTTTAAATTTTAGGGTTAATACAAAATATTTCTACTAAGGTTTGGGTTGATACTAGGTGGTACCAAATTTTTTAAAACACCATTTGAAAACACTGGTGGCTCTGCATGCAAGCCAGGGTAGTCATAGGACCACCTTGACTTGCAAAAAATTGCATATATACACTTGCCAAAAAAAATTATATGTTAAACTAACCTATTGCGACTAATCTAATAAAAATGTTGAACACCCTGACTTAAGAATTGCAAAAAGTTAGATTCAACAAAAATAAGAATAATGCTACATTCACAACATTTTCACAATAATTTTACAACAAATTTAATGTGGTAAGCTGTTACTGATTCTAATTTGGGCTCAATACTAATATTATTTTTTTACCCACCAATAACAACATTTTGCATATGATTTATTGTAAAAATCTTGTGAACGTAGCATTACTCCAAAATTAATTCTGCTCCCCAATCATAATCCTTAATCCCTTTTATAAATTTAAAAAAAAAAAAAACTTAAATAACAACAATAAATATTAGCCCAAATAACAACAAACAAAAACAATATAAGACCAAAAACAACAAGTGATCTAATTATTCAACAAAAAACCTACTATAAAACAAAAAGATAAAAATCACTAAACATTCAAATTTATAGCTTTTTCAACCAATTCAATAAAAATAATCTCTAATTTCATTTTTCCCTAAAAAATGGTGCCAAGAAAAATATTGTGATTGTCAGTTCTCCTTGATGGTGACAATAGTTATATTCTTTTTGGCTCTGTAGTTACAACAATTTTACTCTCCTTAGTGACTCAACTTACAATTGTACCCCCTCTATCCCAATTTGTTTATCCTGTTTCAAAAATCAAACTTTTTAAGGGAACATCATTTATTGTCTTGTCTATCTTTAAAAAATGTATAAATTTCCAAAACTACCATTAAATAAATTTATCAAAAAATTGGAATATTAAATTTGAAATTACACACACAAAAATCTGTTCCTTACCAATATTAGCATTTTTGAAATTACACAGCACAAATTGTCACTTATCCTCTTAATCAAATTTGAAAAATCTACAACAACCATAATACAAAAACTATTGGGTATTGGCTCCAAGCAATTTTGGATTACTTCAAATACAAATTTTAGTTTATCTTTTTAATCAAAATTTAAAAACCCAATACTTCTTAAAGACAAATTCTATTTAATTTAGAGGTTATCAAATCCGGACCGGACCAAACGGTCCGACTCGATTACCCGTGACCCAACCCGGTTCTTTAACAATTGAAAACGAGTCCTGAAATAAATAGGGAAAAACGCATTCATTAGGTATAGAACCAACAAACTCCACCACATTTAAGCCCTCTGTCCAACGCAACAACCACTAAGCTGGTTGGATTCCTTTTGTCAAATTAGAAATTTATATTATATTTTTTTAATTTTAAAAGATTAATAGTTATGCATTTAATTTTATCACTATTTACTTAATAGTATTTTCTAAATTTACTTTTGTTTTATGCTTTTACATCAATAAATATGAATATGAAATTTGTAAATTTATGTTAAAAATGATTTTATTTTAACTTAAAATGCTTTTTGTTTGAAAGATTAATAAACACAATTTTTTAAAGCTTGTTTATATTTATTATTTTCTACTTATTTTATAAAAATAACAGAAATTATTTTGAAAGTTGTTTTAATTGCTTTATATTTTTTTTAAGGGTAAATTTCTATATTTTTATACATTTAATACATTTATTTGTGTTTTAACTAATATTAAATCAATTTTGACTTCATCACGGTTCAACCTCGATTTAACCTTAAAAACCATGAATCTCTCCATTCTTCAATTCTTTGAACAGTCCAGATTTGAAAACCATGCTCTAAATTAGAAATTTTATTGGCGCCAATTCAAACCTGAAATTTTTTTTAATGGTGGCTGCGAAAAAGAATTACTCCTAAGTGAAATTGTTTTGCAATATATATTTTATTGCCCCCATACGTAAATAGACCTATAGTTACTCTCTTCAATTCTTGTCTTTCCAAACAAAGTAAGATGAATGACTTGATAGTTGATAAAGACAAAGTAAGATGAGTGGATTGCTCAGATTTTTTTTTTTTGGGGGGGGGGGGGTGTGGGGGTTGTTCATCAATTTGGAGACAATGGAGTGCAAGATCCCATCAGACAAGAAGAAGAAGAAGAAGAAAAAAATCGCGTTAAGATTGAATTTTTGATCAGCCTTTTTTTTTTTTTTTTTAAGAGTTATTCTTAATGAAGCAACTAAAATGGTGCCCAATTAGTTTGATTTTTTAAAAATTTGTTGGTTTTCTTTTCAAATGGTTTTGGAAATAAATTAGGGGTATAATAGGAACATTAGTAAATTAATGACTTCTAATTTAAGAAACGTGACAATATTTTAGGACATCCTAAAATGGAATAAAGGACAAACAAACTGGGACGGAGGGAGTAGCAAATGTTCAAATTATTGCTTTATTAGATTTTGTATAATTTAAATTTCTTAGTGACCATCCTAAAAATAATTCCTAGAGCCGCCACTGTTTGAAAAAAAAAACCTTATTCTTATGCTTCCTTTTCCATGTTTGTCTATTTTTTATCTGACATTGACTACCTTAACACTCCTTTGCAAATATAATTGCCATAATACATTCATTACGAAACTTTTGTTGTTAAGACAAGCTATTATAAGAGAGTATAGAGTTTAAATGAATTAGGAAATTTCAAACAATGTCATGTTTTTTCATAAAGAATAAATTAGATATTTTGAAAAGTATTTTAATGATAAAATTATTTTTTATAAGTTATTTAATTATTCTTATTATCAAATAATTACTTGAGTTGGTCCAATCTCTATTAAAAGAGACGGATCCTCAAAAAAAAAAAAAAATTTCTCAGCAAAAAGAATTATGAGGATTCATCTCTTTTAATTTTGTAGGGAAGGAAGCCCACCTTGTCACGGCATCAATTTAATTTTGACGGCATGCATTACTTGGTGTGCTTCACTGCTTCTAGCATTTGGTTAAATGCTCTAGATCTCTTATTCAACAATAAGATACTTTACCAGTTTAGTTAACTTGAACCTACAATATTCAGTAGTTAATATTAGAGTTTTTGTTTTGTTTTTTTTCAATGTTGTCTTGTGTTGTATGTACTGGTGTCGTTCTTTTGGGGGTGTGCTTTTTGCTTTTGAGCTTTTGGCAACCTTTGGGCTATTTTATCCTATTTCATGAACTTTGATATCTACTAACTATATAAAAAGTGTTAATAGCCTCAATCTATAGTAATTTTTGGTTTATTCAATTGGGTGAGGCAAAACTCACCGTTTTGCTTGAGCTAGGCTTTTTTTTTTTGGTCATAATATGCCAGTGTTTTAGTTTGTGCTCTTTTTTTTTCTTTTAAATATTTATATGTGCGGACACAATATTGCTATACTAACTCCAAATATTCTCACAATATTTTTACAATTATTAAGGTGTTAATTTCTTATAGCTCAAAATAAAATAATAAAATATGAGATTTGGACCAACTATAACTGAAAATAAATGTATTGTGAAAATATTATAATATCTTGTTGTTGTCACGATATTTTTACAATTGTTGAGATCTTAGTTCCTTGTAGATCAAAAAAAATATTACAAAATGCTAAGTTCATAATATTTTCATGATAATTTCACAGCAAATTTTAAGTAGCAAGGTATTATTGATGAGTAAAAAAGTGATATCAATAATGGACCTAGTTTAAAACCGATAACAATTTGTCATCGAAAATTTGTTGTGAAAATGTTATGGAAATAACATTTCTCTAAAATAAAATAATAAAATATCAGATCAGGACCTACCATAACTGAAAATAAAGGTATTGTGAAAATATTATGACATTTTGTTGTATTCCTAGACTTTTTTTTTTAGTCAATTTGGATAAGTCAAAATTCATTATTCACGCACAATTTTCTTGTGCTGGTTTTTGTTTTTTGTTTTTTTTTTAATACACAATTTAAAAGTGGCTTCAATTAAAAACCAGTAGCAATTTGCCACCTAAGATTTGTTATGAAATTATTGTAGACGTAAAAAATAAAATATCAGATCAAGACCTACCACAACTGGAAATAAAAGATATTGTGAAAATATTGTGATATTTTGTTGTGTTCCTAAGCTTCTTTTTTGGTTTATTAAAATTTGGTGAGCCAAAATTTACTATTTTAGACACAATTTTCTTCAATTGGCTTTTTGTTTGTTTTTTAAATACATAGTTTAAAACCAATAACAATTTACCAACTAAGATTTGTTGTGAAAATATTGTAAATATATCATTACTCTAAAATAAAATATTAGACTAGAACCCACCATAGCTAAAAATAAAAGTATTGTAAAAATATTGTGAAATTTTGTTATGTTGCTAGAATTTTTTTTTTTTGGATTAGTCAATTTGTTGAGTCAAAATTCGTTGTTTTATGCACAGTTTTCCTGGGCTGACTTTTTTTTTTTTCTAACACATTGTTTAATGTTTAAACACACACACACACACACACACACACACACAAAAGAGAGGCAAAAAAGAACCTTCACCCTTTATATTTGGGGTAGTTTCATTCCTTCCCAAAACTAAAGTTGAAAATTCTCCTCCTTTTATCTTTTGTAAAGCAGCATATACCCCAACTGTTACACTCTTGGATAAACCCTAACGAAATCTTATGATTTCTAAAATATTCTATTGTGAAAATGTATAAAATACACCCCACTAAATTTTAATGTCTCAAATTTTTCTTCGTGTATTTTGAATTTTATGTGATAGTTATGCCTAGAAAGCGAGAATGGTGATATATGGTGTTTTGTTTTTTACTTAGAAGACACTAATTTATTAAGTTTAAATCTTCTATACTTATAATTTTATCTAATGGAAACTTTGATGGCATATGTCTTTTGTTAATCTTGTTCTTTTTTAATTTATTTTCTTGCTTAATAGGGTTTTTCATATTAAAAATTAAGTTTAACATCATAGTTGTGCTCATAAAATAAGAAAATCAAGAGAGAAGTATGCATGGAGAACAAAATCTTCATTGCAGATGATTGCAAGTATTTCATTTGATTAAGAGTTTCAATTATAGCATCTATTATCATTCATTTTGAAATTTTATATATTGTTACAATGTCTTATCAAAATTTAGTTGTTTATTGTTGAAAGATAATGACATTCATTATCATTCTTAGTATAATTTTTTAGTGAGTAGATATTACATTTAGCAAATAGATTCTAAGAAATTATTATAGTAAATAGATATTTATATGTTAAAAAGCTATTTTAAATTTAAGTACATAACTTTGTACTTTTTCCCAAAAAAATTACATTTTAATTTTCTCACGAAAAGGGCGGCAAGTGCAACCCAAACTAGTAGAGGAAAAAGCAACGTAACATGTTACTTGCCATACTGACCATATAAGTAAATAACAGTAATAATATATAATAAATGTAGACAAAGCATAATATATAATAAATGTAAAAAATGTAGACTAATAATTTATATAAATTCTTTCTCAAAAAAAAAATAATTTATATAAATTAAATAATAAGTAATATTACAATTTTTATTTTCATTTTTTTGACAGAATTACTAATTTATTATGTATTGTTAACTTCATACTAAATAGTTTTAATACTATATATAAGTGGTGGATTTATTAATTTAATTTTATAAATATAATATGTGATAATTAAACTCACATATTTTTTTATTAAAAAAATTATGTATTTAAAATTAAATATTCTTAGTTTTAAACTTATTACATATTCTATTATTTATATTTTAAAATTTAAAATTATTAATTAATTAATTATGAAATCACCAGTTCGATCATCCGCCTGACCATAAAGTCAAGAACCACTACCTTTTTCGGTTGTTTGATCGGTCCAATTTTTAAAACCATGATAATAACTACACAATGGGAAACTACCTTGTCAATAGTATATGTCCAAAGTTGTCAGCATTCGTGAAGAAAATACTAGCTCCACTTGAACAAAAAAGAAAATTATTTGCAAAAGCTCAAAAGGCACATAGGAAGGATGTAGAGCGCGCACTTGGAGTGCTTTAAGCACGATTTGCAATTGTACATGGATCCACTCAGTTTTTCTATCATGAAACGCTTCAAGACATCATGAAAGCATGTATAATTCTCTATAACATGATTATTGAAGATGAGCAAGATGAAGTTGAAGCACTAGTAGTAGATTATGAAAAAATTGATGAGATTCTGTGTACACCAATGTCGCACGAGTAGACAAATGAATTTATGGAGTTCATTCAAGTTCATCAACGCATTAGAGATCAAGAAGTTCGTTCTCAACTCCAACTAGACCTCATTGAACATTAATAGCAATTGCAAGCAGAGGCGGCTCCAAAACAATTTTTCAAGGTGGTTATTGAGAAATTTAAATTATACAAAATCTAATAAAAAGTGAACTTCATATATTGAAGACAAAAAAAAAAACACACACACACACACACACACACACACACACACAAATACACAAAGTCATACAATTTTCTTCTACAAATTATCTTAGAAGGAAATTTAGCTACAAACTTAGTTGTAGCCTAAGACTACAACTTTCACTAAACAAATTAACATGACTACATATTTTGAAAATCTAACCGATGAATCGCATGTTCTTTATTTTCTTAAATTTGACATGTACATGTCAAATTTCATGCTAATTGGATGTTATTTACTATTTACTAGTTGATCCATAAATTTTTTTTTTTTTATGTATAATTTTAGACAACAAAAACTAGAAATTTAAACATTTGATTGATGACATAGTTATCGATCTTTGATCTTCTTAAAATTCTACAAGTATGGAGGATGTAAGAAGAAAATGTAATCCGATAGTGAATTTGTCAAAATTCACATAAAATAATAAAAATATTGAATAGAGTTGTAACCTTAGTCTACCAAGTTTGTTACCAAACTTTTTCCAAATTTAAATTATGTTGGGCCTTAAAAAATTTAGATAAAAAAAAAAATCATAAAATTTTCTGATTTATATACTATAATTTTTTTTTTCCAGGCCAAGATGGTCTTGTGACCACTCTGGACTCAATGTGGAGCTGCCCCTAATTACAAGGCAAGTCATGAAAACTTTTGGTTTGGTTTATTTTTTTTGATTTTCTTTATGAAGCTATCATTGACAGTGTTGTTGCGATAACTTTAAGTACCATTTGTTATCAAAGGAAGTTGCAAGCTTAATGATTGTTGAATTCCATGGGTTTGCTGTGTTAGTTAATGTTATTGGAAATGAGTTATATATGTAAGTTTTTTGTGGACTTCATTGGTAGTTTAGTTCAATTAAAACAACTTCATTAATTGGTGCTTTGAGCCAGAAAATTAGGCATTCAGGTTCTGTGGACATGGTGGAGGCTTTAGCTGCTAGTAGAGCCATTGTCTTTGCCAAGGAGCTATGTCTTCAGTCCATGGTGGTGGAGGGTGATTCCTTACAGGTCATCCAAGCTATTGTTGCAGCCAGGCCTTCCAAGACTATGTTTGGACATGTTATTGTTGATATTCATAGTTTAGTATCTAATGTTAATTGTAGTTTTTGTCATGTTAAGAGAGAGGGTAATAAGCTTGCTCATGCCCTTGCTCATAGAGCAGTTGCATCTGTTAGGACATATGTGATTTGATGTTAGGAACATATGTCATTTCATAATTGGCTAATCCTTTGACAAAACGCACTTTACTTGTAATTAGGTAGATCTAGGATGTGTTTAATGCTTTAAGGAACAAGGTTTCAAGTTCAAGTGTTAAAACCATGCAAATCTGTCCAAGAACCAAGTGAAGAAGTGCTAGTTTCTAAAGCTCGACAGCTAGTATCTATCGAGGTTCAAAAAACTGCTAAAGCCCGATGCTTGACAGCTAGCTCGATAGATACCCTATCTGTCGAGGTTTATGAAATTCAGTTTTTCAGAGCTGATTTTCATCCAATCCATGTGTATATGTTTGGGCTTACTTTTCTCATACCCTAAACATATATAAGGATTATTTTAAAGGCCGTCAAAGGTGGCGCAAGTGTGAAGCAAAGTTTTGTTCATGCAAATTGTGACCGGAGACAAAATTTTCCCTAATTCATCTTTCTCTTGAAGAAGCTGCTGTGTTTGTACACCATAAGATTTTGTGACCAAGGAGTTTCGTAATCTTCATCGTGTGATGAACTAAAAAACTTTGCAGCTAACATCTTTCTCAAGTTGGTGATTAAGTTGTGTACTAGAATACACGCATCTATTGGTTAGTCACATACTAGGAGCTGTCCATTGGAAATGAGAGATTGTCACTACAGAACAAGTCTAATTGGGTATTGGAGTAAGGGTTCAACTATAGGTTGGTATAAGGTACTGGGATTCCTTTACTTGTAACTGCTTGTTTTGATAATAGTAGATTATCGGGAGTGGTGACTTTAAAATCACCCGATAGAGTTTTTGCCGCGAAGAATTTTTTCATTCGTAAACAAATCACCATGTCAATTTAATTTCTGCTGCATTTAGTTAATTGGTGATTTGTTTGTGCTACCACACTCTTTGCATGTTAATTGAATTAATTAATTAACTTGGCTAAATCAATTGGTTAATTTATCACAAGGAGTCAATACATTCTTAACCTATTAGCATTTGCTGATTTTGATGTGTGGTTGGAAGATCTACCACGTGATTTGAAGGATGTTTTTCAGTTTAATTTTCATTAATACAATTCCTTACTTATTTCTCCAAAAAAAAAAAAAAAAAAAAACTTCAACTTGACTGGTTGATATTTATATTGCATCTATAAAAATGTTTTCGGCTTTTGATATGAGTTTCGATAGGTTCATAATTTGGTTTATGTTTTATGTATATAGTTTTTGACAAATTGATTGTTTAGTTCAATTAAAGTGGATATGAGTTTCCATTGTATCAATCATATTCTTCAAAAACTCTATGTGATTGTTAAGGGGAAAAAACATCCAAAAATATGGTTGTTACAAAAAATGAATTTCCAAAAATATGACTATAAGAATAATCTTTTTAAAAGAAAAAATGTTTGTTAAGAAAATTCATATTTTTAAAAATTTAACCTTTAGAATAAGAAGATTATTTTAAAATGTGATTGTTAGAATAAAATGAATATTTAAAAATATGACTGCATTGCAAACAAATTATAATGAAAGAATAAAATTAAAATTTAAAAGAATAAAATTTTTTAATAAAGTAGTAAAAGAATAATAAAACATATGATACAGTGTATTATAAAATAATATGTTCATATAAAAAGAGCGTAACTTTTTATCATGACAAAATAACTTTTGTTTACAACACCTAATAATAGGCTAATATTATTACTCTTATTACCACAAATCTCATTAAAAAATAAAAATAAAAAATTAAGCATTTAATGCTCATTACCTAAACAAAAATAGAGGAACAAGTTTTTTTTTTTTTTTTTTTGGGATACGAAATAGAGGAACAAGTTGGTGGCAGGATTCTGCCATTTCAATCTGAAAGAAAGAAAGCTAAAGTTTGTACGAAAATCACCGGCCTTGGCGTAGATCTGGCCACACATGTGACACATCAGCGGCTTTAAATGAAATGATTTGACCTAAGTCAATTCATTTCAAACTTTAGCGCTGCAATAAAGGCCAGCATAGACTTTATGGGTGTAACTCGTGTCATGTGACAGATTCCTTGGACACGTTAAATCCGTATCCTAATTGGTGGCAGGATTCTGCCGTTTCAACATGAATGAAAGAAAGCTAAAGTTCCCATCAAAAAAAAAAAAAAAAAAAAAAAAAAGAAAAAAAAAAAAAGAAAGAAAGCTAAAGTTTGTATGAAATCACCGGCCTTGGCATAGATCAGGCCACACATGTGACACATCAGCGGCTTAGTTAAAATGATTTGACCAAAGGCAATTCATTTCAAACGGTTATTTAATGCTGCAATAAAGGGCAGCATAAACTTTATGGGTGTAGCTTGTGTCAAGCCATTACCAAACTTTATTAAGGAAAATGTGACTTCGGCGGTTGGGATTTCGGATGGCCACACCGACCAAGCTGACTTTATTTCCACAATTTGTCAATTTTTGTTTAATTTACATAACTTTTTCTTTTTAAATCCTTATATATTTTAACATTAAAATCTTTTTTTTTCTATTATACTTAACTACTTTTCAAAAAAAAAAAAAAAACCATGTACATTAAATTATAAAGTGTATGTAAATGTATCAATTGTCATGTAGTGAATTATTTGAACTTTCTTCAAAATTGATTTTGAGAATTTTTTATAATTATTAATACAAAAATTTATAATTTGTGCATAATAAAAATGGATAAAGTTTAGCTACAAAATTGTTGTAACTTACAACTTTACTCAATAAAATAAATATTACTACATATTTTGAAAATCTAACCATTGTATTTTATGTTCTTTACACTTTTATTACATATGTCAAATTTTGTGTCAATCAGATATTATTTACTATGTGATCTATAAGTTTATATTTTATACATAATTTTAAATTACAAAAACTAGCAATTTAAACAATTTATTAATAACATAGCTATTAATCTTTAATTTTCTAGAAATTTTGCAAGCATGGAAGATATAAGAAGAAAATATAATCCAATGGTGGATTTGTCAAAATTTTGCCTTCAATAAAAAGATATTGAATAAGGTTGTAATCTTAGACTTCAATCAATTTTGTAACTAAATTTTGTTCAATAAAAATCATGTCAACTAGTTTTTTTAATAGATATAATGAAATTCAACTTATGGCAATGAGAGATTTTACTAATTGAACTATGTGAAACTTATAAATCATATCAATCATAATCCATATAAATATGATGATGCATTAATCACAACTTGCTACATAAGATATTGTGAAAAAAAAATTATATAACATCAAAGTATATGTAATATTGTTAAACTAATATCCCTTTTGGGAGGTTGGAAGTGGTGAGTCCCTATCGGGTAGTCCTTGGTGTGTGGTAACTTATTTGTTCTTGACAAGTGAGTCCTAGGCCATGTGTACCATCCTGCTTTAATTAAACATTTAAAACATGGGTCCCTACTCGTTAAAGAGATGTCTCCCCGATATCCATTGAATGCTAAAAGACATTTTAGATACCAACTACCAATTGATCAAGATGTCATTAGTTATTGTGACACAATGGTGACAACATTGAAGGTGGTGATGACAATGGTGACAATAATTTCAAGAATGGTGGAAATAATCCAGGTTGCATGTTGGTCGTGATGCTTAAGGCTTGGGGTGTCCAACCCACCCACCCACCCACTCGACAAACCCACCCAACTCGACCGTACACGACTCGCAGCCACCCAATTTAACTGCTTCGGTAGTCGAATGCGGGTCTCGAAATTCAAAAACCCGATGCCAACGAGTTGGTTGTGGGTCTCATACTCCAAAACCCATGAAACCCGAACTAATTGAAAAACATCAAGTCCGGTGACTTTTCTGGCTAGATTCGACAACTTTTCCAACTAGATCTGGCGAGTTCTCTATACGATTTGGCAAAAATCTCTCCGAATCTGACTAGATCTCTGCTAGATCTGGTTAGATCTCATAAGATCTTGGCTAGATCTAGTGAGAACTCGCCGAATCTGAAGAGATTTCGCCAATTTTTCACGATTTGCAACTTCACCCAAAACCAACCACCACCCGATATTCACCTGAACCACCCAACCTAATAGTCTTACTAGTCAACTGCGGGTTCGAGATCTCCCCACCCTATCTAGTCGGGTCGGTTGAGGGTTAGGCACAAGCCTGACCCGAACCAATCCATGGTAAGCCCTAATTAAGGCCAGTTCAAAAAAAAAAAAAAAATGGTTGTTATAAAGTGTTTGGATGGCTATTTTTCAGCCAAATTTAAAGTAGGGCCTATATGTCCGGTGTGATAGGTCTAAAGTTGGAACCTATTTTATTTTTTGACGAGATTAATGTTATATGGTCATTTGTCAAAGACCATTATGTAGTGAATAAGCACGCCACAAGTATAAGTGCTCATGGTGTGTGAGGGGGAGCAATGGTCGTGGTTTAAGTATTTAGGAGAGAGTTTCACACACAAACATTTAAATTAAGTTAGAGTAGAATTCTATATCAAGTAAAAAAAAAAAATGATTTTAGGGGTGAAATCCTTGTGTCCCACATGGGAAATGAATTTAAAATTTTTTGAGTTTATATATTCTTGGGTTTTACATATTGAAAATGAGAGAGTTATAAGTGCTCTGATTTTTTTTTTCTTTTTTTTGCTGACTGGGACGTTACAAGTTGAGTTATAGTAATATTGGCAAATAATAAAGACATTTAAGACGTGATATCTTAAATTGTACACATTGGATTATTTGAGTTTGTTGCGTGGGTAAATTCTAAGTTCTATATAGGTAATATTTATTAGGTGAATCTTGGATTTATGAATAATTACAAGGAACCCTAATTGCAATTTGACTAGTTCTTTTGGATTATAAACACAAATTTGATTAGTACTTTTCCTTAAATCATTATATAAGACCACCTCTATAATTGTAAAGCTATTTATCTCTTTTCTCATTTATCTTCATTATTATTGTCCAAATTGAAATTTCAATGTATCCAGCAAATATTAAAAAAAAAAAAAAGCTGAAATTTCGGTGCTATTCAATATCCAGTGATCCTCCATTCCAATTATTATTCTGCCATGTGCCAAAATTAATTGACAAAGCATCATAGTCATTTGAAAAAAAAAATCAAATCTCACAGTAACTCCATCACCGGTGATGTCCATTGAAGCCTGAAATTTTATTCGAACATCAGTGATTGTGGCAAATCCAATAATATGAAGTACTCTGTAAAGATTAAAATAAAACTTTTAAGATTTTGTAGAAACTTTAAGATGTCAAAATTATTGGGCTAACGCATCTATGTGACCAAACTCATCAATGATGCAACTCATAATCTTACCTAGTACATCTTTATCTTCCTATTGAAAATCCATACCAGCATCAGAAACGCCTCTGCGCTCTTTGGCTGTTAAATTTCTTTTACACTAGTGTGGTTTTACCCATGCTACCCAATCCAAAAATCCCAATTGCTAAAAATTCAACCTTCTAAACATTAATATTATTGGAATGGAGCACCGCTGAATATTAATGATGTTGTACCGCTGAACATTAATGATGTTGTCCTTCAAGAGTACTGAACAATTTCTATCTATCGGTTTCTTATAGCAATTATTTTCTGTAGGAACTTATCGTCAGTGCTCTAAATTTCTAATATAAATATAACATTCTAGCTAATCTTTTAACTCCACAAATCTGCGACTGTTGTCAAATTAAAATGGAGCTACCGGAAGGATTAGAGCGGCCTGCGAGTCCTAATGCACAATGCTTCAACAGCTCTGTGCTGTCAGTATCTATTATTGGTGTCATGCAAAGTGAGGTACCAATTGAAACCAACGAAGCGCGTGCCATATCATTGCTCAATGATGTGTTCCTGCCCATCAATACACGCTTCTCCTCCATCATGGTGATGTTATCTACTTTTCTCAATATTGTTTTTCTTGGAAAATAATATGATTCTGTATTCTTTTTCCTCTTTTATGAAATACACAAACATAAATGTATGGAAGGTTAAATGGGTATTCAGATGCTGCTTTTTAAGGTTCTTACATTAATCCCTTTAAAACTGGCACTAAGTAGTGAGAATTTGCGAACAGGTTAAGGATAGAAAAGGTGAGAAACAATGGAAAAGGGTTGAGGTGAAGCTTGAAGAGCACGTTAATTTTCCTATTTTCCCTACTGGCTTGTTACCCACATCATATGATGAATATCTTGAAGATTATATATCAAACATTGCAATGGAGCATTTTTCACAAAACAAACCACTATGGGAAATTCACATGGTTAAATATCCAACAAGCAATGCAGCTGGTACTATCATATTCAAGCTTCACCATGCACTTGGTGATGGCTACTCTCTCATGGGTGCACTTCTTTCTTGTCTTCAAAGGGCTGATAATCCTTCTCTACCCCTAACATTTCCTTCTCACCAACGCTCAGAGCCAGAAAGTGGCAGAGAAAGTGTTCGTGGACGAGTGTCTCAACTTTGTTCCTTCATCTTTAACTCTGTATCTGATTTTGGTTGGAGCATGTTAAAGAGTACATTGGTCGAAGATGATCGAACACCGATAAGGTCTGGGGCTGAAGGAGTCGAATATCAGCCAATCATGGTATCAAACAATATTTTCTCTATGGATTGTATCAAACACATTAAGGCCAAGCTTGGAGTGGTATGATCAGCATATTTTATTACAAATTAGCTAATGATTTCAATTTCATATCGTTTTTCTGGTAACTAATGACCTAATATGCCTATTAAATGTGATCATAGGATGAGAGCATTTTTG
This sequence comes from Quercus glauca, assembly GCA_023736055.1. NCBI lineage: Eukaryota > Viridiplantae > Streptophyta > Magnoliopsida > Fagales > Fagaceae > Quercus > Quercus glauca. The sequence continues at coordinate 5,473,964 of CM043324.1, forward strand.
CTAAAACATCATTGATATGTTTGTTGAATGTATTCTATATATACTTTTCATCTGAAATTTTATTTAATGTTTAAATAATTAAAAAAACTTTCTCTTTTTACTAGTTACGTGTGCATATCTTTACATATTAAGAGAATTTGGAAAGTTAGGTATTACTTTTTTTACCTTCAAAAATATCCTTAATTTAAATAATTTATCATTATTCTTAAAACATAAGCAATGAGATTAAAACTGTAAATAGACAAAATTAAAGGGTTTGATTTACCTCTAGTATTTTTTAAAAAGGAGTCTTCTTTTGTTTTAATAAGAGATGGCTATATCATCTACTAACTAAATAAAATATGAAAATTAAAACCCATCACCACTTGTCAATGTATATTTAAAACAAAATAACATGTCCAGTTAAAAAAATATTGAAGGTAAGACAAACCCAAAATTAAAAATAAAAAACTTACTGGGTAAAAACTCCCCACTAGATAACTACCCCAAATTCCAAAAAAATGCTACCCCATGTTCCATAAAAATAAATAAATAAATAAAAAACTACCCCACACTCCTGTCAACCAAAAAAAAAAAAAAAAAAGAAACCCTACCCCATGTCCTATAAAAAAGACCCTATGCTCCTATAAAAAATAACAACTGTCTCACATTCTATAAAAAGAAAACTACCCGCATCACTTCAAAATAAATAAAAAACAAATAAATAACTTCCTAAAAAAACTTCCTATTTCATTTGTTCCTCTCTTCCCTTTCTCAACATAGTGGAATGCATAAGGAAAAATTATAATAACATTAAATCCCTCTAACTAAAAACTCACAATATTTCTTCAATTTCTTCTTTATTCTTTCATCCTATTTCTAATTGACACTATCTTGTTCTGCACTCTTTGTTCAATATACTGAATTCTTCTCAATGGTCAAATGTTTTTCTCAAATTTGGTAAGCCTATAAACAAAATTTATATACTACGTTCACATTTGAATTATATTATGTATCGTACTTTATCAACTACAGATATTGTAAATTGGTAACTCTATGACATTCTGTGATGTGTGAACTATATGAAAAGTATTATAAAAAATTTGGTTATACATGGAAAATTATGACACTAAACAAAAAAAAAAAAAAAAACCTCACACGCATGTGATGAGACTAGTATATATATATATATATATATATATAAAAGAAATGTTTATTTAAATTTGTTAGCATGCTAATAATATGGATAAACTTTTTTTTTTTTTTATTCCTTTAGTTAAAAACAAATCACATATATGATTATTTTAAGGAAAAAAAAATCACATATGTGATTTATTACATATGTGACTAAACCTAATGCTTTTATATTATTCCTTTAGTTAAAAACAAATCACATATATGATTATTTTAAGGGAAAAAAATCACATATGTGATTTATTACATAATATGTGATAAATTACATATAAAACATGAGCCTCGGCCTTTGTCTCTCCACCCCACAGGAACTTTGTGCTTGTAAAGTGATTATCGTACTAAGTGTGCATAGTGGTTTACATGTAACTTAATAACTAAACATTTGTATGAATATAAATGAATAGGTAAAAAAATTTAATCGTAGTTCTTATTTTTGCGTATAAAGATTTGAAAGAAAAAAAATTAACCAAATAGCTCATAAACAATTCAAACTTATTCAAGAATTACCAAATCTTAATAAAGCTTAAATTGCTAATATTGAACTTACCTTAAACTCTTTTGATACTTTTGATAACTGCTCTTTTTCCTTTTATTAAAGAATTTGATGTTCCTGCCCATCTTGTGACCCATTGGTCTGTTTTTTAATTTGGCTGGATCGGTACCCATCTCTAGTCTTCCACTCACTGTGGCCCAAGGTTTAGAAAGAGATTATTTCGGCCCCCTAGCTTATTCTCATTTGTTGGTCCAAAAACAATAGTACACTTTCATTAAATAAAATCCCCTTATTGTCCACCCTAATAAATTATAGTCAAGGAAAATGAGTCAGGTTAATTAGATTCAGGTCAAAACAGGTTATCCTTAATGGGTTGGTTGTAAGCGGGTTGGGTAGACTCTTATTTTTTTTTTTTTTTTTTTATAGAAAAAATAAATAAATGAACTAAAATAAAAAAACACTTAAAAAAACATTTAAAAATAAAATAATTCTTGAATTTAAACAATTCGAAGTTCACCATTCAGTAATGATATCATGATGTCATCACCATAAAAAATTAAACTAAAAAATTAATTTCATGATGCATCTCTCGTTACTAATAAATGATGTCTCATTAGCCTTCAAGGTCTTCATACTTTATTTCTTAGGTGTCCGCAGATTGGTGTCAACCTTGTGATCATTTGCATCATTAGGCGCAAAAGTTTGATATTACTTTTTTCCCTTATGAATTTAGTTGACTCAAAAAAAAAAAAAAAAATCCTTAGTTTGTATATATATCCTGCAAATTTATTATTCTTGATCTTCATATAGTTTGTTGAAATATTTATAGACTTAGTTTTTTAATGTAATTATTTTTTTTTGTGATACAATGAATTTTGTTAATTTTTATTATATTTTTTTAATAAGTATGAAGATTAATTTGTTATAAAAATCTATAGAAAATGCACAAATAATTTTCAAAATTATAGTAAAATTATTGTTCGACCAAATTTTATTTTCTCGAGTGCAGACAGTAAATGATGTAATTACTGGAATAATTTTCCTCGGCACCCGGTTGTACATGCAAGAGATTAGCAATAAATCAACTAAATCACATTCCACAGCATTGGTATTGCTCAACACTAGAACAATGAGTGGCTACAAGTCAATTGAGGAGATGAATAAACCTAACTCAAAGGTGCCATGGGGAAACCAATTCGCCTTCTTGCATGTACCATTGCCAGAGCTTAAGGACCATAAATCTCCAAACCCACTTGACTTTGTTTTGGCAACAAGCAAGATAATCAAGAAGAAGAAAAGTTCACTGGGTGTTTATCTCACTGGTAGGGTTTTGGAGATTGTGAAGAAACTTAGAGGTCCTGAGGTATATTCATGATCTTATTCATCACCAATAATTCACTATTTCTACCTTCAATCATTTGATAATTTTCAAATCAATTATGTTGTTCTTTTTTTTTTTTTTCTTTTCTCTCTTTTTTTTTAAATTAAAAAAAAAAACCTACTTTTACATATATATATATATATATATATTGAGCAATAGAATTCTTGGCATACTTAGTATAATAGTTAATACTTGCTGCTAATAATATTTGATATTAATATCATACTTTTCTATAACATTTCTAAAAATGTCAATTAGTTTTTCTTTTCTTGAATAAAAATGGGTAGAAAAAGGGTGGGAGGGGTGAAAGGGGATTGTATTCGGTATATAGTATATACCTTATAAGCAAGCCACATAATCTTGGATTGGTGCCTCTATTTTGATATCCAAAAATTATTTAATTTTTGAAGCAATTTCTTCACATTGCAAAGCCGCCTAATATTAATCAATATTAGGGTAATTACAATTTATCACCATGAATTTTTAGAATATATGATTATATCTTAAACTATAACTTGTGTTTCGCTTTGCACTTTATCATTAATTAATTTGGCTATTAGCTTGAATTGATAAATATGTCACGTGCAACTCATGTAACTCCTGCATACGTGGCACCACGTGAACAAATCAAATTGACCCACTTTAATCCGTTTAAAACAAAAGTTATGTGGCAAAATAAGAGTTAAATTTGTTAAATAATTTTATTTTAAAGGATTAAAGAGCGGAAATTTGGTATGTTCATGTGATGCCATATATGCAGAGTTCACGTGAGTTGCACTTGACATGTTTTTCAATCTAATTTAATAGTCCAATAGATGATAGGGTTCAAATTTAACTGTTTAGGATGGTAATCATGCATTTTAAAAGTTTAGAGTCATAAATGTAAATAGGGGTATAGTTTATATTAGTAAAGTGTAATTTTATTTTAATGTTATACAATTTTTTTCTTAAAAAAATATTTTTTTTAAAAAAAATCTTATATACATATAGCCAAAATTAAGAGGAAATCCAATTAGAATTTCAATTAGAATTTAATTTTGTGTCATGTGTCTCATCTAAACTTTTTAATTTTTATGTCAAGTTAATTATTTAGTGCAGAATACAATAAGTTCAATATAAATGAACTTCAAGAAACTCAATCACATATCTAAAATTAGAAAAAGAGAGAATTTGAAAAATTATGCTTTCCAATTTCATTTGTTTGGCTAGTTAAAAATAATTCAAATTAATCAACTTTTTACATAATATTATAAACAACAGTTTTATATATATATATATATATATGTGGTGTGTGTGAGAAAGTGTTTTTTGTTTTTTAATCATACATTTGCATATACATGATTCTAAAGTGGTTGAATTATTATAATTTTTTTTTATACAAGATAGAAATTCTACTCTAACCTAATCTAAGTGTATATGTGGAGTGACCATCGCACCAAGAGTGTGCGTTGGTAGTTAAATTTATCTTTGAATACATATTTTATAAGATCTTTTCGGCATTCTTGTACTACTGCAGGCAGCCGCTAGATTCGTCCATGAGACACTAAGGAACTCCAGTTTGTCTATTTCGAATGTGATCGGGCCAGTGGAACAGGTGTCTTTAGATAATCATCCGATTAAAGGTCTATACTTCATGGTGTTAGGTGTACCTCAGGTAAAAATGTAAAATTAAAATTGTTATTATATAGAGAAATGTTATTTCTATAACATTTTCACAACAAATTTTAAGTGGTGTGTTACTATTAGTTGTTATGAGTGAGAAAAAAAAAATTTAAGTTGTATATTTAAATTAGAACTAATAACAGCTTACCACCTATGATTTTTTGTAAAAATATTATGGAGATAGCACTCCTCTGATATATATACCACCTAGTTTGCCTTAAACAAATAAATATCTTTTATAAAGATTTTTTGATAAAAATAAAATTCCAAATTCCACCTTCTTGTAGGGTTTTTTTTTTTTTTTTAATAATCCATCTCGTAGATATCGAAGTATAGATGTGACTTGTTTGCCTCATAAAACAGAGAGAGCATGTGCTTTTCTTTCATTGGTTTTTTTTTTTTTTTTTTTTTTTTTCAAATCATAAAAACGATTCTGTTTTTCGAAGTCACACAATGATATATATATATATATATATATATATTTTTTTTTTTTGAAAGGGTCACAGAATGATATTTGTAACTTTCTACTTATTACAAGCAATCACATAATGTTTTCTTACACTTATTCTCAGATCTTTGGTGTTCACTTTTTTTTTTTTTGGTCTTTACAGCGGAAAGTATAGAACAAATTAACAAGCATGATTTATGATTTAATGTGAAAAAATTACTCAAATTCAATCACATTTACGAATAATTTTAGAACACCTTGCTTTCAGTTAGGTTCATCATATTTTATGACCCACTGTAACATGTTCTTTTATTTAAAATGGATTTGCAGAACCTTAATATAACAATAGTAAGTTATATGGGAAACCTGAGGATTAGCGCCGCAATGGAGAAAGGATTCTTGGATCCCCAAAGATTCAAGTCATGCGTGGAAAATGCCTTCGAGATAATTCTCAAAGCTGCCGATGATGAAATTCCTATTTAAACAAAGATGTTTTTTTTTTAATCAACAAATTGAATTGTTCATTCATAATATTGATACTCTATCGATAAATAAGTCAGTACAATTTATATATGATTGTTCATCTTTTCTTTCATTCTCCATGTAAAACTGTATGTAGGTAGATGGGTTTTATACTTTTAATGCATCCCGCATTGTTGGGTTTAATCTGTATATATTAAGAGGATTCAGAAAGTTAATTATTGCTTTTTTTCCTGTCAAAAATACCTCTAAATTAATTAATCAACAACTTGAAAATGGGGTTAAAATAGTAAATTGGAAAAAAAAAAGTTAATTATCACTCTTTTTACTGTAAAAAATACCCCTATCTAAAACTTAAAAATGGGGTTAAAATAGTAAATTGACAAAAATAATAAATTCCTATTTCTACGTTGAAATGTCTTTCTGCTTCTAATAAACTCTGAGAGATGCTACGTTTACAACAATTTTAACATTTTTACAACAAATCACAGGTGGTTAATTGTTATTTGTTCAAATTTGAAACTAACACTAAGATTATTTTTTTGCCCCAACAATAACAACCAGTAACAACCTGCCACTTAGGATTTGTTGTAAAAATGTTGTAGACATATCATTTCTCAATAAACTCCTACTTTTACGTTGATTTAAATTCCTAATTCTACTCACTAACTCTCTACAAAATAGGATTACTCTTTTTCTATACTATTATTTAAGGGGTTTCCCCTGTTTGAATTCCTCATTTTTTAGTTCAAAAATGCCCCTACACCCCTATGTTTAAGTAGAGACAAAACTAAAGGACAATCTGGTAAAAATGCAACTCTAACTCCCACTAAAACACTGCCTAAAAAATAGGACCACTTTCTTATTAATTTTCAAATTAATTTATTCACTTATAAATTAGATCAAATTATTTAATCCACTTATAAATTAAATTATCAAAATAAAAATTATCTATACTATTATTTAAAGGGCTTCCCTTGTTTGGATTCCTTATTTTTTAGTTCAAAAATGCCCCTTCACCCCTATATTTAAGTAGAGACAAAATTAAAAGACAATTCGGCAAAAATGCAACTCTAACTCCCACTAAAACACTGCCTAAAAAATAGGACCACTTTCTTATTAATTTTCAAATTGATTTATTCACTTATAAATTAGATTTTCAAAATAAAAATTATATATATATATATATATAAATTGAAAAAACACAGTTTTTTTTTCTACAAAATAGGACCACTAACAAAAAAAAAAAACTCATAGCACATGCGAAGAGCATGTGATAAGTCTAGTATTTATTATCATAATGCCAAGTCTATTTCTCTTTGATTTATTATTTGGTGTAATATATATATATATATATATATATATTAAATTGACCTGGATTAAAAGGGACTATTTACACCCTCCAATGACATGATGCCACCTCATATTTTACACATGAAAACCATAATCTTAACAAACACAATCACTCCCTCACAAATATCAAACCAGGAGCCGTTTGGAAATGTGATAACATTATTTAAATATTGTGAAAATATGTATGAATTAAAAAAGTATTGTAAAAATACGTGTTATGGCACAATTAAAACAGGCCCCAATTCTTCAGAAATCAAAACCTAGTTTCACCGTGAAAATCATCACAGAGCAATAACCGTCATAATCTGAAAGTACCACCGAGAAACCAGACAAAATCGGGTAATTGTACGTGTTCAATGCCTCACTTGAAAGCACAAACCCAAAGCCCCTCCCTCCGCCTCTGGTTGTCTACCACTTTCTTCTTCTTAGCAAATGGCAACCAAAACATTGTCTGATATATAATTCTTCATCAAACCCACTTTCTGTTATCTCTGGATTTTTGTTGCTTTTTTTTTTTTTTTTAGCGTGTTTAAATGTTATTTTAAAATAAAAATAAATATTCTCTAGGATGGTTAGGTGGATTCGCATGGCTAGTGTGAAAGTGAAACAAAAGCCATTCAATTTCATTTTTTGTCCTGCTAATGCTTAAGCCATCCTTCTCCTTGTTTATGTTGGCCATTTTTTTAAGTCTCAGTTACTTGGAGTTCCTATTTACAAATCTCCAACAACTTCTTAGACTTGGAGCTCCTGTTTTTCTGCAAATTTCGGGTTTAATTTTTTTTTTTTAAATTAAATTTGGTATTTTTGAGGGAGCGGTAGTGTGTGTTAACATTTATTGATTTGTGGGTTAAAAAATTTCCACTTCCATAGTCCACACTTCAATGAAAATCTAAACAAAGTTTCATCTCCGTTCATTGTTTGGTAGCCAATAGCCAAGAAAACCAAAAGGAAAATGCTCGTCTTCTTCACAAAGAATCCCAAAATAAAACCCAATGGCCTTGATTCAACCACATCGGCCAAGTACCTAACCTCCACCACAAAATTGCCATGAACCACCACATCAAACTCCAAATACTCATGTCAGCCAAACCCAAACCCAAAATCCAGTCAACCCAATTGCCATTAACTCATAGAAAATTGTTGACCCACGACCACGAGAACTTCATCACCAAAATAGAAAGATGATCAAGGAAGAGATGGGAGAAATAAGATAAGAGAAAAAAATATATACCTGAAAGAAAGAGAGAGATTCAAGCGTGAGATTAAATCCAAAGCAAAAGAAATAGAAATGAGAATGAAAGAAAGAGTCAGCTAAGAAAGAGAAGACATTGACCACGTGAGAGAGAGAGATGTGTAAAACTTGGGAAAAAGAGAAGTTATTAGGAAAATGCTGAAGTGGAGGTTTTTTATTGAAAGGTCCTAAAATCCATGTTTTACACTTCATCCCGACCAAATTTACACTCACTAGTCGCTAATCCGTGATATGCATGGGAACTTATTTATTTGTGAGGTTGACTAAAATAATTTTATTAAATCTTAAATTGATTAAGAAACTATACCATTGTATGATATGCTCTTGTATGACTTCGATTTGTATTACAATTTGATGAAGAAGTCATTGATTGAACATGCAATGGCTTACAAAAAATTTGTCAGTTTCAGATACTGCAAAAAAAAAAAACTCAAAAATTCAGATATTAAAACTTCTAAAAGACCAAAAAATATTAAAGAATCAGATAATTCACTGCTTAGAAATTATTGAAAAAAAACAAAATATATATGACTAAACAATAAAGAAATATGAGAGAAAGATGGGTTACATTCAATATATATGACTATTCAAAAGTGAAATATAAGAAAAAAAAAAAAAAAAAAAAAAAAAAAAAGGTACACGAATCCATAAAGCAATAAGTTTTAAATTTTAACAGGTCTAAACTTTAAACGAAAATAAAATATATATGACTAAACAATAAAGTAATATAAGAAAAAGATGGGTTACATTCAATATATATGACTATTCAAAAGAGAAATATAAGAAAAAGAAAAAAGTACACGAACCCATAAAACAATAAGTTTTAAATTTTAACGAGTCTAAACTTTAAACGATGAAAAAAAATCATATATAGTCACAGGTATATGGTTTGGTGGTTTAAGTATGAAAATCACTTTTTAAAAAATACATGAAAAACCATAAATATAAATATAAATATAAATATATATATATATATATATATATATATAAAACAAAGTAGATGAGAAGAAAATAACAGAAGAAGAGTTCATACCTCTACTTGGCTTAAAAAAAATATATATTGAGGTTTGCATTGCTTTTATAGTGTTTATGGTTAACCTCGCAAATTTAAAAATAAATTATCAACGTTTGAGTTTGAGTTTAAGTTAGACTTGTTAGAGAGATAGAGTTTCACTCCTTGTTAAGTTTGAACTTTGGCTATTGATATTGTCTTAAAAAAATAATTTTGTTTTAAAAAAATGATAATGATGTGGCAAGCTCTAGACAGGTCTATAAAAAGTCAAAAATTTTGGTTATATATATATATAATATAAAGTAGGGTTTCTTTTAAAACACTATTGACTTTGTCTAGAAGTATAGCCCATATTATATATGGCCATTATTATACTTTGTTTTAGTAGAATAAGGATTCTTGTTTTTCTTGGTTAGATTAGGTAGAGACGCAGAGTACATGTACTCACAGTTTAGTTCCTTTTCACATGTGTAAATCACTTGTTAGATAAATTTTTTTCATTAAATGTCAAATAAATTATCAACGTTTGAGTTTGAGTTTAAGTTGGACTTGTTAGAGAGATAGAGTTTCACTCCTTATTAAGTTTGGATTAAATAAAAATAATTTTGTTTAAAAAAAATGATAATGATGAGTTTGAGTTTAAGTTGGACTTGTTAGAGAAATAAAGTTTTACTCCTTGTTAAGTTTGGACTAAACAAAAATAATTTTATTTAAATAAAATGATAATTTTATTTAAATATTGTGTTGACATAGAAAATTGTGAGAGTTTCAGATGTTTTGGTTATATATATATATATATATATATATATATATATATATATATATAGATTAAGAAAGAGCCTGAAATGATGATAGAGAAAAAAATGGAGAAAGTGAGAGAGAGAAACAAATGATACATGTTGTGATTGCAAACCAAGCTGCTGAAGAGTAGAGCTCCTAGCATCACTGAAGAAAACTCACAACCACAATCTCTCTCTCTCTCAGTAACATTTCTTAAGAAAATGAAATTAGGAATTATTTAATTATTTTTATGGAATAGATTGTAGAAGTTATGAATATGAATGATTAAGGTTTTTATTTTTATTTTTTGTTTTTAAATGAGCTTTTCTTGAATGTAGTATTATTTTGTTGTTATTTTTTCTAATCCTGTTCTTTTTTTGGGCTATTTTTTTATTATTATTTTGACTCATTTTTATTGTTATTAGAAATTTTATTAATTTTTTTGTTTAAGGGATTAAAGATTACGTTTGAGGTGCCAATATTATTTTTGTGAGTAATGCTAGAGGCACAAAAATTCTTAGACTAGCACCAAAAAAAAAAAAAAATAGAGATTAAAAAAAAAAAAACATGTGTGAATCAGCATGCTAATTTAAGAATATTGTAAAATTGTTGTAACATTTTATTATATCCCTAACATTATTCTATTTTTATTAAATCCAAATTCTTAAGATTATTAAGTCAAGATAGTCAATTTTTTTTTTTTATAGAGTAGACAAAACACGCTAATTTAAATATAATTATATATATATATATATATAAAATTTGCAAGTATATTTTTATTTTTGGCAAGCCAGGGCTGTCCCCTGACTTGTATGTGCAGCCACCCCTACCTATTTGTGGTTGGAACTTGGAAGTCTCGTTTGTCTTCTTCATCCCACCGCCCATCATTTTTCAGTGTCATTAGTGCTTTATTGCTTTTCTTTTTTTCCTGTTTTTTCTTGTGCCTTTGGTTGTTTTGGTCCGCCTCAAGTGGTTGGGTGTGCTTTCAATCTAGCATTTAAATTCTTGACCATAAACCCTTCAGGTGGGCAGCACCATAAACCCTTCAGGTTTGAGGCTATGTGGTTTAAAGATCCTAGATGTGATGAGGTGGTGATGAATTTGTGGCAAGAAGGTTTGAATAAATCTGGAGGATATCAATTTAACAATTGTATTGATAGATGCAGTGAAAGGTTGAAGGTTTGGAATAAAGTGGAGTTTGGGCATGTGGGGAGGAAAATTACTAGTTGTGCACGCCTAAAACAAGGCTACTGGGTCGTGATTCGCTTGGGCTCACAATCTATTTGTATAGTGGACTTGGATTTCCTACACTGGGTCGTCCCTGTGCTGAGACCAATCGAAATTTGTTCTATCCCTTTTTGTTAGTCTTATCTACTGTCCTTCTGCCCTACCAGTTTTTCAACCCCCTTTTTCCTTCCCCATCCCATTGTATTTATAGCTAGATGTTAGTGGAATAGTGATGATTGCCTCCGGCGCTAGTGCGTTTAGAGGTCCAATGCTGTTAGTCGTAAGTGGGTGTTTAGGTGGGAGTGGCCTTGGAATTGGTTCTCGGCGATTGCGATTCCCGATCGTGAGTTGGTCGGGCGTTAGTTCCCCGGGGAGGATTCGCGGGGAAGGATACTGGTTTGAACAGCCCGCGCATGTGAACAACGTCAGCATGCTGTTCTCCGAGCATGCAAGGAATGTAGAGCCCCAATGGGCCTGGACACTTCAGTTGGCCCAAGGAGCTTTGTTGCCGTACACTAGTCGACAAAAAAAAAAACTACAGGAGTTGGAATATCAACAGACAACAAGACAAACTGAGAAGGAAATATTTGAGGTTCATAGAGATTTAAATATGTGGCTTGATGCAAAAAGTACAATGTGGAATCAAAGGTCTCGTAACACATGGTTGGTTAGTAGAGATAATAATATTGGCTTCTTCCATGCAAAGGCATCTCATCTATTTCAACGTAATACTATAAAGCAGGTTTGTGCAATACAGCTGGGGTATGGCAAGAGGAGGATATAGCCGTGGTGTACTTCCACTCAATCTTTTAATCAAATGGCCGTATCGAGGCAACTAGGGTTATAGAAGCTATTCAGCCAGTGGTGACTAGTTCCATGAATGATGCCCTAGTCATGGCGTTCAAAGCTGAGGAGGTTCGTAAAGCACTTTCACAAATGCATCCAAAAAAAGCACTTGGCCTGGATGGTATGGCCCTCTCTTTTATCAACATTATTGGTCCTTAGTTGGTAATTGTGTCACTCAGACTATTCTGGATTTTCTAAATCATGGTATACACCCCCCCCCCCCCGGGCCGGAAATTTAATGAAACACATATTATCTTAGTACCTAAAGTGAAGAACCCGACAAAGATAACTCAGTATAGGCTGATTAGCCTTAGTAATGTTGTTTCCAGGATTGCTTCCAAAGTATTAGCAAATCGGTTGAAAACTTTCCTTCCTTCCTCATATTATTAGTGAGAATCAGAGTGCCTTCATGACCAAACGCTTAATCTCTGGCAATGTTTTGATGGCCTTTGAAACTATGCACCATATTAGTCAAAAGAAGAATGGAAAGGTGGGGGAGATGGCTGTTAAATTAGATATAAGTAAGGCCTATGATTGGGTTGAATAGGAATGTTTGGAGAATATTATGCTTAAGATGGGTTTTCATAGACAGTGGGTGGATTTAATGATGCTGTGTTTTCGTTCTGTTGGCTATTCTATTAAGCTTAATGGTAAGCCCTGAGGTGTCATTCACCCCACTAAGGGTTTACACCAAGGGGATCCCCTTTCCCCACATCTATTTTTATTTTGTGAAGAAGGGCTCTCTGCATTAATTAGACAAGCAGTGGAATGTGGTGCCATTAAGGGGATAGCAACTTGTGCAAGAGGACCAGCTATTTCTCATTTGTTCTTTGTAGATGATAGTATGATCTTTTGCTAAGCCACAAATGAAGAGTTCTCTAACTTGATTACTGTACTGGAAACATATGAACAGGAGTCGGGCCAGCAATAGAATCGTGATAAGACATGCCTCTTCTTCAGTCATAACACTCCACAACCTATTCAAGATGACATTAAGAATAGGTTTGGGGCAAAGATCATCGAGCAACATGAGAAATATCTTGACCTCCCATCTTTGGTAGGAAAAAATAAATGCAACACCTTCCATCAATTAATTGAAAGGTTAGATAATAAACTTTCTGGGTGGAAAGAAAAATTGTTGTCTAATGCAGGTAAGGAGATCTTGATAAAGATTGAGGCACAAGCGGTGCCTTCCTAATACTATCTATGATAAAATGACTAGTATGGTGCGTAAATTTTGGTGGGGTCAAACAAATGAGAGAAACAAAATGGCATGGCTAAGTTAGGATAAGATGTGTCTGCCAAAAGATGAGGGTGGGTTAGGATTTCGAGACTTGAAGGCATTCAATCTTGCTCTATTGGCTAAACAGGGATGGCGACTTCAAACCAACACCACCTCCCTAGTTCATAGAGTATTCAAGGCATGAGATTTCCCTGAGGGTGACTTTCTTTCAATTGAACTCGGCAACCATCCCTCTTATGCATGGCAGAGTATTATAGCAGCTCAACCCATTATACAAAGGGGGCACCGTTGGCAGGTGGGCAATGGCCATTCCCTTCAAATTTGGAGGGATAAATGGCTCACTCAAGCATCTACTTTCACCTTCACATCCAGGCCATTCACTATCCCATATGATGTGAAGGTCTATATGCTTATTGATCCTCATACTTAGGCATGGAGGATTGACATGGTCTCACAGTTCTTCTCACCAATGGATGTAGCAACTATCCTAAGCATTCCTTGAAGTTATCAGCTCCCTTGTGATCGGATGGTCTAGGCTTTTACACCCAAGGAGACACAGTTCGGAGTGCATATAGGTTGCCTTGGACATGGTAAATAGCGCTACCAATAGGGAAGCTTCAGACAACCATCAACGCAGTCTATTTTGGAAGACACTTTGGCACCTAAATGTTCCTAACAAGATTAAGTCCTTTGCTTGGCGTGCGTGCAAAAACATCTTACCCACAAAAGATAAATTATGCCGAAGGAAGGTGATTGATGTTCCTACGTGTGAGGCTTGTGGCTCCGGTGCTGAGAGTACAGGACATGTCTTTTAGGAATGTGAGAAAGCATAAGAAGTTTGGGTATTGTCTAGTATTCCTTTTGATCCACTAGAGCTCCTTGCTTCGAATTTTGTGGACTTTCATTGGCATCTGAAGTTTAGGCAGAAGATGGGGGATGAATTGCTAGAGTTAATGGTTATGGTGGCATGGTGTTTATGGTTTAACCGCAATGAAGTAAGACAAGGTAAGGCTCAGCAATTGGGGTTTTCAATTCTGAGCAAAGCTTGGTACTTACTAGATGAGTTCCAGACGGCTAACCTTAAGCTATCCTAAACCATGTCGAAGGATGAGATTCAATGGGCACTTCTAGATGATCTGTGGTACAAGGTTAATGTGGATGCATCCATCTTTTCTAGCACAAATTGAATTAGAATAGGAGCTCTCATCCGAGATCATGAGGGACGTGTCGAAGCTGCTATTAGCAAGTCCATCCCCATTCTGTTGGGACCGTTAGAGGCTGAAGCTAAGGCTTTGGAGGAAAGTGCATTTTTTGCATGGGATGTTGGTGTTAAAGATGTGATCTTTGAATGTGACTCCCAAATTGTTGTTGATGCAATAAATGATCTTTGTGAGCCACCTACTGCTATTGGTAATATTATAGACGACATCTGGTAGAAGTTACAGGACTGCCGTAGGACCAAAGTTTCTCATATTTGTCGACAGGGTAATCGCCCTACTCATATTTTAGCTCGGTATACTTCTCGTATTGTTGGTTTTATAACATGGATGGAGGAAATTCCTTATATGATTGAGTCAGCTATGACTCAAGATGTATTAATTTTATCTTCTTCTTAATAAAAGTTATGGTCTTCTTATAAATAAAAAATAAAAAAAAAAAGTTCCTAACCATGTGTAATCCAAGTGTCCAACATTTTTGGGGGGGGGGGGGGGGAGGAAGTATCCAACTTTTCAAACTTTTAAAAGAGTTATGTTACAAGTTTTATCACATGAGAAATCTCATGAAAGCAAATCAATTATTATTTTTTTTTACTATCTACGTAGAATTATGGTCTGTTTAAGATCCGCTTATTTTGCAGAAACTGAAAACTTTTTGCTCAAAGTACTGTAGATAAAGATAAAAATTAGCTGAAATAGTATAGTAGGACTCATGAATAGTACCAAAAAGTGCAGTGAAGCCTATGAATAGTAGCAAAAATAAGCTAAATAGTAAAATAAAAAGTGTGTGTGTGTGTTGGGGGTGGGGGGGGGGGGGGGGGGAGTGTCGTCTTGAGTCTCTTGATTAATATATTAGTGTCACAACTCAGCCCCCCAAACAAAAATTCCTAACCCCATCCTGGTTTTTGGGCAATATTACAAGACAAAAATATAATATATTATATTTTAGAGGGCTTAAGTTATTACCTAAATGGCCTAATAGTTGAATTGTACCTTATTCTGTCTATCCTTGTCTCTAAATTTTCCCTCCCCTCTCCAAAAAAAAGTTTCACTTCTTCTCACTATAAGAAATCTAGATTTAGGCAGTGTTTTTTTAGTGACGTTTTTAAATCCGCCACTATAGATGGTATACTGTGACGTTTTTTAAAAAACGCTGCTAAAGAGTGAGATTTTAGCAACATTTTTCAAAAAACGTTGCTGTAACTCAAAACAATAGCAGCGTTTCTTAAAACGCCGCAACAAGTATAGTTTTAGCAGCGCATATCTGGTTTATAGCAACGTTTGCAAAACGTCGTTATATATTCTAAACTTTTAGCATTATGCCATTATTTTCGGGTTCCCACACTTTCTTTTTTCTTTTTTCTTTTTTTCTTTCTTTTCATTTACCCACTCCGTGTCCCACTTTTTTCTTTCTTAAGTTCACTATTCATTGTCTCCTTCTTTTCTTTTCTGTGTTGTTTGTTCCTAGTGTTTTCTTTGTGACCCACTTTCTCCAACACCACCACACATCTTTTCCCTTGCAACCACTGCCACCGCCATAGCCACCGCAGCTGTCGTCGACCTCCACTAAGACCCACTGCCACCACCATACTCTTTTCCCTCTTTTTTGTTGTTCAAGTTTCTTTAAAGTGTAAGTATTTGTTCTTGGCTTATGGGTTTGCTTTGATTTGGTATTTCTTTAATGGGTCATGGAGCTTTTGTGCTGATTTTTGCTATTTTTCAGTTTTGGTTGGAAAGTTTTTGTTGTTCAAGTTTCTTTAGAGTGTAAGTATTTGTTTTTGGCTTATGGGTTTGCTTTGATTTGGTTTTTCTTTAATGGGTCATGGAGCTTTGTGCTAATTTTTGCTTTTTTCTATTTTGGTTGGAAATTGGTAGAGAAAGCTCTTATTTAGATTTGGCTTCTTGGGCAAAAGGACTTGAGGATCAAGGGCTAAATCATTGTAAGTATTTCTTTAGAGTGTAATGGCCCGTTTGGTCATAGAGTTTAAAATTTGTTGTTTAAAAAGATGTGAAAATTATAGTTTGAAAAGTGTTGTTGAAAAAAGTGTTTTTAGTGTTTATAAAACAAAAAATGTGTTTGGTATCATAGTTTAAATAACATATTTCTTGTGTTTGAAAAACATAAAAATGTGTTTGGTATGTGTTTTTAAATTTGTAAAAAAAGCTGAGCAAAAGTACGAAATAAAACATATTTTAAATCAGGAGAGAGAAACAATTTTTAAACCCGTTGCTCCTCCTCTTTCCTGCATTATCCCTTCTCTTCCTGAGAGCAGAAAACCAAACCCACGCAGTCCTTATCTCAGTTGACGCCTCAGAAGATCCACGGCTGGGCTTCACCTTCTTCGAATCTCATCTCCACTGTCAGCACTCCAAGATCCAGCAACTAATCGAGCTTTTGTCACTGCCGACCCATCACTCCAAGATCCAGGTTCGAATCTCACTTTCACCTTGCTTGTCGATGGGTTTTTGCGTAAAGAGTGAACAATTCCTTCTTCACTCACAGATTTCTCACCTTTTTGTTTATTTGTTTGTTTGTTTGTTTTTTTTTTTTTTTTAATGTTTTGGTTTTCCTCACCAATCGGGAAAACCCCCATTTTTCCTGTTCTTTGTTTGTTGTTGAGACAATATTTCATTTTCAATCCAAACAAACACGCCCTATATTCTTGAAATCTAGAATGGGTTTTCTCGAAATCTTTTGCTGTTGAAACAATTTTTGATTTACAACCCATTCGATTTTTCATTCTTCTTAACACTCTGTTTGGTTGCCGAGAAAGTGTTGGAAGATTAACTGAAAAAAAAAGAAAAAAAAAAGAAAAAAAAGGGTAACAAATCTTCTGAATCTTCATGGAGAGCTATTTCCTTGAATTTCGATGTCATGGTAGATGGCAAGTAATGGCTTGTACATGCGGATAAATTATGGAGTGTGGCTAGCTCATTGCTGATTGGATTATTGCAAGTTGAGCAATGTAATTATATCCGTCTTAATTCTTAGTTGCCCCCACATTCCGAGTCAGGTGTGTATAATAAAGGGAATCTCATGTTTCAGAAGTACGAAATTGTTTAATGCTTAGGGACTTACTTGTTTGATGCCTAAAATAAATTGGTTGAGTTCGTAGCTGATTCTCCAGTTTGCACATGTTACTCTAAGTTGGCCTGGATCCATACTACAGTTTGATTAGTCTTCTTTCTTGGAACTTTAATTGTTCCCTTTAGCCACTTACTTGGTTGGCCAATCTCCTCGACCAACAATCCCTTTCTCTAAGGAGGCTTTTTAGCCTAATTCTGTGATCTTGATGCTAACCTGGTCGGCCACTGTTTCACTTTCAGCCCTTTCTCTAGGGACTTTGTTAAAATTTTCCTTTAGAATTTTTGTCCACCAGCACTCTTAAGCCAATAAGTTAGTGCCTACACACTTTTTTCACAATTGTTCTACGTAGAAAATTGTGATCTTCGGATATGTATGGTGTGTCCTTTTGTAGGCTGGCAAGCCCATCTTTGGTATCTGTAAGTAGTTAGATTATTTAATAATATCTTCCTTTTAACCAAAAAAAGAAAAAAAAATTGTGATCGGCACATGATTTATTTCTGTTACTAGAATGTTTGGCATGTAGAACAATTGTAACAAATTAACAAAATGTGTATGAAACAAAATGTGTATGAAAATGTGTAGTATTAAACTTTTCCTTGGAAGGCATGATTTTATGGACTTGATTAGTTCACTGTTGACTAGATTATTAGCTGCAAACTTTATCAAGTAAAAAAAACAAAAACAGGGCTAATCCGTAGTAACCACAAGGATTCCTCAATTGGTCTGCTTGGACATGTTGCTATAGTTTTTGTTGCATGCATCGATAACATGTTCAAATGGTTGTTTAATAGTGTTGATTACGTTTTGTAATGTGTAATTGAGTAGGTTTGTGGCTTCTTCTTGCAGATGTCAGACGCAATGCATGAGGATATTGACGATGGCCTTCGGTTTCGAAATTGCAACTGTTTCTGTGGCTTGAGAGCAAGTGTGAGGATTTCGGATAAGCGAAATGAGAAGCAGTACAGGCTTTTCCAATGTTGCCCAAAGGACGCATGTCGGTTTTTTCAATGGTGTATTCCCTTGAAGACGCCATTGTCTTATGCGGAGGATTTCGAGCAACTACAAGAAGAGCTGTGTGTATTGCGAGAGGAATTGAGGGTCATACATGACAAGGTCCACCCCTTAGATCAGACAAAAAAAAATGGTCAAGATTATGTTTATTGGATGGTGTTTGTTATGCACCGCGCTTGCACTACTGCTAACTATGACAATGATGTAAACCAAATTGTTATGATGATGTGTTCGTTCTTACTGTGTAACCATATCATCTTATTATGTATTACTGGCCCCTCTTGACCTTGGTGCGTTGTGTACTATTTTTTGACAATCTTTAGTCATCCATTTTGCTAGTGCTAGGCATATGTATGGGGCTGACTCTTGACTCTTACAATATTATGTTATTGGCTTAATGGAACTTTTACAATAGTATTTATAATTGGATTAATAGTCAGTTAGTTATTTCATGAATGCTCCAACTTTCATTGACTTTTCTTGAAGTTGAATGTGCGGTATTCCCTTGAAATTGATGTTATCCAAAGTTTGATTATAGTACATCTTACATTATTTACAACCATAAAATTATCAACTTGAGGCAAAATTGGGCAGACCTGTAAATCAAGTCACAGTCATTGATTTCTCAGTAATTGCACTTTGAAGAATTTTGAGTACAACATATTGCACAATGACTCTTATGAGTTATTATAGGTCTCTTCCATGCCTTGCATTCCTCTACCACTACACCATTTTCTATGGAAAATAATACATGTACTATCTTTTACCAACATTTTCAGTCCAAAAAACAGTCTCAAGTTAATTTAAACAGTACCTAGAAATAAAAGAAAACCAACATTTGCAACTGCTACACTATAAAATGAAAATGGTGTTTCCAAACCTGAACTCATCCCAACACTCATCATAATCTACCAAACACAAGTTTACCATCATATGAAACATGAGGAAATTACAAAAACAAAAAGAGAAATGTTCCTGCTGATGACAACTATTTCAAAGACCAACCAAAAAACAGGGGATTCTCCAGTATCATATCTGAACTAAAAAGCAAGGAAAAGAAGCCAACAATGTCAACAACAGTTAAAGTTCATGTTATCCACTTTTACAATCTATTCCCCAAAAGCTCAATCACGGTTGCCTGTGTAATCTGCCCACATAGCAACAGTTATCGCATCACGATACTCCGACATTGCTCGTTGTGCCCAAGAATTAAAAGCTTCTTCAGTGCCCCCACTGCCTACGCGTGCAGCTCGCGCTGGGTTTGCGTCGCTATTATGCACAAATGATCCTTCCCACACATGGAACATTTCATCCGCCCGGTTATACATGCGGATAAAGTTGTGCAGTGCACAGCAAGCGGTCATAATCAGCCGTTGTCTAGAGACGGAGAAGGAGTGCATTTCAGTCAAAATTGGGAACCTTGCCTTCAACACACCAAAGCATCGTTCAATCACCATCCGCAATGAGGAATGCCTATAATTGAACAACTCTTGTAGGGTAGTAGGCTGCCGATTCACACCCCGAAACTCTTGGGCATGGTAGCGTACGGACTTGTGTGAGGGGAGGAATGCACTGCCTATTGCGTACCCCGAGTCAACGAGGTAGTATGATCCTGCAATATGAGTGATAACCATTAACAATTAATGTTACCCAACACAACTATTTTTAAGTGACAATAAAGTAAATATTGCAAATGATCACCATACCTCCACTAAGACCCAAGTAGCAAAAGACAGCTTTTGCTACTTCCTTATTACCAATAGTAGTTATCCAATTTCCAAAAGACTTTTATACAGTGCGCCCTGAAACCAACTTGATTTCCCTCCATTTTCACTGATCTTACCCACACATATTGAATGTTATCCACATGGGTATAATGCATATCAAAATTTTTGTATTTAATTACACACGTGCTTACACACATATCCATAAAGTATTTTATAGCCAAAGTAAGAGTTTGTGAGGCGAGGTTCTTTTTAGTACTTAAAAAGGTGTATATGAACAAATAAAAAAACCTCAAGTGGCATAGCCCTAATAGGAGATTACAGTTCATAAATGTAGTCCAAAAGTGGATGCCTCATAGTTCTAGATGGGAAACGGTCAAACGGAAACATAAGAAAAGGGTTAAAAGTACAAGTACTTCTATTTCACTGTCAGGCTGCCTTAGGTTAGATATTTGGAGACACTGAGATATATTAACATTGACTAAGAAACTAAGAAGTCAACTGATGTAGTAAAATGCAAAATGCAACTAATTTACTTTCAAGTTAAATGGTTGATCAAAATCATGGGAGTGACATCATAGCATATGAGAACAATGTTAATTATTCAGCTTAAATAAGGGAACCATCTCTAGTAATCCACATTTCAATTCCAACTGAATTACTTGAAATAAGTCCAAATTATAAAAGTGGATGACAAGTGGCTAAAACCCTTCCAAAACCAAATTCGCTAAAAAAATTTTTTACCTCTAGGCGGCCAAGGGAACTCATACTCGGCATGTCCAAGTGCGTCCTGCATGACTCGTGAATCATTTGCACTCCCTTCCCATCCAGAATGCACATACGTAAACCGCATGTCGAAGTTTCATGCACACATCACGTTTTGGGTGATGTCACTCCGTCTATCTCTGAATGCGGTGGTCCTACCGGATCGGGCAGAAGCACTTATGTGCGTCCCATCGATAGCCCCCACACATTTCTATTAAAAAAATAGGTAGCTCTAATTAATAAATTAAACTTATGTGCAATATAGTGTGAACAATATGTTAACTTGTCTACTTTATTTAATATTTTCCAATTAAGCTCAATTATAAAAACTAGAAATACTTCAGAACTCTTTCATACTTCATATTGTTTTCTTTCTATTCTCTATTACAGATCTTTCACATTTTAACGAATCAAAATGATTATTTATCTAAGAACTAAAAAAATAAAAATCGAAGCATACCTCAAACCATGGATAATATTTCTCATTCCCTCAAAGTGAATGAGGAAGCTCAGCTGCATCAACGTTGGGCCAGATGATGAGACATCCCAAAGCATGGATAGCACGCAAGGCACGCCGGAACCGCCTTTGAATGGTCTCGAGAGAATGTTGGAAGCGGTTGGCAGTAAGCCGGTAGTCGGCATTGTGTCCGACGATATATAGCACTGTCCCAACGAACTCCTCAACTGAAACAATACCAGTGTCCTCCTCTAATAGGTGCAACCGCTTCAACTCATTACACAAGTGCCTAAAAATGGTCTTGTCCATGCGGAATATGTCGTAACACACTTGGGGATTTCCTTCTAGTACTTCAATCACGTATGACGTCCCACTCAGGATACTAGTGCACATAGGTCGCTTCATGTAGTAGTTTTGCACGTACTCTATACACAACTAAACGTAGGCTGTGGCAATCTCAAGCTCCACCTCACTATCGTACTCATCTGAATTGGAGTCAGCCATGACTGAATCACGATCTGAATCGGTGTTGGCTGTAAGGGGCCGTAACTGAATCATGATCTGAATCGGTGTCGGCCATAACTGAATCACACCTGTGGGCAGCCAAATAGTTCACATTAGCCACTATAAAGAAGTACACACACACACACACACACACACACACACACATATATATATATATATATATCGCTATATGTATATATATCTATAGTGCTGTATGTATATATATATAAGTTAGTATATATATAAATGAGTATATATGGCTGTATGTATATATACGTGAGTATATATATTTATGCATAATAGTATTTCTAATTCTGAGTAAGTGACTTATATATAAATGAGTATATATATATATATATAAGC
This sequence comes from Quercus glauca, assembly GCA_023736055.1. NCBI lineage: Eukaryota > Viridiplantae > Streptophyta > Magnoliopsida > Fagales > Fagaceae > Quercus > Quercus glauca. The sequence continues at coordinate 5,496,443 of CM043324.1, forward strand.
TGTATGCATATATAAGTCAGTATATATAAGTCAATATATATTTCTACATAAGTGAGTATTTATAATTCTGCATAAGTGAGTATATGTATGTCTGCATAAGTGAGAAAATATATCTGCATAAGTGAGTATATATAATTCTGCATGTATATATAAATGAGTCTATATATTGCTGGAAGCACTATATATATATATATATATATATATAGGTGTTACTGTGTGTACCACAAAAATTCCATAAAGAAAACATCAAATTTTGTAATATATATATATATATATATATATGTCACCAAACAAAGAAATTCATAGAAGAGACGACAACCACAACACATATTTCTTACATAAGTAGCATAGATATCCAAAGCATTCAACATAATAAAGGAAGGCAGCATGCAAACATTGTCCAAAATATTAACATAATACAGACTTTGCCTATTCACATTAAACCAAACTAAGAGTACTAATTAACTTTCTACGCTATCTACACGGTGCACATCATCAATTAATTTCGTAGGTTGTCAACCACAACCATCACTACTGCAATCCACCCCCAATAAACTCAATCCACGCCCTTCTTCTATCAACCGTCATAGCAAAAAAAGCTGCTCTACTCTTGGAGTTATGAAGCTCCTGCACGACCTTGCAATATGTGACATGATCCACATCGGTATGCTGGTTGAGCAGAGTTATAGCTTGTGTAATTGAGTCATTGACAGCCCCCACACCTGACTCTCCAGTGTCGGTGGACTTTCTCCCCTGACGCTGCCTCATTTCAGTAAACCCCAATATTGCCTCAGTCATGGATTCAAGTGAGTGCCCTTTCTTCCTTTTTCCACTTGAATGAGATGGTTTAGCTGGCCACTTTTCAGCTTGCCTCCGACTTTGGGCTTCACTCGGTGTGGCCAGCTCCTCTAAGTTATCCACACCATCGCTGTTGACATTGAAATGTACCCCCTCAGATAGGAAGGCTGCATCAAGTTCTCTCTCTTCGTCACTGTTGGGTGCTAGTTGGGCAGATGAAATTTGGAGGAAGCCAGTGGCTGTGTTTGAATTGAAAAGCTTGCCCAGTAGATCGTAGTGTTTCAGCCCCTGTTTTTTGAACTCCTTGAATTTATGATTCACCTATTAGCAACCATATATATTGGGTTAGATGACTTAGTCATATATGTAGCAAAATATAAGGGCTATAAATAAGCACTTTGTAGATCAGTTGTATATATGACTAAAAATAATCCTTAAGAGCCTTTATTTGAACAGTTTGTGTTCTTTGTGAGGTGCCTAATCAGTTATTAATATGTTCTAAGCAACTCACTTTCCATTTAATTTTAAATCATACCACAGTCCATCACTTTCCTAGCCCATCACTTCCACGATGGAGAACATTTTTTGATCTAAAATTATGAGTTGAAAATAGAGTGTAACAGGTTTTATCCTTAATTCAGTTCCAGTCTAGTTTGCAGCACAAACCTACAGTAACAGTACGTTGAACCCTTGCACAGACCCACCATCACCACCTCAAGGGGACAAACAGTATGAAAGACAACACACAAACACAAACAAATTTCTTTGTAACAATGAATAGTACCAATAGATCCATGAGAACACACAGGAAAAAAAAAAGTAGAAGCACAAATATATTAGATTTTTTGCAGCTGGATAAACGAAGCCTATTTCACATTACCACCAATAGATCCAACTAACCACAATTCAACTGAGAATGATTCACAAAACTACAATAGTTATACACTTACAACATAGTGCTGGTAAAACATCTTTGTTTTTAAAGTACTTATCTTTTTTAATCATTTTACATTCAGTGTTTAAGAGATGGGCCAAGCTATAATGAACACAAGGAAGATTTCAGCGTCATTTTATTTACAACCATAAACCATGCATATAGCTAATTGTAATAAATTTTGTTTGGAGTATGTTAAACGACTTACTGCAAATGCAGCAGCCCAGGCTTCCTCACTGGCCGTCACAGTATTTGAAATGGAGTCCCATCCCATTCTTGTACGTGCGATGAGCTGGAAGAATATGCAGTGTCGAGTTTTCATTCGTTGATATTTTTGTGAAAGTTGTGTCTTGTTGTAATCTCTATTCGTGCGTTTGTTAAACTCATTCATAATAGCTGTCCAAGTTCCAGTCTTGAACTGGTCTTGGGGCATATTCCCTTTTGCATCCTCTTCTAACAATATTTCAATGAAATGCCTCTCGACTACAGTAGGCCACAACTTCCTATCTTGGGCAGCAGCTGTTCTCTCATCCATCTAAATACAATTTGGTATACTTACATAGACTTGTCATTTGAAATTGTATGATACGGATTAAAAAACAATTACTTACTCACTAACAGTACCAACCAGCAGGCATATAATAGAAACTAAGGACCATAAATGATCAAATATGATAGCAGAGTCCAATAATTTAAGTGGCTGCAAGGTTGCTAATGAAGTGGATCAACAAGAATTGCACATTTGAAGAACATATAAAAAGTCTAGTAACAGCTACGAAATGGTACAGACATAAATTACATATCAACAACAATAATTTCTCAGTAACTCATATCAACATCAATCGTTTTTATACCCATTCCTTGGCAGGACTGATGTTATTTAATCTTATAGTAAACAAATAAGATTATTCACTCCACAGTTTCAACTTACAGATAGTTTAGTGTATTATTAGTGCAATAAAAGGAGAACCTCTTTTGACTACATACACGGCCCAATCAAGACAAAATGCATGACCTAGGTACAAAATTATGACAATAATACAAGCGGTGACAAATGATTCACTACCTATTAACAATTAAAACAAACCACATTTAGGCAGACCTACCAGTAAGGGAACACGGTGAGATCTGTTGGAAGAAGCAGAGGAGGAACCAGACGCTCTGTATAGCACGAGAGAGGTGGAGGAGGATGAGGATGAGACTTCCATCCGAATGAATATGTGGGACTAAATATTGTTGCAGCTTGATTAATGACAACAAAGCTGAGTTAGATTGAGAAGTGAAAGAAAGCTGCAACAAGCACTTAAGAAAATTAGAAATATTTACCTCACCAAGGCCTTCGCACTGTGCAAGTTATGCAAAAGTGGTTAGCACCAAAGCTTTAGCTGAGGGTGGGATCTCTGCAGCTTATTTACCTGACCAAGCCCTTCACACTGTTGGGCTTTTGGTTAGCACCCAAATGTGTAGGCGAGGGTGGGATATCGTCCTCGGATTAGGGGTACTTGGGCATGAATTATGATCCTGAGGAAGTTAATGTGATTGACTAAAATGGTTGGGTGATGCGGTGTAAGCTGTGTGTAGAAGACACGTTTATGGTGGGTCGGTGAGGATTTAATAATGGTGATGGGTTTAATTTTGCTAGGTCGGTGAGGGGAGTAATGGAGGTGGGTGAGAGAAATTTTCGCTGGGTTTGCTCTGACTATGTGGCGTGAAGAGATGAGAGGAAGAGAGGAGACAGCAATTGAGAAAAAGTTGATCAGGTGGGCCCCATAAGAGTGTTCAGTTAATTACCGAAGTGCCACTGAAATTAGTGTTTTGTTGCTTAAAATCAACTCTGAGGTGATTCCAAAAAACTGTGTTTAAACACCGGTTTTTGAACAATACTTTTCAAACATCCCAGCTATGAAATGGTCCACCAAACACGTTTTTTAAATTTTGGACACTACTGTTCAGTGTTTAAACACTGAACACAGTGTTTTGAAGTGGGTGACCAAACGAGCTCTAAGTACTTGTTTTTCAATATTATACCTTCTAGTAGTGGCAGGGGATGGATCCTTATCAATAGCTAGGATGCTTCTTCTTTTTTTAATATCTACAACAAAGTGCCTCCTATTAATACACATTAACTAAATGGAACTATTAAATTAGAAAAAAAAAATTGATGATTCAGGTAGTATAGTGGGAGGGTTTTATATGTGGCTGACTACAAGTTAAGAATTACTATGTAAATCTTGTTTTATTTTTCTATTTGATTTTTCTATAGTTTGTAGGTTTCAATTTTTTTTTTTTTTTTATTATTATTGGTTTTGTGGTATAGCTAGCTTGCGATTAATTTTTAAAAACAGCCCACTGCCCACTAATGTCTACAAGGAGATTCTTCCATTAGATGATGATTTTTGCTTAAAAATTATATCTTCAATGTGTTGTCATTATTCAACATATGTGTGTGTGTGTGTGTGTGTATGCTTGCTTTAGTGACTATAAATATTAAATATTTAGAAGACCAACTTACACTTAAGAAAGAGAAAAGAGATAGAAGAAAAAGAAAGAAAAAGATCTTTTCCTTTCTTTTTCTTCTATCTCTTTTCTCTTTCTTAAGTGTAAGTTGGTCTTCTAAATATTTAGAGGCTGTTTGATTTTGTGTTTCCATCACCCATAACTCAAAAATGGTGGGACACACGGAGAGAAAACTTGTTTGGATTTGTTTTCAAGTTTTGTTTCTATCACTCAATTTTTTGATTTTTGAGTGATGAGTTATGGAAACTGATAACACATTTTAGGTATTTTCAAGTTATGAAAACAAAGTTATTGTTAGGACATATGTGTTCACACTTAAGAACATATGTCATATTTTATGTATATTGGCTAATCCTTTGACAAAACGCACTCTACTTGTAATTGGGTAGTTCTAGGTGTATTTAATACTTCAAGAAACAATGTTTCAAGATCAAGTGTTGAAGTCATCAAGTCTGTCCAAGAAAAAGCAAGTTGAAGTGCAGAATTTTTAAAGCTCGACACCTGCTCGACACCTACCTCAACACCTGCTATCTGTCGAGAATTAAAAAGTCAGAATTCCAATATGATTTTCTTGGGATCCGTGAATGTGTTTTTGGGCCTTCTTTTCTTCTAACCCTAAACATATTTAAGGAGTGTTTTAAGAGCCGTCAACATAGACACAAGTTGCATAAGTATTGAGCAATCCTTGTTCAAGCAAATTGTGCTCTAAGACGAAGTTCTTAACCTAGTTCATCTCCTTCAAGAAGTTGCTGTGTATTGTGCACCGTAGGGTTTTGTGACCAAGCATCTTCCTGATCTTCATTGCATAGGATGATCTGAAGAACTTTGCAGCCAATCTCTTCTTCCTAAAGTTGGTGTTTGAAGTCGTGTACTGGGATCCGCGCATCTGGTTAGTCACATACTTGGGAGCCGTGCATCAAAAAGGGGAACTGTCGCTACAGATCAAGTCCAATTGGGTATTGGGGTAAGGGTTCAACTGTAGGTTAGTAAGGTACTTGGGATTCCTTATTTGTAACCACTTGATTTGATAATAGTGGAGTTTCGGGAGTGGTGACCTGAAAATCACCCGGTGGGGTTTTTGCCGTTAGGGTTTTTCCCCATTCGTGAACAAATCACCGTGTCTTTTATTTTCCACTGTATATTTAGTTATTCGGTGATTTGTTTGTGCTGCCACGTATTTGCATGCTAAATTGATTAATTAATAACTTGGCTAAATTAATTAATTAGTTTAAATCACAAGGGGTCATTCAGTTTGTGGCCTATCAGTTATGATGGCATTTTGGTAATTAAACTCTCATACATGAGACCCACTAGTCTTGTCAAGTCAGATTCTCTTCTCTCTCCCACCGTTCACTCTCTTTTTTCTTTTCTCTTCTTTTCTTTTTTTCTTTCTTCTCCACTTTTCTTTCTTTCTCTCTTCTTCTTTATCTGTTCTTCTTCAGAGCAAAATCTCACCCACACCGAAAGACAAAAGAATCTCAGCACTCCCCATCCACGTCCTCTCATCTCCAATCTGCCTGACGTTCTTTGTCCTTCACCCTTCCCACACCGACCCATCCGACGAACAACTCATAAATGGGTCTCAGTCTCAGACCCATTAATCTCCAAAATCAAGAAACAAACTTTTCAATTCCAATAACACAGCCCACCAAGGAAAAACATCTTCACTAAACTCCAAAAATATCCTATGCCCACTCTTCTTAAAACCACCAAACACAAAGCCAACTACATACCGGAACAACGGGAACAAAGGCACGAGACCCAACCCATTCCGTTACAACTTGGGCACCTCGAAAACGGGCTAGCCATGGTCTTCTGGTCCATGACCGATTTGACCAGGGCTGCTCCGGCCAACACACCTAGACCCATTGCCAGCTAAGTCAAAACAATCGGACCCATTTTTGATCTATTGGATAATGAACCACAGAGAGAGAGAGAGAGAGAGAGAGAGAGAGAAGAAGAAGAAGAAGAAGAAGAAGAAAAGGCAGAGAGATTTTTTATATATTTTTTGGGTGGCATTAATATTGTTTGTGTTTGTGTTTAAGGGGGCTTCTTCTATTTTATGGGTTTGGGTTTGTGCTTTGGGAGAGTAATAAGGCTGAAAGGGGAAGGGGAAATGAGAAAAGAGAAAAAGATGGGGATGAAACATTCCGCGAGTAGGCTAACAGCTTTGTTCTGACCAAGTTACAGGTATGGGGCCCACAAAAAGTTGGGAAATTTGAGTGATAACAAGCTAAGTGAAGTGTGCCAAACAAATGGGGTATAAGAAATTGGGGTATCTTAAGTGATAAGTGATGAGTGACAAAAATTGAGTAAGGAGTGATGAGTGATGAAAAAAAAAAAAAAAAAAAAAAAACCAAACAGCCCCTTAATATTTATACTACTACTAGCAAATGATGATTGCATGTAGTTATGCAACTCTCTCTCTCTCTCTCTCATAGTGGGCTTTACATTTACTGTTTAGCAGTTGTAATTAATGAGCACAGATCCGTTAACATAATTTGGCTTCTTTTGTATGATCCAAAAAAGTACTTTATTTTTTGACACCTAAGAAGTTAAGAAAAAGTTATCTATTGTCACCATAGTGCATTGTGCACAAATATTACTAATAGTTTAGTTGGTGAGAGACCATGACTAAATTTCATGTTGTTGGGTATTAGACTCATTAATTCCAGAAGATTTTCAAATAACTCATACAATGCCAAACTATAGAGTTTAACATTTTCAAATAATTCATACAAGCCAAATCAGTTTGAAATAATGTTTTTTTTTTTTTTACTTTTGTTTTTGTTTTTATTGGTTAAATAAAAGGATATGATTACTTAGTTATTTTTAAAACCTTAACTGATTTGATTCGTTGCTTTACATTACATGACATCACTTAAATTTTCAAATTTAAATATGTTAGGTTTTAAGAAATTAGGAACTAATGTATTAGAACTTTAATGTGTAATGTTGGTAAACCATGATCAAAATGTTTAGTCTAGATTTAGGCTACTCAAAGTGTGTTTATGTGTAAAGTTGGAATCAAGTGTACTACAGGATTTGCAAAGCTCGATCGATCAAAAATTAGACTCGATCGATCGAAGCTCGTGTAGATTATTTTTCTGATAAAGACATTAGTATTGTATTGTTTGAGTTGGGAAGCTTCTTCCAAGACTTATGCTCAAGGACTCTAAAGCGAAGTGAATTGGAGAAACTAGAAGAACGTATAGTTCTCATACTATGCAAGCTTGAGAGGTTCTTTCCTTGAGCATTCTTTGATGTTATGGTCCATCTTACTGTTCACTTATGTTAGGACATCTGTGATTCATGTTAGGAACATATGCCAACATTTTATGTAATTGGTTAATCCTTTGACAAAACGCACTTTACTTGTAATTTGGTAGATGTAGGATGTGTTTAATACTTCAAGAGACAAGGTTTCAAGTTCAAGTCTTAAAACCATGCAAGTCTGTCCAAGAATCCAGTCAGAAAGTGCTGTTCATTAAACCTCGACAGCTAGCTCGGCAACTGGCATCTATCGACGTATAAAAGCTGTAGAAGCCCATGCCTCGACAGCTAGCTTGATAGATGGCTATCTATTGAGGTTTATGAAACTCAGTTTTTTATGACTGTTTTTCATCCAATCCGTGAGTGTATATTTGGGCTTTCTTTTCTCACAACCCTAAACAGATATAAGGATTATTTTAAGGGCTGTAAAAGGTGACAACAAGTTGCATAAGAGCACAATTCCACAAGTGTGAAGAATAGTGTGACTGGAAACCTAGTTTGCCCTAGTTTTTGAAGAAGCTGCTATGTTTGTACACTGTAGGGTTTTGTGACCAAGCAACTTCATCGTCTGGATAAACTGAAGAACTTTGCAGCCAACATCCTTCTCAAGTTGGTGATCAAGTCACGTACTGGGATCTGCGCAATTGGTAAGTCACGTATTGGGAGCCGTGCATTGAAAGGAGAGATTGTCATTACAGAACAAGTCCAATTGGGTATTGGGGTAAGGGTTCAACTGTAGGTTGGTATAAGGTACTAGAATTCCTTTACTTGTAATCGCTTGTTTTAATAATAGTGGATTCTTAGGAGTGGTGATCTTAAAATCACCCGGTGGGGTTTTTGTCGTGTAGGTTTTCCCCATTCGTAAACAAATCACCATGTCAATTTATTTTTCGGTGCATACTTTAGTTAATTGGTGATTTGTTTGTGCACATACAATTGCATGTTAATTTGATTAATTAATAAACTTGGCTAATTAATCAATTAATTCATCACAAGGGGTTCATACGTTTTTGGCCTATCAAGTGGTATCAGAGCAGGCACACTTTGATTAGGTTTTAATATTTGTTGCGTGATCCATTGACCCCTGTTTGTCATGGATAGAGGACAGTCTCTTATTATACCTCCTTTATTTGATGGCACTAACTATGCATATTGGAAAGTACGCATGAAAGTTTTCTTGCAGTCTTTAGATGAGAAAGTGTGGAAAGCTGTAGAGATAGGCTGGACCAAGCCTACAGAAGCGCCAGCTGACTGGGATGATGCAAAGATCAAGGCGGCAAACTTCAATAGTAGGGCATTGAATGCTCTATTCAGAGCAATCACGAATGAGGAATTTAAGAAGATATCCTCTACTAAAACTACTAAGGAAGCATAGACCATTCTCCAAATATCGTATGAAGGAACCAAGGCTGTCAAAGATTCAAAACTTCAGAGGCTCACTACAAGCTTTGAAGAGATCAAGATAGAGGAGGATGAGTCGTTTGATGAGTTCTATGCCAAGGTCAAGGACATAGTAAACTCAGCATTTAATCTTGGGGAAACCATTCTTGAACCTAAGATTGTGAGATTCCATGCCAAGATCACCGTGATTGAGGAATCAAAGGACATTGACAAAATTCCTTTGACAGAGTTGGTTGGTAATCTGCAGACCTATGAGTTAGGTTTGACAAGGATCAGGAAATCGAGCAAGAGTAAGAGCAAGAGCATGGCATTGAAGGCCAAGAGCAGTGATATTGATGAGTCTTTTGAAGATAAAGATTCTAAGATGAAGTCCTACATCACTAGGCAATTCAAGAAGTTCATGAAGAATGTCAATGCAAAGGGCTTCGACAAGGACCGTAGACAGTCAAGTTCTTCTCTGTCTAAGAGCCAAGACAAAGGGAAGAAGGATGCTAGGGATGGCAGTCAGTACACTGTTCCCTCAGGACCAAAGTACTTTAGGTGTCAAGGTTTCAGTCATATGAAACAAGAATGCCCTACTTATCTCAAGACCATTGGGAAGAGCAAGGCACTTGCTGCTATGTTGAGTGACACTGAGCCTGAGGATGATTCTGATAATGAGGATGATGGAATCCTAAATGCCTTCACTGCCACCGTAAATCCTACTGAAGGGATTGTTAAAGATGTGGATGAAGAAGAGGAATTGGTGAAGTCCAAGTTTGAGAAGATGGATGAACATGATGACATCCACACAGTCTATGCAAAGTTATACAAGATCTCAGAAAAGCATAAGAAATTGTATAAGTTGGCCACCAAGAAGCTTAGTGATGTGGAGCTTGAGCGAAAAGAAATCTCTACAAAGATTGATGAAGCAAATCAAACTATTAGAGCATTCAGATTTGAGAATAATTTCTTAGCTAAGAAGACCAAGAAACTTGAGGCAGAACTGTTCCAAGTCAGAGCTCAGCTAGAAAGGACTTCAAGCGCTAAGCTCGATGAGATGCTCAGTCTTTAGAAATCTGCTTCCGATCGAACTGATTTAGGGTATGATTTCTCTTCTCCTATTATTGCTTCTAGTAGTGTTGCTGTTTTTGTTCCTCCTGCTAATAATATTGAAACTGAAAACAATGATGTTAAAAATGAATTAACTAGCGAGAACATAGACAAGGGTAAATTTATCTTAGGCGCACCACCTAAACTTGATAAGAAAGAGATTAAAAACCCTAGGGCTAAGAAAGGAAACTCTCAAAAGTCGAAACAAAAAGTAGCATTTTTGTCATCACTGTGGCGCAACTGGACATACTCCACCTAATTGCTATAAGTGGTTAGCCACTCAAAAGAGCAGTAGCATGATCGCGTTGGGAGATCAGAATTAGCTTCCATCCTCTTTTGCTCCTCTTGGAGATCTTCTCAAAGCCCTCATGTTCATTTCGAACTTGAACGGTTTTAACTCTTTCCCCTCACTGCCGAATCAAGGGTTCTCTAAACGAAAAGGTTCTTCCAAGGTGTGGAAGGAAAAAGGCTCCAAGTGATTCTATCACTTCTTCTCTCTCTCCCTTTCTTATTTTTGTTTTTGCATTACTTGTGTGTTTTGCTTTATTGTTTTGAGTCAGTCTAGTTCTATGCATTGTTTTGTTTTGTTTAACATGTTTTTATTTGGTTATTTTTCAGTTTTGCTTTATTTTGTTTTTCATATAAAAAAAATTGAAAAATCAGAAAAATACAAAAAACAGTGTGTGTATGTGTACATTGGTACTTGTGTACCTTGGACAGCCATTGAAACAAATTTTTCTAAATTTTGTATCTTTTGTAGCTTAGATGAGCATCTCTATGCACAACTAAGCAAGTGAGCTTTGTAGCTCGTGTTTGTGATGAGTAAGATTAAGTAATCTCTTGTACTTAATACTCGTATCACTCTTTCTAATGGGAAGGACTAGAAAATCCTAAGAGAAAGGCATAAATAATCATCTCACCACTGTTGCCCGCCAATCATGAAATGACATCCGTATGCTTCGGCATAGTAAAAGTGCAATGTCAAATGCTTAACATCAGTGGGTATTTCTTTTCTCTCTTTTATATGCCCGTGCATGGTTTGCTTAAAAGAAAAATATATGCAAAGAAAAATAAAAAGCAAAAAGAACAAAATGCTTTATATATGATTGCAAGTGTGTATTCTAGGAGATGTGGGAGTTATAGGATGTATCTCAAATGTGATAGTCCCCATCAAACAGTTATGATTGTGTGTGAGTTAAAGTGATTCACTCATATCTCAAATTGTCATAACATGTAGACACTTATGCAATCTTATGATGTTTTTTACACACAACACGCAATATTCTTTGCTACTTTTGATACATGTGCAGGTACAATGTGATTTAGCCATCACAAGGAATACATGTGTTAATGTATGTTCACTAAACTATCTTAACTTGTGTTTGAAATATAAAATTGTTTAGTATGTGTGTGTATTTTGGGATCTATGTGCTTACATTTTTCTTGACTGAGAGATGTTTTTAAAGTGTTGATTGGATCCTTGGTTGCATTGCATATTTGATTGCATTCATGTCTGTATTTTTCTCTTCTTGAAAAACTGTTTTTAAGCAATCTCGACAGCTCCTCGACACCTCTCGACACCTGGCTTATCTATTGAGCTCTTTAACTTCCTTTTATCGCAATCTCGACAGCTTCTCGATAGCTCCTCGATCCATCGAGAAAGTTTTTGTTTCCTTGATAGCAGCTCGATAGCTCATCGATCCATCGAACTTGTTTTTGCTGTGGACACCTCTGGACAATTGCTTGATAGTTATATCTATCCATGCCTTTAAAGCTTGACACCTCTTGACACCTCTCGATCTGTCGAGAATTATGAGATTCCTATAAATAGAATCCTCGCGATACCAGGTTCATGTCTCCCCGATCTCTCTCACCAGAACCTGACTTTTCACCTCCCAAAACCTCTCTCACTCTCTCCAAACCTCATTCCCACTTAGTTTTCGGTCTCAAGATCTTCTTTCTTCACTGGTATGATCTCTCTCACTCATTCTATCATGCATTTCATATTTTTTTTACCTAACTTTTGGGATTTTTGATAAACTTTAGGGTTTTTCAAAATTGATGAAGTTTTTGCAAAATTTTTGGGATGGGTTTTGCTTAAATGGTTTTAAATCATCATGCATTGCATCTCACTTGCATTATAACAATATTTTCATGCATTATAAATGTGTGTTATATTTGTTGCAATGACTGTTTGTTGGTAAGATTGGATTGGGCTAAGCCTATGATGTTTTTACTATTGCATATCACATGCTCATGCATTTTCATGCATACGTACCTTCAATTCTTCATATTTTGATATATTGATTGAGTTGGTACTCTTTTGATTGTCTCTCTCTCTCTCTCTCTCTCTCCTTCTTTTGGTTAGTTGCGTCATGGCACCTAAATGAAAATCTGATCCATTCCAGAACCCTCTTCATTCCAGGGCATCCACTTCCTCTGACCCCACTCCATTTTCTATTTGGTTTCGTGATGAGAAGGTCTATAAGGACTTCTTAGAGAACTTTTCTCGACGAGGCGTTCATTCGGAATGCCAAGTAATTTTGTTGGACGTATCCGACACTGACCTACCCACTGTCATTCACAGTAGGGGTTGGGAGTCACTATGTGACGTCTTGGTCAATTTCCATCCGTGCTTATCTAGGAGTTCTACTCCAACATGCATGGATTTGATTATTCAGTACATCTTTTTGTTACTCGCGTTCGAGGTACGCGCATTGTGGTCACACTAGATATTGTATTCGACGTGCTTCGCATCCCAAGGGTAGAGCATCCTGACTACCCCAGTTGTGATCGTCTGAGGACTGTGTCTAAGGACGAGCTTATGTCAGCTTTTTGTGAGCGTCCCTCTGATTGGGGTGAACGTTAGTTCACTCCTTGTTCGACCTTTGTTAAAGGTCCTCATTTTCTTAACGTGGTTATGACTTTTGTTTTACACCCTTTATCTCACTATAACTCTATTACCGAGCCCCGCGCTCGATTTTTGCTTTCACTTCTAGAGCATCTTACTTTAGATTTTCCTTCTCATTTTATTCTCTCCATCATAGATGTATATAGGGATATGACGACCCGTGATAAGCTCATCTTCTTTTTGGCTATCACGAGGATTTTACGCCATTTTTCTATTCCCTTTCTCGTTTCCGACCACTTCCATGTTTTGTGTACCACAGATGCCGCTACCATTAAACAGAGCGAGGCGAAGCTACGTTCGAGGCAGTCTAGTATGGTAGCTCCTCCCACTTCTTCAGCTCCTTCCACCTCTGCTCCCTCTTATTCTGCGAATGGTGTGACTCTTGATGCGATCATGGCGTAGCTTCAGTGCATAGATGTTGGAAAATTTGGTTTTGTATCTCATACAAAACACACAGCAGAAGCAATAATCACGGATCTACTTCATTCATGAGAGATAACATGTAACATTGAATTCTAGGACAAAAAATAGAAAGCGTACTTTGGTGCGGTGAAATTCAAAACCAAAACTTGAGAATTACTTGGAAACACTTTTAATCTTCACTCCAATTCTACTTAATGCCCAAGAAGTGTGGTCTCTCAATCAGTTTCCAATGAGAGAATAAAAGAGTGTCCAACACTCACATACATTATTGCATTCCTTATGTGATCTTAATGAAAAACCACTTGAAAGACTTAATGAAATTCTGTATATTTCTCTCCTTATATACAACTGATTATCTAATTGAAGTAGCCTTTTGGGTCATTCCAATTGAGCTCTAATGTGTGACTTGGAGTGAGACCAAAAGGGACCAATAAGATACTAGATCCAATGGGCCTTGGGTTTTTCTGTCAACTCTTGACAAGTTCAAAGTTACCATTAATTATATTCAATACCACTATAAGAATATAATTACACTCTAGACCTTATCTATAAATAATATCTCAAGACTTTATTATACATGCAACCCCTTCATTAAAATATTCGTAGTAATACAAAGTCATGAATGTAAACTGCCACTTTGAAGATTACTACATCTTAATCCTTGAGTACCCAGTTTAATCCTTTATGTTATTTATTATATATTTATGAAATCCAATTTCATAAATATATATTTTAGTAACTCCTTACTAAAGTGGTTGGGCCCAACATTCTGAATAACCAAACCCATTAAACTTATCTCAAGGGAATATTTTATATCTCCGTTAAGAGATTATGAATTCCATTTTGAGAATATATGTTCCATCAATACTAAATGTGGTTGCCCAACATACTGAGGCTTTGACTGTAACTTATAGATCTCACTCTTGATATATCAAAGCAACCTACATCTCATGATCAGGTCCATTATTCTCTCAGGATTTAGAGTTGATGTAAATAAAAGTCGTGAGATTTATTATTCATTTGACAGTCGTTAGGAGAATAATAAATCTCACAGCGGTCCAGTTCAATATGTCTTAACTTTTAAAACATATCAACATACCAACTAGAAGTCTCCACTTCCATGATCAAGACAAATCATCTTAGTTGATATGTTATAGTTTTTACAAATGAAATGCCCAATTTCATCACTGACTACGAATTAAAATTCTAAGTTTACAAAGAACTTGCGATTTATATCTTTCTGTGACTTTTCACATAAATCACATACTATGCATCTCATAGACTAAGATAATGTCCCATTAGTTCATTTATAGATAGTCTCATATAATTAAACAATTTAATTATTTATGACATGTTAATAAATTGGATTTTAGGGCACAAACTCCAACAATAGATGCTCGCCTTGACACTCTCACTAATGAGTTGTGTCAAGTGAATACCCGTGTCGGCCGTATTGCTAGACGACAGGCTCGCCTTAGTGGCTTTGTAAAGTCTCCCTCTCCTCCTCCCGAGGCATCCGACGATGACAACTCCGATGATGATGATGATGATGAGGATGAGGATGCTAGCTCACCCAACGATGACGAGATGGCTACTTGATACTCTTACCCTTTGTCACTCGTGACAAAAAGGGAGAGTAGTTTTGGATATGAGAGTAGTCATACACATAGGGGGAGGGTTAGTATAGGAGATTTTTGTTAAGGGGAGTGTGCATATTTTTTAAGGATGTAGTGAGGATTTTTTGTATCTTTTTCTTTTCTTTCTATTTCAAATACATTATATCTTGTATATTGGTCTTGTAACCATTTTGACATACATTGTAGTCATATTTGCTTTATATATATATATATATATATATATATATTGATGTATGTTCTTTCACCTATCTCTCCATGTGTTGTTTCTTTTCTTTATACACATGTTTCTTATATATTGTAAGCAATCTATTATTTCTGTTTCACACTAAGATGTCTTGATGAGTTTTGTTTAAAGTGTTTCAGAAATACAGGTTGTCAAAGTCTTCTTGTCATAAACTCTCTTCTTGCAAAGTTTTTCAAGAGTTGTTTTGGGATAGATTTTTTTGTATTCAACAAGTGAATATTAGTTGAGTGATTTATAACTTCTCTCATATTTTATTTGGTTGTTGTGGTTTTGTCACGGATTGCCAAAGGGAGAGATTGTTAGGACATATGTGATTCATGTTAGGAACATATGTCAACATTTTATATAATTGGCTAACCCTTTAACAAAACGCACTTTACTTGTAATTGGGTAGATGTAAGATATGTTTAATACTTCAAAAAATAAGGTTTTAAGTTCAAGTGTTAAAGCCATGCAAGTCTATCTAAGAATCAAGTCAGAAAGTGTTGTTCATTAAAGCTCGACAGTTAGCATCTATCGAGGTTTAAAAGCTGCTGAAGCCCATGCCTCGATAGCTAGCTCGATAAATGGCTATCTATCGAGGTTTAAGAAATTCAGTTTTTCAAGACTGTTTTTCATCCAATCCGTGAGTGTATGTTTGAGCTTTCTTTTCTCACAACCTTAAACATATATAAGGATTATTTTAAGGGCTGTAAAAGGTGACGACAAATTGCACAAGAGCACAATTCCACAAGTGTGAAGAATAGTGTGAGCGGAAACCTAGTTTGCCTTAGTTCTTGAAGAAGCTGCTGTGTTTGTACACCGTAGGGTTTTGTGACTAAGCAACTTCATCGTCTGGATGAACTGAAGAACTTTGCAGCCAACATCCTTCTCAAGTTGGTGATCAAGTAACGTACTGGGATCCGCGCAATTGGTTAGTCACGTACTGGGAGCCCTGCATTGAAATGAGATATTGTCACTACAGAATAAGTCCAATTGGGTATTGGGGTAAGGGTTCAACTTTTGGTTGGTATAAGGTACTGGGATTCCTTTACTTATAACCGCTTGTTTTGATAATAGTGGATTCTCGGGAGTGATGACCTTAAAATCACTCGATGGGATTTTTGCCGTGTAGGTTTTCCCCATTCGTAAACAAATCACCGTATCAATTTATTTTTTGCTGCATACTTTAGTTAATTGGTGATTGTTTGTGCTGCCACGTACAATTTCAGGTTAATTTGATTAATTAATAAACTTGGATAATTAATCAATTAATTCAGCACAAGGGGTCAATACGTTTTTGGTCTATCAACTTACCTCGAGAAGCAATTCTATGAGGCCCGGTACAATATCGGTGGATGTACCCAATTGAAGGGTAATTAGATCCTTTGATGTATCAATCAATTGTATCTTTCCTATATGGTATAAAATCACATACTTCCAGTATTGTTTTCCTCGTAGATATCTTGGAAAATTGAAAAGATACATTTCTAACCGAACTCGACTAGAAAGTTCGATTGCAGAGGCTTACATTCTTATAGAATGTATTAACAACTGGTTTTTGTATATTGATGGGATCGAAACTGTGCATAATCGAAGGGAAAGAAATGAAGATTTTAGTGAATCTAGCGAAGGATTGACAGTTTTTTCACAAACTGCCCGACCTACAGGGGGTAGGCGGAATGATGGAAACTTGTCTTGTGCATTGCTTGATACTTTTCATTAGTACTTGTTGTACAATAGTCCTGAGCTAGAGTCTTATTTATAGTATGCAATTTCATGCGCATATATTGTTTAATCAAGTTTTGAATATTATCTGCAATACTTAGCTGAATATAAATCACATTGTTTTTAACAATGAATACAAAAACACATTGCATAATTCTACTGGAGGAGCCCTAACTTAAATACAACAACAAGAGTTTTCCAAGTGGTTCAGAGAATGTGTAAAACATTTGGAATTTAATCACATACTAATAAAAACTAAACATTTAAATAGTTTCATCATTGCTTATTGCTAATTAATGTCACTTATTGTATGTCATTATAGATTAATAGATTGAAAGTAAACGAGTCATCAGAAGCTACTAAACAGTTATGTTCATTAGCAAACGGTCTTAAGTCGCATGTGAAAGAGTACACAGTTTGTATAGTCAATGGTGTTAGGACATATATGATTTAATGTTAGGAAAATATGTCAACATTTTATATAATTGGCTAATCCTTTGACAAAACGCACTTTACTTGTAATTGGGTAGATCTAGGATGTGTTTAATGCTTCAAGAAACAAGGTTTCAAGTTCAAGTGTTAAAGCCATGTAAGTCTGTCCAAGAATCAAGTGAGAAAGTGTTGGATTTTAAAACTCGACAACTAGCATCTATCGAGGTTTAAAAGCTGCTGAAGCCCGTGGCTCGACAGCTAGCTCGATGGATGGCTATCTATCAAGATTTATGAAGTTCAATTTTTCAGAACTGATTTTCATCCAATCCGTGAATGTATGTTTGAGCTTTCTTTTCTTACAACCCTAAACATATATAAGGGTTATTTTAAAAGTCGTAAAAGGTTACGCATAGTTGCCCAAGAGCAAAGTCTTGTTCATGCAAATTGTGACCGGAAACCTAGTTTGCCCTAGTTCTTCTTTCTCTTGAAGAAGCTGCTGTGTTTGTACACAATAGGGTTTTGTGACCAATCAACTTCTTGATCTTTATCGTGTGATAAACCGAAGAACTTTGCAGCCAACATCCTTCTCAAGTTGGTGATCAAGTCGCATATTGGGATCCACACAATTGGTTAGTCATGTACTGGGAGCCGTGCATTAAAAAGAAGAGATTGTCACTATAGAACAAGTCCAATTAGGTATTGGGGTAAGAGTTCAACTGTAGGTTGGTATAAGGTACTAGGATTCCTTTACTTGTAACCGCTTGTTTTGATAATAGTGGATTCTTAGGAGTGGTGACCTTAAAATCACCCGGTGAGATTTTTGCCATGTAGATTTTTCCCATTCGTAAACAAATCACTGTGTCAATTTATTTTATTAATTGATAAGTTTGGCCTATCAAATGGTGTAAAGTTTCATACAAGGGACCTAGACAATCACTGTGTAACCCAAAATAGTGGTATATGTACTAAAGGGGATCACGAGGGAGAAATGAACAACTTCTATGGTCATGTGTGCAAAATTTGGGAATTAGAGTATATGTTTCGCCATAAAGTTGTTTTGTTCCAGTGTGAATGGTACAATACTGGTACCAATGGTCAAAGGAGAACGATAAGAACCGATGCAAACTGTATGAGCATTGATGGTACAAGTCGGTGGTATCAAAATGACCCTTTTATACTTCCTAGTCAAGCGAAACAAGTTTTCTACCTTCATGATACCAAATTGGGTGAACCTTGGCAAATTGTGCAATGCATCCAACATAGGGGAATGTTTGATGTCCCGGAAGTCGAGAATGGAGAATCTAATGATAATATAGAAGAGAGTGATGCATTCCAACAAGAAGCAATTGTTGATGTTGTCCCTATCAATGTTGAAGACAATATTGAGTATTGTAAGGGTGATGTTGAAGCTGAGGTTGTTCTTGAAGGTAGAACTTCAAGAGACGCTAATCGAAATGAAGAACATGACATACCTGATATTGATTTTGATATGGATTATAATATGTAGAGTTCATAACAATTGTCTTAAATGTTTTATGTTTGTCTTGATTTTGATATAAGTAATGATGTGGGTTATGATGAGTCATCTAAGTAGCAATTGTTTTAAAGTTTTGTGCTTATCTTAAACTTTATATGGATATTATGTGGATTATGATGAGTAGAATATTAGTAACAATTGTGTACTTTGCACTTGTCTTGATTTTGATGTGGATTATGATATGTAAAGTTAGTGGCAATTTCTTAAAGTTTTGTACTTATCTTAAACTTGATATGGATATTAATATGGTCATTTGTTGTGTTGAGTTAGTAACAATTGTATTAAAAATTTTGCACTTGTGAATTGCTTGATATGGATAATGGTGTGGATTATTATATGTAAAGTTAGTAGCAATTGCACATATCTTTTATGTCAATACATAGTTCCAAAAAATGTCCAAAAATGCCAAATACACTTGTAATATACCGAAGTATGAGATGACAAGATTGGACAGAATGAGGCAAAACCAAGAAAGAATTGATGCTTTGGGATTGAAGCACATCTCAACTTCTCTAAAGGATTCTGCTCAGTCCAATTGTGCGAAAGGGAAAAGAAACAGAGCTAGTGTTGTGGTAAATGATGATGATTATGTACCACCTATTGGTGATGATGACAATGATGATGAGTCATCTAATTCTTTAATCCATAAGGTACTATAAATGTGACTTATTGTTTGCTACAATAGATGTTATTGTTATTAGAATTATTATATTAGATAATAACTTTGTTGTTCTATTATTTGTAATGACTTTGTTGTTCCATTATATGTATGTTTGTTAGTTACAGATGGCACCAAGACGACTTACACGCTCGCAAGGTGGGGCATCTTTACCAATGGTCCAATCTACGGTCCAATCTATGAGAACATCATCGGGGCCACCTCCTAAAGCAAATCCTGCCGCCCAAAATTCTTCTAGTGCGGAGACGCAGCCTACCAACACATTAGCTTGCACGACTGGTAATTACATTGAGCACATGCACTTAATTACAACTGCATCCTGTCTTTACTTTTGAGATTATACTTCACTTAATTTAGCTATAATGTACATAGAATGTATAATTTTTTAACATTGATAATGTCTAAATAGGATCTACTAGCAGAAATACTCATTGAACAACACGTGGTATAGCAGTACAGGCACTTGTTAAGAAAAGTGGTAAGTTGCCAGTATGTATAGTTACAGAGTATGCTGCTCCTGTTGGGGAGAATACATGCAAGCTTGTCAATGAAATTGGCGTACAAGTGTGAAGTAATCTGTCCAGTTACAACGTGAAAAATTGGAAAAGTGTTGATGCTGCTATTAGAGATGTGGTGTTTCAAAATGTCGCAGTAAATTTACATTGTTAACGTCTAACTCATCTTTGCTGTCACTAAGCATATTAAATTTATATAATAATATTTTTATAGTACCCATATACACTTCATTTCACAAGATTAGTTTGAGCTACAAGGGGATTCCAACTTGGTAACGAAAACATTGAATACAAAATGTGGAAGATTATTAAGTAGTAGCTCCAACAAGTTGCATTAGGCTTATACAAAGCTAGTAAAATCTCATGGTGCTGACTATGCAAGAAGTCACCTGCAAAAGAATGCCATACTTGAGCAGTGGATTAGACTCATTGATGGGAAATGGACCAACGATGAATGGTTGGTAAATTATTTATGCGTATATTATTATTATCAAATGTTTACTATATTGTGTTGTCAAATGATTAGATTAATACTTAGATGAAGTAAATATATAGTGTAAGATTTATGATCTAATAAATATCTTAATTGTTGTGTATTAGGTAAAATCAACAAAAAACTCTGAAAATAGGAAAAAAATTTCAGGCAAACATAGATGCAAGACAAAGACACTTGCTGTTAGGGTAGATAAGGAGATGCGTGTTTTTTCATTTTCTTAAACCTTAGTGTATTACATGTTATGATTAATTAACTATATCTATCTAACACTCGGATGTTAATTAATCAGACAAATAATAATGGAGGTCAAGTTCTTGAATGGGAAAAAATCTTCAAAGATGTTCATTTCAATCCAAAGACGAATATGTGGATACACCCTGAGGATGAAGTGACATATGTATGTGTATCACTTCATCCCTATCATGTTTGTAAACCTATAACATATGTAGTATCTATAATGTGATTGTTTGTTTCTTTCTCTCTTTCAAATGATAGGAAACTATTTTGAAAGTGCAAAAGGAGCATTGTCAAGATCCTAATGCAATTCCCCTAACCCAAGAGGAGATATCAAACGTAGTTTTTACGAAGAAATCGGCATTGTAAAAGGACTTGACATGAGACCTTCATCTTCTCTTATAACCACCGCCTCATCTAGTTCCTCGGTAGAATATATTCATCATCTAGAAAGTGAGATAACTGAACTCAAAGAGGCATGAGCTAGGGACCAAGAGGCACAAGCTAAGCAAGAAGAGGTGTAAAAGAATATTCTTAACTTTTTGAGAAGCAAGGGTTATGATGACAGTCTTACCTATAGGGGTGGTTCGTCTTCAAGCTAAAAGACTTATTGGTTAGTATTTTATCTTAGCAATTAAGCCGCATTACATGGTGTGACTACTTTTAATGCATTATTTGAAACTAATTGAATTACATTACACTTGAAAATCTATATTTGCTTTCTACAAATTATATATTAGGAGTTGTGATTTTAATTCATTGGTGTGGCTACTCTTAATGCATTGTTAGAAATGTTTCTTATAACATAGTTAATGTTTTTACTTTACGATTTTTAATGTAATATTGTTTTTATATTTGTGCAGATTTCTTATTGGTGGCTTTTAGGGCATTTTCTTTTGGTACTACTTGAAGACATTTGAGGACATCTTCTTTTGGCCCTAATTATATTATGCTAAACTTTTTGTATTTTATAAAACATCTTGTGTTATTGTATGTGTTGCAAACAATTTGTATGGATGGATTGAATTGGATACTAGTTTTATTTTTACTTGTGGAATGTATGGATCTTTTTCTTATAAATGTGTTGTTGAAATAAATGTGTTGTTGAAATAAATGTGTTATTCAAATGTGAGGTTTTAATAATGTAATGATAGTGAAAGCTCGAAAATGTGTTGAAAACACACGAGCGGTTTAGACCCCCAAATTTAAATTACGGCTTGGTTGATTTTACACTAACTTAATGATAAGTGCGGAATAGTGTAAACACAAGCGTATAAATAAAACAACTACTCTAATCCATAAACTAAGCAACACAGCAGTATAATGGAATATAAAAGAGTAGGGAAGAAAGATGCAAACACAGAAAACACCAAGACATGTTTTCGAAGAGGAAACCGAAGACCTCGGCGAAAAACCTCTCCGCCGCCCTCCAAGCGGAAATCGATCCACTAGACAATCAGTTGGGATACATGGGTTAGCAAGAGACCCTCCAAGCCTAATCTACCCGATGCACCTAAGCCCTCCAAGCTCCTACTCCAACAAGGCTTCTCGGAACCGTGTCTTGTCTAGCTCTCCGGATCCCGCAACAAGCTCCATGTTGCATTTGCCATCCTTGGCTTCTTCCAATGCTTCCCAATAGCTCCAAAACACTCTCTACACTCTGAATGTGTGTGGGTTGTGTTTGGGTACAAATCTCCTCTCAAGGTATGATAATGGGAGAGGGATGGAGAAGAGGCTACAATGATTTCTCACTAAGGAGGAGTAGCTCTCTCTTAAAAGATGGGTGGGTGAGTTGTAGAAAACCTATCTAGGGTTTTTCTCTCTGAATAGCCACACCAACATATATGGGTAATGAGGGTATATATATAGAGTGGGTGAAGGGTAAAAAGGTCACTCATAAAAATCCTCCAGGCAGGATGTTTCGCGACTGTCTCGCGGGAAGGCCTTACCAGCGAGACACTCGCGAAAAATGGCAGCCTGGCATGACTCTTCAGCTTCCAGCACGTGCAGGGCACATGCACCATTTCGCGGGATGCGTAGTAGCGAGATACCCGCGAAAACCCTTCAGTCTTCAATTTCTTAAGTCTTCACACTCTCTCTCTCTCTCTCACATAACCCTTACAATAAATCCCACAATAAATACAGGGTATACAAGATTGAAATCAATTACAATCAAATTTGGCACGGAATAAAAGCCAACAAATACACAGTTGTAAATTACAACTTTACAATCTCCCCCTTTGGCTATTCCGTGACAAAACCCTAAAACAGACTCTAGACTTAAACGTGAGTTTGGGAACAAAGGCAAAACTCACTCACACCTAATTCTAGATTCTGATGAGCTCTTGAACATATGAACAAGTATCTCCTGAAATACAACAACACACTAATATCATTGCATGTAGAAAAACTTGAAATGCATATGGAGCAATAAATACAAGATCAAGCTAAATGAAATAGAAACACTAGATCATGGCAAGATCAAACAAGTAATCACTATACACAAGCAATTACTATGCTCATTTACACATGAAATGAACATCCGGATATGCAAGATGATAAGCTCATTTGAAGAGAATCATTTGCAACTCCAACACTCAACCAATGCGAAATACACGAAGTATTTGCATCTAGGAACAATCCTACTAGGGCACAAGAGTGTTCATCACTCAACCAATGCATAAAACGTATATGCATCTAGGAACAATCCTACAAGGGCACAAGAGTGTTCATCACTCAACCAATGCATAAAACGTATATGCATCTAGGAACAATCCTACAAGGGCACAAGAGTGTTCATCACTCAACCAATGCATAAAACGTATATGCATCTAGGAACAATCCTACAAGGGCACAAGAGTGATGTACTTGAAGAAACAATGCATGACATTGAACTACAAGCAAACATGCATAAAGGTTGCATAAGCATGGTATAGCAAATGCATGGCACAAACCACAAAGACCTACAAACAATGCATGAAACAAACCCTAAAAGCTTACAAAAGCAACATGGGTACAAGTTATAAAGTACTTCCCTATCATATCACTCCCCCTATCATGAATCATAGGAGTTGTGATGAACTTGGAACATATATACCTGTAACCTGAAACACTTGCACAAAACACATTAGACCCTCAGGGTAAAGCAAGTAATAAACGGACAAGTATAATGTAACAAGTAAATTGTGATCAAGAAATCAAGATGTGAAACATGAGAGCAACTTGATCAAACACCAAAACAGTCATATGGAAATGACTACAATGATCATATAGCAAAGAAAGTGATCATCCGAACATGCAACCAATAAAGCACAATAGCATAAGGATAAAAGCATGTCCAACACATAAACACGATGCAATGAGAGCAACAAAGCATATCAAAGCAACATAAAATAACGAGAAAACAAGCATAAAGTAAATCAAGGTTTTCTCAAAAAGAATGTCTTCTCCCCCTTGGTATATGCATCTCCCCTATGGCTTTCTCCCCCTACGAATGTGCACAAAGTAGAATTTCTCCCCTAAGAGTGTGCACATGAGTCATATAGAAATGACGATACTCTCCCCCTTTTTGTCACGAATAGACAAATTAATCAAGAGGAAGGAGGGAAAGAAAAGAAAATATGAAGATGATGCATGAGGAGTGCAAGATGAATGAGAAAATGAAGCTCAAACAAAATACAAACATAAAATATGCTACAAAGCATAAAGAACATGACATGCTAAGGATGATCGAACATGATATGGACCTAGGCATGACATGGACACAAGAACGTGTTATATGTGCTAAAAGGTCTAAAAAGACTTAACTAGCATGAGTGAATGCAAAAACATGTCAAGTGTTAGAGTGTGTGCAGCAAATTGCATCTAGTGTGCATCTAGTGTGCATGTGTGATGCAAAACTAATGCATGAGCAAGGCACTCAAGGGGCAAGGTGTACAAAACACACCACCAATGATCAAAACATGATAAACATGAATAATTATGGTGATCCCCAAAGTTTGGTACTCATCGGAGTCCAAAACAACGAGAAAATGCCATTTGGGCATTTTATCAAACACTTAGAGTGCACACACTACACATGTATGATGAACAATGCAAGAACATATGAAAATCTTGCCTAAATACATGTTATTTTTGCCACAAGGGGCCAACAACCAAACCAAATCATCATTTAAAACAAAGCCCAATCAAAAAGATTGACAAAAATAAGTTTTCCAACTCCCATTTGAGAAAATCCCAACCATGAACATAAAACCCCCAAAAACGTAATCTAAGGATCAAAATCAATGAAAAGAGTTAAAGATTACCTTAGAGATGTTTATGGAATGAAAAACACTTGAATTTAGTTGGGTTTTGATGTAGAAACATTAAACCAGGGGTTTGGGAGAGGATGGGAGACGTTTGAAACAAATGACTCACGAAATGCCCTTTAAAAAGCTGATCTGGAAATTTTCGCTGGTATCTCGCTACTTAGCATCCCGCGAAAATTTCGCTGGTATCTCGCAGGTATCTCGCAGGTAAGCATTACTCGCGAAACAGCCGCGAAACAGCCGCGAAACAGTCGCGAAACTCTCTGTCCAAAGCTGAAAAACTTGCGAATTGGACCCTTTCACTCATGACTGAACTTAAACATGAAATAAGTCACGAAAACACCCAGAAAACATGTTTTTCACACAAAAACAATTTGAAAACTTTGAAAAACATGGGTGATACAAATCACTTCCAAAAGCAAACAAAAAGAACACAAATCTTTTTGGTTTGAACCACATAAGGTTGAGCACACACACATCACATTTGAACATGTACAATCACACAAATGAAATAGGCATTCATTGAACATTAAACTTGTGTGTTGTGTGTGGGAATCAAGTGTGAAATAGTCCTTAGACTAGAGCGAAGCTTCAATGATCAATTCAAACAAGTCATACACAACTGATACGAAATCAAGTGGACTATCTCCATTATAGAAATGAGTATATATGACCTCCCACACATTGAATACATAACTTAGAAGCTTTTCATTTGGCTTCTATATAAAGCATAACAATTGGTCCATTTTATTTTGTATGGACAAAACATCTCATTTTGAGATAGGTGCTTGAAATTTATGATATTTCAACATTGATGATTAGCCTTTGGCTTTTTGAGCACCATTAAATTTACATTAAAAGAGTCGCTTTCCCTTTTTCCTAGTCAAATACTAGTATGTGCGACCGGCTTTTGCAGCTCAATATCTCTTTTCATTTTGAGATTTACATTTAGTGAGCTCTTTTTGCAAAAACATAAAAATAAATTGGGAAGAGATATAGACACAAGTCTATGCAAGTATCAAGACCAACAAGACTATTGACCAATCATTCATGACAAACTTGAAGATCTATTTACAACAGTCACACATAGTTTTCAAGATTTCTTCCACATAGAAATAGGTGCATACATAACAAGTTAAGCTCGTAAATGCACTACGCCATTAGTACGAAGGTACTAGGCCAAACTCACATGAGATATGTGCTCAAACATATACGATCAAACTTTTTGAATTTTTAACTTTTTATGTGGTTTTGGATTTTTACTTACACAAAACAGAAGCAAAAAAGTAAGATCAAAAACAAAAACACAAACAATGCATATAAAGAGATGCATGATGCACAAATGCATGACAATGAAGCATTTAATGCATGAATGGTCCTACACAGATCGAAAGAATTAGATCAAGGACCAAAAGAGCATAAGCTCAACCATAGGAACCCTTCCTCATCCAAACAGAATGATTGTTTGGAATGAGTGTCTCAAGAGAAGTGAGACGAGGGTTGGAAGAATGAGAACCGGAGATGCACATAGTCAAGGAGTTAAGAGCATTAAACACTTTCTTTAACAACATGCTATTTTCACTCAAATCCGGTTTATCATTTTTAGTACAACTTCCAAGAAGCTCAAGTTTCTCTTTTCTTTTGATTCTTTTAAAAGCTTGAAACTTAGAGCAATGAGGTCTAAGATGACCAAGGGCACCACAATGGTGACAAACAATGTGTTTAGGTCCATTAGGCTTTTTGGGAATGGATTTAACAACTTGGTTTTGTTCTCTCTTCAACTTAGAACATTGAGGCCTTATATGACCAATCACACCGCAATGGTGGCAAGTTGGAACAAACTTAGATCCATCCAAAGCCTTACGTTGAGACCTAAACAGAGGCTGTGGCTTAAGAGCCTTTCTCTCCACTTTTTGATTTCTTTTATGTGGAGGAATGTACACCGATTTGTCCTTTGAGGCAGAGCACACATTAGGCACAAAATCGGGTACCACAACATGATTGCAACATATATTTTCATCCTTTTTAACTATAGGTTCAGCAATCAAACACTTGGCATGCATCTTAAGAGATTCATTTTCAGATTTAAGATCATCAACAAGTTTGTTAGACAAAACAAGTTTAGCATCCAAGTCCATATTCAAACATTCAAACTCTTTCAGCTTTTCAAGAGAAATTTCAGCAAGTTTTTTATATTTCTCAACCAATTTGTTGGATTCATTGAGCTTAGCTATCAAATCATCCTTTTCATAAAATAACTTGCTCAAATCCTTATGAAACTTCTTAGCATTTTTCTTCAAGAGTTTAATGTTAGGAATATCAACAACACCCAAGGATTCAATTAACATGTCATCACAATTATGAGGATTAACACTCATAGAGGCATTTTCACAAACACATGGCATGTTACATTTATCACCAACCAAATCATACAAAGAGGCATACATAGCACAATCCATGGCAAATAAACACAAGGGGTCAAGGATCACACTTAGGTATTTAAACCAAAACAAGTGTACCCGCTCTGATACCAATTGAAAGCTCGAAAATGTGTTGAAAACACACGAGCAGTTTAGACCCCCAAATTTAAATTACGGCTTGGTTGATTTTACACTAACTTAATGATAAGTGCGGAATAGTGTAAACACAAGCGTATAAATAAAACAACTACTCTAATCCATAAACTAAGCAACACAGCAGTATAATGGAATATAAAAGAGTAGGGAAGAAAGATGCAAACACAGAAAACACCAAGACGTGTTTTCGAAGAGGAAACCGAAGACCTCGGCGAAAAACCTCTCCGCCGCCCTCCAAGCGGAAATCGATCCACTAGACAATCAGTTGGGATACATGGGTTAGCAAGAGACCCTCCAAGCCTAATCTACCCGATGCACCTAAGCCCTCCAAGCTCCTACTCCAACAAGGCTTCTCGGAACCGTGTCTTGTCTAGCTCTCCGGATCCCGCAACAAGCTCCATGTTGCATTTGCCATCCTTGGCTTCTTCCAATGCTTCCCAATAGCTCCAAAACACTCTCTACACTCTGAATGTGTGTGGGTTGTGTTTGGGTACAAATCTCCTCTCAAGGTATGATAATGGGAGAGGGATGGAGAAGAGGCTACAATGATTTCTCACTAAGGAGGAGTAGCTCTCTCTCAAAAGATGGGTGGGTGAGTTGTAGAAAACCTATCTAGGGTTTTTCTCTCTGAATAGCCACACCAACATATATAGGTAATGAGGGTATATATATAGAGTGGGTGAAGGATAAAAAGGTCACTCATAAAAATCCTCCAGGCAGGATGTTTCGCGACTGTCTCGCGGGAAGGCCTTACCAGCGAGACACTCGCGAAAAATGGCAGCCTGGCATGACTCTTCAGCTTCCAGCACGTGCAGGGCACATGCACCATTTCGCGGGATGCGTAGTAGCGAGATACCCGCGAAAACCCTTCAGTCTTCAATTTCTTAAGTCTTCACACTCTCTCTCTCTCTCACATAACCCTTACAATAAATCCCACAATAAATACAGGGTATACAAGATTGAAATCAATTACAATCAAATTTGGCACGGAATAAAAGCCAACAAATACACAGTTGTAAATTACAACTTTACAGATAGGTTACAGGTTAACATCAAAGACAAGAAAAAAATGAAAACAAAAAATTAGTTTTAGCGACGAATTTTTCAGTCACCAAAATATAGCCCAAAAAAAATTGTTTTAGTAACGAAATATTTCGTCACTAAATATAGCAGAATTTTTTAAGAAATAGTTTTGGTGACGAAAATTTTCGTAACTATATATGCCTGAATTTTAATAAAAATAGTTTTATTGACAAAATTTTTTGTTACTATATGTACCCAAATTTTCTTTAAAATAGTTTTAGTGACGAAATTTTTCGTCACTAAAAATGATTTAATAAAATGAAGTGTTTTTGGCGACAAAATATTTTCGTCGCTGAATAGTGTTTTTAACGAGGAAAACATTTAGTGACAAAATGTTTTCGTCACTAGAAGTTAAAAAATAAAAAAAAATAAAAAAATAAAAACTAATTGGACTTTTAGCGACGAAATTTTTCTTCGCTTAGACCTTTAGCGACGGGGTATTAGCGACAAAATGAATTTCATCACTGATTAGTAGATTTCGTAGTTAAAGGTCCTTGGCAACGAAAAACTAGACATTTAAGCTCCGTTTGTTTTGATGTAAAATATTTTCAGGAAAATATTTTACCATTTTACAGTGTTTGTTTTAAAGTAAAATATTTGGTCAAAAGTAAAATATTTTCAATCAACTAAACCAACTATGGCAAATTTGTGTAAAATATTTTACACTTGAAATATGGTTAAATATTTTACATCTATTGTACTCTCTCAGTCCCGATGCACTGCTTCTCTCTCACTTTTACGCTTTCTCAGATTTCTCTCGACAACCCAGCCCACCCTCAGCCCTTCTCTCTCAGCCATCACCGATTCCACCCTATTTGGCACCACCCATCACCGGCTCTCCCTTCACCGTTGCCACCCATCACTAGCTCCACGTCGTTAGCGCCACCACCAATTCTCAAGTTCTCTCGGCGCCACTGTCAATCTTGTTCCTTCTTCAAGATTATTTGGCTGGGTTTCGAGAGGTTGGGTTGTGATGGGACTTGCTTTTAGTGGGTCGGAGGTGGATCTGGTGATCAAGATTGCACAATTTTTGTTTGAAGGATTTTGGGTCTCAGTTGTTTGATCTCGTGGCTTGATGGACAGCGTGGGTGGGGTTATTTTTCATGGGTCTTAATCTTTCTTTTTAGTGGTAGATTTCAATTGTTTTTTCTTTTTTTTTCTTTTTTTCTTTTTTTTTTTTTTTTGTGTGGGTAATTCAACAAAATGAAGATAAAGCTGCTCGCCAATTCAACAATGGTTCCATTCAATTAACTGCATCATGGTGTAGGCATTTCTTATAGAGTTAAAATAGTTGAAAATAAACCACAACTTGTAGCAACCATAATTAAAAATGGATGGAGATCAAGAAGAACAGGGAGGGTCTGATTCTCAAATTGTTTCTCATTTCTCATGGGTTATCATTGTTTTTCAGGATGATTATGGCAGATCTTGATTATTTTTTCCATGGGTTTGTGGCTTTGTATTTACCGGTAATCCTCTAATAGCTCCAAATAGATTTCTCTGATTTGGTTGGTCAGATATGCACTGATCCGGTGGGCCATGAGTTAGAAAAATGTTCACATTTTATATTAAAAAAAATTTTGAAAATGATTTTCCTTGTACACAATTAAACACGGTAAAATGAAAATATTTTTAGTAAAATATTTTACATGTAAAATATTTAACATTTGAAAATATTTTACTTCGGAACAAACGTAGCGTTAGTAACGAATATTTTTGTTACTAAAAATACATTTTGTTGTCTTTGATATATACTTAGTTGTTTTAAAATAATTCTCAAATAAATAAATATATATATATATATATTTTTTTTTTAAATGACTTATAGTTCCATAGTTGGGAGTGAGAATATTTGAACCTTAGACATTTTCATGAAAACAATAGGATATGCTGGAGATGCTGGAAGAATTGTGTGGATTGGATTGTTTGAGTGTGTTGTGCGGGTATGTATTGAGTTGGAGTCCCATAAGGTGTTTATTAGGTGGATGTGGACTTATAAAAAGTACAATGAGCCTTATTTTTGCAACTTGACTAGTCTTTTTGGATTATAAACACAAATGTGACTAGCATATTTCCTATAAAATGCCATCAATATATAACAGTAAAGATATTTCTCTTTTTAATCATTTATCAACATTCTTCTAGTTACTATCTAGGTTGAGATTGCTATATAATATGGAAAATAAGTCAAAATAACTTCCTTTTAATATATTGTAACTAAAACTCAATGTATAGAACATTCCATACATAACTTTCTTTATATTTTGATAACTGTCAATTTGATCATTGTTATTTTCAACGTACAATTAATTTGATCTCTACCGTTAACTCACTAACAAAAATTGACTACTAGTTGAAAATAACATGGTTCAAATTGACTGCTACCAAAATTTATGGACGAAATTGATTAAACCAAAAAATGTAAAGACCAAAATGATGTTTTCGCTAATAAGAATATGAGAAAATTCACTTGAAAATTGTCATATACATATATATATACTAGTCGCTAACCCGTGCGATGCACGGGAGTAGCTACTAGATGATTTTCAGGGGGGGAAAGCAATGTTGTTTTATTTATTAGTTTTTTGTGGGAAAGAATAAAAGACATAATGATGTGCCTCAAATTTAGTTTGTGTTGTATATATAGGTATATACAAGATAAGTTGTAATATATATACCAAAAGGTGCTTATTGGAAGGTCATAACCATTCAAATTGGATATACAAAAAAATACCTATTGAAAGGTCATAACCCTTCATATTGGATATATATTAAACGAAAAGGTTGAATGGAAAGGTGCCTATTGAACGAAAAGGTTGAATGAAAAGATGCCTATTGAATGAAAATTTCTATTGACGGAAAATGTGTATATTGAATAAAAAGGTGCCTATTGAAGGGTTATAATTCTTTAGGTATACATAGTGGTTGATATTCATTTGGTAACTTATTCTCAACTTCTTCTCTTTCATATTTCTTAGAAATACAAGAAAACAATGAGTCTTCTGCAAAATTGCTATTTGTAAGTCTTTTTTTTTTTTTTTTTGGTCTTTTTTTTGTTAAATAGTGAAAAGGTCTAGAAATCAAGCAACAGTAACGGTAACAACAATAATACTGAATGATTTATTCATTTGGTAACTTTCTCTCAACTTCTTCTCTTTTATCTTTCTTAAAAATACAAGAAACTTGTGGGTTTTCTCCAAAATTGCTCTTAATGCGTAACAAATGCATTGAATGCTTATAAATAGGAGATGATATTAATAATATACAATATATTGCATTTAAATTTAGGAGTCTCCTATGACAGAATTGAAATTAAAATGAAATAAAATCTAAAACAACGTAGAACAAAGTGAATGAAACATATATTTTATTAATCATATGAGATTTGATTTCGTAAAGATGAACAACACTATTTTAAAGCAATAACAATTATAACTTTCATTCCTCTTAGGGAAAAAAAATGATTTAAGAGTCACTAACCTCTATTTTTAATAGATAAATTTTTAATAAGGTCAATATGTTAATCACGAAAAATGGTGAATATAATTTTTTTTTATAACAATAGAAGTTGTTTTAAATGTGGGACTACAATTTTTTGTAGAAAGTTTAAAAATTTGTTAAGTGGCTTTACTTGTGAATTGATCACAAATTGCCCTTTAATAACCCATGCGATGCTTTACCTACATGACACATACCCACATTTGCTTTGGGTCAAACTCAAGATGGAATTGATGAAACCTAACTAATATTGATTATTGCCAATGCAATCAATGTGGTATATAAGCATAACTGATATAGTGAAATTATGAGACAAACTTAACATTAGAATCAATACAAAGTAATTGTAAACATCTTTAACATTCAAACTCTCTAATGCGAACCCATATCCAAAAAAAAAAATAAAATGATTAAACAAAAGGCAAAGCAGAGTAAGAGGAGAAAAATTCAACACACTGTATTGTCTCCCACTAAGTGAAAAAGTTCCAACTTCCGTTTCTGCAGCCTGCCGAATAGAGAGAACATGACCAATACCAGTAAGTTGAAAACACCATGATTGGAAATGGATATGGAAAAAGGTGGTGGTGGAGACGTTGAGGATGCAGAGGAGGGAATTGAGTAGGGAACGTGAAAGGTTATAATGCTAGATTTGTGAGAGAGAGAGAGAGAGAGAGAGAGAGAGAGATTTTGTGTATGTTTAAAATAATGAAGGGATATGAATGATTTTTATATGTTATAAAATTGATCTAGAATGTTGCTATTTTGTAACTACTATCCAAGATATAGAACATTGTGTTTCTAATTTATTATAGGCCATTAAACACATCGGTACTAAAAAGTGAAACTATGACTGAAACGTTCATCTTATTCCTTCAAATGAAAAGGCACAATGTTTCAGTGTTTTTAAATGTAAATGTGGCATTAATTTATGTAGCAACGTGGTGCAATGAGGAGTGGCCAACAAAAAGTCAAACGTTTCAACTATTTGTTATTATATATATATATATATATATATACACATATATAATTTTTAAATTTTAAGGTTAATACAAAATACTTCTCCTAAGGTTTGGGTTGATAATAGGTGGTACCAAATTTTTTAAAACACCATTTGAAAACACTGGCGGCTCTACATGCAAGCTAGGGTGGTCATAGAACCACCCTGACTTGCAAAAAATTGCATATATACACTTGCCAAAAAAAATTATATATTAAACTAACCTATTGTAACTACTCTAATAAAAATGTTGAACACACTGACTTGAGAATTACAAAAAGCTAGATTCAACAAAAATAAGAATGCTACATTCACAACATTTTCACAATAATTTTACAACAAATCCATTGTGATAAGCTGTTACTGATTCTAATTTGGGCTTAATACTGATATTATTTTTTTACCTACCAATAACAGCATTTTGCATAAGATTTATTGTAAAAATATTGTGGACGTAGCATTACTCCAAAATTAATTCTACCCCCCAAACATAATCCTTAATCCCTTTTATAAATTTATAAAAAAAAAAAAAAAAAAAAAAAAAAAAAAAAAAAACTTCAATAACAACAATAAATATTAGCCCAAATAACTTCAAAAAAAAAAAAAAACAATATAAGACCAAAAACAACAAGTGATCTAATTATTCAACAAAAAGCCTACTATAAAACAAAAAGATAAAAATCACTAAACATTCAAATTTATAGCTCATTCATCCAATTCAATAAAAATAATCTCTAATTTCATTTTTTCTTAAAAAATGGTACCAAGAAAATATTGTGATTGTCAGTTCTCCTTGATGTTGACGATAGTTATATTTTTTTTGGCTTTACAATCACAACAATTTTACTCTCCTTAGTGACTCGACTTACAATTGTACTCCCTTTGTCCCAATTTGTTTATCCTGTTTCAAAAATCAAACTTTTTAAGGAAACATCATTTATTGTCTTGTCTGTCTTTAAAAAATGTATAAGTTTCCAAAACTACCCTTAAATAAATTTATCAAAAAATTGGAATATTAAATCTGAAATTACATGCACAAAAATTTGCTCCTTACCAATATTAGTATTTTTGAAATTACACAGCACAAATTGTAATTTATCCTCTTAATCAAATTTGAAAAATCTACAACTACCACAATACAAAAACTATTGGGTATTGGCTCCAAGCAATTTTGGATTACTTCAAATACAAATTCTAGTTTATCTTTTTAATCAAAATTTAAAAACCCAATACTTCTAAAAGACAATTCTATCTGATTTAGAGGTTATCAAATTCGGACCGAACTGGACGATCAAACCCGATTACCCGTGACCCGTGCCCCAACCTAGTTTTTTAGCAATTGAAAATGGGTCCTGGAATAAATAGGGAAAAACACATTCATCAGGTATAGAACCAACAACCCCCAACACATTTAAGCCCTTTGTCCAACACAACAACCACTGAACTGGTTGGATTCCTATGTCAAACTTGAAATTTATATTATATTTATTTTAATTTTAAAAGATTAATAGTTATGCATTTAATTTTATCACTATTTACTTAATAGTATTTTCTAAATTTATTTTTGTTCTAGAATTATGCTTTTACATTAATAAATATAGTTGGGAGATTTAGACCCCAGTTGATAGAGTTAACAAATTTTAAATCCAAGTTGTTAATTAGATTTATTATGAATAAAACTTGTTAAAACAAACAAACATCAATATCATGTCAATAATGAATGCAGCGAAAAAAATAAATAAGACAAGATATGATGACGCAGAAAAACCAATGAAACCAACTAGTTTCACAGTAAAAAACCTGGGGTGAAACCTTCCCGAAAAGCAATCCACTATAGTAAAGAAAAGTTTCAGATTTAGTACAAAACTTTTGTTCCTAAACCCTACAATCCCCGTAGATGAACTCACAGCAGAAACCTTTTACCGCTTCAGAACCTCTGAACTCTTCAATATATGAACGCCACCCTTTGATGATGCACGAATCCCAGTACGTGACTAACCAATTGTGCGGATCCCAGTACGCGACTTAATCACCAACTAGAAGAAGATGTTGGCTGCAAAGTTCTTCACTTCATCAAGAATGAAGATCAAGAAGCACTTGGTTACAAAACCCTAATACGCAAAGACGTAGTAGCTTCTTTTAGAGAGAATAAGGCATCGGTCACGTTTTGAATATATTCTACTTGTATTATCTTATGTGACGGCCTCTAAAATAAGCCTTATATAGGTCTAAGGTTGTGAGAAAAGAAACCCTACACAAATACATAAGCCTGACCCAAAAATTAGATCTGAAAATTCTGATTTCCATAACCTCGATAGATACGAGGTGTCGAGCAGGTGTCGAGATTTAAACTTCGACAGATACAGCTATTAAGAAGCTATCGAGGAGACAGGAGCTTTCTCGATCGACCCACCAGCTATCGAGAAGGTGTCGAGATTGCGATAAGAAACACCTTAAGAGCTCAATAGATAGCCTAGCTATCGAGAGGTGTCGAGAAGCTGTCGAGCTATCTATCTGCAGGTGTCAAGCTATCTGTCCAGCCTTATTGAACACATTTTCTTCACTTTTTTCTTGGTCCAATCTTTATGGCTTTAATACTAGACTTGAACAACATGTCCCTTGAAGTATTAAACACATCCTAGATCTACCCAAATACAAGTAAAGTGCTTGTCAAAGAATTAGCCAATTACATAAAATAATGACATATGTTCCTAACAAGTGAATCACATATGTCCTAACAAATATGAATATGAAATTTGTAAATTTACGTTAAAAATGATTTTATTTTAAATTAAAATGCTTTTTATTTGAAAGATTAATAAACACAATTTTTAAAAGCTTGTTTATATTTATTATTTTCTACTTACTTTATAAAAATAACAAAAATTATTTTGAAAGTTGTTTTAATTGCTTTATATTTTTTTAAGGGTAAATTTCTATATTTTTATACATTTAATACATTTATTTGCATTTTAACTAATATTAAATCAATTTTGACGTCATCACGGTTCAATCTCGATTGAACCTTGGTCCGACCTTAAAAATCTTGAACCTCTCCCTTCTCCGGTTCTTTGAACAGTCCGAGTTTGAAAACTATGCTCTAAATCAGGAATTTTATTGGCACCAATTCAAACCTGAAAATTTTTTTAATGGTGGCAGCAAAAAAGAATTACTCCCAAGTGAAATTTTTTTGGAATATTTCATTGCCTATAAAATTCTCATACGTAAATAGACCTAGAGTTCCTCTCTTCAATTCTTGTCTTTCCAAACAAAGTAAGATGAGTGACTTGATAGTTGATAAAGACAAAGTAGATGAATAGATTGCTCAGATTTGTTTGGGGGGTTTCATCAATTGGAGAGAATGGAGTGTAAGATCCCATCAGAGAAGAAGAAGAAGAAGAAGAAGAAGAAGAAGAAGAAGAAGAAGAAGAAGAAGAAGAAGAAAAATGGTGTGTAAGATTGAGTTTTTGATCAGCTTTTTTTTTTTTTTAAGAGTTATTCTTAACGAAGCAACTAAAAAGGTGCCCAATTAGTTTGATTTTTTAAATATTTGTTAGTTTTATTTTCAAATGGTTTTGGAAATAATGTAGGGGCATAATAGGAATATTAATAAATTAATGACTTTTAATTTAAGAAACATGACAATATTTTGGAACATCCTGTTGGGGATATTACACAAAGTAATAATGGAAGAACAAGATTAACATAAAAGACAAACAAAAAATAGATAACTTTGAGGCACTATATCATTTTCTTTAGACAATATTTGCCCCCCACACTTTTGTTGCTAAAGGATTATTGCAAATTTGTCTCTAGGATACAACTAAGATGTTGGGTTCTACAGATAGCAATTCTGGAGAATGACCACAAGATTTCTTGTGTTTTTCTTAAACTTACTATTTTTTCAAGTGAACATAAGCCTCTATTTATACCTATAGGGTTATGTTTCATCAAAAGGCACGTATGAAGAGTTAGTTATTTTTTCAAGTGAACATAAGTCTTTATTTATACCCATTGGGTTATGTTTCATTACGAGACTTATGCTGTTAAGACAAGCTATTATAAGTGTTAGTTTTTAGACCCCTTAAAACAACAATTGGATTAACCTAGAGAATTAGTCAAGTGAATAACTTAGTCAATTTATGCAATTCTAGGTTATCACAATCACACAATCATATCAAGAATATATAGAGTAGTGGAAAAGTAAAGAACACAAGATATGATGACCCAGGAAACCACACGGTAAAAACCTAGGGAAGATTTGACCTAGCTATCCTCAAGGTAAACCTGAATCCACTATGAAAGAATCGAAGTTCATACAAAAGGACTTACAAGCTCCCCGCTTGACTTCCTAATGCTACCCACCAGTAGAACATACTGACACAACCACGTGCAAACTCCGAATCCACAGACTCCTTCTTTCTTGGATTCTCCAATCAGCTACAAGCACCCACGCTTGTTATTCTTTAAGCTCCAATGGTAGCAACTGAGTTAATCATCAAGGTATTGATAATATCTCTACCTTGAAAACCCTAAGCTTTGTGTAAAGGAAAGCTCTTCTAGATCTCACAAGAGATTTATACAAAACAGAAAATATGAGCAACAATACAACCAGAGCAACTCACAAGACGTGGCTAGGGTTTTGCCTTATATACCTAGGGCAAAAACATAAAACCCTAAACGTTTAATGAGATAGGGTTGAGTTGGAAATTTTGCAAAAAACGCAATCTGGCCGACTTTCGATCGATCGAGTCTAACCTTCGATCGATCGAGCCAAGCCGAAATGCACTAATACATCTGCAGCCTCTTGATTCCAACTTTACATGAATTACACAACTTTGAGCAAGAATAAACAAGACTAAACATATTGTTTTGATCATGGTTTGCCAACATAACATATTAGAGTTCTAAATACATAAAATCCTAAGTCTTTAGAACCTAACAAACTCCCCCTTTGGCAATCCGTGACAAAACACAAATTAAAAGCTCAAAATTTACAAATAAAAGCCCTTTACAAAAATAATGCTCATAAACATAAAATTCAATCCTAACTACTATCCATCAATTGCAAGTGTAGACAGTAACAAAATCGAATCATCCTGTATATTCCTAAAACACTTAACAAATGCATAAACGCATGTGTGACAGAAAAACATTAAATCAACAGATATGTAAACTAACTCTCCCCCTAAGTTAGATACATCAAAAATAAAAACATTCTTGAAAGTTCACATAACACATAATAAAGACATATCAATGAATAACTCATAAATATAAATCAATAAGCAATGAACACATGAATCAAGAAACATATATCAAAAGCAATGTATTTCCCAACATGAATAGCCCAAAAATCAAAAGAAAGTATACATGGTGAAGCACCTAGATACAATCTAATATCTAATATCCCCACTAGCTCCACAAAAACAAAAGAAAACTCCCCCTAACTACAAAATCTCCTCTACAAGCATTAAAACTCTACTTCCTCTTTTTGTGACGGAATACCAAAGGATAATCACATGTCATCAAAATGAGGTAGTGAGGGTGAACGAAGATGCGCCAAGTCAGCCCTCAAAGCACATAGCTCATCAATCAAGTCCACCAAAATCTGACCATGAGCCACCTGAACGGTCATGACAGTCTCCAAAGTACGTCGTACATCGAAGTCATCAAAAGGAGGTGGAGGAACAGCAGCATCACCAGCAGGATCAGGAACATCCTCACCAGCAGGACCTGTAGAAGAAGAAGGAGGAGGTGCGGTACCAGAAGGCTCAGACCTGGGGTGTTTAGAGCCAGCTCGAAGATGAGCAGCCCTCTGTATAAGAAAGACGCACCTATGGGACCAATGACATGTACGGGCTCAAAAGAAGGGAAATCATCTAGACCAAGATATAACAAAATCCTATTAACAAAAATATGATGAACAAGAGCATGAGAGGAAGATGAACTCCTATAAACTTCGTTCAGAGAACGAAGAAACAAATGAGGAAAACTCATAAGAGCATCGGTAACAAGAGTGTACAAAAAGACACACCGCTCAAGAGGAATGATGTGAAGATGAGAGATAGGCCAAATAGAATGACATGCTATCCTAAGGCTTGATCAATTACAAGCCCTAGATTTTTAATTTTTCACAAAACCCCAAATTGATCAAATTAACTATCATAGATCATGAATATATCAGTATTGCAACAAAACCCATTGATCAATTTCACAAAATAAGGCTTGATTAAACAAAAATCCCAATTTATGCATAGTCCGAAAATTTACCCAAAAACCATGAAATAATGCATGAAATCATGAAAAACAATGCAAAAGGAAGGGTAATATGGACATATCAGCTTATGTAGAGAGAAACCTTGCAAGAAATTAGGAGGAAAACGACAAAAAAATTGTTGTGGAGCCTTGCCGAGTCAGAGAGAGAGAAAAAAGTTTGAAAAAGTGATTTGAACTATTCAAAGTCTGATTTTTAAAAACCTGATTCGCGATATTCGATTGATCAAAAATTACATTCGATCAATCGAATCAACTCGAGACACATAAAACATTTTAAGCAAAATTTCGATCGATCGAAAAATAGAATGGATCGATCGAAACGGGCAGAGGCTCACTAATTTTTTTTGAGAAAAAATCACAGTTTTGAAAAAACAAACAGATTTTGGGCACAAACTCCTCAAAGCATTAAAATTAATGAAAAAAATGCATGAGTATGAGATGAAATGCTTTTTCAAAAACCCCAGTTTTAAACCCAATTTCTCAAAAAAAAATTTCAACCATTCTCCCTTTAGATTCTCAAGCAACAAAACTATTGTGCATAATTCTCAAGGGGTTTTCAAACTTGGTTGGTCAAACCAAAAACACACACAATAACATGTACAAAGTTTAGCCAAGAGTAACTTGTGTAGTGTGTGCAACTAGCAAAAGCTTGAGATACATGTGAGGTGATATGTTAATAGTAATCAATCACAAAGTCTACAAAATTCATCACATAGAATTTAAAAGAGACTATCACCTAAAGAGTTACATCATATAACTCCCACATCTCCTAGAACAAAAGCTTGCAATCATGTAAGTTTCTTGATTTTTGCCTCATAATATACACACCAGTTTTAATTGTTCAGAAACTTATTAAATAGCCGGGATAATGTACACACCAATTTTAATTATGTGATTTGGCATCAAGCCTAATAGTACACACCAATTTTAAGCATTAAGCAATAAAAGCCGAGGCTACACCTTATGTTCTTTTTGTGCAAGTGTTACACTTTCTCGAGCAAAAATCTTACGATATGCACTAAGGTGTTCATGATTGGCTAATGAACAGTGGTGAGATGGTTATTTATGCCTTTCTCAAAAGGATCAAGTCCAACAGTCAAATAGCATGTGACTTCAAGATTAAGACAAAGTGATAAACACATAAACATCTTTCCCACACAACATGCACTACAAAGCTTAGACTAGTAAAGTGCAATAAATAAGCTCATCAAAGCTAAACAAGGTACACAAAACATGTTATGTGAATATAAATTGACCAACCTTATTTTCAAAAACCAAGAAAAATAATGTTCAACACAATTTGCTTCCCTTTTTTTTTTTAATTTAAAGAGAAAACAAAAATAAATCCTAGAATGTAATGCACGAATGTTATGCAATGCAAATCCTAGAACAAAAGAAACAAAAAACCAAAGAACAATGGTCACAGAAGAGTAGAGCAATGAAGCACAAGGACCATGTCAAAAAGACTCAATTAGATCGAGTCTTTACATCCAAAACCTTTTAGATGCACCACGAGCATTGGAGTTCCTACTCACGTTCGAGTGATTTCCAACTCCAGGATTGGAATAAAGGTTCAAAGCCTTTACCAATTCACCAATAAGTGCCATAGGATCTTGTGCTTGAGGCACAAACAATTTTGGTTTGTTTGCTCTCTTAGCAGCTTGCAGCTTGTAACATTTAGGACGAATGTGTCCAAACTTTCCACAAAAATGACAAACCCAAACAGGTTTACCATGCATCTTGTCCTTAGAAAGGGTAGACTCCTTAGGCTTAAACTCTTTCAGATCAACTCTAATCTTTCTAGGTGGTGAAACTTCTATGAGTTTAACAACCTCACTCACAGGGGGTTTAACAGTTTCACTCACAACCTCACTTATGAAAGGTTCAGAAGAAGATGAAGGAACAAAGTTCGTGGAATGTGGTGCAGACACACAGATGCTATCAACAAAACCTAAACCAGATTTGTCAAAAGGATACTTTTAAACACTCAACATTTGATCAAGTTTAGAACTAGCAGATCTAGTAACAGATAAATCAAGTTCTAATTTCTTAACCTTATCAATTAACAGCATATTCTCAGTTTTCACATTGTTCAAAAGTTCATTAGCATCAAATAATTTAACAAGCAAATTCTTCTTATCAAGCTCAAGAGAATCAATTTTTTTCAGGCCAAGTTCAACATTCATAGCATCCTTTGCAGCAACTTTGCAAAGTTTATTATAGGCCTCTTGAAGATCTGCATCCTCAGAGAGTTCCTCATCAGAAGGTTTCTCTTCAACAGACACGCTTTCATTGAGTACAGCAGTA
Source organism: Quercus glauca (assembly GCA_023736055.1). Taxonomy (NCBI): domain Eukaryota; kingdom Viridiplantae; phylum Streptophyta; class Magnoliopsida; order Fagales; family Fagaceae; genus Quercus; species Quercus glauca. The sequence goes on from CM043324.1 coordinate 5,538,320, forward strand.
GCAGTGAAAGCAATGAAGTTTCCATCCTCGTCACATCTAGACTCATCATCAGAAACCTCATTATCACTAAGGGTTACAGCCATAGTTTTGCCCTTAGACCTCAAGAATATAGGACATTCAGATTTAACATGACCATACCCTTGACAACCAAAACATTGAGAACCCAAAGAATTATTTGAAGATTAACCTAATTTATCTTTAGGTTTTTCAGTGTTGCTAACCTTAATAGGATCATTCTTCCTAAAATTTCTAGGTTCAGCAGTGTTTGTATTTCTTGCCCTTCTGTTAGTATTCCTAAGAAAGTTTCTAAAGTTCTTGGCAAGGTAAGCAATCTCTGTAGCAGAGAGCTCATCATCAAATCCACCAGCATCAACATCATCAACAGACTTAAGAGAGATTGATTTGGATTTGTTAGCCTTGGGTAGGTCTAACTCATAGGACTGAAGAGATCCTACAAGTTCATCAACAGGGATGGAGTCCACATCCTTGCTCTCAGTAATGTCAGTCACTTTGGGTCTAAAGTCCTCAGTCAAGGATCTAAGAATCTTCCTAACAATTTTAGATTGATCATAGATTTCACCCAAATTATATGCAGAATTAACAATATCATTAAGTTTGGCATAAAATTCATCAAAGGATTCATCATTAAACATCCTAATGCTCTCAAACCTAGAAGTTAATTGCTACAACTTATTTATTTTGATAGCCTTTATGCCTTCGTGCACAGTTTGGAGGATTTTCCAAGCAGTATGAGCAACCTCAACATTTGAGACTCTTAAATTCCTCCATTGAAACAGCATTAAAGATAGCATTTATAGCTTTGCTATTGAACCCAGCTGCTTCTTTTTGAGAAGTTTGCCACTCACTCACAAGAGTAGTGGGCTTCTCCCATCCGTACTCAACGGAATTCCAAACTTTCTCATCAATGGATTTCAGGAAAGCTTTCATCCTTACTTTCCAATAAGCATAGTTATTCCCATCAAAGTGAGGAGGAACAACAAGAGAGTGTCCGTGTTCCATGACAACAGGGGTCAAGGATCAGCTTAGAGATCAAAAGATCTACAACAAGAAGAGCAACCCGCTCTGATATCACTTGTTAGTTTTTAGACCCCTTAAAACAACAATTGGATTAACCTAGAGAATTAGCCAAGTGAATAATTTAGTCAATTTATGCAATTCTAGGTTATCACAATCACACAATCATATCAAGAATATATAAAGCAACGGAAAAGTAAAGAACACAAGATATGATGACCCAGGAAACCACACGGTAAAAACCTGAGGAGGATTTAACCTAGCTATCCTCAAGGTAAACCTGAATCCACTATAAAATAATCGAAGTTCATACAAAAGGACTTACAAGCTCCCTGCTTAGCTTCCTAATGCTACCCACTAGTAGAACTTACTGACACGACCACGTGCAAGCTCCGAATCCACGGACTCCTTCTTTCTTGGATTCTCCAATCAGCTACAAGCACCCACGCTTGTTATTCTTTAATCTCCAATGGCAGCAACTGAGTTGATCATCAAGATGTTGATAATATCTCTACCTTGAAAACCCTAAACTTTGTGTAAAGAAAAGCTCCTCTAGATCTCACAAGAGATTTATACAAAACAGAAAATATGAGCAACAATACAACTAGAGCAACTCACAAAACATGGCTAGGGTTTTGCCTTATATACCTAGGGCAAAAACATAAAACCCTAAACGTTTAATGAGATAGGGCTGAGTTGGAAATTCTGCAGAAAACACAATCTGGCTGACTTTCAATCGAATGAGTCTAACCTTCGATCGATCGAGCCAGGCCGAAATGCACTAATACATCTGCAACCTCTCGATTCCAACTTTATATGAATTACACAACTTTGAGCAAGCCTAAACAAGACTAAACATATTGTTTTGATCATGGTTTGCTAACATAACATATTAGAGTTCTAAATACATAAAATCCTAAGTCTTTAGAACCTAACAATAAAAGAGTACATAGTTTAAATGAATGAGGAAATTTCAAACAATGTCACGTTTTGCCAAAAGAATAAATTAGATATTTTGAAAAGTATTTTAATGATAAAATTATTTTTTATAAGTTATTTAATTATTCTCAGCAAAAAGAATTATGAGGATTCATCTCTTTTAATTTTGTAGGGAGGGAAGCCCACCTTGTCACGGCATCAATTTAATTTTGACGGCATGCATTACTTGGTGTGCTTCACTACTTCTAGCATTTGGTTAAATGCCATAGATCTCTTATTCAACTATAAGATACTTTACCAGTTGAGTTAACTTGAACCCACGATATTCAGTGGTTAATATTAGAGTTTTTGGTTCTTTTTTTCTTTTCTTTTCTTTTCAATGTTGTCTTGTGGTGTATATACTAGTGTTGTTCGTTTGGGGGTGTGCTTCTTGCTTTTGGGCTTCTGGCAACCTTTGGGCTATTTTATCCTATTTCATGAACTTTGATATCTACTAACTATATAAAAAGTGTCAATAGCCTCAATCTAGAGTAATTTTTGGTTTATTCAATTGGGTGAGGCAAAACTCACCGTTTTACTTGAGCTGGGCTTTTTTTTCTTTTTGTGGGTCATAGTATGCCAGTGTTTTAGTTTGTGCTCTTTTTGTTTTTTTCTTTTAAATATTTATATGTGCAGACACAATATTGCTATTTTGACTCCAAATATTCTTACAATATTTTCACAATTATTAGGGTGTTAATTTCTTATAACTCAAAATAAAATAATAAAATATGAGACTGGGACCAACTATAATTGAAAATAAATGTATTGTGAAAATATTATAATATCTTGTTGTTGTCACAATATTTTTACAATTGCTGAAATCTCAGTTCCTTATAGATCAAAATAAATTATTACAAAATGCTAAGTTCATAACATTTTCACGATAATTTCACAGCAAATTTGAAGTGGCAAGATATTATTGATGAATAAAAAAATGATATCAATAATGGACTTGGTTTAAAACCAATAATAATTTGTCATCGAAAATTTGTTGTGAAAATGTTGTGAAAATAACATTTCTCTAAAATAAAATAATAAAATAGATTAGGACCTACCATAGCTAAAAATAAAGGTATTGTGAAAATATTATGACATTTTGTTGTGTTCCTAGACTTTTTTTTTTAGTCAATTTGGGTGAGTCAAGATTCATTATTGACGCACTATTTTCTTGTGCTAGTTTTTTCTTTTTGTTTTTGTTTTTAATACACAATTTAAAGTGGTGGTTTCAGTTTATAGCCAGTAGCAATTTGCCACTTAAGATTTGTTGTGAAATTATTGTTGACGTAAAAAATAAAATATCAGATCGAGACCTACCACAACTAGAAATAAAAGATATTGTGAAAATGTTGTGATATTTTGTTGTGTTCCTAGGCTTCTTTTTTGGTTTAGTAAATTTTTGTGAGCCAAAATTTACTATTTCAGACACATTTTTCTTCAATTGGCTTTTTGTTTGTTTTTTAAATGCACAGTTTAAAACCAATAACAATTTACCACTTATGATTTGTTGTAAAAATATTGTGGACATAGCATTACTCTAAAATAAAATATTAGACTAAAACTCACCATAGCTAGAAATAAAAGTATTGTAAAAATATCGTGAAAACTTGTTATGTTGCTAGACTTTTTTTTCTTTTTTTTTTTTTTTGTGGATTAGTCAATTTGTTGAGTCAAAATTCATTTTTTTATGCACTGTTTTCCTGGGCTGACTTTTTTTTTTTCTAACACATTGTTTAATGTTTAAAAAAAAAAAAACACACACACACACACACACATATATATATAGTTTTACACACAAGCGCACGCGTGCGCATACACACACACACACACACACAAAAGAGAGGCAAAAAAGCACTTTCACCCTTTATATTTCGGGTAGTTTCATTCCTTCCTAAACTAAAGTTGAAAATTTTCCTCCTTTGTATTTTGTAAATCAGCATATACCCCAACTGTTACATTCTTAGATAAACCCTAATGAAATCTTATGATTTCTAAAATATTCTATTGTGAAAATTTCTAAAATACACCCCACTGAATTTTAATGTCCCATAAATTTTCTTTGTGTATTTTAAATTTTATGTGATAGTCATGCCTAGAAAGTGAGAATGGTGATATATGGTATTCTATTTGTTGCTTAGAAGACACTAATTTATTAAGTTTAAATCTTCTATACTTATAATTTTATCTAATGGAAACATTGATGGCATATGTCTTTTGTTATCTTATTCTTTTTTAATTTATTTTCTTGCTTAAAAGGGTTTTTCATATTAAAAATTAAGTAAGTTAAACATCATAGTTGTGCTCATAAAATAGGAAAATCAAGAGAGAAGTATGCATGGATAACAAAATCTTCATTGCAGATGATTGCAAGTATTTCATTTGATTAAGAGTTTCAATTGTAGCATATATTATCATTCATTGTGAAATTTTATATATTGTTACAATTTCTTATCAAAATTTAGTTGTTTATTGTTGAAAGATAATGACATTCATTATCATTCTTTTTTTTTTTTTTGGTTGAGAATACTAAGTATTTTTAAAAAGCTATTTTAAATTTAAGTACATAACTTTGTACTTTTTCCAAAAAAAATTAAATCTTAATTTTCTCACGAAAATGGTTGCATCTGCAAGGCACGTGCAACCCAAACTAGTAGAGGAAAAAAGCAACGTAACATGTTACCTGCCATACTGACCATATAAGTAAATAATAGTAATAATATATAATAAATGTAGCCAAAGCATAATATATAATAAATGTAAAAAATGTACAATAAATAATAAGTAATAGTACAATTTTTATTTTCATTTTTTTGACAAAATTACTAATTTATTATGTATTGTTAATTTCATACTAAATAGTTTTAATACTATATATTAGTTGTGGATTTGTTAATTTAATTTTCTAAATATAATATGTGATAATTAAACTCACATATTTTTTTATAAAAAAAAATTATGCATTTAAAATTAAATATTCTTAGTTTTAAACTTATTACATATTCTATTATTTATATTTTATAATTTAAAATTATTAATTAATTAATTAATTATGACATCACCGGTTCGATCATCAGTCCGACCAGAAAATCGAGAACCATGCCACTACCTTTTTCGATTGTTTGATCGGTCCAGTTTTTAAAACCACGATAATAACTACGCAATGGGAAACTACCTTGTCGATAGTTTATGTCCAAAGTGGTCAGCATTTGTGAAGAAAATACTAGCTCCACTTGAACAAAAAAGAAAATTATTTGCAAAAGCTCAAAATGCACATAGGAAAGATGTAGAGCATGCATTTGGAGTGCTTTAAGCACGATTTGCAATTGTACTTGGACCTACTCAGTTTTTCTATCATGAAATGCTTCAAGACATCATGAAAGCATGCATAATTCTCCATAACATGATTATTGAAGATGAGCGAGATGAAGTTGAAGCAGTAGAAGTAAATTATGAAAAAATTGATGAGATTCTGTGTAGACTAGTGTCGCGCTAGTAGACAAATGAATTTATGGTGTTCATTCAAGTTCATCAACGCATTAGGGACCAAGAATTTCATTCTCAACTCTAACTAGACCTCGTTGAACATTTATAGCAATTGCAAGTAGTGGCGGCTCCAAAAACATTTTCAAGGTGGTCATTAAGAAATTTAAATTATACAAAATCTAATAAAAAGTGAACTTCATATATTGAAGACAAAAAAAAAAATCACACACAAAAATACATAAAGTCATACAATTTCCTTCTACAAATTATCTTAGAAGGAAATTTAGCTACAAACTTAATTGTAACCTAAGGTTACAACTTTCACTAAACAAATTAACATGACTACATATTTTGAAAATCTAACCGATGAATTGCATGTTCTTTATTTTCTTACATTTGACATGTACATATCAAATTTCATGCTAATTGGATGTTATTTACTATTTACTATTCGATCCATAAACTTATTTTTTTTATGTATAATTTTAGACTACAAAAACTAGAAATTTAAACATTTGATTGATGACATAGCTATTGATCTTTGATCTTCTTAAAATTTTACAAGTATGGAGGATGTAAAAAGAAAATGTAATCCAATGGTGGATTTGTCAAAATTCACATCAAATAATAAAAATATTGAATGGAGCTATAAGCTTAGTCTACAACCAAGTTTGTTACCAAAATTTTTCCAAATTTAAATTATGTTGGGCCTAAAAAAATTTAAATAAAAAAAAATCATAAATTTTTCTAATTTATATATTATAATTTTTTTTCTAGGCCAAGATGGTCCTGTGACCACTCTGGACTCAATGTGGAGCTGCCCCTGATTACAAGGCGAGTCGTGAAAACTTTTAGTCTGGTTTATTTGTTTCCTTTTCTTTATGAAGCTGTCATTGACAGTGTTGTTGTGTTAACTTTAAGTACCATTTGTCATCAAAGGAAGTTGCAAGCTTAATGGTTGTTGAATTCTGTGTTACTGTGTTAACTTTAAGTTCCATTTGCCATCAAAGGAAGTGGCAAGCTTAATGGTTATTGAATTCTGTGTTGTTGCGATAATAAGTACATTTGTTATCAAAGGAAGTTGCAAGCTTAATGGTTGTTGAATTCCATGGGTTTGCTGTGTTAGTTAATGTTATTGGAAATGAGTTATGTATGTAAGTTTTTTGTGTACTTCATTGGTAGTGTAGTTCAATTAAAACAACTTCAACTTGACTGGTTGATATTTATATTGCATCTATAAAAATGTTTTCAGCTTTTGATATGAGTTTCGATAGGTTCATAATTTAGTTTATGTTTTATGTATATAGTTTTTGATAGATTGATTGTTTAGTTCAATTAAAGTGGATATAAGTTTCCATTGTATCTATCATATTCTTCAAAAACTCTATGTGATCGTTAAGGAAAAAAAAAATCCAAAAATATGGTAAAATGTGATTGTTAGAATAAAATGAATATTTAAAAATATGACTGCATTGGGAACAAATAATAATGAAAGAATAAAATTAAAATTAAAAAGAATAAAAAAATTAAATAAAGTAGTAAAAGAATAAAACATATAATACAAAGTGTATTATAAAATGTTTATATAAAGAGAGAGTAACTTTTTACCGTGACAAAATAACATTTGTTTACAACACCTAATAATAGGCTAATACCATTACTCTCATTATCACAAATTTCATTATAATAAAAATAAAAATAAAAAATAAAAAAGTTAAGCATTTAATACTCATTACCTAAAAAAATAGAGGAACAAGTTTTTTTTTTTTTTTTTTTTTTTTTTTTTTTTTTTTTTGAGAATGAAACGTGCACTTGAATTAAAAATCAAGGAGGGCTAAAATCAGCCTGAGCAACATCAGAGATGTCTAGTGGTACATCTTCCATCCAAACATTTAAATTTGTTGAAAGGATTGTCCTTCTAGCTAGAAATTGAGGAACAAGTTGGTGGTAGGATTATGTCTTTTCAATATGAATGAAAGAAAGCTACAGTTTGTACGAAAATACCGGCCATGGCGTAGATTTGGCCACACATCAGCGGCTTAGTTAAAATGATTTGGCCGAAGTCAATTCATTTCAAACGTGCACTTGTATTAAAAATTAAGGACGGCTGAAATCAGCCTGAGCAACATCAAAGATGTCTGGTGGTACATCTTCCATCCAAACATTTAAATTTGTTGAAAGGATTGTCCTTCTAGCTAAAAATTGAGGAACAAGTTGGTGGTAGGATTTTGTCCTTTCAATATGAACGAAAGAAAGCTACAGTTTGTATGAAAATCACCGGCCATGGCGTAGATTTGGCCACACATCAACGGCTTAGTTAAAATGATTTGGCCGAAGTCAATTCATTTCAAATGGTTATTTAATGCTGCAATAAAAGGCAGAATAAACTTTAGTACCATTAAGGAAAAGGATGAACCACCGCACACCCTTGGTGCGATGGTCACTCCACAAGTATAAGTGCTTGTGGGGTGTGGGGGTAAGAGACAGGGTTTAAGTCTCCAAGAGAAAGCTTCACACACATATACACTTAGATTAGGATAGAGTAGAAATTCTATCTTGTAAATAAAAAAATAAAAATTATAAAAAATTATTAAAAAAAAAAAAGAAAAAGGATGACTTCGGCTGTTGGGATTTCGGCTGGTCACACCCACCAAGCTGACTTTATTTCCAAAATTTGCCAATTTTTGTTTAATTTACATAACTTTTTCTTTTTAAATCCTTATATATTTTAACACTAAAAACTTTTTTTTCTATTATACTTAACTACTTTTCGAAAAGGAAAAAAAAAAAAAAAAAAACCCATGTACATTAAATTGTAAAGTGTATGTAAATGTATCATGTTATTTAAAGTATATGCAAATGGTTTATGCCTTTATCAATTGTCATGTAGTGAATTAGTTGAATTTTCTTTAAAATTGATTTAGAGAATTTTTTTATAATTATTAATCAAAAAATTTATAATTTGTGCATAATAAAAATGGATAAAGGTTAGTTACAAAATTGTTGTAACTTACAATTTTACTCAATAAATATTACTACATATTTTGAAAATCTAACTGTTGTATTACATGTTCTTTACACTTTTATTACATATGTCAAATTTATGTCAATCAGATATTATTTACTATGTGATCTATAAGCTTATATTTTATGTATAATTTTAAATTACAAAAATTAGCAATTTAAATAATTTATTGATAACATAGCTATTGATCTTTAATTTTCTAAAAATTTTGCAAGCATGGAGGATATAAGAAGAAGATATAATCCAATGGTGGATTTGTCAAAATTTCACCTTCAATAAAAAGATATTGAATAAGATTGTAGTCTTAAACTACAATCAATTTTGTAGCTAAACTTTGTCCAATAAAAATTATGTCAACTAGTTTTTTTAATAGATATGATGAAATTCAACTTATGGCAATGAGAGATTTTACTAGTTGAACTATGTGGAACTTATAAATCATATCAATCATAATCCATATAAATATGATGATGCATTAATCACAACTTGCTACATAAGATATTGTGAAAAAAAATTATAACATCAAAGTATATGTAATATTGTTAAACTATTATCCCTTTCTGGAGGTTGGAAGTGGTAAGTCCCAATCAGATAGTCACTAGTGTGTGGTAACTTATTTGTTCTTAAAAAGTGAGTCCTAGGCCATGTGTACCATCCTGCTTTGATTAAAAATTTAAAACATGGGTCCCTACTCATTAAAGAGATCTCCCCAATATCCATTGAATGGTAAGAGAGATTTTAGATACCAAGTACCAAATTGTGGTTGTGGCACTTTTCTATAAAATAAAAAGTTGTGGTTGTGGTATAAGCACACCTATCTTAATGCTATGATCTATTTTGCTTGGTATCAAAAAATAATAATAATAATAATAACAACCACATTACTTCCTCAACCTTATTTAGGATGAATTCTCAACTTTTTATTATTATTAGTTTTCAAGTATGTGCAAGACATATAAATCATAATTAGAAAAAATTTATTACAAACAATATTATGACTATATTGCATCCTCCTTTAGTTTAAAATTAATTTTCTATATATCATTTAAAATTAAGATGGATTAAAAGAAAAAATAAAACCAATAATTTATTCACAACAAAATTAATTTTAAAGAATTTTTGTCGAGTGGATGCTAAAAGAAAAAACAATATTTTATAATATATGCATTTTAAAGTAATTGCTTATCATCATATCTCTACCAAAGCAAATTACGTAACCACAAAGGAACTCAAACAAAACTTATATAGTCGGAAATATAAAATATCACTATTTCTATCCTTTATATTTTATGCTTCACTTTATTCCTACGTTGATATTTTTTAGAAAATGAATTATTCTCTCAAATTTGCGTGTTCAACAATTTTGTGGTTTTAGTTTATTTTATTAAGGAATTAAAAAACAACTTTAAATAAATAAATTAGCATTTTTAAAATAAACTAACTTATTTGTTTAGATTTATTTATCTCGGCTCTCAACATTAATTAAACAAATAGGTTAGATGCAAATATATTAGCCAAACACTCAAATTTTTTTTTTTTTTGACTTTTTAGTTCATTCATATATATATATATATTAAATGATATTGATCAAGATGTCATTAGTTATTGTGACACAACGGTGACAACATTGAAGGTGGTGATGACAATGGTGACAATAATGTCAAGAATGGTAGAAATAATCTAGGTTGCATGATGGTTGTGATGCTTAAGGCTTGGGGTGTCTAACCCACCCACCTACCCAACAAACCCGCCCAACCCGACCGAACACAACTCACAGCCACCCGATCTGACTACTCTGGCGGTCGAATGCGGGTCTCAAAATTCAAAAACCCGATGCCAACGGGTTGGTTGTGGGTCTCATACTCCAAAACCTATAAAACCCAAACTGACCGAAAAACATCAAGTCCGATGACTTTTCCGGCTAGATCCTGCAACTTTTCCAACTAGATCTGGCGAGTTTTCCATACGATTGGCAAAATTTCTCTGAATCCGACTAGATCTCCGCCAAATCTGGCTAGATCTCATAGGATCTTGGATGGATCTAGTGAGAACTCACCGAATCTGAAGAGATTTCGCCAATTTTTTGCTATTTTCATCTTCACCCAAAACCAACCACCACTCGATATTCACCCAAATCGCCCAACTTGATAGTCTTACTAGTCAACTACGGGTTCAAGATCTCCCCACCCAACCTAGTCGGGTCGGTTGAAGGTTAGGCACAAGCCCGACCCAAACCAATCCGTGGTCAACCCTAATTAAGGCTTGTTATAAAGTGTTTAGGTGGCTATTTTTCAGCCAAATTTAAAGTAGGGCCTATATGTCCAGTGTGATGCGTCTAAGTTGGAACCTATTTTATTTTTTGAGGAGATTAATGTTATATGGTCATTTGTCAAAGACAATTACGTAGTGAATAAGCACTTCACAAGTATAAGTGCTTGTGGTGTGTGAGGGGGAGCAAGAGTCGTGGTTTAAGTATTTAGGAGAGAGTTTCACACACATACATTTAGATTAAGTTAGAGTAGAATTCTATATCAAGTAAAAAAAAATATGATTTTAGGGGTGAAATCCTTGTGTCCCACATGGGAAATGAATTTGAAATTTTATGAGTTTATATATTCATGGGTTTTACATATTGAAAATGAGAGAGGCTCCTTAATTTTTAAAGTGTGGTGATTAATGGGTTGAAATATATTAGAGCAGATATTTCAATTGTTTGTTCTTCCCACTCATTGTTGTGATCATTGTAACAAAGAAGTCAATATTGTACCAGTGGTATATACCATACTAACAATTAAGCCAATATCAATACTCCTCTTAAATGTACCAGATAAAACACAAGGTTATACAGTTCCTATACCAACTGTACTGAGGATTTTTCAAATGTTTTGGTTGATATTTTATAGGGATGGCAATGGGGCGGGGCAGGGCCAAATGATGGGGTCTTCGCCTCCGCCTCACATGGATTTTTCTTGCTCCATCCCGCCCCACCCCATATGACGGGGAAAATTTCTTGCCCCATCCCTGCCCCTTACGGCCCCGCAAAGCCACGCCCCACCACGTAAAACTCTATTTCTTGTTAATTTGCCTACAACTATTACCATTTTTTCTAATAAAATGACATGTCTCAATAATAAAAATATACTTGAAATTATAAATAAATTTATCCTATCAAATCAAACTAATTTTTAGCAAAAACTAAATAATATTATCTAAATGTTTAACAAGACAATATCACAACAAAAATCTCATAGTATGACACAATAAAATAATCCAAACTCCTACTACATAACAAAATAAAAATTGCCTAGTTCTTCGAAAGGAATCTCCACTTTCTTCCATCATTGTGACACCACTTTCTTCTTTATCGTCATAATCATCCAAGATATTTTGGAATGTATCTTCAATTCCATCTATGGTAGATGAAGAGCCTAAAAAAAGGGTAAAATAAATTCAATCAAACAATTGAAAAATATAATAAAGAATGCAACAACATAAATTAATGCATAATTAAACTAGTAAATTTAATTACCATTAATTTCTACCCATAACCAATTTTGAGCACACATTAATGCCTCCACATTCTTTTGATGAAGCTTACTATGATGTGGACTTAACAAGCGACCACTTGTGCTAAATGATGACTCTGAGGCAATAGTTGACACTAGAATTGCAAGGATATCCCTTGCAATACGTTGCAAAGTAGGATACTTTGACCTATTAGATTTCCACCATGCCAAATCCACAATTCTTAGCATTAAATCATCCTCAAGGTAGTGGTCCAACTCCAATTTAATATTCCCACCCCTTTTTTCTGACTAAGATATCTTTCAAAGTCCATAAGAGAGTCATCAACTGGCAGATCCTCTCCTATACAAGGGCCACGAGTACCTTCCCTACCCATTCTCCTAGAACTGTAGTCACGAATCATTTCATAACAAATATATCTAACCCTTTGAATTTCATTATCAGCTTCATCACCAAAAATTATTGGAAAATAATATTCTAACAATTCAATCTTATATCTTGGGTCTAAAATGGTTGCCACAGCCATAACACCATGAATCACATTCCAATAACAATCAAATTTTTCTAACATTTTAAATGCCATACTCTTAATCACATCACTTGCACTTGTAAACCAAGAATTCAAAGCTATTTTTATTTCACACACCTTAGGAAAGAAAAGATTAGCTGTAGGGTATGAGGTACCTAAATAAATAAACACAAACATATAGACCCACATGTGAGTATATCTATGTGAGTCTCTATACATATGAGTCTCAGAACGGTATAACGATATCAACCAATACTAAAATATTTCATTCCCTTGATGAAAGTTCAAAATGGGTATGAAACACCCTTGAATGTTTAGACTCCAATTACAAAATTATCAATTCAAGCTTTATATCAAACAGTTAAAGTGCGGAACATGATAACAAGCTTAAAACAGAATTGATAAACAAACTAAGCCAAATATAAACACATCCACAACAGTAAATATAAGGCAAAGATAAAGGAAGGAAGATGCAAACACTCGGACAACACACGATGTGTTATCGAAGAGGAAACTGAAGCCCTCGGTGTAAAACCTCTCCACCGCCCTCCAAGTAGTCAAATAATCCACTAAAGAATATAGTTGGGATACATGAACAGTAGAAAACCCTCCAAGCCTAATCTACCTAAGTACCTAAGCCCTCCAAACTTTTTGCTCCAACGAGGTTACGCCGAACCTATTTCTTCTTTAGCTTCCCGGATTCCGCTACTAGACCATAGCATCAACCAATGTAGATTGATTCCTTTCTAACTGCTTTCCAATAGTACCAAATAAACCTTCTCACAGACTTGGGTGTGGTGAGATAAGGATTTGGCTAAAGGCCTCTCAAGGGTATATCAATGGAGAGGAAGAGAGAAGAGGAATTTGTAGAGTCTCTAAGGTTAAGATTGTGGATGAATCAATCTTGTATTTCTCTAGGGTTTCTCTCACAAAATTCTCTTTGAAAGCTCTCTCAATATCGTGGGAATGAGGGGTATTTATACTAGAATGAGAATGGAATATGAAACGTCAGATTTTCCCAAACAGGGCATTTTGGCGACTTGACCTCGCAACTGGGTTTAGTCGCGAGTTCAAGCCGCGAGCTAACTGCCTGGCCAGCCTGGGACTTTTGTTCCTGTAGTGCAACAGCTAGCGCGACTCTTCAGCTTCTGACATGCTTGGCACGTGTGCAGACTTTTGGCGACTTGCAAGCCACGACTCACCCGCGAGATCCAGTTGCGAGACTCTGTTTCCTTGCACACTCTTGAGCCTTTCTTCACACTCTCTCACTCACTACCCTTACAAGTTTCCCACTTAAATACAGGGTTACTAAGTGCTGAATTACAAGCAAATTGGCACGGAATAAAGCCAACAAAATGGTTGATTAAATTCAACCTTACACTTGACCACATTGAAACAACCTCCAATATGAAATTGAATCCCTTGCATTGTATTTTGCAAGAATAATGCTCGAAAAACACAAAGCACCGGTGGAGAAATAGTGTGAGAGACAAAATTTGTCTTAAGGAGATAATGTTAAACATTAGCCTTAATTAAGTTTGCATTTATCATTATGTATTCATCGTTCTATGTGTATATTTAGCTTTTTGAGAAGAAATCTATGAGTATATTTATTAATCTTTATTCTTTTTGCATTATACATTACAGTTTTGTTCGGTTTGTTGTTCATGTTTACAGAATCATAAAAGCAAATTATTTTTGCAATATTTCTTACAATCTTAATTCTTAAGACATATTTCCTTTCTTGAAATTATTTTTGTGACTTTTGTGATAGAATTATATTTATTGTTTAAAATTATGAATAATAATGATATATGGTTTAGTGACTGCATTGTAAAATTTTCTAGAAGTTCTTGATTATGTGTTCGTTTGGGTTAGGTATTTGCAAAAGTGTGGTTTAAAAAAAATTTTAATTTGCGTTTTGAAAAGATGAATTTTAAATTCACAATTAAGCATTTGGTAAAACCTATGAAAAACTGTTGTTTCTATCCATTGAGTGTTTGGATAATATTGATCTTCTTTTTTTAAAGAAAAATATAATATTGGTCTAAAACTATTGTTTCAAGTGCAAATAACCAAAAGGACTTGATTAATTTTCCTCATAGACAGTCCCAACTTACTGATTTTACAAGCATCAAATTCAAGTCACCCTTTCCTCAAAAAAATTCAAGTCACCCTTTTTTTACGAGTCAGTGAATGCATACAAAAGGTTAGTGAGATCATTTGAATGAAATAGGTTAATGAATTGTTCTTATATGTGCATCTAATATAATGTTGGACAAATCGCAACTGATATCAAACGAGTTTTCAAATTTTACAAGCTAATATCCTTGCGTCAAAACTTGTTCTAGTCCCATTAAATTATGTGTTATCACCAAGCACACAAATTTTTTCGCCTTTTCATTGAGTGAAGGCCACAAGTAAATTTGTAAAAATAAATAATATGGATAATGACTAATCACAACAACATGAAAATCCGTTTTGGATAAAAAATTTATGAGAATTAAAATATATGATCAAAAACCACAACCTGGAAATCTATATTGCTTAAACTTTTTTCAATACGTTTTGTTGGAAATAAAGGAGAGATAATACCTGAATTTTCCTTGGAAATTTACACAATTTGATTTTACCAAGAGAGGTGGCAGAGATGAGGCGTGGACCAAGTCACTGTCTTGAGACAAATCGTGCCGTCTACGGTATATCCGATGTAGTTAGACAAATAGTTTCTGCACGTTGCCCCCAGGATACAACAGCCCAGCCACCTTTTGCTGATTATCCTTGCGAGCCTACACTGCTCGTAGGATATAAGCTCTCTATAGCACTTTCTTTTCCCAGAAAATTTTGTAAAGGTAGAGTATTTTTGTGAGTAGTAAAAAACAATAGATGATAAGTGTTTACGACAATAAAAAGTTGTTTTTGAAAAGTCTGTAGCTTTCTAAAATAAAAATGTGTATATAAAACTTTTATTTCTTTCCATATATATAGAACTAGATATGTTGCTTGTCCTTAGCCAGAAAATAAAACGTTTGATAGCAATTAAATAGTCAAAACGTTACTAAAATTAATATATACAATCAATGGCTTCTTTATATATATATATATATATATAATATAATATAACCGGAAAGTTATCTTTGCCAAAATCTCAATCTGTACGTTGGAACAAAGAAAAAGTCATAAAGCTTTGAAATTAATGCCCCAAAATTACGTTGTTGTACATTGTTACAATATCATTTTGAAAGTTTCTGAATATATATATATATATATATATATTACAATAAATTGCTGGCTGTTTGACTACTTTTCAAATAGTAAATATTTGTATATATATATATATATATGGTAACTAATTAGAGCATAAAATAATTCAGCAATAACTGTACATTTAAGTGCTGAAATTCTTCCATATATGACGTTATTATGTCATATTCAAATAAGATAATAAAACCAAATATACTGGCAATTATGGTATTAATATTACATTAATGTTCATAAATTTCCTGATTAAAACCATTGACAGAAGCTATTCAAAATTTGAATTAAATTTGAATTTCAAAATTTAGTATTCAACGTATCTGACATTAAGGGATAATTGATACACATAAATGAGTATCAAAATAAGTATAATATTTTTTATTAAAATATCCAACAATCCCCCACTTATTTTTATAAAAAATAAATAGGTAAATATATATAAGAAATTTTCTGGGTTAAGTAGAACATTATGCATAATGGGAGTGCCAATGGCTTGAACCCTCATTTAGTGTTTCAGCAACATTGTTCCAAAGTTAATAGTGATCTAAGTCTTGAACTATAACTTTTTCTATGGATACAAAACATTACATCACACACATAATATTCCAGTACTCTACTACGAGCTTTTAAGCCAGCACATTACGGCCTTGTGCTTTATCCCAGCATCCATGAGCTATTTAGAGAACTAGCCCCATTCTCAAAGGAAGCGGCCTCACTTCCATGCTCACTTAGGTGTGGCTATCAAGGATGTTCTTGTAACTCTAACATCCCACTCATAAGAGCTATAGTCCACATTAAGAGTTTTTATAAAAACTCATCCTATATAACGTTACAAGATACATGCACGCACACCATAGGGAGGGACATGAGTATTATTACTCATACATATATTTCGTGCATGTTAATCAAACTATTCTATGATTAGTTTTTCCCTTTGAACCTAGTTCTTGGGATCTCCAGTCCCTAGGTAGGGTATCCTCATAGGTAGTTTATTCTTCTTTGGGCTTAAGTCCCATCCCCCTCGATGCTATCCAGATCTTTTCTCTAGCTAGAGCTTTAGTTAATGGATCCGCAATATTATCATTTGTACTAACATAATCAACATTTATGGTACCATTGTTTATGTATGATCTCACAGTACTGTGTTTTCTTCTAATAGATCTGGATTTACCATTATAGTATTTATTGCGCACTCTACCAATAGTGGCAGTACTATCACAATGAATTAAGACGGGTGAAATAGGTTTCTCCCACTTGGGAATTTCAGATAATAAATCTCGTAACCAACCCGCTTCTTCACTAGCTGAAGATAAGGCAATTAATTCTGCCTCCATGGTGGATTTAGCAATAATTTGTTGTTTTTTAGATTTCCAACTTATTGCTCCACCACCTATTGTAAATACATAGCCAGTGGTAGACAAAGAATCACCTGATAAGGTGTTCCAACTAGCATCACTATATCCTTCAAGAACAGCAGGATATCTTTGATATAGCAAACCATGGTGCGCCGTTCTTTTTAAATATCTCATTAATTGAGTCATGGCATTCCAATGCTCAAAATTGGGTTTGCTAGTAAATCTTGCTAGAACTCCTACGGCATAAGCAATATCAGGTCTAGTACAATCAGTAGCATATCTAAGACTACCAATAATACTAGCATATTCCTTTTGATTGTAAATATCATTTTCATCTTTAGTAGGAAAAAGATGCACACTAGAGTCAAGAGGAATACTTGCAGGTTTACAATCAAAGTAATTATATTTTTTCAAAATTTTTTCTATATAATGAGATTGATCTACAAATATGCCATTTGAAGTTCTAGAGATTTTCATGCCAAGAATCACATTAGCTTCTCCTAAATCTTTCATATCAAAGTTATTTTTAAGAAGCATTTTGGCAGCATTTATAATATCCATATTAGGACCAAAAATTAGAAGATCATCAACATATAAACAAATTATAACATGAGCATCATCAAATGTTTTATAATATATACATTTGTCACTTTCATTTGTTTTAAAACCATTAGAAAGCAAACATTGATCAAATTTCTCATGCCACTGTCTAGGTGCTTGTTTTAGACCATATAAAGATTTTAATAATTTACATACCTTGTGCTCATTACCTGGCATTGTAAAACCTTCTGGTTGGTCCATGTAGATTTCTTCTTCTAAATCTCCATTTAGAAATGCCGTCTTTACATCCATTTGATGTATCATCAAATTATGAATAGCTGCTATAGCAATCAATAATCTAATAGATGTAACTTTAGTAACAGGAGAAAAAGTATCAAAAAAATCAATATCTTCTTTTTGTTTAAAACCTTTAGCTACAAGCCTTGCTTTGAATTTTTCAATAGATCCATCAGGTTTTAATTTCCTCCTAAGTACCCATTTACATCCAATTGTTTTACAACCTGGAGGTAAATCTACAAGTTTCCAAGTATTATTAGATATAATAGAATCCATCTCATCATTGATGGCTTCTTTCCAAAAACCTGAATCAGGAGAAGATAAAGCTTCTCCTAAAGAAGTAGGGTCACCTTGTAAATTATACACATAATATTCAGGACCAAAATCTTTTTCAATTCTAGGTCTTTTACTCCTCCTAGGTTCAATCTCATATTCATTAACATCTCTTGACTTAGATGTTGAACATTCAAATTTCTCTTGTTGTTCAAAACCCCCACTATTTTTATATTTAAATGGAAATTTATTTTCATGAAAAATTGCATCTCTAGATTCAATTATTGTATTATTATCAATATCATAAAATCTATAAGTTGTGCTATATAAAGAATAACCCAAAAATACACATGTAGAAGCCTTTACCCCAAGTTTAGGTCTTTTGGGATCAGGTAGCCTCACATATGCTAAGCAACCCCAAACTTTGAAAAAATTCAGATTTGGTTTATATTTTTTCCATAATTCAAAAGGAGTTAAAAAAGTCTTTTTATGAGGTACTCTATTTAAAACAAAATTTGCAGTTAAAACAGCTTCACCCCAAAAATATTTGGGAGCCCCAGAACTAACAAGCATAGCATTAGTTAAATTTATAAGAGTCCTATTTTTACGTTCAGCTACTCCATTAGAAGATGGAGAATAAGGAGCAGTAGTCTCATGAACAACACCAAGAGATTGAATATAATTATTAAGACCAAGAGTATCATATTCTTTTCCTCTATCAGTTCTAAACCTTTTAACCTTTTTATCAAAAGTATTCTCAACTTCTTTTAAGAAAATTGATAATTTTTCAAAAGCATCACTTTTATTTTTCATAAGATAGACATATGAATATTTTGAAAAATCATCTATAAAGGTTATAAAATATCGATTACCTCCACGTGTCAAATGTCCTTCAAATTCACAAATATCACTATGAATAAGTTCTAGTAATTCAGTATTTCTTTCAACTGATTTATGAGGCTTTTGAGTAATTTTAGTCATGCTACAAATTTCACATTTTTCAAGTTCATTTTCAAGTTTAGGAATTAAACCTAAACTACTCATATTTTTCATATATTTATTATTAATATGACACAATCTACCATGCCAAACATTCACACAAGAAACAATATAAGCAAAACTTGAATTTTCATTCATCTCAACATTAAGTTTAAACATGTCATCACAAGCATAGCCTTTGCCAACAAACATGCCCTTTTTAGAGAGTACATATTGATCAGCCTCAAAGACTTGTTTGAAACCAGCCTTATTCAACAAAAAACTAGAAACTAGATTCTTTCTAATGTCAAGAACATGAAAGACATCTTTGAGAGTGACTTCTCTCCCAGAAGTAAATTTGAGAAGCACATCTCCAATACCCACAACTTCAATGGTATGAGAATCACCAAGCATAATTTTCTTTTTCTCATCCAAGATGGTGTAGGTCTTGAACCAATTTTTATCATAGCAAACATGTCTAGTTGCCCCAGAATCAATCCACCACCCTCCTAAGCCTTCGAGAACATTAATCTCGGTAACCATAGCCACAAGAGGCTCTTCAATGACATTGGCTTGAGCCATAGGCCCATGTTTTCGAAAACGACAATTTCTAGCCGAATGTCCAGGCTTTCCACATACAAAACATGCATAATTGTTATTATTATTGTGGCTGCCATTATTTGGAGCATGCTTAGGATGGTGTGCTTGATTCTTTCTTTGATTAGAGTGGGTCTTATGTTGAGGCTGATTTCCATTTGGCCTACGTTTGAAGTTTCTTTTCTTAGGCCTTACATAGTCATTATTTTTTGCATTGGCTTTTGACATGTTTTCATTTGAGGAGATGAAATTTACCTTAGGACCATTTGCTCCATGGAATTCAACAGCTTTGTCTTGATTCCTTGCCTCTTCCTCCACTCTCAAACGGGTGATTAGGGATTCAATGGAGAGTTCCTTTTGCTTGTGTCTCAGAACTTTGGCAAACTCCTTCCAAGATTCAGGCAGCTTGTCAATGATGGCTGAAACTTGCATTTGTTCATCTACTCGAATGCCTTCAGATCGAACATCTTGTGAAATCATTTGGAGTTCATAGGATTGTTCCACCACGGACTTGCCTTCAACCATTTGAAACCTGAAAAATCGGCTACATGCATATTTCTTGGATCCAGCTTCCTCTGTATCATATTTTTGATTCAATGCCTTCCATATCTTTTTGGCTGATTTGTAAGCTTGATCATAATAATCATACAAATCATCAGAAAGACAATTAAGTAAATAATTTCTACAGTAAAGATGATCCTTATCCCATTTCTTAACATCTTTTTCATGTTGAGAAAGTTCTTCTTCAGTCAATTGTTCAGATTTCTTTTTCTTTGGTTTTTTCTCAGTTAACACATAAGCCACATTCAAGAGAGTAAGATAAAACAAAGTCTTTTGTCTCCATCTCTTAAAGTTAACACCACGGAAGCGGAATGGCTTATTAAGATCACCCGCTCCAGAGGAATTAGACATAACATTACCATTTTCCAAGGATGATTTTGTGTTCTCCATAACGATTTGTCTCAAATTGTTGGAAATAAAGGAGAGATAATACCTGAATTTTCCTTGGAAATTTACACAATTTGATTTTACCAAGAGAGGTGGCAGAGATGAGGCGTGGACCAAGTCACTGTCTTGAGACAAATCGTGCCGTCTACGGTATATCCGATGTAGTTAGACAAATAGTTTCTGCACGTTGCCCCCAGGATACAACAGCCCAGCCACCTTTTGCTGATTATCCTTGCGAGCCTACACTGCTCGTAGGATATAAGCTCTCTATAGCACTTTCTTTTCCCAGAAAATTTTGTAAAGATAGAGTATTTTTGTGAGTAGTAAAAAACAATAGATGATAAGTGTTTACGACAATAAAAAGTTGTTTTTGAAAAGTCTGTAGCTTTCTAAAATAAAAATGTGTATATAAAACTTTTATTTCTTTCCATATATATAGAACTAGATATGTTGCTTGTCCTTAGCCAGAAAATAAAACGTTTGATAGCAATTAAATAGTCAAAACATTACTAAAATTAATATATACAATCAATGGCTTCTTTATATATATATATATATAATATAATATAACCGGAAAGTTATCTTTGCCAAAATCTCAATCTGTACGTTGGAACAAAGAAAAAGTCATAAAGCTTTGAAATTAATGCCCCAAAATTACGTTGTTGTACATTGTTACAATATCATTTTGAAAGTTTCTGAATATATAACCGGAAAGTTATCTTTGCCAAAATCTCAATCTGTACGTTGGAACAAAGAAAAGTCATAAAGCTTTGAAATTAATGCCCCAAAATTACGTTGTTGTACATTGTTACAATATCATTTTGAAAGTTTCTGAATATATATATATATATATATATTACAATAAATTGCTGGCTGTTTGACTACTTTTCAAATAGTAAATATTTGTATATATATATATATATATATGGTAACTAATTAGAGCATAAAATAATTCAGCAATAACTGTACATTTAAGTGCTGAAATTCTTCCATATATGACGTTATTATGTCATATTCAAATAAGATAATAAAACCAAATATACTGGCAATTATGGTATTAATATTACATTAATGTTCATAAATTTCCTGATTAAAACCATTGACAGAAGCTATTCAAAATTTGAATTAAATTTGAATTTCAAAATTTAGTATTCAACGTATCTGACATTAAGGGATAATTGATACACATAAATGAGTATCAAAATAAGTATAATATTTTTTATTAAAATATCCAACACGTTTTGGTTAAAAATTTTATTGAAAAATTAAAATATATGTTTGTTGTTCATGTTTACTGAATCACAGAAAATTATTTATGCTATGGTGATGATGTGACCCGAAAGAAAAAAAGAGATGTGAGTACAAAGGAATATGTCAGAAAGTCAAACCTACAATTGAAGAAGTTTAAAATTAAATCCTGAACTTTAAAATGGTTTAAAATTAAATCTTATAGTTTTGTTAATTTCAAATTGAACCATGAAATTTTATAGAATAAATTACACCAATCTCGCTTGAGATTTCATAAAATGATACTCCTTCCAAACATTTCATGAAATGATACTTCCACCCTTGAGCTTTTTATAAATGCTTTTGACAAATCCATACCCTCTCACACCTCAATTTCCTAAAGAAATATTCCACTTTTTTAAGTAGTATAGTTTGAGAATGCATGAACTTATCTATTGCATTATTTATACAAATCTCAATAGATGAAATGTCATTTCCTAACTTCTTTTTTGGAGGAGGAGGGGGGAGTGTGATTTCATAAAAAGGAAGAGAGAGGGGGGGGGGGGGGGGGGGGGGGGGGAGAGTGTTATTTCATAAAACTTCAAACAAGGTTATTGTAATTTGCCTAATTTTAAATTGTATCAATTTAAGCCATTCAATTGAACCAAAAAAAAAATCAAATCTTGATTTCAAACCCAAAAAAATAAAATAATCCAACATTTAAATTGATTAAATTAAAAAATATATATTGGATCTAATTTGAAACTAGCAAACTATTATGTATGTTTGGGAACAAAGTTGTTTTTTTTTTTTTAACATTTTTTATGAATAATATTTTATCTTATATGCTTATGTAAAAAAAAAAATTTTATTTTTATTTTTCTTAGGCATAACTATGCTTTAAGTCATGTCCAAGCACACATTGCTGGATAAAATTACCACTAATATACAATGATATAGAAGAAAAAGAGGAAAAAAAAAAGTTGTATAGAGAGAAAATATGTGAAGAAAGGAAAAGAAAAGTCAATAACAAAGGAAAAGAATTTTCTTAAAAAAACAAACAAACTATTTATTTTTCTAAAATAGTTAGACATTGTATTGTAGCTTTGATATGTACTTAGTTTTGTTTTTAAATAATTCTCAAATAAATAAAATTTATTTTTATATAAAAACAAAAACTGTTTTTTTTAATTCGATAGTTAGGGTGGAAAGATTTGAACCATTTACATCTTCATGCAAAACACTAGGAAGCGCTAGTTGAGTTGTAGTAATCTTAACAAAAAGTAAAGACATTTAAGATGTGATATCTTAAATTGTACGGATTGGATTATTTGAGTTTGTTGTGTGGGTATATTCTAAGTTCTATATAGGTAATATTTATTAGGTGAATCTTGGATTAATAAATGATTACAAGGAACCCTAATTGCAATTCGGCTAGTTCTTTTGGATTATAAACACAAATTTGATTAGCACTTTTCCTTAAATCATTATATAAGACCACATCTATAATTGTAAAGCTATTTTCTCTTTTCTCATTTATCTTCATTATTATTGTCCAAATTGAAATTTCGGTGTATTTAGCCAAAATAAAAGCCGAAATTTAGGTGTTATTCAAGCCTCTTGAAGGACCAATGTGCCAAAATTAATTGACAAAGCATCCTAGTCATTTGAGAAAAAAAAAAAAGGCGAAAACCAAATTTTAATCTCTACATTTTCACGCGATTCCCACTTTGGTCCCTAACTTTTTTTTCCACCGCTTTTAGTCCCTATCCTGGAAAAGCGTCTCGTTTTCATCCCTATCGTTACATCAGAGACGGAAATTGCACAGGTGACAAACAAAGTGCACTATTGGCACACTAAAAGCTGACGTGGTCATTAAAATAATAATAATAAATGTTATTTGGCATTAAAAAATGCCACATCAACATCTTAATTAAAAAAAAAATTTATTTATTTATTTTAACTAAATTAAAAACAGAAATAAAAATCAAAAATCATATGAATTAAGATTTAAGTGTGTCTTGAATAAGAACAACTAGAACATAAACTCAGATCTAAGAACACAAAATTAAAATCCAAAAATCACGAATAACTCAAAAAATAAAATCACAAAATTAAACATAAGATCCACATCAGAATAAACATGAACAAGGAATTAAATAAGAACAAGATCAATATTCCAAGCTCAAAACAATCTTTCCCGAACTATTAACAGGGATTTAAGCATATAGAAACAACACATGAACCCCCAAACAACACATCCACCCATGACCGACCTCACCTCCACCCATGACTAGCCTCACCTCCACTGTGGTCAGCTCTACACATCGATTCTCAGGTTTGAACTTCCTGGGTTTTTTTTCGTTATTTTCCACCTCCACTGACTTTACCTCCATCGTCTCTACCTCCACCTTGAATAGCTCCCTCATTGGCTTTACTTTTTTGCTGCGTGGGGTTACTGATTTTATAGTTTTAGTGCTACATGGGCTTATGGCTTACCAATCTCGATTTTAACGCTAGGTTTGTGGATTTTTGTTGGGTGGCTGGTACATGGTGGTGGCTGGGATTGTGGGTTGCGATGGGTGGTTGGCCGGCTGTTTTTTCTTTTTTCCCTCTCCAACACGTGAAATTGTGTGGTCAATGGAGTGGAGGTGGGTGGTTTTTTTCCAATCTGTTGGTGGTGTGGGGGATTAGTGGATTGGTGGTGGGTTGGGTTTTGCCAATTTGTTGGTGGTTGCTTGGGTTTGCTGGGATGTGAGATTTGGAGGCTCAAATTTCATTTTACTGGGTTTGAATTTAATTTTTTGGGTTTTAAATTTGCTGGGTTTGTGTTCTTGTTCAAATATATAATGTGTTCATGTTTAATTTTTCAACTTTATCTAGGTTTGTCAGGAATGTTGGCATGAATTCCAATTTTGGGTTTCGACTCTAAGGTTTTAATTTTCTGGGTTTTAAATTTTTTTTTCATGTTTAATTTCTTGTTCATGTTTAATATGATGTGGATTTATAGTTTAATTTTGTGTTCTTATTTTCTGGGTTTTTGATTTTTGGATTTTAATTTTGTGTTCTTAGATCTGGGTTTATGCTCTTGTTGTTCTTGTTCAAGACACACTTAGATATCAATTCATGTGATTTTTAGTTTTTAATTCTATTTTTAATTTTTTTTATTTAGTTAAAATTAATAAATTAATTTTTTAATTTAGATACTAACGTGGAATTTTTTAATGCCAAATAACATTTTTTATTATTATTTTAATGACCACGTCAGCTTTTAGTGTGCTAACAGTGCACTTCGTTTGCCACCTGTGCAATTTCCGTATCTGATGTAACAGCAAGGACAAAAACAAGACGCGTTTTTCAGGATAAGATAAAAGCGGTGGAAAAAAAAAAAGTTAGGGATCAAAGTGGGAATCGCGTAAAAATGTAGGGACAAAAATGTGGTTTTTGCCAAAAAAAAATCTCACAATAACTCCATCACCGGTTTTGTCCATTGAAGCCTGAAATTTTATTCGAACCTCAGTGATTGTGGCAGATCCAATAATATGAAGTACTCTGTAAAGATTAAAAAAAAACTTTTAAGATTTTGTAGAAACTTTAAGATGTCAAAATTAATGGGCAACAGATCAATGTGACCAAACTCATCAATGATGCAACTCATAATCTTACCTAGTAGATCTTTATCTTCCTATTGAAAATCCATACCAGTATCAGAAATGCCTCTGCGCTCTTTGGCTGTTAAATTTCTTTTACACTAGTGTGGTTTTTCCCATGCTACCCAATCCAAAAACCCCAATTGCTAAAAATCCAACCTTCTGAACAGGTCCTTCTCGGTCATGTCCAGATATGAGAAATCTGAATTGGGTCCTGTGCTTTCTCGCGTCAGTCTTTTGAGCATTGTCGTGTACTACTTTTCCCTCTTGGATGACTGCGATATATATTCCTACAGAAAAATTAATCAGGGCTGTTCATTCTCGATGACTCTGCTACTGTTAACAGAAGGCCTTGATCAAAAAACGATTAATGAATATCGCGAGTGAAGACAACGTTTTCTAAATCAGAATTCAGAACTGCAATGGTTTGCTATAGGCGAACTGCGAGCAATTACTTGTTTCTATTTTTCTTAGGTGACTAGGATGCTTAGTAAATTAATTTTGACACGTGGAATATTATTATTGGAATGGAGCACCGCTGAACATTAACGACGTGGTCCATCAAAAGTACTGAATAATTTCTCTCTATCAGCTTCTTTTATAGCAACAAGGAGGGAGGAGGGAAGAGGAGACCCACCTCAATAATATTATCACCAATAACCCCATCCGGTGGTTGGATGTAACTTCAATATAAATTTCTTCTGTTCTTGGTTATATTTCTTAAAAATTCTAGGATCACATAAAAAATCACAACTTTTATTAATTATAGATGCTCATGTGGCAAATTGTGAATAGTGTAGAAAAAGTGGAAGGTATGCCGTATAAGTTTACACAATTTAAAATAAGAATTTTCCTAATTTCAAATCACTACTGAAATATAAGGATTAAATTGTAATTTAGCCAAACAATTTTTCAAATTATTTTCTGTAGGAACTTATCGTCAGTGCTCTAAATTTCTAATATAAATATAACATTCTAGCTAATCTTTTAACGCCACAAATCTGCGACTAAACTGTTTTTAGATTAAAAATGGAGCTAAAGGAAGGATTAGAGCCTGCGAGTCCTAATGCACAATACTTCAACAGCTCTGTGCTGTCAGTATCTATTATTGGTGTCATGCAAAGTGAGGTACCAATTGAAACCAACGAAGCGCGTACCATATCATTGCTCAATGATGTGTTCCTGCCCATCAATACACGCTTCTCCTCCATCATGGTGATGTTATCTACTTTTCTCAATATTGTTTTTCTTGGAAAATAACATGATTCTGTCTTCTCTTTCCTCTTTTATGAAATACACAAACATAAATGCATGGAAGGTTAAATGGGTATTCAGATGCTGCTTTTTAAGGTTCTTACATTAATCCCTTTAAAACTGGCACTAAGTAGTGAGAATTTGTGAACAGGTTAAGGATAGAAAAGGTGAGAAACAATGGAAAAGGGTTGAGGTGAAGCTTGAAGAGCACGTTAATTTTCCTATTTTCCCTACTGGCTTGTTACCCAAATCATATGATGAATATCTTGAAGATTATATATCAAACATTGCAATGGAGCATTTTTCACAAAACAAACCACTATGGGAAATTCACATAGTTAAATATCCAACAAGCAATGCAGCTGGTACTATCATATTCAAGCTTCACCATGCGCTTGGTGATGGCTACTCTCTCATGGGTGCACTTCTTTCTTGTCTTCAAAGGGCTGATAATCCTTCTCTTCCCTTAACATTTCCTTCTCACCAACGCTCAGAGCCAGAAAGTGGCAGAGAAAGTGTTTGTGGAAGAGTGTCCCAACTTTGTTCCTTCATCTTTAACTCTGTATCTGATTTTGGTTGGAGCATGTTAAAGAGTACATTGGTCGAAGATGATCGAACACCGATAAGGTCTGGGGCTGAAGGAGTCGAATATCAGCCAATCATGGTGTCAAACGTGATATTCTCTATGGATTGTATCAAACACATTAAGGCCAAGCTTGGAGTGGTATGATCAGCATATTTTATTACAAATTAGCTAATGATTTCAATTTCATATCGTTTTTCTGGTAACTAATGACCTAATATGCCTATTAAATGTGATCATAGGATGAAAGCATTTTTGCTAAAACATCATTGATATGTTTGTTGAATGTATTCTATACTTTTCATCTGAAATTTTATTAAATATTTAAATAATTAAAAAAAGCTCTCTTTTTACTCGTGACGTGTGTATATCTCGATATATTAAGAGAATTTAAAAAGTTAGATATTACCTTTTTTTTTTACTTCCAAAAATATCTTTAATTTAATTAATTTATCATTATTCCTAAAACATAAGAAATGAGATTAGAATTGCAAAATAGACAAAAATTAAAGGGTTTGGTTTACCTCCAGTACTTTTTTCAAAGGAATCTCTTTTTGTTTTAATAAGAAACTACCACATCATCCACTAACCAAATAAAAAGCGGAGATTAAAACCCACTACCACTTGTCATTGTATATTTAAAACAAAATAACATGTCTAGTTAAAAAAGTACTGAAACTAAGCCAAACCCAAAATTAAAAACTAAGAACTTATAGAGTAAAAACTCCCTACTAGATAACTACCCCAAATTCCTAAAAAAAAAAGCTACCCCATGTTACATTAAAAAAAAAAAAAAAAAAACCCTACCCCATGTCCTATAAAAAAAGACCCCATGCTTCTGTCAAAAATAACAACTATCTCAAATTCTATAAAAAGAAAACTACCTGCATCACTTCAAAAAAATAAAAATAAATAAATAACCCACGGAGAAACCAATTGCAACTTCCTAAAAAAATTTCCTATTTCATTTGTTCCTCTCTTCCCTTTCTCAACATAGTGGAATGCATAAGGAAAAATTCTAATAACATCAAATCCCTCTAATTGAAAACTCACAATATTTCTTCAGTTTCTTCTTTATTCTTTCATCCGTTCTAACTGACACTACCTTGTTCTGCACTCTTTATTTAACATATTGAATTCTTCTCAATGGTAAAACGTTTTTCTCAAATTTGGTAAGCCTATAAACAAAATTTATATACTACATTCGCAATTGAATTATATTATGTATCATACTTTATCAACTACATATATTGTGAATTGGTAACTTTATGGCATTCTGTGATGTGTGAACTATATGAAAAGTATTATAGAAAATTCGGTTATACATGGAAAATTATGACACTAAAAAAAAAAAAAAAAAACCTCAAGCGCGTGTGATGAGACTAGTATATATATAAAAGAAATGTTCATTTAAATTTGTCAACCTGATAATAATATGGATTTAAATTTGTCAGCATGATAATAATACGGATAAACTTGCTTTTTTATTTTATTCCTTTAGTTAAAAATAAATCGCATATATGATTATTTTAAGGGAAAAAAATCACATATGTGATTTATTACATATGTGACTAAACCTACTGCTTTTATATTATTCCTTTAGTTAAAAACAAATCACATATATGAATATTTTAAGGGAAAAAATCACATATGTTATTTATTATATAATATGTGATAAATTACATATAAGACATAAATCTCGGCCTTTACCCTTCCACCCCATAGGAACTTTATATTTGTAGAGTGATTATCATATTAAGGGAGTGTAGTGGTTTACATGTAACTTAATAACTAAGTATTTGTATGAATATTAATGAATAGGTAAAAAAATTTAATCGTAATTCTTATTTTTGCGTATAAAGATTTGAAAGAAAAAAAATTAACCAAATGGCTAATAAAAAATTCTAACTTATTCAAGAATTACCAAATCTTAACATATTATAAAAAATTCTAATATTGAACTCACCTTAAACTCTTTTGATACTTTTGAGAACTTCTCTTTTTCCTTTTATTAAAGAATTTGATGTTCCTGCCCATCTTGTGATCCATTGGCCTGTTTTTTAATTTGACTGGATCAGTATCCATCTCTAGTCTTCCACTCTCAGTGGCCCAAGGTTTAGAAAGAGATTATTTCGGCCCCCTAGCTTATTCTCATTTGTTGGTCCAAAAACAATAGTACTCTTTCATTAAATAAAGTCCCCTTATTGTCCACCCTAATAAATTATAGTCAAGGCAAATGAGTCAGGTTAATTAGATTCAGGTCAAAACAAGTTATCCTTAATGGGTTGTAAGCGGGTTGGGTTGACTCTTATTTTTTTCATAGAAAAAATAAATAAATGGAAAAAAAATAATAAAATACTTAAAAAAGCATTTAAAAAATAAAATGATTCTTGAATTTAAACAATTCGAAGTTCACCATTCACCAATGATATCATGATGTCATCACTATAAAAAATTAATTTCATGATGCATCTCTCATATATATATATAATAATAGGTAAAACTGAGAAAAAATCCAATTAGATTTCAAATTGAAATTCAATTAGAGTCTAATTTTGTGTCATGTATCCCATCTAATCTAAGTTTTTAAATTTTTGTATCAAGTGAGTTAATTCAATGTAAAAATTAGATTTCAACTAAAGTTTTATTTTGCGACATGTCTCATCTAATCTAAGTTTTTTAATTTTTGTACCAAATGAGTTAATTAAATGTAAAAAACGAGGAGTCCAATATAAGTAAACCATAAAAGAAAACATAATTTTTGAATGATTTTATATTTATGAGCCTTTTTTCTTTGTAGAACTAAAAACAATTCAAGTTTATAAGTTATATATATATATATATATATATTAATAAGTAAAGCTAAGAGAAAATCCAATTAGATTTTAAATTGAAATTCAATTAGAGTCTAATTTTGCACTACACGTCCCATCTAATCAAAATTTTTAAATTTTTGAACCAAGTTAGTTAGTTTAGTGTAAAAATTAGATTTCAATTAGAGTTTAATTTTACGGCACGTGTTTCATCTAATCGAAGTTTTTTAAATTTTGTGCCAAATGAATTAATTTAGAGTAGAAAATGACGAGTCCAATATAAATAAATCATAAAAAAACATAATCAATTATCTAACACTATGTATAAAATTAGAGAAAGAGAGAGTTTGAATGATTTTATATTTATGAGCCTTTTTTTATAACTAAAAACAATTCATTTGGCACAAAAATTATATATATATATATATATATATATATATTAATAGATAAAGTTTAGAGAAAATCTAATTAGATTCTACAATTGAAGTCCAATTTTGCATCAGGTGTCCTAAATTATTTATTTTTAGAGAGAGTTTTATTTCTTAATTTTGGAACCAAACGTAAGACCATATTATAAATATCCATTCAAGTGAGTTATTGTGTACAAAAACCAAATAGTCTAGAATTAATGAACATAAAAATATTTTAAAAGATGGACAATTTACATTTTCTACCTAATAACATTCTTACAAGACTTTTTAAAGAGATAAAAAAAATATATAAGAATAACTATCAATAATATTTAAATTATATATGTAAAATTATTGTACTATGCATTTTAATGTGTATCTTTTAAGCATATCCATGCATATGCATGAGTTACAAGCTAGCAATAATAATAATAGGTAAAACTGAGAGAAAATCCAATTAGATTTTAAATTGGAATTCAATTACAGTCTAATTTTATGCCATGTGTCCCGTCTAATTTAAGTTTTTAAATTTTTGTGCCAAGTGAGTTAATTCAATGTAAAAATTGGATTTCAATAAGGATTTAATTTTGAAACATGCGGCCTATTTAATCTAAGTTTAAATTTTTTGTACCAAATGAGTTAATTTAGTATAAAAACGAGGAGTCCAATATAAGAAAACCATAAAAAACATAATCTTTGAATGATTTTATATTTATGAGCCTTTTTTTTTGTAAAACTAAAAACAATTTAAGTTTATAAGTCATATATATATATATATATATTAATAGGTAAAATTAAGAGAAAATCCAATTAGATTTCAAATTGGAATTCAATTAGAGTTTAATTTTGCGCCACGTGTTCCATCTAAGCAAAATTTTTAAATTTTTGTACCAAGTTATTTAGTTCAGTGTAAAAATTAGATTTCAATTAGAGTTTAATTTTACGACACATGTTCCATTTAATCAAAGTTTTTTAATTTTTGTGCCAAATGAGTTAATTTAGAATAGAAAACAAGGAGTCCAATATAAATAAATCATTAAAAAAAAAAAAAAAAAAACATAGTCATATATCTAACACTATATATAAAATTAGAGGAAGAGAGAGTTTGAATGATTTTATATTTATGAGCCTTTTTTTTATAACTAAAAACAATTCAAATTTAGAAGTCATCTATATATATATATATATATTAGCAAGTAAAACTTAGAGAAAATCCAATTAGATTCTACAATTAAAGTTCAATTTTGCGCCATGTGTCCTAAATTATTTATTTTCAGATAGAGTTTTATTTCTTAATTTTGGAATTAAATGTGGGACTATATCATAAATATCCATTTAAGTGAGTTATTGTGTACAAAAACCAAAAATTCTAAAATTAATTAACATAAAAATATTTTTAAAAATGGACAAATTACATTTTCCACCTAATAACATTCTTACAAGACTTTTTAGAGTGTTAAAAAAAAAATAAGAATGACTATTAATAATATTTAAATGATATATGTAAGAATTATACTATGCATCTTAATATGTATTTTTAAGTATATCCATGCATATGCATGGGGTTACAAGCTAGTATATAATAATAGGTAAAGCTGAGAGAAAATCCAATTAGATTTCAAATTGGAATTCAATTAGAGTCTAATTTTGCACCACGTGTCCCATCTAATCTAAGTTTTTAAATTTTTATGCCAAATGATTTAATTCAATGTAAAAATTGGATTTCAATTAGAGTTTAATTTTACAACATGAGCTCCATTTAATCTAAGTTTTTTTTTAAATTTTTGTGCCAAATAAGTTAATTTAGTATAAAAAACGAGAAGTCCAATATAAGTAAACCATAATAAAAAAATAAAAAAATAAAAAAACATAATTTTTGAATGATTTTATATTTATGAGCCTTTTTATTTTTTATTTTTTATAAAACTAAAAACAATTCAAGTTTATAAGTCATCTATATATATGTGTGTGTCCTATCTAATCGATTTTTTTTTTTTAATTTTTGTGCTAAATGAGTTAATTTAGTGTAGAAAACGAGGAGTCCAATACAAATAAATCAAAAAAAAAATCATATATCTAACACTATATATAAAATTATAGGAAAGGAGAGTTTGAATGATTTATATTTATGAGCCTATTTTGTATAACCAAAAACAATTCAAATCTATCTATCTATATATATATATTTTTTAATAGGTAAAGTTTAGAGAAAATCCAATTAGATATTACAATTGAAGTCCAATTTTGCATATATCCTAAATTATTTATTTTTAGGGTTTGTTTGGTCGGGAGGATAGAAAAGTGAGAGAATAGAAAATAGAGAGAGGATGAAAAAGTGGGAGGATAGAAAAATCTCTAGTTTTCCTCATTTGCGTTTGGTTGAGATGGTGGAAAAGTGGAGGGATGGAAAACTTTTTGGTTTGGTTGAAAATAAGGTTTGTATAAATTTACCATCATGTCACTCTTAAATAAAACAAAAAGTAATACATTATACTTTTTTTTAAAAATTGTGTATAGATGAAAGTGGACATTTCAAAAAATAGCATAAGAAATCATCCAAAAGCGTTTTCTTAAAAAATAATAAAAATTAAAATTAAAAAAAAAAAAGGAAAAGAAGAAGAACCCACCACATCCTGACAAAACCAAAGAAAGAAAAAAGAAAAGAAAAAAAACAAAAAACAAAAAGCCAGCGTTACTAGAGAAAGGAAAAATCAAAAAAGAAAAAGAAAAAAAGAAGCCAAAAATGTTAAAAAAGGTGGGGCAGTTTTGTCCAAATATTTTTCCTACTTTTCACTCCAATTTTCTCTCCAATTTGGAGAGATTGTATTTTGAAGGGGAGGAGAGAAAACTTGTGGATTCTACCAAAATCTCTCCTCTTTTCAACCAAACAACCAAAAACATCATTTTCTCTCCACTTTTCTCTTCTTCATTTTCCATCCTCCCTAAAATCACCCAACCAAACATAGGGTTAGAGAGAGTTTTATTTCTTAATTTTGGAATAAAATGTGAGACCATATCATAAATATTTATTCAAGTAAATTGTTGTGTACAAAAACCAAAGAGTTTGGAATTAATAAACATAAAAATATTTGAAAAATTGACAATTTACATTTTTTACCTAATGACATTCTTACAAGACTTTTTAAAGAGTTAAAAAATATATATAAGAATGACTATCAATAATATTTAAATTATATATGTAAAAAATATACTATGCATCTTAATGTGTATTTTTTAAGTACATTCATGCATATGTATGGGGTTACAATCTAGTTACTAATAAATGGTGTCTCATTTGAAAGATCGCACATGTTATGAATTAGATATTACAAAATTGGAGAAATATTTCATTACCTTTCTGCTTCTTTAATATGCACCAAATTTATCAATTAAGATAGCATCACTAATACTCTTATTTCATGATACGTGTCTCATTACTAATAAATGATGTCTCATTTGGAAGATCGCACATATTATGAGTTAGATATTACAAAATTGGAAAAAATAAAATAAATTCATTACCTTTCAGCTTCTTTAATTATTAAGTATTCCCAAAGTACCATAAGTGCATACTCCCCCTCTCACATAACTGTAGGTCTCACTAATTAAATTTATGATGGGACCCACAATTAATGTGAGAGGAGGAAATACACATTTATGATACTCCCGGAGTATTTAATAATTTTATTTTTTTCATATGTACCAAATTTATCAATCAAGATAGCATCACTAATCCTCTTATTTCATATATGTACCTTGCCCTATATCACTATTTATAGTCTACATATAACATATATTTTATGCACACACACTTGCAGTAGCATTAAACATTATCAGCTAATAAGCACCCCTTTTTGCTCTACCATGCATGTGTATTCAAGGGCCAATGGTTTTAAACACTAGATGTTTGAGGTCATGTGATATTAAAAATAATAATAATAAATTTGTTTTAAAAATGGGTCGAGCCACAGGTGAAACGGGTTGACCCAAACCAATCCATAAAAAAGGTTGGGTCACGAGTCAACCTGTTTTTACTTTAGGTCAAAAATTTTCAACTTTGAGTTAGGTCCAACTTTTCCATGTCTAATAAATTATGTGAGCAAGGGAGACAGTTTGAAGGTGGCATTCGCCCAAAAGTAGACTTATCCAAAATTCCTAGGTTTAATTCTTCTACAACCCTAGTTTTAGCATCCAAAATATTGAAAGTAGTAATTACCCTCGTAGCCACCATGCCATCTTCACCTTCATGACAATATGTTGACAACGACGCCTTTAAATCGGAAGCAAGATAAGGATTGATTGGGAAAATTAGACCTGTTAACCCATCTTCACCCACACACAAAGAATAGATAGGTATGGATAATAGGAACGATAAACTGTTTTAGTCATATCTAATTCTAACTTGTACCCAATTTTGACCCGATTTGTTAATTTAATATACTATATATAATAGTAGCAACTTTTTCTTCCAATTAAGGTCGTGCTGCCACATAGGAAAACTGCCTATCTAAAATTCTGCCACGTATAACTTAAAAAGCGAAACATTATTCTTTTTGGCAATTCTACAACACCATTTAAAAGCCTCTCATTATAAATATAAAAAAAAATTAATATAAATTTAAGATTCCTTCTAGGATCACAACAATTTTACAATACTCTTAAATTTTCCTACCACCTCACACATGGGTTATTAAAAAAAAAAATTGCAAATTATAATGAGCCAACTATGAGATCATAGACAAATTAGGGCATTGTGAATTTATGTTGTGTTAGGTCTAGGAATTAGAGGCAACTGATAGGTATCATGATTGCCAAAATTCTCATATCAAATCATCACAATGCTCTATCATCCATGAAGCCAAATAACATGCCAATTTTCAAATTTCAAATCCTAAGTAAATCATGGAGAAAATCTTAATTTCACACGAAGAGATTAAATAGAAGGCAAACTATGAAAGAAAGGTATGATAACTACTAGTACGCCTAATCAAAATATACACGTCTTTCACCAGTTTACTTTTGGTAGCCTTCAAGGTCTTTGTACTTTATTTCTTAGGTCTCCGCAGATTGGTGACAACCTTGTGATCATTTGCATCATTAGGCGCAAAAGTTTGATATTACTTTGTTCCCTTATGAATTTAGTTGACTCAAAAAAAAAAAAAAAAAAAAAAAAAAAAAAAAAAATCCTTATGCGGATATCATTTTGTATATATCGTGCAAATTTATTATTCTTGATCTTCATATAGTTTGTTGAAATATTTATAGACTTAGTTTTTTAATGTAATTATTTTTTGTGATACAATGAATTTTGTTAATTTTTATTATATTTTTTAATAAGTATGAAGATTAATTTGTTATAAAAATCTATAGAAAATGCACAATTAATTTTCAAAATTATAGTAAAATTATTGTTCAACCAAATTTTATTTCTCGAGTGCAGACAGTAAATGATGTAATTACTGGAATAATTTTCCTCGGCACCCGGTTATACATGCAAGAGATTAGCAATAAATCAACTAAATCACATTCCACGGCATTGGTATTGCTCAACACTAGAATAATGAGTGGCTACAAGTCAATTGAGGAGATGCTTAAACCTGACTCAAAGGTGCAATGGGGGAACCAATTCGCCTTCTTGCATGTGCCAATGCCAGAGCTTAAGGACCATAAATCTCCAAACCCACTTGACTTTGTTTTGGCAGCAAGCAAGATAATCAAGAAGAAGAAAAGTTCATTGGGTGTTTATCTCACTGGTATGGTTTTGGAGATTGTGAAGAAACTTAGAGGTCCTGAGGTATAGTCATGATCTTATTCATCACCAATAATTCAATATTTCTACCTTCAATCATTTGATAATTTTCAAAAAAAATTATGTTGGTTTTTTTTTTTTCTTTTCTCTTTCTTTTTTTGCTATTTCTACCTTCAATCATTTGATAATTTTCAAATCAATTATGTTGTTGTTTTTTTTTTTCTTTTCTCTCTCTTTTTTTAAAAAAAAATATTTAAAAACCCTACTTATATATATATATATATATATATATATATATATATTGAGAAACAGAATTCTTGGCATACTTAGTTTAATATTTAATAGTTAATACTTGCTGCTTATAACATTTGATATTAATATCATACTTTTCTATCACATTACTAAAAATGTCAATTAGTTTTTCTTTTCTTGAATAAAAATGGGTAGAAAAAGGGTGGGAGGGGTGAAAGGGGATTGTATTCGGTATATAGTATATACCTCATAAGCAAGCCACATAATCTTGGATTGGTGCCTCTATTTTGATATCAAAAAGTTATTTAATTTTTTTGAAGCAATTTCTCACATTGCAAAGCCGCCTAATATTAATCAATATTAGGGTAATTACAATTTATCACCATGAACTTTCAGAATACATGACTATATCTTAAACTATAACTTGTGTTTCGCTTTGCACTTTATCATTAATTAATTAGGCTATTAGCTTGGATTGATAAATATGTCACGTGCAACTCATGTAACTCCTGCATACGTGGCACCACGTGAACAAATAGAATTGACCCTCTTTAATCCCTTTAAAAACAAAAGTTACATTGCAAAATAAGAGTTAAATTTGTTAAATAATTTTATTTTAAAGGACTAAAGAGGGGAAATTTGGTATGTTCATGTGATGCCATGTGTGCAAAGTTCAAATGAGTCACACTTGACATGTTTTTCGGTCTAATTTAATAGTCCAATAGACGATAGGGTTCAAATTTAACCATTTAGGATGGTAATCATGCATTTTGAAATGTTAGAGTCATAAATGTAAATAGGGGTATAGTTTATATTGGTAAAGTGTAATTTTATTTTAATGTTATACAATTTTTGTCTTAAAAAAATATTGAAAAAAAAAATCTTATATACATAAAGCCAAAATTAAGAGAAAATCCAAATAGAATTTAATTTTATGTCATGTGTCTCATCTAAATTTTTTAATTTTTATTTCAAGTAAGTTAATTATTTAGTGCAGAATACAATAAGTTCAATATAAATGAACTTTAAGAAACTCAATCACATATCTAAAATTAGAAAAAGAGAGAATTTGAAAAATTATGCTTTCCAATTTCATTTGTTTGTCTAGTTAAAAATAATTCAAATTAATCAACTTTTTACATAATACTATAAACAACTGTTATTTATTGTGTGTGTGTGTGTGTGTGTGTGTGTGTGAGAGAGAGAGAGAGAGAGAGTGTGTTTTTTTTAATCTTACATTTGCATATACACGATTCTAAAGTAGTTGAATTTATTTTTGAATACGTACTCTATAAGATCTTTTCGACATTCTTGTATTACTGCAGGCAGCTGCTAGATTCGTCCATGGGACAATAAGGAACTCCAGTTTGTCAATTTCAAATGTGATCGGGCCAGTGGAACAGGCATCTTTGGATAATCATCCGATTAAAGGTCTATACTTCATGGTTGTAGGTGTACCTCAGGTAAAATTGTAAAATTAAAATTGTTATTATATTGAGAAATGCTATTTCTATAACATTTTTCACAATATTTTCACAATAAATTTTAGATGATGGGTTGCTATTGGTTGTTATGAGTGGGAGAAAAAGTAATTTAAGTTATAGATTCAAATTAGAACTAATAACAGCTAATTACCACCTATAATGTTTTGTAAAAATATTATGGAAATAGCATTCATCTATTGTAACTTTCTATTTTTTGTAAAAAGTAATTAAAGTTATAGATTCAAATGATTCTATTTTTTGAAGTCACGGAATGATATTTGTAACTTTCTACTTATTAGAAGCAATCACATAATGATTTTGTTACAATTATTCTCAGATCTTTGGTGTTCACTTTTTTTTTTTTTTTTTTGTGGTCTTTACAGCGGAAAGTATAGAACAAATTAACAAGCATGATTTATGATTTAATGTGAAAAATTACTCAAATTCAATTACCTTTACGAATAACTAGCTTATAACTCTATGCATATGTATGGATACACTTAAAATTATATAACAAAATGCATAATATAATTCCTATATATATAATTTAAATACTATTGATAGTCATTTTTATATTTTGTTAACTCTTTAAAAAAGTTTGTAAGGATATTATTAGGTATAAAATATAAATTGTCAATTTTTTTATTATTATTATGAAGTACTTTTTTTTTTACATTTCATTTATTCTAGACTCTTTAGTTTTTTTACTTAATAATTCACTTGAATGAATATTTATGATATGATCCCACATTTGATTCTAAAATTAAGAAATAAAACTCTTTAAGAATAAATAATTTATGACATATAGCGCAAAATTGGAACTCTAATTTAAAATTTTAATTTGAGTTTCTCTCAACTTCACCTATTATTAAATATATATATATATATATATATATATATATATATATATATATATATATATAAATTATAGAACACCTTGCTTTCAATTAGATTCATCATATTTTATGACCCACTGTAACATGTTTTTTCTAAAATGGATTTGCAGAACCTTATTATAACAATAGTAAGTTATATGGGAAACCTGAGGATTACCGCCGTGATGGAGAAAGGATTCTTGGATCCCCAAAGATTCAAGTCATGCGTGGCAAATGCGTACGAGATAATTCTCAAAGCTGCTGATGATGAAATTCCTATTTAAACAAAGATGGTTTTTTTTTAATCAACAAATTGAATTGTTCATTCATAATATTGATTTTCTACCGATAAATAAGTCAGTACAATTTATATATGATTGTTCATCTTTTCTTTCATTCTCCATGTAAAACTGTATGTAGGTAGATGGGTTTTATACTTTTAATGCATCCTGCATTATTGGGCTTAATATTTAGTATCGATGCCAAGTCTATTTCTCTGTGATTTATTATTTGGTGTAATACATACATACATACATACATACATACATACATATATATATATATATATATATTAAATAGACCTGGATTAAAAGGGACTATTTACACCATCCAATGACATGATGCCACCTCATATTTTTACACATTAAAACAATAAACTTAACAAACACAATCACTCCCTCACAAATATCAAACTAGGAGCCGTTTGGTAATATAGTAACGTTGTTTAAACGTTGTGGAAATATGTATGGTTAAAAAGTATTATGGAAATATGTGTTATGTTGTTTAAACAACGAAAATTGTTGTTTAAACAACAAAACTAAGGGTATGTTTGGTTACTGTTCTTTCCCCTTATTTTCTATTTCTAAAAATAATTTCCTATTTTTGAGACTAAAAAACTTGTTTGGCAACTCAAAATAGACAGAAAACAAAAATTATTCGAAAAACTTAATTTGTGAAGGAAACTGAAAACATACAAAAGGATGTTTTCAGTTTCTAATTTTCAAAAATCAATGAAAACACGTATTTAATTTAATGACTTTGTCTCATTTAATGAGTTAGCATTAGAGTTTAAATCCTAATAACAACATATTTTAGTATTTTCTATTTTTTTCTTCAATTTTTTTTTTATTTTAACTAACCAAACATGTTTTTTATTTCAAAAATATAAGAAAATTATTTTTTCTTTATATTCCCAAAATCAAGTTTTCAAAACAAAGATATTGTGCTAGATTTTTTACAAAATAAGGGCAAAAGCCCAATATCCCCCACAACTGTACTTAGTCCTAGAATTCCAAACCCGCTGTTAACTAATGGAACTCGGGTTATCAACGAGTAAGAGCAATGACATCAGTTTACTTAAAATTTTCTCCTTATTGTAGAATAAGAATTTATTTTTTCTATTTTAATTAATCACTTTTTAAAACACCTACATCAAATTTCCTATTCTCTAAACCCTATTTCATTTAAATATTATTTCATCATTCTTTTTTTTTTTTTTTCACTTTTCAAAACACAAATTTTACTTTATCACAAGTGCCACAAGACAAAAACTACTAAAATATTGATTTGGAGAATGAAAATTTTCTTTATCACAATTACCATAATACAAAAACTACTAAAATATTGATTTGGAGAATGAACATTGCCCCCTAAATATAGGGAACAATTGTAGCAAAACCCAAAAATATAGAAAGGATGGAAAAGCTAGTGTGGGCTTCTTTAATTTATGGGTTTTCTTCCCTTACTCTATTTTAGAGAGACTTATGCCATTGCTCTAAGTTATCAGATTTTCGATGGTTATATACAAATTTTATTGCTCTTGCTCACCTAGAAAACACTTAATTTTCTTCTTCTTTTCTTCATATTTTTCCATTCATTCAATATTGTTAGATGATTGGACTAGAATTTGAAAAGCTTGTTTTCATTTGGTTTTTTGGTGAGAATTAGTTTATTTTTACTCAATTGAATAATATATTCTCAAGTGCAGACCATAAATGATGTAATTATTGGTATAATATTCTTTGGCACCCGGTTATATATGCAAGAGATTAGCCAAAAATCAAGCAAAGCGGATTCCACAGCAATAGTGTTTCTCAGTACAAGGACAGCTCGGGGCTACAAGTCAGTCAAAGAGATGATTAAACCTAAATCCGATACACCATGGGGAAACCAGATCGGTCTCTTACATGTATCAATACCAAAGTTTACAAATCTAAAATCCTCAAACCCCCTTGAGTTTGTTTTAAAAGTACACAAAATAATCAAGAGGAAGAGCAACTCTTCATCTGTATACTTCACTGGTTGCCTATTGTCAATTATGAAGAAACTAAAAGGCCCTGAGGTACATACACAATTTTACTCTTGACATCTCTAGATTTTTTTAAATTAAAAAAGACCCTACATAGTTTAATATGAAGTTGCTTGATTTGAAAGTCTAATACTTGTCTACCATGACTAAGGTTTTTAAATTGTAATTGTTTTCCCCCAAAGAAGTCAACACTTTTAAACCTTGAGGATGGTTTATAAATAGTTAAGCAAGCACATAATTAAATTCAGTGATTCTAACATTACATTCAAAATTCATATAAAATTTCTCTTAAAGCAACATAAAAAGTACTTCAGAAGTTTTGCTTCTTTGGCTCCTTGTTTTTTGGCTTTTGTTTATGTGGGGTGCTATAGTTTGCCTCTATTTTAGCTCCTTGCTGGTTTTATTATGAAAGCAACATAAAAGTACCTAAAGAAGTTTAAGTTTGCTGCTTTAGCTCCTAGCTTTTTCTTTTTTTTTTTCTTTTTTTTTTTTTTGAGAATATCTTTAGATCCTAGCTGGTTGTATTATGAAAGCAACATAAAAAGTACTTAAAGAAGTTTGCTTCTTTAGCTACTTGCTGGTTGTACTACGGGCTTCGGTCCTTTCATGGATGGTGTAACGTTTCTGGTTTTCAGTATATATATCCTTTCCTTTATCATAGTGGGGAAAAAGTACTTAAACAAGGAGTAATTATTAGTTAACTTTTTGTCTTATAAAGAACAGAGAATGTTTAAAATATGTACCAAGCTATATATATATATATATATATATTTTTTTTTTTTTTTTTTTTTTGAAGAACCATTCTGAATTTTTCTTTGCTATGGGCAATGGGCATGCGGTGGTGGCAGGCAGCATCTAAATTCTTCCATAGGGCATAAAATTACTCGAGCATGTCGATCTCAAATATGATATGGCCAGTGGAACGAGTGGCTCTGGTTAAACATCCAGTTAAAGGCTTATACTTTATGACCGTTAAAGTACCTCAGGAAGTTGCAAGCTTAATGGTTGTTGAATTCCATGGGTTTGCTGTGTTAGTTAATGTTATTGGAAATGAGTCATGTATGTAAGTTTTTTGTGGACTTCATTGGTAGTTTAGTTTAATTAAAACAACTTCAACTGGACTGGTTGATATTTATATTGCATCTATAAAAATGTTTTCGGCTTTTGATATGAGTTTCGACAGGTTCATAATTTAGTTTATGTATTATGTATATAGTTTTTGATAAATTGATTGTTTAGTTCAATTAAAGTGGATATAAGTTTCCATTGTATCTATCATATTCTTCAAAAACTCTATGTGATTGTTAAGGAAAAAAAAAATCCAAAAATATGGTTGTTACAAAAAATGATTTCCAAAAATATGACCATAAGAATAATCTTTTTTTAAAGAAAAAAAATGCTTGTTAAGAAAAATCATATTTTAAAAAATATAACCTTTAGAATAGGAGGATTATTTTAAAATGTGATTGTTAGAATAAAATGAATATTTAAAAATATGACTGCATTGGGAACAAATTATAATGAAAGAATAAAATTAAAATTAAAAAGAATAAAAAAATTAAATAAAGTAGTAAAAGAATAAAACATATGATACAAAATTTATTATAAAATGTTTATATAAAGAGAGAGTAACTTTTTACCGTGACAAAATAACATTTGTTTACAACACCTAATAATAGGCTAATACCATTACTCTTATTATCACAAATCTCATTATTTAAAAAAAAAAAAAAAAAAAGTTAAGCATTTAATACTCGTTACCTTAAAAAAAATAGAGAAACAAGTTTTTTTTTTTTTTTTTTCTGAGAATGAAACATGCACTTGTATTAAAAATCAAAGGGGGCTGAAATCAGTCTGAGTAACATCAAAAATGTCTGGTAATACATCTTCCATCCAAACATTCCATCCAATATCTGGTGATACATATCCCATCCAAACATTCCATCCAAACATTTAAATTTGGCGAAAAAATTGCCTCTCTAGCTAGAAATAGAGGAACGAGTTGGTGGTGTGATTCTGTCTTTTCAATATGAACAAAAGAAAGCTACAGTTTGTACGAAAATCACCGGCCATGGCGTAGATCTGGCCACACATCAGCGGCTTAGTTAATATGATTTGGCCGAAGTCAATTCATTTCAAACGGTTATTTAATGCTGCAATAATGCTGCAATAACCGGCAGAATAAACTTTAGTACTATTAAGGAAAAGGTTGCTTCGGCGTTTGGGATTTCGGCTGGCCACACCTACCAAGCTGACTTTATTTCCAGAATTTGTCAATTTTTGTTTAATTTACATAACTTTTTTTTTTAATCCTTATATATTTTAACATTAAAAACTTTTTTTTTTCTATTATACTTAACTACTTTTCGAAAAGAAAAAAAAAAAAACCATGTACATTAAATTATAAATTGTATGTAAATGTATCATGTGATTTAAAGTATATGAAAATGGTTTATGCCTTTATCAATTGTCATGTAGTGAATAAGTTGAATTAGTTGAATTTTCTTTAAAACTGATTTAGAGAATTTTTTTATAATTATTAATCAAAAAATTTATAATTTGTGCATAATAAAAATGGATAAAGTTTAGCTTTAAAGTTGTTGTAACTTACAATTTTACTCAATAAAATAAATATTACTACATATTTTGAAAATCTAATTGCTGTATTGCACGTTCTTTACACTTTTATTACATATGTCAATTTTTTTGTCAATCAAATATTATTTACTATATGATCTATAAGCTTATATAAAAACTAGCAATTTAAACAATTTATTGATAACATAGCTATTGATCTTTAATTTTCTAAAAATTTTACAAGTATGGAGGATATAAGAAGAAGATATAATCTAATGTTGGATTTGTCAAAATTTCACCTTCAATAAAAAGATATTGAATAAGGTTGTAGTTTTAAACTACAATCAATTTTGTAGCTAAACTTTGTCCAATAAAAATTATGTCAACTAGTTTTTTTAATAGATATGATGAAATTCAACTTATGGCAATGAGAGATTTTACTAGTTGAACTATGTGGA
The DNA here is from genome assembly GCA_023736055.1 of Quercus glauca. NCBI lineage: Eukaryota > Viridiplantae > Streptophyta > Magnoliopsida > Fagales > Fagaceae > Quercus > Quercus glauca. The sequence goes on from CM043324.1 coordinate 5,582,781, forward strand.
ACTTATAAATCATATCAATCATAATCCATATAAATATGATTATGCATTAATCACAACTTGCTGCATAAGATATTGTGAAAAAAATTATATCAAAGTATATGTAATATTGTTAAACTATTATCCCTTTTGGGAGGTTGGAGGTATTGAGTCCCTATTGGGTAGTTGTGTGGTAACTTATTTGTTCTTAACAAGTGAGTCCTAGGCCATGTGTACCATCCTGCTTTGATTAAAAATTTAAAACATGGGTCCCTACTCATTAAAGAGATGTCTCTCCAATATCCATTGAATGGTAAGAGACATTTTAGATACCAAGTACCAAGTTGTGGTTGTGGCACTTTTCTATAAAATAAAAAGTTGTGGTTGTGGTATAAGCACACCTATCTTAATGCTATGATCTATTTTGCTTGGTATCAAAAAAAAATAATAATAATAATAATAATAAATAACAACCACATTACTTCCTCAACCTTTTTTAGGATGAATTCTCAACTTTTTATTATTACTCCTATTAGTTTTCAAGTATGTGCAAGACATATAAATCATAATTAGAAAAAATTTATTACAAACAATATTATGACTATATTACATCCTCCTTTAATTTAAAATTAATTTTCTATATATCATTTAAAATTAAGATGGATTAAAAGAAAAAATAAGACCAATAATTTATTCACAACAAAATTAATTTTAAAGAATTTTTTCCGAGTGGATGCTAAAAGAAAAAACAATATTTTATAATATATGCATTTTAAAGTAATTGCTTATCATCATATCTTTACCAAAGCAAATTACGTAACCACAAAGGAACTCAAACAAAACTTATATAGTCGAAAATATAAAATATCACTATTTCTATCCTTTATATTTTATGCTTTGTTTTATTCCTACGTTGATATTTTTTAGAAAATGAATTATTCTCTCAAATTTGTGTGTTCAGCAATTTTGTGTTTTTAGTTTATTTTATTAAGGAATAAAAAAACAACTTTAAATAAATAAATTAGCATTTTTAAAATAAACTAACTTATTTGTTTAGATTTATTTATCTCGGCTCTCAACATGAATTAAACAAATAGGTTAGAGGCAAATATATTAGCCAAACACACAATTTGTTTTTTTTTTTTTTTAACTTTTTAGTTCATTCATATAATTATATATATATATATATATATATATATATATATATATATCTTTAAATGATATTGATCAAGATGTCATTAGTTATTGTGACACAATGGTGACAACATTGAAGGTGGTGATGACAATGGTGACAATAATGTCAAGAATGGTGGAAATAATCTAGGTTGCATGATGGTTGTGATGCTTAAGGCTTGGGGTGTCTAACCCACCCACCCACCCACCCAACCCCACCGAACACGACTCGCAGCCACCCAATCTGACTGCTCTAGCGGTCGAATGCGAGTCTCAAAATTCAAAAACCTGATGCCAACGGGTGGGTTGTGGGTCTCATACTCCAAAATCCATGAAACCTGAACTAACCAAAAAACATCAAGTCTGATGACTTTTCTGACTAGATCCAGCAACTTTTCCAACTAGATTTGGTGAGTTCTCCACACTATTTGGTAAAAATCTCTTTGAATCCGACTAGATCTCCACCAGATCTGGCTAGATCTCATAGGATCTTGGATGGATCTAGTGAAAACTCACCGAATCTGAAGAGATTTTTCCAATTTTTTGCGATTTTCATCTTCACCCAAAACCAACCACCACTCGATATTCACCCGAACCGCCCAACCTGATAGTCTTACTAGTCAACTGCGGGTTTGAGATCTCCCCACCCAATCTAGACGGGTCGGTTGAAGGTTAGGCATAAGCCCGACCTGAACCAATCCATGGTCAGCCCTAATTAAGGCTGGTTCAATGATATGGTCCTTCAAGAGTACTGAACAATTTCTATCAATCAGCTTCTTTTGGCAACAAGAAGGGAGGTCTAATAATAGGCACCTCAATAATATTATCACCAATAACTCCATCCAGTGGCTGGATGTAACTTCAATATAAATTTCTTCTGTTCTTCATTATATTTCTTAAAAATTCTAGGACCACATAATAAAATCATAACTTTTATTAATTATAGATGTTCACGTGACAAATTGTGAATGGTGTAGCAAAAGTGGTAGGTATACCGTATAAGTTTACACAATTTAAAATAAGAAATTTCATAATTTCAAATCACTACTGAAATACAAGGATTAAATTGTAATTTAGCCAAACAATTTTTCAAATTATTTTCTGTAGGAACTTATCGTCAGTGCTCTAAATTTCTAATATAAATATAACATTCTAGCTAATCTTTTAACGCCACAAATCTGCGACTAAACTGTCGTCAAATTAAAAATGGAGCTTAAGGAAGGATTAGAGCCTGCGAGTCCTAATGCACAATACTTCAACAGCTCTGTGCTGTCAGTATCTATTATTGGTGTCATGCAAAGTGAGGTACCAATTGAAATCAACGAAGCGCGTGCCATATCATTGCTCAATGATGTGTTCCTGCCCATCAATACTCGCTTCTCCTCCATCATGGTGATGTTATCTACTTTTCTCAATATTGTTTTTCTTGGAAAATAATATGATTCTGTCTTCTTTTTCCTCTTTTATGAAATACACAAACAAAAATGCATGGAAGGTTAAATGGGTATTCAGATGCTGCTTTTTAAGGTTCTTACATTAATCCCTTTAAAACTGGCACTAAGTAGTGAGAATTTGTGAACAGGTTAAGGATAGAAAAGGTGAGAAACAATGGAAAAGGGTTGAGGTGAAGCTTGAAGAGCACGTTAATTTTCCTATTTTCCCTACTGGCTTGTTACCCACATCATATGATGAATATCTTGAAGCCTATATATCAAACATTGCAATGGAGCATTTTTCACAAAACAAACCACTATGGGAAATTCACATGGTTAAATATCCAACAAGCAATGCAGCTGGTACTATCATATTCAAGCTTCACCATGCGCTTGGTGATGGCTACTCTCTCATGGGTGCAATTCTTTCTTGTCTTCAAAGGGCTGATAATCCTTCTCTTCCCCTAACATTTCCTTCACACCAACGCTCAGAGCCAGAAAGTGGCAGAGTAAGTGTTTGTGGAAGAGTGTCTCAACTTTGTTCCTTCATCTTTAACTCTGTATCTGATTTTGGTTGGAGCATGTTAAAGAGTACATTGGTCGAAGATGATCAAACACCGATAAGGTCTGGGGCTGAAGGAGTCGAATATCAGCCAATCACGGTATCAAACATGATATTCTCTATGGATTGTATCAAACACATTAAGGCCAAGCTCGGAGTGGTATGATCAGCATATTTTATTTCAAATTAGCTAATGATTTCAATTTCATATTGTTTTTCTGGTAACTAATGACCTAATATGCCTATTAAATGTGATCATAGGATGAAAGCATTTTTGCTAAAACATCATTAATACGTTTGTTGAAATATATCCTATACTTTTCATCTGAAATTTGATTTAATATTTAAATAATTAAAAAAAGCTTTCTCTTTTTACTAGTGACGTGTGAATATCTCTATATATTAAGAAGATTTGGAAAGTTAAGTATTACCTTTTTGACTTCCAAAAATATCCTTAATTTAATTAATTTATCATTATTCCTAAAACATAAGAAATGAGATTAAAACTGTAAATAGACAAAAATTAAAAGGTTTGGTTTACCTCCAATACTTTTTTAAAAAGAATATCATTTTGTTTTAATAAGAGGCTATCACATCATCCACTAATTAAATAAAGTGTGGAGATTAAAATTCATTACCACTTGTCATTGTATATTTAAAACAAAATAACATGTCCAGTTAAAAAAGTACTAAAGGTAAGCAAAATTCGAAATTAAAAATAAAAAACTTGCAAAGTAAAAACTCCCCACTAGATAACTACCCCAAATTCCTAAAAAAAAGCTACCCCATGTTCCATAAAAAAAAATAAAAAAATAAAAAAACTACCCCACACTCCTATCAATAAAAATAAATAAATAAATAAAAAAAAAAAAACCCTACCCCATGTCCTATAAAAAAAGACCCCATGCTCCTATCAAAGATAACAACTATCTCACATTCTATAAAAAGAAAACTACCCGCATCACTTCAAAAAAAAAAATAATAAATAACCCACGGAGAAACCAATTGCAACTTCCTAAAAAAACTTCCTATTTCATTTGTTCCTCTCTTCCCTTTCGCAACATAGTGGAATGCATAAAGAAAAATTCTAATAACATTAAATCCATCTAACTGAAAACTAACAATATTTCTTCAATTTCTTCTTTATTCTTTCATCCTATTTCTAATTGACACTATCTTGTTCAGCACTCTCTGTTTAATATACTGAATTCTTCTCAATGGTCAAACGTTTTTCTCAAATTTGGTAAGCCTATAAACAAAATTTATATACTACGTTCGCAATTGAATTATATTATGTATCATACTTTATCAACTAAATATATTGTGAATTAGTAACTCTGACATTTTGTGCACTATATGAAAGGTATTATAGAAAATTTGGTTATACAGAGAAAATTATGGCACTAAACCCCCAAAAAAAAAAAACCTCACGCTCGTGTGATGAGACTAGTATATATATCAAAGAAATGTTTATTTAAATTTGTCAGCATGATAATAATATGGATAAACCCGCTTTTTTTTAATTTTATTCCTTTAGTTAAAAATAAATCACATATATGATTATTTTAAGGAAAATAAATAAATCACATATGTGATTTATTACATATGTGACTATACCTATGCTTTTATATTATTCCTTTAGTTAAAAACAAATCACATATATGATTATTTTAAGGGAAAAAATCACATATATGATTTATTACATAATATGTGATAAATTACATATAAGACATGAATCTCAGCCTTTACCCCTCCACCCCACAGGAAATTTGTACTTGTAGAATGATTATCATGCTAAGGGTGCGTAGTGGTTTACATATAACTTAATAACTAAGCATTTGTGTGAATATTGTTGAATAGGTATAAAAAAAAAAAATTAATCGTAATCCTTATTTTTGCGTATAAAGATTTGAAAGAAAAAAATTAACCAAATAGCTCATAAAAAATTCAAACTTATTCAAGAATTACCAAATCTTAACATACTATCAAGCTTAAATTGCTAATATTGAACCCAGCTTAAACTCTTTTGATACTTTTGATAACTTCTCTTTTTCCTTTTATTAAAGAATTTGATGTTCCTGCCCATCTTGTGACCCATTGGTCTGTTTTTTAATTTGACTGGATCGGTACCCACCTATAGTCTTCCACTCTCTGTGGCCCTAGGTTTAGAAAGAGATTATTTCGGCCCCCTAGCTTACTCTCATTTGTTGGTCCAAAAACAATAGTACTCTTTCATTAAATAAAATCCCCTTATTGTCCACCCTAATAAATTATAGTCAAGACAAATGAGTCAGGTTAATTAGATTCAGGTTATCCTTAATGGGTTGTAAGCGGGTTGGGTTGGCCCTTATTTTTTTCATAGAAAAAATAAATAAATGAACAAAAATAATAAAATACTTAAAAAAAACATTTAAAAAATAAAATGATTCTTGAATTTAAACAATTCGAAGTTCACCATTCACTTATGATATCATGATGTCATCACCATAAAAAATTAAAATAAAAATTAATTTCATGATGCATCTCTCATTACTAATAAATTATGTCTCATTTGGAAGATCGCACATGTTATGAGTTAGATATTACAAAATTGGAGAAATTTTTCATTACCTTTCTGCTTCTTTAATATGCACCAAATTTATCAATTAAGATAGCATCGCTAATCCTCTAATTTCATGATGCTTGTCTCACTACTAATAAATGATGTCTCATTTGAAAGATCGCAATGTTATGAGTTAGATATTACAAAATTGGAAAAAAAAAATTCATTACCTTTCTACTTCTTTCATGGGTAATTATTAAGTATTCCCGGAGTACCATAAATACGTACCCCCCTCTCACATTATGAGAAGGGGGAGTACGCATTTATGGTACTCCCGGAGTATTTAATAATTTTCCTTTTTTCATATGTACCAAATTTATCAATCAAGATAGCATCACTAATCCTCTTATTTTAGATATGTACCTTGCCCTATATCACTATTTATAGTCTACATATAACATATATTATATGCACACACAATTGCAGTAGCATTAAACATTATCAACTAATAAGCACCCCTTTTTGCTCTACCATGCATGTGTATTCAAGGGCCAATGGTTTTAAACACTAGATGTTTGAGGTCACGTGATATTAAAAATAATAATAATAATTTAAAAAAAAAAAATGGGTCAAGCCACAGGTGAAACGGGTTGACCCAAACCAATCCATAAAAAAGGTCGAGTCACGAGTCAACTTGTTTTTACTTTAGGTCAAAAATTTCAACTTTGAGTTGGGTCCAACTTTTCTATGTCTAATAAATTATGTGAGCAAGAGAGAAAGTTTGAAGGTGGCGTTGCCCCAAAAGTAGACTTATCCATAATTCCTAGTTTAGTTCTCCAACAACCCTAGTTTTAGCATCCAATGTATTGAAAATAGTAATTACCCTCTTAGCCACCATGCCATCTTCACCTTCGTGACAATATGTTGACAATGACGCCTCTAAATCGGAAGCAAGATAAGGGTTAATTAGGAAAATTAGACATGTTAACCCATCTTCACCCACACACAAAGAATAGATAGGTATGGATAATAGGAACAATAAACTGTTTTAGTCATATCTAATTCTAACTTTGTACCCAATTTTGACCCGATCTATTCGCAAAGTATTTAATATATATATATATATATATATATATATATAATAGTAGAAGCTTTTTCTTACAATTAAGGTCGTGCTGCCACATAGAAAAACTGCCCATCTAAAATTCTGCCACGTATAACTTAAAAAGCAAAGCATTATTTTGTTTGGCAATGCTACAATACTGTTTAAAAGCCTCTCATTATAAATAAAAAAATTTAATATAAATTTAAGAGTCCTTCTAGGGACACAACAATTTTACAACACTCTTAAATTTTCCTACCACCTCACACATGGGTTATTAAAAAAAATTGCAGATTATAATGGGCCAACTATGAGATCATAGACAAATTAGGGCATTGTGAATTTATGTTGTGTTAGGTCTAGGAATTAGAGGCAACTGATAGGTATCATGATTGCCAAAATTCTCATATCAAATCATCACAATGCTATATCATCCATTAAGCCAAATAACATGCCAATGTTCAAAGTTCAAATCCTAAGTAAATCATGGAGAAAATCTTTCACTCGAAGAGATTAAATAGAAGGCAAATTATGAAAGAAAGGTATGATAACTACTAGTAAGCCTAATCAAAATATACACTGTCTTTCACCAGTTTACTTTTGGTAGCCTTCAAGGTCTTTATACTTTATTTCTTAGGTGTCCGCAGATTGGTGTCAACCTTGTGATCATTTGTATCAATATGCGCAAAAGTTTGATATTACTTTGTTCCCTTATGAATTTAGTTGACTCAAAAAAAAACCCTTATGCGGATATCATTTTGTATATATCGTGCAAATTCATTATTCTTAATCTTCATATAGTTTGTTGAAATATTTATAGACTTAGTTTTTTAATGTAACCATTTTTTGTGGTACAATGAATTTTGTTAATTTTTATTATATTTTTTAATAAGTATGAAGATTAATTTGTTATAAAAATCTATAGAAAATGCACAATTAATTTTCAAAATTATAGTAAAATCATTGTTCGACCAAATTTTATTTTCTCAAGTGCAGACAGTAAATGATGTAATTACTGGAATAATTTTCCTCGGCACCCGGTTTTACATGCAAGAGATTAGCAAGAAATCAACTAAATCACATTCCACAGCATTGGTATTGCTCAACACTAGAACAATGAGTGGCTACAAGTCAATTGAGGAGATGCTTAAACCTAACTCAAAGGCTCAATGGGGGAACCAATTCGCCTTCTTGCATGTACCAATGCCAGAGCTTAAGGACCATAAATCTCCAAACCCACTTGACTTTGTTTTGGCAGCAAGCAAGATAATCAAGAAGAAGAAAAATTCATTGGGTGTTTATCTCACTGGTAGGGTTTTGGAGATTGTGAAGAAACTTAGAGGTCCTGAGGTATATTCATGATCTTATTCATCACCAATAATTCACTATTTCTACCTTCAATCATTTGATAATTTTCAAAACAATTATGTTGGCTCTTTTTTTTTTTCTGTTCTCTTTCTTTTTTGCTATTTCTACCTTCAATCATTTGATAATTTTTCAAATCAATTATGTTGGTTCTTTTTTTTTTTTTTCTCTCTTTTTTTAATTAAAAATCCTACATATATATATATATATATATATATATTGAGCAACAGAATTCTTGGCATACTTAGTTTAATAGTTTTTTTTTTTTTTTATACGACTTAGTTTAATAGTTAATAGTTAATACTTGCTGCTTATAACATTTGATATTAATATCATACTTTTCTATCACATTACTAAAAATGTCAATTAGTTTTTCTTTTCTTGAATAAAAATGGGTAGAAAAAGGGTGGGAGGGGTGAAAGGGGATTGTATTTGGTATATAGTATATACCTTATAAGCAAGCCACATAATCTTGGATTCGTGCCTCTATTTTGATATCCAAAAGTTATTTAATTTTTTTGAAGCAATTTCCTCACATTGCAAAGCCGCCTAATATTAATCAATATTAGAGTAATTACAATTTATTACCATGAACTTTCAAAATACATGACTATATCTTAAACTATAACTTGTGTTTCACTTTGCACTTTATCGTTAATTAATTAGGCTATTAGCTTGGATTGATAAATATGTCACGTGCAACTCATGTAACTCCTGCATACGTGGCACCATATGAACAAATTGAATTGACCCTCTTTAATCCCTTTAAAACAAAAGTTACGTGTCAAAATAAGAGTTAAATTTGTTAAATAATTTTATTTTAAATGATTAAAGAGATGAAATTTGGGATGTTTATGTGATGCCATGTATGCAGAGTTCACGTGAGTCACACTTGACATGTTTTTCAATCTAATTTAATAGTCCAATAGACGATAGGGTTCAAATTTAACCATTTAGGATGGTAGTCATGCATTTTGAAAGTTTAGAGTCATAAATGTAAATAGGGGTATAGTTTGTACTAGTAAAGTGTAATTTTATTTTAATGTTATACAATTTTTGTCTTAAAAAAATATTGAAAAAAAAAATCTTATATACATATAGCCAAAATTAAGAGAAAATCCAATTATAATTTAATTTTGTGTCATGTGTCTCATCTAAACTTTTTAATTTTTATGTCAAGTAAGTTTATTATTTAGTGCAAAATTCAATAACTTCAATATAAATGAACTTTAAGAAACTCAATCACATATCTAAAATTAGAAAAAGAGAGAATTTGAAAAATTATGCTTTACAATTTCATTTGTTTGTCTAGTTAAAAATAATTCAAATTAATCAACTTTTTACATAATACTATAAACAACCATTATTTATTATATATGTGTGTGTGTGGGGGGGGGGGGGGAGAAAGTTTTTTTTTTTTTTTTTTTTTTTTTTTTTTTTTTTTTTTTTTTTTTTTTTTTTTTTTTTTTTATCTTACATTTGCATATACATGATTCTAAAGTAGTTGAATTTATTTTTGAATACATACTCTATCAAATCTTTTCAGCATTCTTATACTACTGCAGGCAGCCGCTAGCTTCATCCATGGGACACTAAGGAACTCCAGTTTGTCAATTTCAAATGTGATCGGGCCAGTGGAACAGGTGTCTTTGGATAATCATCCAATTAAAGGTCTACACTTCATGCTTATAGGTGGACCTCAGGTGAAAATGTAAAATTAAAATTGTTATTATATAGAGAAATGTTATTTTTATAACATTTTCACAATATTTTTACAACAAATTTTAGGTGGTGAGTTGCTATTGGTTGTTATGAGTGGGAAAAAAAGTAATTTAAGTTGTATATTCAAATTAAAACTAATAACAGCTTACCACCAATAATTTTTTGTAAAAATATTATGAAAATAGCAATCATCTATTGTATATACCACCTAGTTTGCCTTAAACAAATAAATATCTTTTATAAAGATTTTCGATAAAAATAAAATTCCAAATTCCACCATCTTGTAGCTTTTTTTTTTTTTTTTTTTTAATTTTTATAATCCATCTCGTAAATATCGAAGTATAGATGTGACATGTTTGCCTTATAAAACAGAGAGCATGTGCTTTTCTTTCATTGGTTTTTTTTTTTTTTTTTTTCAAGTCATAAAAAAGATTCTGTTTTTCGAAGTCACAGAATGATATTTGTAACTGTCTACTAATTAGAAGCAATCACATAATGATTTTGTTACACTTATTCTCAGATCTTTGGTGTTCACTTTCTTTTTCTTTTCTTTTCTTTTTTTTTGGGTCTTTGCAGCGGAAAGTATAGAACAAATTAACAAGCATGATTTATGATTTAATGTGAAAACATTCCTCAAATTCAATCACCTTTAGGAATAATTATAGAACACCTTGCTTTCTGTTAAATATTAGCATTGATATATCACGTTGAATACGCTAGTATGATGCGGAAGCGAAAGCATAAAGTATAGAACACAATAACAGATGAGGGTTCCACGGAAGAAAGCCTAAAGAGATACATCAATAATATATTATAGTGTAGTACAAATCCTATGTTACAATGAACTATATCATGAGTATATATAGTAGACTAAATCCTAAAGTAATAGACTTCTAATACAAGTAGGAGACTTGACTTGCATACAAAGTAGAATTAAGCTTGGGCCTATGCTAATGGGCTAATATATTTCTACCTCTTTCAATTAGATTCATCATATTTTATGACCCACTGTAAGATGTTTTTTTATAAATGGATTTGCAGAACCTTATTATAACAATGCTAAGTTATATGGGAAACCTGAGGGTTACCGCCGTGATGGAGAAAGGATTCATGGATCCCCAAAGATTCAAGTCATGCGTGGAAAATGCCTTTGAGATAATTCTCAAAGCTGCTGATGATGAAATTCCTATTTAAACAAAGATGTTTTTTTTTTTAATCAACAAATTGAATTGTTCATTCATAATATTGATTTTCTATCGATAAATAAGTCGGTACAATTTATATATGATCGTTCATCTTTTCATTCATTCTCCATGTATGTAGGTAGATGGGTTTTATACTTATAATGCATCCTGCATTATTGGGCTTAATATTTATTATCATGATGCCAAGTCTATTTCTCTTTGATTTATTATTTGGTGTAATATATCACCCTCCAACTACATGATGCCACCTCATATTTTACACATTAAAACCATAAACTTAACAAACACAATCACTCCCTCACAAATATCAAACCAAGAGCAGTCTGGTAACGTGATAACGTAGTTTAAATGTTGTGAAAATATGTATGAATTAAAAAGTACTGTGAAAATACGTGTTATGTCACAGCTAAAACAGGCCCCAAATCTTCAGAAATCAAAACCCAGTTTCACCGTGAAAATCTGAAAGTACCACCGAGAAACCAGACAAAACCGGGTAATTGTGTTCAATGCCTCACCTGAAAGCACAAACCCAAAGCCTCTCCCTCCGCCTCTGGTTGTCTGCAACTTTCTTCTCCTTAGCAAATGGCAACCAAAACATTGTCTAATATATAATTCTTCATCAAACCCACTTGCCGTTATCTCTGGATTATTGTTGCTTTCTTTTTTTAGCATGTTTAAATGTTATTTTAAAATAAAAATAAAAATTCTCTAGGATGGATTAGGTAGATTCGCATGGCTAGTGTGAAAGTGAAACAAAAGCCATTCTATTTCATTTTTTTTCCTGCTAATGCTTAAGCCATCCTTCTCCCTGTTGATGTTGGCCATTTTTCTAAGTCTCAGTTACTAAAGAAACAGATGAGTTTCACAAAGAAAATCACACAAATCTTTGATTCAAGAACAAAATCAGAGAAAGAAAAGATGCAAGAAAGAGAAAGAAAATGAGAGAAAACAAAGAGAAAAACAGAGAGAGAATTAGAGAAACTCTGAGAGGAAAACTGATCTATTATTCACTGAATAAATCATAATCTGTTACATGCTACCACTATATAAAGGAATTACATGAATAAATAGGATCTAGAAGGTTCTAGAACCTTCTACCAATTCTAACTAACTGTAATAGATTTTCCCACCACTTTTGGAGCTTAAACTGCTTGAGCTTGAACACACTCGTGCCATACCAGAAATGCACATGCCACAACTGACTCTCATCCACACTCAAAACGACATAGTTTAATTAAGTGAACCTACACGTGTGTGAAACCAACACGTGTTAACTATCTTCCTTCTTGGTCTGCAAGTGCTCTATATTTCTATCTTTATCATCCCCCCTCAAATGAATGGGGGAGGAACGAGGGATGAGTTTGTCACGAAAGAAGAGAAACAAAGGACCAGGCAGACGCTTAGTAAAGATATCAGCCAGATTGTCCTTGCCAGAAACAAAGGAAATATCCAAATCCTTGCGAAGAACATGTTTTCTTATAAAATGATAATCTACTTCAACATGCTTTGTATAGGCATGAAAACTTGGGTTCGAAGCAAAAGCAATGGCAGACACATTTTCACAACATAAAACTGGAATATGATGAAGGAAAAGACGAAGATCACGAAACAATTGCCTAAGCCAGGAGAGCTTAGCAGCAATGGTGGCTAGTGCTTGATACTCTGCCTTTGTGGAGGATCGGGAAACCGTAGTCTGTTTCTTAGATGGCCAAAAAATAGGATTGGGACCTAAAAACACCATAAACCCAGTGGTGGACTTCCTATCAAAAGGATCCCCTGCCCAATCAGCATCTGTGAAGGCAGTTAAAGTACGAGGACCTCAAGAAAAATGAATGCCATGAGAAAGAGTATCCCGTACATATCTAAGAACTCTCTTGGCAGCCTCCAGATGAGTGGTTGTAGGAAATTGCATAAATTGACACAATTGATGAACACTAAAAGCCAAATCTAGCCTAGTAAATGTGAGGTATTGAAGAGCTCCAACCATGCTTCTATAAGTAGAAGGATCAGATAGGCGCAGACCAGAATCTGGAGTGAGTCTTGTGGCAGGACAACATGGTGTTTTTGTAGGCTTGGCATTATGCATATTGAAACGATGGAGAACATCAGAGGCATATTTAGTATGTGATAAGGTAAGGCCTTACTTAGTAGGTGTGATTTGAATGCCTAGAAAATAATTGAGAGGACCAAGGTCTTTGAGATCAAAAATAGCACTGAGAGCTGAGATGAGATAGGCAATCTGTGTAGGAGCATTGCCAGTGATGATAATATCATCAACATACAAAAGCAGGTAGAGAACTGTAGAGCCTATATGATAAACAAAGAGAGATGAATCTGCCAAAGAAGCCACAAAACCAAGATGAAGTAATTGAAAGGTGAATCTCTTAAACCATGCCCTTAGAGTCTGCTTCAACCCATAAAGGGACTTTAGCAATTTGCAAACATAATGAGGTTTAGAGGGATCAACATAGCCCTGTGGCTGTTGCATATATACTTCCTCCTTGAGATAGCCATGTAGAAAGGTGAATGTTCAAAATGGGTATGAAACACCCTTGAACGTTTAGACCCCAAATTACAAACTATCAATTCAAGCTTATTATCAAACAATTTATGTGCGGAATATAAACATAAGCCAAACACAGAATTGATAAACAATCTAAGCCAAATATACACACATCCACAGCAGTAAATATAAGGCAAAGATAAAGGAAAGGAAGATGCAAACACACAGACAACACACGATGTGTTATTGAAGAGGAAACCGAAGCCCTCGGCGTAAAACCTCTCCGCCGCCCTCCAAGCGGTGAATAATCCACTAAAGAATGTAGTTGGGATACATGAACAGCAGAAGACCCTCCAAGCCTAATCTACCTAAGTACCTAAGCCCTCCAAGCTTCTTGCTCACACGAGGTTACACCGAACCTATTTCTTTTTTAGCTTTCTGGATTCCGCTACTAGACCATAGCATCAACCAATGTAGATTGGTTCCTTCCTAACTGCTTCCCAAACAGCACCAAATAAACCTTCTCATAGACGTGGGTGTGGTGAGATAAGGATTTGGTAAAGAACCTCTCAAAGGTATGACAATGGAGAGGAAGAGAGTAGAGGAATTTGTAGAGTCTCTAAGGTAAAGATTATGGATGAATCAATCTTGTATTTTTCTAGGGTTTCTCTCACATAATTCTCTCTGGAAGCTCTCTCAATTTAGTGGGTATAAGGGTCTATATATAGTGAGGTGAGAAAGAAATGCGAAGAGTCAGTTTTTCCTAAACAGGGCTGATTGGCGACTTGACCTCGCGACTGGGATGAGTCGCGAGTTCAAGCCGCGAGCTAACGGCCTGACCAGCCTAGGACTTTTGTCTTGTAGTGCAACAGCTAACACGACTCTTCAGCTTCTGACATATTTGGCACGTGTGCAACTTCTAGCAACTTGCAAGCTGCGAGTCACCCGCGAGATCCAATCGCGAGTTTCTGTTTCTTTGCACAATCTTGAGCATTTCTTCACATCTTCTCACGCACTACTCTTACAATTATCCCACCTAAATACAGGGTTACTAATTGCTGAATTACAAGCAAATTGGCACGAAAAAAACCCAACAGGATGGTTGATTAAATTCAACCTTACAATCTTCCCTTTTGGTTATTCCGTGACAAAACCCTACAACAGACTCTAGACTTAATGCGTAAGTTGGGAACAGGTGAACAAAACTTACTCACACCTAACTCTAGATTCTGAAAAGCTCTTGAACATATGAACAAGTAATTCCTGAAACACAACAACACAATAATATTATTATATGCTGAAAACTTGAAATGCATATGGTGCAATAATATCATGATCAAGCAAAATGGAATAAAGCAGTAGACCATGGCCAGATCAAACAAGTAATCACCATACAAAAGTGATTACTATGCTCATTCACACAAGGAATGAACATCCGGACATGCAAGGTGATAAGCTCAATTGAAGAGTATCATTTGCAAGTCCAACACTCAACCAATGCATACAAACATATATGCATCTAGGAGCAATCCTACAAGGGCACAAGTGTGATGTACTGAATTGAAATGCACAGCATTTAACATCAAGTACAAAAGGAACAAAGCAAGGCTACAAAGCAAAGAGATTGCATTGTCTGGTACAAACCATAAAAGCCTACAAACCGCATAAGTGCATAGAAACAAACCCTTAAAACTTACAAAAACAAAATGGGTACAAACGAAACCAAACACAATAGACTGAATAACATCATCAATATATAAATAAACCAAAGTGTTAAAAACATTCAAGAGATATGAGTATAAGCCAAACATTAACCCAAAACCATATTGTATCAAATCAGTAAAAACAGCAGTTATCCAAACCATAGTAACAAAACTATAGACAAAATTAGTGAGGATTATGAAACTCCCCCTTAAATAAGCACTCCCCCTCAAATGCTGGCCCAAAAGTTCTCCCCCTTTTTGACCGGAATGGCCAAAGGGTCACTGTTGTAACTTGCTGAAAATGCCATCAACTTGAGCTGCTAAAACATCGATCTAGTCCTGCATAACTGCCAATCTCTTAGACTGCTCTCTCTGGCCATCACTATGAGTCTTTTCCAATTCCTCAAGGCGCTTGTGGAGGTTCTCAAAGAGCATCTCTAACCTATCAGGTTGAGGGGCAGACTGTGCTTGTGTAGTGCTAGGGTGCTATGATACATGGGTGGCATGTACATGTGAATCTGGCTCAGGAGTAGAAGGAGTAGCAAGAGAGAAATGTGCACTCTTTGGAGTTTTGGATGAATGACTTCTGCTAGCTTGTAGAGTGGACATAGAGATTTGTCGAGGACGAGCAATTATTTTCCCAACTGATGGAGGAGTAGCACCTTCACTTAGAATGAATTTCATAATGAGACTGCAAAATGGAAGGCACCCTCGTGCTACTGTTCGAGTCGCTGTCTTTCTTATGATATAAAAAATATGAGCACAGATGTCAATGGTGGTGCCTGTGATGAGATCACATAGAAATTGAGCCCTTCCAAGGTTGATATACACCGTGTTGGTCAACGGATAGAGGTTGGCATACATGATCAGCTTCAATGTTGTCAACTCAGGTGAAAACTTGGTAAAACTTATGGATGTGCCGGCACTGGAGATGTCATGGCCAAGACCAAGAACTTGGAGAATGTCCTAAATCACTGGAGTGCGATCATCATAAGGAGTTAGGTCAGCATTCTCAGGTCTAGTGATTTTAAGAAGTTCAGCTATGGTGTCCGGACTAATGATGAACTCCGTTTCTCTTACCATGCAGTGTAGTTCACTTTCAAGATCAACTGTGTTGGCGAAACACTCCTTCACTAGTTCCATCATTGAATCAACAAAATTTCCAAATAATTCTGCCCAATCTTTTGCCTCGAAGATCCGAGGGACAAAAATGGTTTCCAAAGTGTCAAATCTGACCTCCCGTTCCACTATAGGAGTTGCCTGGTCAAAAATGCTTGAGTAAGCAAGTAGGTGCTGAGGAGTTCTGAATAACTCACTATTGAGTTCAGTAGATGGCTGTGATGAAGAACGTTTTCATTTTGCAACAGGTAATGTTTCCTCTTATGTCATAACCTCTTTTCCTTTGGAGGGTCGTCGAGACATCTGTAAAAGAGCAAACACACAGCAAAGTACCAAATCCACAGCACACTCATTTTGTTAGATCTAGTCAAGAGATGAGAGTGCAAAAACCCAACAGATTTAGAAGACATAGAATCACAGAACGAGAACTAAGTCAATAAAATGACAGAGTAAGCATTGCCGAAGACTGAAAACATACGAAACATGGAACAGATGCCAAACACACAGAGAGTAAAAGGCATTACAGCACACTCTGTCAAAAATGAGTAGCAAAGTGTCACAGACAACAAGCATTTCAACACAATATCATGAAAGTGATATGCACAGACAGAGTCAATCAAGGTAAGAACACTCAGGTAAGTCAAAACGTCATGTGAAGCCACACTGAACAAGTCATTGGCAACAAAAAAATTCAACAAACCCAACTAAAAAAACCAAAATATTCACAGCAACAATAACAGTCAAACATATGACATTCACTATAATGAACAACCCAAAACTAAACACCCAAAAACACAATCCATTATCAAATCACACAGATTCAAGAAAATAACACTTAGAACAGGAAAACTGAAGTAAAGGATAGAAAACCTATACCTTTTTCTTGAAGATTTGAGAAGAAAAAAAATGCAAAAATAGAGGTTTCCCAAGGGAGAACACGGAGTGTTTCAGAGAGAGAAATGGAAAAGACAATGAACAGTCACTTGATTTCGAGGGAAAACTGAGAAGTTTTTGAAATCAGACTTTAAAACGCAAAACACGCGTTTTTCGCGACTGGATCAAGTCGCCATTAAGTCGCCAAGGTAAGCTGCGAAACACTATGTAAACAAGATTCTTGACAAATCTTCTAAGTGTTTTTCATAACTAGAAGATCTACCCACGAGGGAGTCGTGAGCTGAGTCGCGAAAATCTCTGAGTAACCTTGCGATTGGACCTTCCACCTGCGAACAAGTCGCTAAACTGAGCCACGAAATTAGTAAAGACTCAAATTTTGAAAAATTTTCTAAGTCTTTTTCGCAACTGGGATACTGACTCGCCTGTAAGCCGCGAAAAATCTCTGAGTGGGCTCGCGACAGGGACAAGCGACTAGGATAACCCGCAACTTAGTCGCCAAAACAGGGGAAACAGTTTTTGAAAATTTTGATATTTTTGTAAAAAAAACAAAACAAAATACTTTCCAAAAACAACTAAAACACTCAAAAATCTTTTTGTGTTTGATCAAACAAAGATTAAGCATGTGAATACATATTTAATCAAGTACAATCACACAAATGAATATGGCATTCATTGAACATAAACTTGTGTGATGTGTGTGGATATCAAAAATAAGATAGGCCTTAGTCCAATGTGAAGCTTCAATGATCAATTCAATCAAGGCATACACAACTAGCACTAGATAATGTGACCTATCTCAATTATAGAAACATGCATATATGACCTCCCACAAGAACTTGAATACATTCTTTGAAACTTTTCATTTGGCTCCATATTCAACATATCATTTGCACTTTTTGAGCAAAGAAAATCTCATTGTGAGATAAATGCCTGAAATTTTTGATATTTCAATTTATGAGTTAGCCTTTGGCTTTTTGGGCATCATACATTTTATTTTAGTCGCTTTCCCTTTTTCCTAGTCAAATACTAGTATGTGCGACAGGCTTTTGCAGCTCTATATCTCTTTTCAATTGGAGATTTACATTTAAAGAGCTCTTTTAAGCAAAAAAATAAAGAGTGGGAAGATATATAGGCATGAGTCTATGCATGTCTCAAGATCAACAAAACCATTCACTAATCATTCATGACAAAGTTGAAGATCTATTTACAACATTCATATATATTTTAGAATTTCTCCCACAATGATATGAGTGCAAAGGAAACAAGCTAAGCTCGAAAATGCACAAGGCCATTAGTACAAAGGTACAGGGCAAAATATGTTTTAAGACAAAACTCAACAAAGTTGATCAAACTTTTTGGGTTTTCTACTTTTTATGTGTTTTTGAATTTTTGACACAAGAAAAATAAAGATTGATCAAAACAAAATCAGCAAAGTAAAAGACAATTTAACCAAAACTCACAAACACAAAATTTCCAACTCAAACTAGCAAGAAGCAAAACAACCAAGCATATACACAAAATATGGGAAGTATTAATGCATGAACATGTTGTAATGTTTATGCATAAGTACCCTTCGTCACCCACACGTCACGTTCGTTTAGGATGATATCCTTAACGGATTGGATACAAGAGTTAGGACTGTCAAACCTTCGTGTGAAACTTTCCAGGCAATTGGTGAAGGCACCGATCATCTTCATCACGTCCATCATTTCTGGATCATGATTTTGACTTCTTGGTTGCTCACCACCCCAAGGCCTCTTGTCATTTCTTCTTCCTCATGACCAAGGTGCACTTGCATTGTTGTCTGCTCTCAGCCTTTGACAGTTGGATCTAGTATGTCCTTGCAATCCGCAGTAGTGACACACATAATCTGTTCTGGGACCCTGTTGTGGTCTTAAGAGAGTTCTTGCTCTACCTTCAAATCTGGCTTCTGATTGATTTCGGAACTTATTACCCACTCGTTGCTCAGTCAGCTTCTTCTTCTTCTCAACCTCAACATTCTCTGGGATGGGCTCTTCCACAATCGGCTCTATGGCCTTCACAAATTTTACTTCTTTGGAAGCTTTGGCCGATGAGCTACTTCCTCCGGTATAACTCAAACCAGATTTGTCAGAGAAGTGTTTTTGAGAAGAGATAACATCTTCCAGCTTCTTGGAGGAGACCATTTCTATCTTGGCTTGTGCTTGCACCACCTCTTGCTCAAGAAATCTTACTTTGGTATAAGCTTCCGATAACTCGCCATTTAGTATCTCAATTTTACACTTTGCCTCCTTATATCTGGCCAGAAGACTTTTATAGTCCTTTTCAGCCCTTTTCATCTTCTTCACAGCTGCCTTTACAACCCTTGCATACTTACCCAATTTCTCAAGGAGTAAAGCGTAATTCTCTTGAAGACCCGATGTATCTTCATCCTCTTCAGCCTCCGATTCTTCAACAACTCCAATAGACTCTAAATCAGAATGCTCACCAAGCTCCTTCACAAGTGTATCCAAATCATCTGAGGATTCCACATGAGCAATGGTCATGAATGTAGAGAAATTTCCTTCTTCATCACAGCTGTCCTCAGAGTCAGAATTTGATAAGTCTGAATCACTTAAAGTAGTGGCATAGGCCTTTCCCTTCGACTTCAAATAATTGGGATATTCCTTTTTAAAGTGCCCATATCCATTACATTCGAAACATGTAATTCCTTGTGAGGATTGGGAATCTCTACCATCATTTCTTCTGAACTCTTTCTTCTCTTTTTTGGCATTCTGAAATTTTCCTTTGTCACCAAATTTCCCACTGTTTTTAAGCTTTAAGAATTTTCGGAAGTTCTTTACAAGATACGCCACATCTTTGTCTACTACATCCTCTTCCGAAGAGTCATGAGACACCATTCTCTCATCAATTGTCTTAAACGCAAGTGACTTACTCTTCTTCTGTGTGGGCAGGGACAACTCATAAGTCTGCAGAGACCCAACCAGCTCTTGAACCTTAATGTCATCAAGATCTTTACTCTCTTCAATGGCTGTAACTTTGGCTCGGAAACTCTCTGGTAGAGACCGAAGGATCTTTCTTACAATTTTCGAGTCCTCCATCTTTTCTCTCAAGTTAAATTTGCCAACAACAACCTCGTTCAATTTACTGTAAAATGAATCAAAAAACTCATCCTCACTCATCTTTAGCTCCTCAAAGCGAGTGGTCAACATCTGAAATTTGGTGTCCTTCACTTTCTTAGTCCCTTCATAGGTTGTCTCCAGAATTTCTCATACTTCCTTAACAATGGTGATATGTGAAATCCGGTGAAATTCTTCTGGAGAGACACTGCAGAAAATAGCATTCAATGCCTTGCTATTTGCATTGGCCGCCGCAAGAGCAGCCTTATCTCAAGCAGACTTGGCAACCTCTGGCCTTGTCCATCCTACTTCAACTGCATCCCACACAGCATCATCAATAGAACACAAAAACACCTTCATATGGACTTTCCAAAAAGCATAATTATTACCATCAAAGAACGGTGGTACATTAAGAGATTGTAACCTATCCATCTCAAAGGGGGTCAGGGATCACACTTAGGTAATTAAACCACAACAAGTATATCCTCTCTGATACCAATTGAATGTTCAAAATGGGTATGAAACACCCTTGAACGTTTAAACCCCAAATTAAAAACTATCAATTCAAGCTTATTATCAAACAATTTATGTGCGGAATATGAACATAAGCCAAACACAGAATTGATAAACAATCTAAGCCGAATATAAACACATCCACAGCAGTAAATATAAGGTAAAGATAAAGGAATGGAAGATGCAAACACACGGACAACACACGATGTGTTATCGAAGAGGAAACCGAAGCCCTCGGCGAAAAACCTCTTCGCCGCCCTCCAATCGGTGAATAATCCACTAAAGAATGTAGTTGGGATACATGAACAGCAGAAGACCCTCCAAGCCTAATCTACCCAAGTACCTAAGCCCTCCAAGCTTCTTGCTCCAACGAGGTTACGCCGAACCTATTTCTTCTTTAGCTTTCTGGAGTCCGCTACTAGACCATCACATCAACCAATGTAGATTGGTTCCTTCCTAACTACTTCCCAAACAGCACCAAATAAAGCTTCTCACAGACGTGGGTGTGGTGAGATAAGGATTTGGCAAAGAACCTCTAAAAGGTATGACAATGGAAAGGAAGAGAGTAGAGGAATTTGTAGAGTCTCTAAGGTAAAGATTGTGGATGAATCAATCTTGTATTTCTCTAGGGTTTCTCTCACAAAATTCTCTCTAGAAACTCTCTCAATTTAGTGGGTATAAAGGTCTATATATAGTGGGGTGAGAAAGGAATGCGAAGAGTCAGTTTTTCCCAAACAGGGCTAATTGGCAACTTGACCTCGCGACTGGGATGAGTCGCGAGTTCAAGCCGCAAGCTAACGGCCTGGCCAGCCTGGGACTTTTGTCCTGTAATGCAACAGCTGGTGCGACTCTTCAGCTTCTGACATACTTGGCACGTGTGCAACTTCTGGCGACTTGCAAGCCGCGAGTCACCCGCGAGATTCTGTTTCTTTGCACAATCTTGAGTATTTCTTCATATCTTCTTACACATTACCCTTACAATTATCCCACCTAAATACAGGGTTACTAATTGCTGAATTACAAGCAAATTGGCATGGAATAAAGCCAACAAGATGGTTGATTAAATTCAACCTTACAAAAGGCATTGGAGACATCCAATTGCCTAATAGACCAGTTAAGACTGACTACAATTGCCAAAACTAATCTGACAGTAGCAAGTTTAATGACTAGACTAAAAGTCTCTGTGAAGTCTATACCTGGCTATTGATGAAACCCTTTAGCTACCAACCTTGCTTTATATCTAGCAATTGAGCCATCACTGTGAAGCTTCAATTTATATACCCATTTGCACCCTACCAGATTAAAATGGGGAGAAGGAGGAACAAGCACCTAGGTTTGCTGTTTCTACAATGCATCAAACTCAACATCCTTTGCCTTGCACCAATTAGGATAAGTGGAAGCTACTTTGTAGTGGGAGGTTCAGTAAAATTATAGTCAAGAGTAGCTTTATAACAGAGCTTAGGTTTGAATATACCACTCTTGGACCTAGTTTGCATAGGATGAAGATTAACAGGAACAATAGGCAAGGTTGATGGATCACTAGATGGAGAAGGATTTGGGGCAGAAGCAGGCAGTGGAGGAGAAGATTGGGCTGGAGGAGGTAAAGAGGAAGGACTAATAGGAGTAGGGGAAGTAGCAACAGTAGGACTTGGGGAAGTAGAGTGTGAAAGGATTGAGCAGGTGGGTTAATATCAGGTGGTGTGGCAGTAGTGACAAATTGTGGAGCTGGCCCTAAAATGGATGGTTGATGGAGAGAATGCAAGTAAAGGAAACTGGATAACCAAATGGAATGAGAAGTAGGAGTAACATGTGAATGTGAAGAAGGAGTGAGTGTAGGAAAAAGAAATTTTGACTCATTAAACAAAACATGCCTAGAAGTGTACATAGTTCTGGAACTTGGATCAAAACACAGGTAACCCTTTGAAACAGAAGAATAACCTAGGAATATACATTTCTTGGTTCTAGGTTCAAGCTTGTAAGAGGTGTATGGGCTGAGAAGAGGATAACAGGCACACCCAAAAACTCTAAGCTGACCAAGATCAGGTTAAGAGTGATATAACAAGTAATATGGTGAGTGAGATTGAAGAGTGACAGTAGGTAACAAATTAATGAGAAAAACAGCAATTTGAGTAGCATAAGACCAATATTGAAAAGGGAGAGAAGCTTTAGACAATAATGTGATTGCGATTTCTATGATATGTATATGTTTTCTTTCCACTAACCCATTTTGCTGAGGAGTATATGGACGGGAGAGTTGATGAAGAATATCATGGGCAGATAAGTAAGACTCAAACTCTTTAGAAACATACTCACCACCCCCATCTGATCTCAAAATTGTAAGTTTGGAAGAAAACTGTGTTTCAGGCATGGATTTGAACTTAACAAACATAGGAAAGACCTCAGATTTATGCTTAAGAAAATAAATCCAAGTAAAACGAGTATAGTGATCTACAAACAACACATAATATTTGAATTCATTAATAGAAGAAATAGGAGCAAGGCCCCATACATCAGAGTGTACCAATTCCAGTGGTGAATGTGCAGTAAATTAGGAAGTAGGAAAGGGAAGTTTATGGATTTTACCTCTGAGACAATGTGTACAAGATATACTATTAAACTTATTGGAAGAAATCTTAAACATAGAAAAAAGTGTTTGCAAGACTTGAGCATGTGGATCACCAAGCCTGTTGTGCCATAATTCCCAAGTTGAAGATGTGGAAGCAACATGATTGCAAACTCTAGAAGGTAAAGACAGATTAGTAGCTTTACTAGAGTAGATAGGGTATACACCCTGTTCACTCCTGCCCTGGTAAAGCACTTTCCCCGTGGCCAAGACCTGAACAGACAAAAGGTTCTCATCAAAATAACACCAACAATGATTATCATGGTAGAGTTTGTGAACAGAAGCTAGATTTGATGCAATTGAAGGCACCCTAAGGACATTGTTTAGATGTAAAAATGAGTTTTGAGTAGGAAATTGAACTTTACCTATGTGAGTGATAAGAAGGTCTTGGCCATTACCAACGGTTAGATTGTCCTGTCCAGGGTTACAAATTTTTTAAAACTATTTATTTTATATTTAAAATACTCTACGCATATGAATACTTCAAAGAAATGTGAACATATTTTGCATGAAACACGATTTATCATGCCAATATTATATTAATATTTCATAATTTTTGTATGATTGTATTAGTATTAATGCAAAGAAATCAATTCATTAAAGGTTAAAGTTGTTATAGAAAACAAATATCAAATTGATGGGTTTGCAAAGAAGTGTTAAACAAGTATTACTATTGAGATATTGGAAGAAACTAATAAAAAACCTCATTTTTATTTACATGTGTGCATATTGTATTCATGGTTGACACCTGGAAGTTTCTTAAATAGTAAGGTTTAATTTATTATTTTTAAAAACCTTCTAATAAAATTATGGTTTAATTTGTTACACCCCTACATGGTAGGATTTAAAATATAACAAGTGTTATTTGCCACTACTGCTTGCATGGTACCATTGCATTTTTATGCTAAAATATTATTAATGTCCTAAAAATTTTCATGAAATTAGTTCCTTGTCCCTAAATTTTGAAAGTTCTTCTTTATCCTAAATAATCATCTTTACCTTTAAAATTTCTTCTTTATCCTAAATAATCATCTTTACCTTTAAAGATTACAATTGACTTTGATTTCAACCCTCTCTTTTTTATCTCTTATCTTCTCACAACCCATATAAAAGATAATGAATTTCTTAAGGGCATTTGTTAGTGAACTATTTTTAAAAAGTTTTTATAGGAAAAAAAATTAATATTTTGACAGTTTTTTCTATTTTTCATGCAAATAGTATCAAAACTTTCTTTAAATTATTTATTAATATTTGCCTTAAGTGCACCCGTTAAAACATGAACCTAAAAAAACAATAAATAAAAACAAATAGTTTGAACATATTTTGTCTAATACTATTATACGTACTTTGTTGTATTAACATTTGATGTAATATACTTTTTTTGATGTAGTGAGAAGAGGAGTGTTCAAGAAAAAGGAATAGGGACATGCGAATTGCGGCTAATTTCATACACCCCATGCATTTACAAAGAAGAAGATTAATAATGGTATAAAACTTTTTCTTTCCTTTTTTTTTTTTTTGTTTTCATTTTCAGTTTATTATTTTATTATATTTTTGCCTTGAAAGTTTGAACAAAATTTTAAGCGGGTTTGTATTTCTAAGGTGATCTGATTATTTGACACCTTTTGACTTTTTCAGGCTATATCTGTCTACCCACAATCCTATGTTTTAAGTATAGTTTTAATGACAATTTTGATGTAATAATATATTTGCTGTTGTAATAAATAATTTACTATTTCGAATATCTTATTTCACGAATTTTATTGTAATAGATTGCAAATAATTGACAAAAATAATTTGAGTCAAGTTATTACAACGATATCTTCATTATAATAGATAATTGTTTCATATTTTTCATAAATCGTAAAATAATTGGTATTAGATAATTGCAATAATGTATTCATCGCAGCTTCATGTTTGTCATTGTAATATATTATAAAATAATTTATATTTAGTTATTACAATGATATATTTGTTACAATAAGCTATTACTTTGAAATTTCTATTGTAATAGATTGCAAAATAATTTGTATTAAGTTATTGCAACGATTTCTTCAATTTAAGTTATTGCAAAAAAAAAAATTCTTAATGCAAGTTAGTATTAAAGCCTCTATTGCAACTAAAAATTATAACTTATTTTAACTAATTATTATTAATGTAATAATTTACCACTTTTAAGTTACTATTACAATGACTTTTAATTTGTAGAAGGAATTGTGAAACCAATAATTGTAAATATTTCACTTATTTTAATTTGTATTTCACTTATTAAATTATCAATTATTAATGTTTTTAATTAAACCCTTATTGCAACTATATATTCATTGTAATAGATAATTGTTTCTTATTTTTCATTAAAATAGATTGTAAAATAATTAGTATTAGATAACTGTAATAATATATTCGTTGCAGCTTCATGTTTGTCATTACAATATATTATAAAATAATTTATATTTAGTTATTACAATGATATATTTGTTATAATAAGTTGTCACTTTGAAATTTCTATTGTAATAAATTACAAAATAATTGGTATTAAGTTATTACAATGATTTCTTCAAGTTAAGTTATTGCAACAAAAAACAATTCTTAACACAATTTAGTATTAAAGCCTCTATTGCCACTAAAAATTATAACTTATTTCAAATAATTATTATAAATGTAATAATTTACCACTTTTAAGTTATTATTACAACAACTTTTAATTTGTAGAAGGAATTGTGAAACCAATAATGGTAAATATTTTACTTGTTTTAATTCGTATTTCACTTATTAAATTATCAACCATTAATGTAATTTGTATAGGCCAACATGGTTATAGATCAAGATGTAGCCATTGCTTTGGAGTTGGCTAAGGAGAATAGGAAGATTCAAATTGCTAGGCTAGGAACTGGAAGTCGAGAAAAATCCCATATGCACCATGCATACTGCCATTTCTTGTTTTTCTTGTTTAGGGTGGCTTGTGCAATGATAGTGTTACAATTTGTGGTCTACTAGTAAAGTGAGGGCGAGAGCTTTAGCTATGGTTCTTGATAAACAAAAAAAAAAAAAAAAATTGCAGAGAGATCTGCTAGTTATTGTGAGAGCTTCGATGATGGTTCTTGGAGAGTTTGGTGAGGATGAAGGCTGGCATAACGGAAATGAAAAGGCTCTCCTATACAAAAAAAAATATATATATATATATATATATATAAAATAATAATAATAAAAAAAAGAGCAAGAACCCATAAACTAACCGTTTATTTGCTTCACCAGTAGGGTAAGCCCAACTTTCCAACCAAGGGCCCTAGCCCAAAGCATAAAGAGCCCCTACAAAAGGGATTTGGAATGGAAAGTGTCCATAGGCCTGGCCCAAGGCCCCCCACCACAAAAACATGTTTACCCTTTACAAAATAGGCTCCCTACCATTGTAAAGGACCCAAAATTTTATAAAATATATGAATTTTTTAAAATGGTTGTGCACTTTTAATTATTAGTGATGTTAGGGATATCACAAATTTTATTATAGATTTATAAATTGACATGTTACCAATCACAAAAATGTATTTTAAAAATTCATCAATTAGACTATTGAATCATCAACCACTGTTATTGTTATTATATTGCAAACATTTTGTTTCAATTATGATATTCAATTCTCTATATGAAATTAATCTTAATTTTAGTTAGTATTATTCATTAAATTATGTATTTTATACATCAAATTAACCTCAATTTGATTAACATTAAATAATTTTATTTAATTGATATATACATATAAAAGGCCCACATAAATCTTTCATCTTAGGCCCCAAATTAGGTTGGGCCAACCCTATTCATGGACAAGATTCTTTGAAAAATCAATGATCTAAGACATGCGACATAATTAAAATACAAATACACTAGTCGTTAACCCATGCTATACACGGGAACTTACTTATTTGTGAGGTAAACTAAAATAATTTTATAAAATCTTAAATTGATTAAGAAACTGCACCATTGCATGATTTGCTCTTTTATAACTTCAATTTGTGTTACAATTTGATGAAGAAGCCATTGCTTGAACATGCAATGGTTTACAAAAAATTTGTCGGACAATTTCAAATTCTACAAAAAAAATAATTCAAAAATTCAGATATTAAAACTTCTGAAAAACCAAAAAATATTAAAGAATCAGATAATTCAATGCTTAGAAATTATTAAAACAAAACAAAATACATATGACTAAATAATAGAGAAATATAAAAAAAAGATAAGTTACATTCAAAAGAATAATTTCAATTATTGCAAGCTTTTTTATCTTGTAAAAAATAGCTAAAGAGAGTTTGGTGGCTCTTGTACGAAAATTACTTTTAAAAAAATACATAAAAAATCATAAAAAAATAAATTAAAAAAAAAAAGTAGAGCAGAAGAAAATAACACAAGAAGAGCACATACCTCTACTCGGTTTTAAAACAAAATATTGGGGTTTGCATTACTTTTATTGTGTTCATGATTAACCTCGCAAATTTTGAGATAAATTATCAATATTTAAGTTTAAGTTGGACTTGTTAGAGAGATAGAGTTTCACTCCTTGTTAAGTTTGGACTAAACGAAAATAATTTTATTTAAATATTGTGCTGACGTAAAAAATTGTGAGAGATTTAGAGGCTTTGGTTTTAAATCAATTTTGAATAATTTCATCCAGTATGAAGTTTCAAATTGTAAAGTAGTTAGATTTCTAATCAATATGAATTATAAGAAAAGGAGAATTATTGATAATGGTGGAATAAAGAGTTTGATAAGAAGAATAAATAAACTAAAAAAAAATTGTGACATTTCAACGTAAATAAAAGATAAAACCGTGTATTAGGGAAAAAATTGTGACACTTTCGACCTAATAGCTATTGATTTTAGCATAGAAAAAGATGATGAGAAGGAAAAAAAAAAATTTTGATTACCTTTTGTATCTATCCAAAAAGTGGATAAAGTAGTAGAGGAAAATATTGTATATATATCTAAAAATTTGCTAAAGTAAAATGTAGAAGAAAAGTTGATAAAAAATTAAAGGTAGTATTTCTATGTAAAAATAAAATATAAACAAAAATAAAAAAGGGAAAAATTATGACATGCACTTCAACGTTACTGATTTTAGAATTGAAACAATAATTAAGTTTTCATATTTATTTCAAAAATGGAGTTTAAGTTTGACTTGTTAGAGAGATGGAGTTTCACTCTTTATTAGATTTGAATTAAACAAAAATAATTTTGTTTAAAAAAAAAATGATGAGTTTGAGTTTAATAAGTTAGACTTGTTAGAGAGATAGAGTTTCACTCCTTGTTGAATTTGGACTAAATAAAAATAATTTTATTTAAATAAAATGATAATATTATTTAAATATTGTGCTGACGTGAAAAATTGTGAGAATTTCAGAAGTTTCAGTTTTATATATATATATATATATATATATATAATGCTCTGTTTGGATGTGTTGGTGCAAACACAATAATAATGGAAACAATACAAAGAGAAATTGAATAATACGCTGAATATTATTAATTTGAAGAGATGAACACAACACTATTTGGACTGAGGCGCAGCACTCGCTCTCTTTAAGGAGATTCAAGCCTTTGATTGGCTAATCTTTGTAAACGGTGCAGACCTTCTTTGACTTGTCTCCCCCAGGATACAACAGCCCAACAAATGTTGTATGGCTAGAACAGCTTCTGCACAAAGTGTTCAAGCCCAAAGCTCCACCAGAAGAACACCTTTCTTTGACTCAAAATTTCTCAAATATTTAGGAATATTTTTTAATTCACTCTCACACAATACACTTTGCTTTTAACTTATTTTCTTCATTTACTTTTGATATGAAATTAGTCCATAGCATAGCCGTATATATAGTCTTCCAAGCCTTCACATGACCTACATGTTATTTATTAATTTAGAAAACTTCTCTTAATTTATTTAATCTAACTTACATACAAGTAACTCTTTCTTTAACAAATTTTATTCTAACTCATCTCTTTATTCTTCTTCAGTTATTTTGAGTTTAAACATATTTAATTTAAAATGTAATAACATTCCCCCACTCATTTTAATATTAAATTTGGAAAATGAAAGATTACCGGGCAAAGAGGGATTATTATGCATCATAAAGGTGTGCTCTGCATTGAACCTTCACTTAGTGAAACAACAATTTTTACTCCAGAGTCAGTAGTGGTCTCCGACTTGAACTATGACTGCTTAAGGGAAATAAAGTATTGCTGCTCACACATAATGATCCAGGTGTTGACATGAGCTTTTATAGCTAGCACTTTACGGCCATGTGCTGATCCCAGTTTCATGAGTGTATTTGAGATTAAGTCCAAATCTCATAGGGAGCGGCCCCACCCCCACACTCACATAGGTGAAATTTTGTCAAGGGTGATCCTGTAATTTTGACACCCCACTCATACGAGCTACAAATTTCATTAAGAGTTTTTTTTTACTCAACCTCTCCACATTACAGGATAAATGCACTTACATCATAGGGATAAACAATAAAAAAAAAATTATTTACAAAATAAATAATTAAAAAATGAACAGTGCATTTCTTACGACCATCATATGATTCGTTTTTCCCATTGAACCCAATTCTCAGGATCTCTGGTCCATGGGTTGGGTATCCTCATACATGGCTCATGATTCTATGAACTTTAGTCCCATCCCCCTCGATGTATTCCAGACCCTATCTTTTGCCAAGGCCTTGATAAATGGATCTGCAAGATTATCATTAGATTTAATATAATCCACAGTTATGATGCCACTACTCAAATAAGATCGCACGGTACTGTGCTTTCTTCTTATAGGTCTGGATTTACCGTTGTAGTAACGGTTTTTAACTCTACCAATTGCAGCAGTGCTATCACAATGAATTAATATAGGTGGAATTGGTTTTTTCCAAAGTGGAATTTCATATAATAAATCTCTAAACCAATTTGCCTCTTCACTAGCTGAAGCTAATGCTATTAATTCAGCTTTCATTGTAGAATTAGCAATTATTGTTTGCTTTTTAGATTTCCAACAAATAGCACCACTACCTAAGGTAAAAATATAACCAGTGGTAGAGAGAGAATCACCTGACAAAGTATTCCAATCGGCATCACTAAAAGCTTCAATCACAGCAGGGTACTTTTTATAAAATAAGCCATAGTTTTTGGTACCAATTAAATATCTCATGACTCGCTCAATAGCTAGCCAATGATCTTTACTAGGCTTGCTAGTAAATCTGCTAAGCACTCCTACTGCATATGCAATGTCAGGTCTAGTACAATCAGTAGCATAGCGCAAACTACCAATGATACTAACATAATCCTTTTGATTAAAAATCTCATCATCATTATTCACAAGAAATAAATGAACACTAGAATCAAAAGGAGTAGCTACACTTTTGTGATTATGAAAATTATATTTTCTCAATATTTTCTCAACATAATGTGATTGATCAAGATATATTCCATCACATGCTTTTGTAATTTTCATGCCCAAAATAAAATTAGCCTCACCAAGATCTTTCATATCAAAATGGCTTTTAAGCATACTTTTCGTCTCATTTATAACATGCATATTTGAGCCAAAAATCAACATATCATCCACATAGAGGCTAATAATAAAATGTAAATTATTCCATGATTTGGAATAAATACATTTATCACATTCATTTGATTTATATCCATTCTCAATCATGCAGGAATCAAACTTTTTATGCCACTGTTTTGGTGCTTGTTTTAAGCCATACAGTAATTTAGTTAGCTTACATACCTTGCTTTCTTGTCCAGGCTCTACAAGCCTTCGGGTTGATCCATGTAAATCTCTTCCTCTAGGTCCCCATTTAGAAAAGCAGTTTTTATATCCATTTGATGAATTTTCAAATAAAAAATTACAGCAATAGCAATTAACAATCTAATAGATGTAATTCTTGTTACTGGAGAAAAAGTATCAAAGAAATCAACATCAGCTTTTTGTTTAAAGCCTTTTGCAACAAGTCTAGCTTCAAACTTATCTATTGATCCATCCGGTTTCAACTTTTTTCTAAGGACCCATTTACAACCTATGGTCTTACAACCCGGTGGAAAATCTACTAATTTCCAAGTTCTATTAGAAATTAGAGATTCTATCTCATCATTTACAGCCTCTTTCCAAAATATAGCATCAGGTGATGTTAAAGCCTCTTTTAAATTTTGGGATTTTCCTCAATGTTAAAAACATAATAATCAGGACCAAAATCCTTTTCAACTCTAGCTCTTTTACTCCTTCTAGGTTCCATTTCAAAATTTTCTTGATTTTGTAAATGTGAAGTAGAAGAACTAGGTTGTGACAAAATATTTTCTTCACCCCCACTATTTTTTAATTTAAAAGGAAATTTTTCTTCATGAAAAATTGCATCACCAGATTCAAAAATTATTTTGTTTTCAAGACCAAAAATCTATAGGCTGCACTATTAATCGCATAACCAAGAAAAGCACAGGTAGTAGCTCTTATACCTAATTTAGGTATTTTAGGGTCAGTAAGCCTTACATAAGCAAGACAACCCTATACTCTCAAATATCCCAAATTTGGCTTATGTCCTTTCCACATCTCAAAAGGTGTGGTATGTGACTTTTTATGTGGCACCCTATTCAAAACATGACACACAGTTAAAATAGCTTCACCCCAAAAATGTAAAGGTGCACCAAATTCAATTAACATGACATTTGTTAACTCAATTAAAGTTCTATTTTTTCTTTCAACCACACTATTAGAAGCATGTGAATATGGTGCAGTAGTTTCATGTATAATTCTCAAAGACTGAACAAATGAGTTGAATGCAATTGATTCATACTCACGGCCTCTATCACTTCTTATTCTTTTTATTTTTCTACCGAATTGATTTTCAACTTCTTTTAAAAAAATCTTGAAATTTTTCAAAAGCATCACTTTTATTTCTCAACAAATGAATAGTTGTATATTTTGAGAAATCATCAATAAAAGTGATAATATATCTATTTCCTCCACGAGTTAAAATTCCCTCAAATTCACATAAATCAGAGTGAATTAACTCAAGCAATTCGGTATTTCTTATAACACTTTTATGAGGCCTTTTTGTAATCTTAGCTTGACTACAAGTTTCACAATTTTCAAAATCTTTTGATAGTCTTGGAATTAATCCTAAATTACTCATGATTCCTACATATCTACTATTTATGTGGCACAAACGAGCATGCTAAAAATTAATAGAAGAAAGCATATAAACTGAACTAGTAGATGCTTTATTATTGTTAACATTCAATTTAAATA
Organism: Quercus glauca; assembly: GCA_023736055.1. Taxonomy (NCBI): domain Eukaryota; kingdom Viridiplantae; phylum Streptophyta; class Magnoliopsida; order Fagales; family Fagaceae; genus Quercus; species Quercus glauca. The sequence continues at coordinate 5,615,591 of CM043324.1, forward strand.
TTCCATCACAAGCATAACCCTTGCCCACAAATAATCCATTTTTAGTGATTACATAATTATCAGATTCCATAATTTGCTTGAAGCCAGCTTTGTTAAGCAAAAAACTTGACATCAAATTCTTTCTCATGGACGGAGTGTAAAGTACATCTTTCAATGTTAGCACATGTCCAGAAGTGAATTTCAATTCAACCTCACCACTCCCAAGAACCTTGGTTTTGCTAGAATCACCAAGCATAACAGTTTTTTCTTCTTCAAAAGGAGTGTACAATTTGAACCAATTCTTGTCATAGCAGACGTGCCTATTAGCACTAGAATCTGCCCACTACCCTTCAACATATTGCACCATATTGATGTCTGTAATCATAGCCACTAAAGGCTCTTCGGTTACGTGAGCCTGCGGGACAGATTCACGTTTCCGAAATTTGCAAAATCGAGCAATATGCCCACTCTTGCCACAGACAAAACAGGATCTATTAAATTGATCTTGTGAAGGGGGTCCTTGGTTCTTATTGTAATTTTTATTTGGGTTTCCCCTTCCTTGAGATCTATTATTATTTTTAAAGGCTCTCTTTTTAGGCTTCAAATGACCATTTCTAGGAAAATGATTTTTGGGCATATTATTATTGGCTGAAATAAGGTTTACCTTTGTGGTGGAATTACCATTGCTCTCTTGTGTTATGAGTGCATCTTGTCCTCTAGCCTCCTCCTCCACACGGATGCGTGTGATCAAAGTCTCCAAGGATGTTTCCTTTTGTTTGTGCCGCAAAGTCTTTTGGAACTCCCTCCAAGATTATGGTAGTTTATCAATTATGCCAGCTACCACCAAATTGTCTCCAATCTTTATGCCTTCGGATCTCAATTCTGCCACAATCATTTGGAAGTCTTGTGCTTGATCCACCACCGATTTTCCATCCACCATTTGGTAACGGAAAAATCTGCTAGCAGCATACTTCTTTGCACCTGCCTCCTCGGTATCATACTTGCTTTGTAAAGCTTTCCAAATTTTCTTAGCAGAATTGTAAGTTGTATCATAATAATCATAGAAATGATCGGCAAGACAATTCAATAGATAAGAGCGACAATTATATTCATCTTTTATATACTTATCTATTTTTTCTTGATGGAGAATATATTCTTCCTCACTCATCTCATCAGTAGGAACTTTTTATGGATTCTTGTCAGTGAGGATGTAGGAGACTTTGAGAAGACTCAAGTAGAAGAGGACCTTCCCTTTCCATCTCTTGAAGTGGGCTCCCTTAAAGCGAAAGGGCTTGTTGAGATCTCCAACAGGCTTATTTGGTTTCTCTTGTGTAGGCTCCATGTGATGAATCTCCTTAAAATTGTTGGTGCAAACACAATAAAAAAGAAAACAATACAAAGAGAAATTGAATAATACGCTAAATATTATTAATTTGAAGAGATGAATACAACACTATTTGGACTGAGGCGCGGCACTCGCTCTCTTTAAGGAGATTCAAGCCCTTGGTTGGCTAATCTTTGTAACCGGTGCAGACCTTCTCTGACTTGTCTCCCCCAGGATACAACAGCCCAACAAATGTTGTATGGCTAGAACAGCTTCTGCACAAAGTGTTCAAGCCCAAAGCTCCACCAGAAGAACACCTTTCTTTGACTCGAAATTTCTCAAATATTTAGGAATATTTTTTAATTCACTCTCACACAATACACTTTGCTTTTAACTTATTTTCTTCATTTACTCTTGATATGAAATTAGTCCATAGCATAGCCGTATATATAGTCTTCCAAGCCTTCACATAACCTACATGTTATTTATTAATTTAGAAAACTTCTCTTAATTTATTTAATCTAACTTACATACAAGTAACTCTTTCTTTAACAAATTTTATTCTAACTCATCTCTTTATTCTTCTTCAGTTATTTTGAGTTTAAACATATTTAATTTAAAATGTAATAACAGGATGTAAGAGGAAGGAGGGGGAGTAGAGTAAAGGCCAGAGGGATGGAGATAATTAAATTACCTTATTTGGATGTTTTTTAAGGGAGGGGGAGAGATTTGGAAGGATTTTAACTACTTCTAATCCCTCATTTTTAATTCCTTCAAATTGGAGAGATTTAAAGAGAGAGTAGAGTACACAAATTATTGACCAAATAAATTACCCAATTTACCCTTATTATATTAACAAAATTACAAACTGTTCAAACAAAAAATTTCACGTTATTTCTCTCAGAGTCTCAAATTTCTCTCAACTCTCTCAGCTCTAGTTTCAAAAAAAAAAAAAAAAAAACTCTCTCAGCTCTAAAGACTCCGCTACCTCTCTCTCTCACACGATTTCTTCCTTCTCGATAGTCTCTCCACTCTTCACGCTGGCTCTCTCTCTCTCACACAACTTCTTCACTCTTAATTGTCTCTCACGCCTAGCTTTCTCTTTCAGAGGTAAACTCTGTTTTTCTTTTTGTTTCATGGGTTTCTTTTGAGTTGGAACAAATAACTATATTCTTAAAATTGTGATTTTATTGGCTAATTTCTTATTAATTATGATTTTATGGGGTAATAACATGTTATTTGTGGGTAGGTTTCGAATCTAAGGGCTTTTTTGATTTAAATTTTAAAGTTTCAAAGAATTGCTCATAACGTGTTTGATAAAGTGCTTGAGTGAGTCTAGATTGTGAACTTGCATAAATTTGTACATTGTAGCTATATATAGATCTGTGTTTCTTGTTTATTTTTATCTAAACACTTGCAATCCTATTAGTTCGTGATGTATGGATGAAATATGGTTAAACCTAGGCTTTGTGATTGTTTATTTTGTGTAAGTTTGATTTTATGGTCAGGTTTTTGATTATTGGTCTGTGTTTGTGATTTTTATTGGGTAATTTCTTGCTTTTTGTGAATGGGCTTCTGATTTGGGGTTTTTGTTTTTTACTAGAATTTTAAAGTTTCAAAAAGTTGCTCACAATGTGTTTGATAAATTGCTTGTTTTATTGTGTATAATCAAACTCACATGACTTTGTGTAGCGATTGGTTTCTAAAAGTGTGTTTATGCATATTTGGGATAGTGGCTACTTTAAGTAAAGAAAATATCATATTTTGTCAAAGAATTTGTTGGGAAATATAGACCCCAGTTGATAGAATTAACAAGTTTTAAATCCAAGTTGTTAATTAAATTTATTATCAATAAAACTTGTTAAAACAAACAAACATCAATATCATGTCAATAATGAATGCAGCGGAAAAGTAAATAAGACAAGATATGATGACCCAGGAAAACCAATGAAACCAACCAGTTTCACAGTAAAAAACCTGGGGGGAAACCTTCCCGAAAAGCAATCCACTATAGAAAAGAAAAGTTTCAAATCTAGTACAAAACCTTTGTCCCTAGACTTTACAATTCCCGTAGATGAACTCACAGCAGAAACCTTCTACCGCTTCAGAACCTCTGAACTCTTCAATATATGAACGCCACCCTTTGATGTTGTTGCACGGATCCCAATACGTGACTAACTCCTTTGCACGAATCTCAGTACGTGACTCACTCACCAACTTAAGGAAGAAGAATGTTGGCTGCAAAGTTCTTCACTTCATCAAGAATGAAGATCAAGAAGCACTTGGTTACAAAACCCTAAGGCGCAAAAAACGCAGTAGCTTCTTTTTCAGAGAGAATAATCTTTTTCATATGTTCTCCTTGTATTCTCTTATTCTCTTGTGATACGGCCTCCAAAATAAGCCTTATATAGGTCTAGGGTTGTGAGAAAAGAAACCCTACACAAATACAAAAGCCTGGCCCAAAAATCAAAAAGCTGAATTTCCGTAACCTCGACAGATAGCAGCTATCGAGGAGGTGTCGAGAAGGTGTCGAGATTTAATGAATCTCAACAGATACAGCTATCAAGGAGGTGTCGAGAAGGTGTCGAGGGGACAGAAACTTTCTCGATCGATCGACCAGCTATCGAGAAGCTATCGAGATTGCGATAAGAATCAGCTGAAGATCTCGACAGATAGCCAGGTGTCGAGGAGGTGTCGAGAAGCTATCGAGCTATCTATCCGCAGGTGTCGAGCTATCTGTCCAGCTTTATTGAACACCTTTTCTTCACTTGTTTCTTGGTCCAATCTTCATGGCTTTTAATACTACACTTGAACAACATGTTCCTTGAAGTATTAAACACATCCTAGATCTACCCAAATACAAGTAAAGTGCGTTTTGTCAAAGGATTAGCTAACTACACAAAAATGTGTCCTTAACAGAATTAATAAAACTTTGAATATTGATCTTAACAATGGTTCTGCTTTCGCTTTTCTCCACTTTCATGTAAGCTTTACACTGCTTATACAGCTATCTTGTTATTATTCTTGTTTTCTTTGTTATTTATGATACATATTATATTTTCTATGGTTTTCCTATTTGACATTCAAGTCAATTAGAACCATTTCAAAGTTAGAAAATATATGGGGTTTAATTGTTTCCTGAGTGCTAGGATGACAAAAATTATGTCTTTTCTTTTTAAAATTATTTTAATAATCATGAATATGAAACATATAAATTTTTTCATAGTATATATTGTGATTTTAATGTTAAATATTCTTTCTGATTTTAATTTTTTTCATAGTTTATATTGTGATTCATAGGGAACATGGTTTGTCAATTAGTAATGGTGATACTTTTATTTGTCTTGTACAGTTACTGATGTTAGATATAGTACATACTGCACAGTTGAGTTTCGTTGATTATGTGCGTATCTAGCTTGTGCACACACACATGCATTGAACATGTCTCTGTGTTTGCATGTTGTTCATTGCTATGAAGTTGGTTCTTTTATTTGATTTTAGTTTCAGTTATTACTATAATCATGAAGTGACATTTCACTAGCAAGCCAAATACTTTCTAAGTTTTATATTCTTATATAATAAATTACCCAAAACACACTGAATTGTAATAACTTAGTGTATTTATGCATATCATGGATTGTAATAGCTTTGCTATCATGGGATAATTTTATTAGATGGATAAACAAGAGAATAAAAGCCGATATGTATTGCAAATTTGGGAATGGAGACATGGATTATGTTATTGGGAACGGAGACTGAAAGCTCGGATTTGTGTTAAAACACAAAAGCTTGTTCAGACCCCTAATAAAAAATACAGCTAGATTACTTTTACTCTAACTTAAACAAAGTACAGAACAAGAGTAAATATGCGCAATGAACTGATAACACTACCCTAAGCCATATCCATCCACAATTAACAGTAAAATGAAAACTTAAAGAGTAGGGAAGAGAGATGCAAACGTAAGATAACACCAAGATGTGTTATCAAAGAGGAAACCGAAGAACTCGGCGAAAAACCTCTCTGTAACCCTCAAATTCGAAATCGATCCACTAGAGAATAAAGTTAGAATACACGAATAACAAAAAACCCTTCAAGCCTAGTTTACCTCATGTACTTGAGCCCTTTAAGGTCCTGCTACTAACGGACTTCTCGGAATCTTGCGTTCTCTAGCTTTCCAGATCCCCCAATTCAGCCTGATTGCATATGCCACTAAATGGCTCATTCCAATGCTTCCCAACAGTACCAAAATCTCACTTAACACTCAGATCTGGTGTGGTAAGTTTTTGGGCTAACAACCTCTCAAGGATCTAGAGATAGAGAGGTAAAAGTTAAGGAAAACCATAAGGAAATGTGTAGATGATTGTGGGTATAACAATCTCTAACTCTGAAGTGTATTTGCTAGGGTTTTCTCTCTAAAAAGCACTCATTACAATTTATGGGTAATGAAGGTATTTATAGTGTGGGTAAAGAATTTGGTAAAGCAACTTAACTTTTTGCCAAATAGAATGTTTTGAGGGTACTTCACGGGATGGCCCTTCTTGCGAAACACTCGCAAACTTGACAACCTGGCGTGACTTTTTAGCTTCCAGTCATATGCTTCACACATGGATTTTTCGCAGGTTGCTTCTCGCGAGCTAGTCGCGAATTGCGTTGATTCATCTTTTGAAGCTTGATTCTTCACCGATCTCTCACACTCATCGCTTACAAATAAACCCACATACATACAAGGAAATGATTAAAGAAATTACAATTAAATTTGGCACAGAATTAAAGCCAACACAAGCTAGTTGGAAATCATAACTTTACAATCTTCTCATTTGGCTATTCCATGACAAAACCCCTAAACAAACTCTAAACTTAAACGTGAGTTTGGGAACATAGGAAAAACTCACTCACACCAAAATCTAAAAGTTGTGAAGCACTTGAACTATATACACTTGTATCCTGAAACACTTGCACATAACAAATAAACTTTATTAAGCACTAGATAAGTAGAACACAAGGCATGTATAAAGAACAAGTAAAATTGCAATCAAGATACCAATTGAGATATAAGACATAAAAAATAACTTGATCAAACATAAACAGTCATTAGGAAATGACCATAATGAACATTTGACTAGTAAATTATCATCCCAACATGCAATGTAGTTAAGAGCATTGCTATAATCAATTGCATGTCCAACATACCACATGATACATTAAATAAACTAAGGCAAGAAGTAATAGATAACTATAAGCATCAAGAAACAGCTATAAAAACAAGGTACACAAAGTACTAAAGAAACTATGTTTTAAACTAAAGTACTTGAAAGCGCTAAATAAAGCACTGTAAATAAACATAAACTAGAAAAGCATAAAACATAAACCACCAAAATAAACCAATGGTGTTACTACTCTCCCTTAGGTTGTACTCCCCCTCAAGCTAATCTACTCCCCTTTTTGGACCGGAATGGCCAAAGGTCCTAAAATGAATCAGACTCTGATTCTAACTTCTCCTCCAAGTCTTGGATCTGAGAAGAGGGGGCAGTGAATTGGTCTTGAAGGTATATGAATTGCCTCGTGGAGTAGTCGAAATGTGAAGTCAGCATGGCATGCATTTCTTCTACCCTTCCAAGTATATAATCAAGGCGGTTGGGTGCTCTGGCTTGTGCTTAAGAAGAAGGCTGTGGAGTATCCTCCGTTACGGAAGTAAATCGCTCAATTTCATCATCGGTGTTGCCTCCTTCTTTGCAGCTTCATCTCTTGGAATTTGAGATGCACCGATGCTTGAACTGGGAATGTGAGCTTCACTCTGGATAATGGTTTACTCACTGATAGGCTTTTCCCTTTGCATGACCGAAAGACCACTTGGAATCTTCACCCTTACCCTTGATATTAGAGACATGACAGCACTTGGGAATGGTAGAGTTAGCATTGACTTTCTCTTCTTGATGCACTTGACGAAGAGATGGTAGATGTGACCACAAATATCAACCTCTTTTTGAGTAAAGAGATCATGTAGGAAGACGGTCCTTGGTGCCAACAAAGTTGTCAAATTCTTCACTGGATAGAGGTTGAAAATCATGATGTAGGCCAAGGCTCTCATCTCCGGAGAGAACTCAATCATGTGCAAGGCTTCTTCTTGAGTTGTCTTCCAAGAACTTGCACGAGAGGCTCAAGTTTCTCTTTCCTCTCATGATAGTGTAAAGAGGTGTCTAAAGTCGTTGGTCAAATCTCTAGGAGCCCTTGGATTTACTCCCTTGGAACTATGAACTCTCTCCTCCTTACCAACAGTTGATGTGGTCGCCTTCCACAAATGCTTTAGCAAAGAACTCTTTGATGATGCACTCAAAGACATCACCCATAGGATTCAGCAATTTAGTCCATGTCCTTCCTTGAACACTTCTGAAATGAATGTGTCCTTTGAGGACTCAATGTCCACACTCCTTTCCAAGACGATCGAAGCATTCTTGTAATGATTGACGTAGGCCATGTTAGCATCATTGCTTCTAAACGAATTCAGGGAGTAGCAAGGATGCTTTGTTGTTTCTTCGCTACTGACTTACGAGGAGACATCTACAAAATGAACAAACACAAAAACCATACACAAACATGGTAACAAACTTGATTAGATACAAGTTAGTCCATAAAAAATGAACAAATAGTCCTAAAAATGGAAATAGACAAGCACACACAATTACAAGAACATGTTGTAAGTGCTAAAGGTCTAAAAGGACTTACTTAGCATGAGTGAATGCAAAACATGTCAAGTGATATAGTGTGTGCATCAAGTGTGCTTGTGGTGTACATGTGAGATGCATGAGCAATGCATGACAAAGCACTCATGAGGCAAAGTGTGTAAAACACACAACCAATTATCAAAACATGTTAAGCATGCATAAACATGGTAATCCCAAAAAAATTTTACTCAACGGAGTCCAAAACAACGAAAAAATTATAGGCATTTTATCAAACACTTAGAATGCACACATGACACTTATATATGAAATAATGCATGAACATATGAAAAATTTTCCTAGATACATGTTAAAATGCCACTTAGGGCGAACACAAACACAAACACAAACAAACACAATGGGACACAGCCCAATCAAGAAAAATGAAAAAATTTGACAAGTCATTGAAATTTTCCCAATCCCTTTCAAAATAACCCCAACCCTAGAAATCATAGAATCTAAGGCTTAATCTAAAGATTCAAAGATTAAAAAGTGTTAAAACATACCTTAGATAAGTCTTAGAGTTGAATCCTGTTGAGTTTTGGTTGAGATTTGAGAGAAAATGGTGTTTTGGGTTGAGAGAGGCGTGAAGGAGGCAAAGTTTAGTTTTTGAAAAACTATCACTGTATGGCCTTTAAAAACTGAAAATACGCTCATTTCGCGAGATGGATACTCCAGAAGTACTCGCGAGTTACTCGCGAAATGCCTCAAATGCAAAGGGCTAGTTTTGCAAGAAGCTATTTCTCGCAAAGGAGTCACGAGGGAAACGCTAAACTTTCTATGTAAAATTTTGGAAGAAATAAAAATTAGCTTCCTCATTTTTGCGGCCAGGCTATGAGATGTCTTACTCGCGATATAATTAGTGCATAATAAAAGTTGTGTCTATAATAGGCCCATATTATATAGATATTGCTCCAATTGCAACTTCCTATCTTAGCAAAGTTGTGAAAATTTGTGTTTCTATATAGCTCCTGTTGAGTTATATATCTGCATTGATATCAAGATTGTAGCATTACGTGGTCAGGTGCTACTGGCTTGACAAGCAAGTGTATGAAAAGTTTTGAGTTTTAGACTAGCCCAGTTAAAAAGATTTGGGTTGGGCTTTTGATCCTAGAAATAGCGAAAGATCATTCCCATGGTAATGATTTTCCCCTCTTTGTGTGTGTGAATTGTGATAATTAAGGGTCTGTTTGGATACAACTTATTTTGCTGAAAACTGAAAACAATATAGCAAAATAATTTTTAAATGTGTGAATAGTATCGTAGGACCCATTTTTAATGAAAAAGTTGATGAAAAGTGAGGTTTGTGGGTTTCGTGAACAGTGCTCAGACCACTGGTGCACAAAAAAGTAAAAAATACGGCTCAACAGTGCGTAAACAGTGCTCAACAGTACATGTACAGTGCACTTGTCCCCTGAAACGCGTGCAAAAAAAAAAAAAGGCGTGAAACCACTGAAATGCCAAAAACGCAGACGCGGGTAGAAATAATTTCTACCCAAATGCACACTAAGTTGAAGATGATAATGATAAACTAACCTTGTTGCAACCATTTGCTTAAAAGCTTTATATGTATATCATTCATTTAATATTTTAAGGGAAAATTTTAGATATAATTCCTTAAATCTTTCGATTGAAATTAACTTCATGGTTGAATTGACCAATACAATAAAGATAATATTATCTTTTTTAAGAATAATTTAATTCTACTATATGTTTGATTGGTGAATGCAACCACATGATTAAATTTAGTTAAGGATTCTAACTCCTAAGGTGCAACACCTAATTAAGAACTTTTCTACATATTTAGATGTGGAAAAGTTTTGAAAAAAATTCAGTAGTTATATATATATATATATATATATTAAAAAATCTAAATTACTAACAATTACAACTATGTATGAAACATGAAAAAAGAATTATTTAGTTAGAAATATTGATTTTTTTTTCCAGTTTGATTATTTGCTCTCCTTTTTGTTTACCAATTTAGTTGTTGACCTTTGTCAAACTAATTTTTTTGTTCTTAATTTGTGTTATTGGGAGATCAATTTGAATTAAAACATAGGGCTCCCCACAACCACAATTATTGTAAGAGAAACTTTTGTAGTTAATATGGGAAGTTTGGTTGGTCAGATCATGTCCACCAGTGAAGTTTGGCCAAATTCTTTTAGAGGAAAAAGAAAGAGCCATAATATTATGAGATGTGGCAGCCAAATGAGATTGTAATAAAGAACAGAGTGTTCAACTTATTTTATATCCAATACCTTTATCATCATTTGTGTAATTACAGTCCAATATAATAGATACACTTTTATAAATAAATCTTATAAAAAAAACACTTTTATAAATAAATAAATAAAATGAATGAATACACATCAGTATTTATGTTGAATACACAATACTTATACGTCTCTGAAATTTTCTTACTTTAATCATGCATCATTTTCATTCATATGATTACATGATTGACTAATGTCATTTTATTACAATCACATCAATTTATCTGTTGAAAAATACAATGATGCATTTTGATTGGTATTATTTTCTAGGCATAACCTTCACTAGCATCCTTTTTTTTCTCATATTTTTATGTCTATTTCTAGATTTGAGTAAGAGACGCGTGCAATTACTCGATGCATCTAATGTAGCATTTATTTCATATTAGATTCTATCAGTTTTTTTTTTTTTTTTTTGAGAATCTTGATTCTATCAGTTGATTTCATTGCTAGAACCCATTGACATAATGTATTGAATGTCCAAAAATTTCTCAAAAATAAAAAACAAAACATTTTTACTATTAAAATTAAGGGCAAATTGTAAATTACACACTTAAAGTTTAAAGGTCCTTAAATTTTACACCTTGAAGTTTCAAAATTTGAATTTTACTCCATGAAATTTAGGGCGTTTGAATTTTACACTCCTAAGTTTCAGAATTTAAATCTTACACTCTAAACTTCTAAAATTTTAGGATGTAAAATTCAAACACCCCTAAATTTTAGGAAGTAAAATTCAAACACCCTTAAAATTTAAAGGATAAATTCCACATTCTAAATCCTCAGGATGTAAAATCCAAACACCCTCAAATTTCATAGGGTAAAATCTATATTCTGTAACTCCTTTGCAGCTCTGCCACTACAAGTTCCATGCTTCTCCCATTGGCCTTTCCATAATGTCATATCTGTTAAGATGTTCAATAAAAGTGGAGATTATATTTTGAGGTTTGCACTGCTAAGTGGGAAAGGGCCGGCTTTGACCTTATTGAAAAATTATTAGTTTCTTTCAATATCTCACTGCTTGTTGGACACTTCTCTGCAAAGCAATATTAAAATTTTTTTTAATAACTTTAATCTCAATTGAATTGGTTTTTTTATACTAATACTACCATGATCATGTCAAAATCATGAAATATTAACTATGTTAAATGCATTTCATGCAAAATAGGACTACATTTCTATAAATATATTTGTAAAGTACTTTAAATATAAAATTTTTAAAAATTAAAAACTTGCAAATTCTAAATGGTGTCGTTTCTATTTAATACATCAATTCAGTTTTAAATCAATTCTTTTTAAACCTTGCTCAAATTCATGATCTGCAAAAATATGGCCTAGTTTAGAGTGAATTCAACACATTTTGGGGTAAAAAATGCAAATGTGAAATGTATTGTTATGTAATATTTTTATGAGCAATACATGAATTAGAAAAAAAAAAAAGAATCCAAACTTTTTATATAATTTAATACATTAATTAGACTATTTTCACATATTTATAAAATGTATTTTTAAATATTAATTTTAAAAATATCGAAATAATGAGTATCAAAATAATTATAATATTTTAGATGGTCATTGTCTCTCTTGGCAATGTTGGACTTTAGTTATTGAACAAAGTATTTTAATAATGAATTTGTCTAAAAAACTAATAATTTTAAGGACAATAAAGATAATATTATAAATTATCTTTTCAAGGACAATTAAATTTCACAATATATTGATCGGTGAATGAAACCAGGTTGAATTTATTAATTAAGGATCCAAACTCCTAAGATACAACCCTTAATTAAGAACTACATCTTAGTTTTACTAATATTCTAACTGTTTAGGGAAAAATATTGAAAAAATTCAGTATATATATATATCAAAAAATATAAATTATTAACAATTACAACTATGTATGAAGCATGAATTATTTAGTTAGATATATTGATTTTTTTTTCTAGTTTGATTATTTGCTCTCCTTTTTGTGTTCCAATTTTTTTAGAGAAATAGTTTCAACTTATGATGTTCACATGGAGGCTCTTTATCATTTGGACCAAGACACCAACTGAGAGATAGTTAATTGTTTGTCAAATAATTTTTTGTTCTTTTTTTTTTTTTTTTTTGAGAAAAAGTAAATCCATGCGACTTTATTGAAACACAAGCTTAAGGAATTACATCAATATGAATTAAAAAAGAAATGTCTAGTGGAACAGATTCCATCCACACCAAAAGAGGAAAAGATTTCTTAGCTCTCCTTGCTAAGGCATGGGCAACCCCATTACCCTACCATCTAACATGAGAGAAAGAACAGGTTTGTAGCAAATCCATTATAGACTTACAGTCTTTTAAAATGTGACCAAAACTCAAGCGATCAAAGCCATCTCTTGGTAAAGCTTTAAACATAATTTCTAAATCTCCTTCGATAACACACTGCTAAAAACCCAGCTCTGTTGTGAAAAGAATTGCTCTCCTAGCTGTCATGGCTTCAATAACCTCCACCCCTCCAGATGGCATAATGATCTTCTCAACAAAAAAAATAATTTTTTGTTCTTAATTTGTGTTTTTGGGAGATCAATTTGAATTAAAACATAGGGCGCCTCACAACCTCAATGGTAAGAGAAACTATTGTAGTTAATATCAAGGTTTTTAAACTCGGATCGGACCGTACGGTTTGACCAGGAAAATCGTGAACCGGCCATTTTTGCAGTCCGTTTAACATGAAGAACCGTTCCATGCAAAAAAAGCAGTGACCTGTACAGACCGCAGTCCGACCGCCCGGTTCTGTGAACCGTGACCGGTTCAACAGTTCCAGTTTTTCAAGCCTTAAACAGCACCATTCTAGACTTTTTTTTTCCCTATACAGCTATAGCATCGTTTTGGCAAGGATCACTTTCAAACAAAACACAATCCCTCGCCTCACCGTCTCACGCTTTGAGCTCTTAGCCTTTCTCTCACTCTCATTGTATCTCTCATCACTGCCTCTCTCCCTCGTCGCCGTTGGCCACCACATCCTCAGCCCAGATCACCCTCACCTACTCTCTCAATCACTCTCCACCTCTCTATCACTCTCATTACATCTCTGCTTCTCTCCTTCGTCGCAATCGGCCACCACAGACCTCAGCCTCAGATCTTTAAGCACCTCCATCGACAAAGGGTTCTGATAATCTTTTGTATATATACATATCGTCTTTTGTTAGTGAAGATTCGCTCCAATGCTCTGTTTGGTTGAGTAGAAAATTTATGAGATTTTTTTTAATTTAATTTATTTTTCTATCTGTGTTTCTATCAATGTTGTGTGCTTATTATGTAAACCTCGTTTCATTGAAAACAAAATAATTTTGTTTATGAAACAATGCCTAAACTTTATAAAAGAAAAGGGTTTTCTTTGGTTTTGGTTTTTGGTGGAGAATTGTTGAATTTTAGTGAGGAATTGTTGGATTGAGTAAGATTTTATAGACTGATTTCGTAAGGAATTTTAGGTTTTATAGACTGATTTCAATTCTGGGAGCTGTTTGGTCTCTGACACATTTTGTGAATGATTCACAGCATAGTTTGTGTGTAAATTTAGGGGTTTAAAGCTCTGTTGTGTTCCTTTTTGTTTCGACAAAACTGATTTTTGGGTATTTGTGGAAGAGGAAGACCCATATCTTGGATATGAAGAGTTGGAGAATGCAATTTATGAAGAGGGTGCATATCTAGCAAGTGCAGAACCTTCTTCTAATACTAAAGGTTAGTTTATATGTAAACAATTTGATAACCTATAGTCATTTTTCTTTTATTCTTTTCAAACTTGTGATAACCTATGATCATAATAATTCTGTTTGAACTTTGAACTTTGAAATTCTATTTTGTATTTTAGAGATAATTTCTATGTCTTTTTGTAAGACACAGTGTGTAACTTGGAGTTTGAAGTTTTATTTTGTTTTTTAGAAATCAGTTTTATGTATTTTTGTAAGAAACAATGTGTAACTTGGAGGCTTGTTTATGCATTTTTACTTTGTACTTTTACGGATTGATTGAGTAATTCATATTTATGTTTGCTAAGGATTTGACATTTCTTATTTGTCTTGTGAAAGTTATAATATAAAAATTTGTTTTATATCATAACCTTATCAAATTTTTCTATTTTTTAATTAATTTTTCTATTTTTTATTAATTTAATATTTATATATATTTAAAATAATTATTAAATTAATTATGACGTCATCACAGTTTGATCCCGATTCGATCTCAAATACCTTGAACCTCTCCCTTTTACGGTTCAATAAACGGTCTGGGTTTGAAAATCTTGGTTAATATGAGAAGATTGGTTGCTCAGATCATGCCCATAGTGAAGTTTGGCCAAATTGTTTTAGAGGAAAAAGAAAGAGCTATAATATGAGATGTGGCAGCTAAATGGGATTGTAATAATTAATAAAGAACAGAGTGTTCATCTTATTTTATATCCAATACCTTTATCATCATTTGTATAATTACAGTCCAGTTTTATAGATACACTTTTATAAATAAACAAATAAAATGAATAGATACACATCAGTATTTATGTTGAATACACAATACTCATACGTCTCTGAAATTTTCTTACTTTAATCATGCATCATTTTCATCCATATGATTACATGATTGACTAATGTCATTTTATTACAATCACATCAATTTATCTGTTGAAAAATACAATGATGCATTTTGATTGATATTATTTTCTAGGCATAACCTTAACTAGCATCTTTTTTTTTTCCTCATAGTTTCATGTCTATTTCTGGATTTGAGTAAGAGATACTTGAAATTACCCGATATATCAATGCAGCATTTATTTCATATTAGATTATATCAGTTGATTTCATTGTTAGAACCCATTGACATAACGTATTGAATGTCCAAAATTTTCTCAAAAATAAAAAACAAAACACTCTTGCTATTAAAATTAAGGGTAAATTATAAATTATCTCCTTAAAGTTTAGGGATATTTGGATTTTATACCCTAAAATTTCAGAATTTAGATCTTACCCTCTAAAATTTGGGGGTGTTTGAATTTTACACCTTTAAGTTTTAAAATTTCACGATGTAAAATTCAAACACCCACCAAACTTTAGGGAGTAAAATCCAAATACTCCAAACTTTGTGGGGTAAATTCTAAATTCTAAAATTTCAAGGTGTATAATTTAAACACCCTCAAATTTTAAAAGTGTAATTTGCAATTTATCCTAAAATTAACAAGCTATATAAAAGTGGAGGAAGGAAGTTTTGATGTGAAGGCAACATTCGCTGCGATTGTAACGGACACTGTATTAGAAAGAAATTCGTCAAATACACTTCTCAAAGATTGAAGTGGGTTGATTTCAAGAGAGATAACCTGGGCAGAAGCCTCCGAGAAGCTTAATTGTCTTTTTTGATATTTTTATTAGAAAAAGTTCACGTCCACATTCAATTCAAATCACTCTCAATTATCGATTTAAAAAAAATAAAAATAAAAAAAGAGATAAGGGCGAAAAAGAAAGAGTGGGCCAGTGATGCTTTTGAGCCGATTGGTAAAAAATTCTGAATTTGAAGGCAGTACAAAACTGTATTCAGTGGCGCAAATTAGGCATGTCCCACGTATACAAAATATGGTAGAACCATGCATGACCGTAACGTATGTTTGTTTCCAGCAAAGACAAGTAGACAACTCTCATTATTTCCTGCTATCTGTCTCAACCATGACAACATTCAACGGTTACTCAAACCTCACCTAGATCCATTGTGCTTTTATATATATATATATATATATATATATATATTCCCTCTCCTAGAATCTTATATATTATAATTTAAATTCTATAATATGAGTGATGTAATAAATAATTAAAAAAAAAAAAAAGCAAACTATTACCTTAGAAAGTTTTATAAAGTAACAGGTTAAACTCTATTGTTTTATACTTCAAAAGTTACAAATTAAACTTAATATTTTTAGAAGTAACTATACTAAACCTCAAAGACAATGTTATTTTACCTAAATGAGTTAAGTTTTAATTTCTTGCTTTCCTAAACATCAAGATTTAATTTGTTACCTTTTCAACTATATGTTTTACTATGTTACTTTTAAAATCCTCAAGGTCTAATTTGTTACCTATGAGGGGTTCAAATTAATATTCTTTTAATGAGAGAGATGATGGATAGTGCCACTACTCTTTGGGTAGTACTATTTTATTTTTGTTAGTGGCTAAAATATTGTTTACGTTTCTAAAATTTGCATGAAATTCATATATTTTCCTTAAACTTCAACAAATTATTTTTTGTCCCTGCTAAAAAATCATCTTCATCTTTAAAGATTGTTGTTGACTTTAATTTTTTATTTTTATCCCTTTTGTTCTGTCAAACCATAAAAAAATGAAACCATCATTTTGGTGTGATATAAGTTATTTGAAAATGTTAAACTTTTGATTTAGGAAATTTGACTTTTTACATAATTTGAAAAAAAAAAAAAAGTTTACCTATAAACTAACTTGTACAAGAATTCCTCTAATCTACGACGTGGCAATCAATAAAATCATGTACGTGTATTTTTAATCACATAAGTCACGTGACTTATTTAATAAGCGATAAGATTTATTTAAACAATACATATAGATAATTTTATATATCGTCATGTAATGTATTGGAGGAAATTCTTTCAAATTGGTTTGGATGAAAACTTTGTCTTGTTAATTTTTATTATTTATTTGTAGGAATCCACATCAAATGGCGGTTAATATGCTTGAAATTACGTTCATGAACGTAAGGATATTTGAGGAAGAACAAATAATTCTCATAGGATTTTCAGAAAAATAAGCTAAACATAGACATATTTATAACCTTGGGAAACCAAATTCTCATATATATATATATATATATATATATCTACCACTTTGTGGATGTAAGTAATATTTTCTTAATAAACAATGAATGGTCAAACAAATGTTTAATGTAACGTAAATGCGTGTTTTTTTTTTCTAAAAAAACAAATCATTACTTCAACATCTCATGGTATAATTTAAAATAAATCTCCTCCTCGAATTTTTTTTTAAATAATTCATATATCAATGTCAATCTAACCTAGGCAGCCTAAACTAATTATTTCCCTTAACAATATCACCATTGTGTTACCTTGACATATCTTTGGACAAGTTCACCAATCTATTATCTACCTCCACAAACAAAACATGTTTGCTAACCTATACGCTGCAAGGAATCTCTGTGCACCAACCAAAGCTGACAAGGAAAAAATGTTATATTATTAAGGCAAAGTCTGACTACAACTCTACTTAATATTTGTGTCAAAGTCTAACATAAGTGTTAAGAAAATAAAGAACATGCAATTCAATTATTACATTTTCAAAATATGTAGCTATTTTAATTTTTTTAGTGGAAGTCGTAGTCAAACAAACTTTGTCATATTTCATAAATAAATAAATAAACTTTCTCCTATTATTATTAGATAACTGACTAATTTCAAAATCATGCTTAGATTTTAAAATATTTAAATTTAATGCCTACATTTTTAAAATACACAATTTAAGTATAATTTCTTAAATGATGTGACTTGGGTTCCTCCAATTAAATTCAATTATGTGTTTGCATTAACTAATGAATTATACAGTTAAATTCAATTATCATTCAATACAAAAAAAAAAAAAAATTGTAATTCAACTAAGGATTCACATTTTTGTTCAATAGAGGATTCAAACGCACATATAATAAAAGTATAAAGGCTATAACAAGTCTATAAATTAATAAAGCTTTCGAAAAACAGAGACAAATATTATGTGCCTTATAATGGAAATAATTGAATGACATGGACAACTCAATACATTTTGGGGTCTAAGACGATAAGTTTTAATAAATTTTTAATTTTTAAATATTTGTTAATTTAAGTTTGTATATTTATTTTATTTAAAAATCGTTCTTCTTATCTATCAAAATAACAATAAAAACAAATGTTCTTCTGGCCTAATGAGATAAAATTTGTTAATATACTTTTTGTATTTAGCTTTTGTTAATATCTATTTTACTAGTTGGTAGGCAATCTTCAATGCTTATTTGACATATCATAAGAGCATTAGTATTAGGTATGCTACATTTTTAGCATTTACCCATGCTTTTAAAATCTACTACGATTAAAGAATTGCTTTTGCTCCCCATTTTGGGAGTTTTTACTGGACCAAATTTGGCCTGATTAGTGGTTGAACTAGACGGTCTGATCTGATTTTTAAAACTATGCATTTAGCACACCAAAAAACCTCCCACATCAAATGTTCCAAATGCTAAAAAATTTAGTATGGATGAACTATACAATTCTGTTAGTAGAACTGTATTGTAGAAATGCTAAAACTTTTTACTCTTTTTTTTCCTTTCTCTCTCCTCTCACATATTTCCATCTCTCTCTCTCTCTCTCTCTCTCTCTCTCTCTCTCTCTCGTGCTTCTCTCACTCTCATTCTCAGCCTTTCTCATTCTCTTCCTCTCACACTCACACTCTCGGCCTTACCACGCCTCCACCTCACCACGCCACGGTGTTGGATCTCTTTCTTGATTGATGAGTTATGGGTTTTTTGGGTTTATTTGTTTTTTAGGATGGATTTTGAGAAGTGAATGTGGTGGGTTGTTGGTGGTGTTGGATGAGTTATAGGACAGGTTAAAGATAAGAGAGATAGGTGTTTTTAGAGAAATTAAATGAATTTTTTATTAGTTGTTTATATTATTTTAATATGTTGTAATGTTAAAATGGAACATTTGATGTAGGGTGTATTGTCAAATACTATATTAAAGTAGCAAAAGTAGAATTTTGTGTGTTATTTTAACATTTGGCATAGCATAGTTGATGCTAGACTCATAACATTTTTTTTTTTTAATCAATTTAGGGTTTCATTTGTATTAAATATTGGCTCAAAAATTTAGGGACCTTTATTGAAGATGGGGAAAGAATGCAAACCCCCCTCCACATATATATATATATATATATATATATATATATAAGTTAGCTATGATTCTACATTTTGGGATTTGCTTGGGTACAATTTTGGGAACTTTTGTCTATTTAGTGGAGGGCCTTGAAAGTTGAAACCTTAAAAAAAAATATATATATATATATATATATATATATATTGGGACATGTAGGGACCTAAGGCCAAGGCCTTGAGATGTCACTATTGAATGGAATGGACGGAGAGTAATCATTTGGTACTTCTAAAATACAGTGATGTGATATTCACTCATCTTGTATGAATAATAGGCTTTATTATGAATTTAATCAGTAGGATTCACCATTCTTGTGAGAGGAGAATATACCATGAGTACTTGAAAAATTTCCATGTATATGTATAAAGTATTGGAAATGAATAAACATGAAACGGGCGAAAGGAATGACAAAAGCTGACAAAAATCAATGGATTGTCATTTGCTTAGGGAAAAATTGGTACGGGTCCAATCGAAGCAAGTCGGATTGACTACTTAACAACAACATTAGAAGCGACAAAAATCCAATAAACTCAAAATAAGCTTCATCACACTAAGACAAGTAAATAGTTGATGATACAATTATTTAACGGATTATGACGTAATGATTCCATCACTAAGACTCTCAAAGTAACTCTTTCACCTTCAAAATTCTTAAGAAAAGAATCATTATCATCATATAACAGATGAAAAATGTTGATACAACACTTGCAAAAAAAAGAAGAAGAGAAAAATGCTAATATAGCAAACGAAACTCGTGCCACATCATCCACCTAACTCCATTCATAGATGTCGTTTGAAACGCAATCCGTCTTCATTTACTAGATAACGATAAGGATATTTTCAGTCATTTTGAACTTTTTTGAGAATTTTTTCAAAAAAAAAAAAAAGATAAGCCCAAATATTCAAATTTAACCAAAAAAAAAACACAAATTAACCAAATTGCATAATGGAGTTTTCATATTTTTGGTAGGAAACAATAAAGTTTTATTTTATTTTGGTAAACAAAAACAAAACAATAAAGTTCATACTATAATCTATCTCCTATAATATCCCTTTCTCTCTCTCCCTCTTTTCTGTCATTTCTCTCTCACATTAACATTGAGTGGCAAAAAGAAAGAGAAAAAAAACCAAACAAAAAAACAAGACTAGAAGAGAGAGAGAGTGAGAAAGAAAGAGCGAGAGAGCGGCATGGTTTCAACAAGAAGAAGTGGATCTCTCTCTGGTAACACCAACAACAACAATAGTAAAAGATCATCTTCCTCTGAAGATAAGCCTCCTTCACCAAAGCGTCAAAAGGTTTTTTTTTTTTTTTTTGGTTTGAAGAAATGAAATTCAACGCTCAAGATTTTCGATTTTTTGTTTTTGTGATCTGTACGGTGTCGTTTTGGTCTAGGGCTTGTTTTCTTGACGGAAAGTTGTGGAATTTTCAGGTCGAGAATGGCGGAGAGAAACCGACTCAAGCGGTGGCCGAGAATTCAAAAGAATTGTGCGAGCCGTCGACGGCAGATCCGTCGGAAAATGCTCCGATCGTCGGAGAAGACGCCGTGAGTGCTCAGAAAGACGAGGTCGCGCCAGCCACCGCCGTTGATGCTCCGATCGCCGACGGTGAGTTCTTTTTTTTTTTTCTTCTTCTTTGTTTCGCTCTGTCACTCTCTCACTGTGCTCAAAGCTTTATCATTTCTTTGTCTTTGCGTTTCGATTCGGTCAAAACTTTACGATTATCAAAACTCGAAGTTGAAAGTTTTGTTCTTTTTATTTTAGGAGATACGCCGAATCCGATTTCGACAGTTGATAAGCCGAGGAGTTCGTTCTCTTCGTGGAGTGTGTATCAGAAGCGAAACCCGGCTTCGACCTACGAGCTTTCGACCCCGTGGTGCAAGCTTCTATCACAGTCTGCACAGGTTGGGATTGTGTTTTTGTTTTTTTTATAAGGTTGAATTGAGTTGGGGAGTGGGTTTTCATTTTTCTGTGTGGTAATTGTTTGATTATATGCCGCAGAATCTGAATATTTCGATTTGCCCTGATATATTCGCAATTGGGTCGAGTAGAAACTGCGGTTTATTATTGAAGGATCACACTATTAGTGGGACTCTATGCAGAATAAAGCACACCCAGGTATACCTTGTGTTTCAGTGTAATTTTACTTAGTTAGAAGTTTTGTAGGATAGTTATGAAATTAGGCATGGTTTTGATGACAATTAAGTGAATAACAAGCAAGCAAATATATGTATTTGTGATTGTACTTGGGTGTATGTACTTTGGTTTTCTATCTTTTTGGAGATGAAATCCTTAGAGATATGTACATGCAGTATGAGTACTCATTGTTTCTGGACATGATCAGCGCGATGGTAGTGACTCAGCTGTGCTAGAAATTATGGGGAGCAAGGGACTGGTGCAAGTAAATGGGACAACTATCAAGAGGAGTAGCAGTTGCATGCTCAACTCGGGTGATGAGGTGGTGTTTGGGGCAAACCATGCTTATGTATCCTTATCTATGGTTCTTGGACGGTTCTTTGTTATATTCTTCCTTGTGTTTTCCTGCGTGTAGCTATGCATGTGTGTTTGTGACTCTGTTCATGGGCACCTTAATTCTTGTCAACATAGATATTTCAGCATCCCGTGCCTGATGTTGCAGCCAAAGGTGCAGAGGTTCAAAGTGGTGTTGGGAAGCTTCTGCATTTTGAAAGGAGGACGGGGGATCCTTCAGCTGTAGCTGGAGCTTCCATACTGGCATCCCTTTCGGGCCTTTCCAGCATGAGACAAGATCTATCACGTTGGAAGTCTCCAACTCAAACTACCACTAAAGTCAACCAGGGTACTGAGGTGCCTGCTCAATCCGTTGTTCAGGATGGCACAGAGGTTGAGCTTGATGGCCTGGAATGCAACTCGGCACCAAACACCGGGAGTGATAAAGCTGCAGAGACTGGAACCACCAACAGGAACTCTCCTCATGATTGCAACCCGGACTCTGGCATAGAGGCAGGCAATGTAAAATTCTCTGGGGTGAATGATTTGCTAAGGCCTTTGTTCAGGATGTTAGCTCGATCAACTAGTTGTACACTAAAATTGAGCAAAAGTATGTTTAAACAGGTTTTGGAAGAAAGAAACGAGTGGATGAGGGATTCGCAGCCAACATCAACATCGGGTATGTCTGTGCGGTGTGCGGTATTTCGAGAAGAAGTTCTCTTAGGCATTCTTGATGGCAGGAACTTAGACGTTTCATTTGACAACTTCCCATATTATTTAAGGTATGATTCTTTCATTTTACCATGACGTGATTAATTATATCTCTTCTAATCTTTTAGATATGTATGTCTGTGTGTTGTGTACAATTTTTTTTTTGATAAGTAACTTAAAAATATATTGAAAAAACACAGCCCCGTACATAGGAAATGTACGAAAGAGGCAAGAACATCAAGAAAACAAAATACAATGATCAAGCAACCCAGAAAGGGAAATTCAAGAAAAAGAAGGTAAAACCAAACACCATTCGAGAAGAGTAGAAAACAAAAAAGACTTAAACTCAAGAATGGACCGCTCACGATCCTCAAAGCTTCTCGAATTCCGTTCCCGCTAGATACACCACATCAAACAG
Source organism: Quercus glauca (assembly GCA_023736055.1). Classification (NCBI taxonomy): domain Eukaryota; kingdom Viridiplantae; phylum Streptophyta; class Magnoliopsida; order Fagales; family Fagaceae; genus Quercus; species Quercus glauca. Next base: position 5,638,435 of record CM043324.1, read on the forward strand.
TGCGGCACAATCCTCCAAATAACTAAATTGCGATGTCGCCTGAAGTTGCAAGACCAGCAATCCAACAAATTCGCTACCCTTTGCGGCATCACCCAACAAATACCAAACAAGCAGAAAATCATACTCCACATTTCAAACGCAAAAGGACAGTGAAGGAGGAGATGATCTACAGATTTTCCACACCCTTTGCACATAAAGCACCACTCAAGAACAGCAAAGTGTCTCTTCTGTAGATTATCAATAGTTAAAATCTTGCCTAAAGCCGTAGTCCAAGAGAAAAAGGCAACCCGAGGAGGAACCTTCGATTGCTACACCATTTTCCAAGGAAAGGGAAATACCGTAGATGGGGATAGAAAATGATAATACCCACTCACCTTGAAACCTCGATTGCAGGCAGGCTTCCAACAAAGTTTGTCAGGACCAACACCCCAGACCTTTGCGGAATAAATCAAAGACCAAAAACGAATCCAAAGAAAGTGACTCTTGATCATTCACTAAGCGACGGAACTGAATGTCCCAAGAAACTCTCCCACTTGCAAAGCACATAACTTCAGAGACCGACGCCTCCCTTGTCCTACTAATATTATATAAGTCTGGGAACTCCTCCTTAAGAGGATGATCCCTACACCACACATCATCCCAAAATTTCACACGAGTGCCATCACCCACATCATACCGAAGGCACTCGGAAAAAATCAACCAGCCACTTCTAATGCACTTCCACAAACACACACCATAAGCCCCCGACACATTTTGTGCGCCAACCACCCCACTCATTCCCATACTTCGCCCCAATGACCCTTCTCCAAAGGGCGTCATTCTCCCAACCATAACGCCACAACCATTTGGCTAACAAGGCAGAATTAAACATTACAAAGAGATTTTCTTTGGGCTGGTATTGGGGATGATCGTAAAACCCAAGGGACCACACCCCAAACAAACTAAAGCAAAGCTTCATAACTGATAGGCTACACTACAATGGAGCAAAAGGTGATCCACTGCCTTCCCACTACTCTGGTACATACAGTTCGAATCCACTTAGGTATAACCCCTCCTCCCAAGGTCATTCACTAGTATCTTCCCCCACGTTGCTGTCCAAACAAAGAAAGAAACTTGTCTGGGAGCCTTAATACTCCAAATACCTTTCCTAGGGAAATTGAAAGAAGTGGATCCTCGCAAATCAATATAATAAGAACAAACACCTCACCTAGTCTCTGCATTCACTAGGAGGAATATGAGAGTCCAAAAGAGGAATAAAGGCATCCACCAAATCCAACTCTCAACTGTTGAAATCCCGGAAGAATCTCACATCCCAACACCTCCTTGTCCCTACATCCTCTCTCACCATTAGAGACTCTACTAGAGCCTCTTGATTAGTAGAAATATTGTACAAAACTGGGTCAACCTCTTTTAGAGGTTGATCACCCCACTGACAGTCATGTCAAAATGAACTTGAATCTCCACTCCAACTTCAAATTGAATGTGCTAGTGAAACTTCTCCCAACCCATTTTAATGCTCCTCCAAAGACCACAACCATGAGAACCACTACCCAACTTTGAAGTCCAACCCACCCTTTCCTCTCCAAACTTTGAAGCTATCACATGTATCCTCGATCCCAAACCTCCACAACCTCTTTCCCAAGAGAGCTTAATTGAAGGTGGTAATCTTCCTTATCCCTAAACCACCATTAGCCTGCATGCCTCGTCCCATCCTACCAATAAAAAACAAATAGTATTATCTTTTCCAAGGATAATTAAATTCAATGCAACTGAATGCTTGAATTTAATTGGAAAACCTAAAGTGCTCCACCTAAGGTATTGTACTTAAGTTTTACCTATTTATAATTGAATGGAATAGGTTGTGAAGCTGCTTTGTATTGCTGCAGTGTGGCCTTGAAACCTAGGTGCTGTTTGGATTTTCAGTTTCCATCATCCATAAGTCTGTTTCCATTACCCATAACTCAAAAATGGTGGGTCCCACGGGTGAGTAGTGTGTTTGGATGTGTTTCCAGTTTTTGTTTCCATTACTCAATTTTCTGATTTTTGAGTTCTCTGATTTTTGAGTAATGAGTTATGGAAACTGAAAACACATTTTAAGTGTTTTCAAGTTATCAAAACTCAGTTTTCATGGCATTTTCGTAATTAAACACACATGCATGGGACCCACTAGTCTTGTCAAGTCACTTTCCTTCTCTCTCCCACCGGTCACTCTTGGCTCTTTTTTTTTTTTTCCCTTCATCATAGAATATTTGTGTGTGTGTGGGTATTGCTGTTTCCACAAGTAGAAAGAGAAAAAGAGACAGAGAGAGAAGCCATAACCGGGTAGGATGTTTGTGCATGGGTATTGCTGTTTTTCTTCTCCATACTTCCTGACTCCACCGTTGGCACCATCATCTTTGTCTCAAACCCATTAAAAAAAAAATTCAAGAAACAAACTTTTGCTGCAAAGCATAAGCCAACAAAAAAAAAAAACTCTTGCTCCAAGATATCCGGTGCCAAAGTCTCTGGGACTCTATAAAGAACCCCTTCAACACCTTCAATTGAATCAACCCCTTTCTTCATTCTCTTAGCCAAAATCTCCACATGGCCATACGTTGAGTAAAACACTATGAAAATCTTGAGTTTCTTGGGAAATTGTAGCCCATCTTGAACTTGTGTTGTTGTTGTATTAATGCTTTGGGTTTGGCTTTGCCCAGAAATTATAACAGTACTGTTCCTATCTGGGTTTGGAGTTGGAGGATCTTTATCAGAAACACCTTTTGGTGCTCTTTACTTGCTTGGTACACACCCACCTCCTTTACTCATAAAGACTTCAACTGGGTCTTAGCCTTTTTTTAGTTTAACACTGAATTATGGTTATACTAGCACACTCAGACACAAGTGGTGATTGAGAAAGACACAAGTGGTGATTGAGAAGGCTCTGACCAAGTTACAGGTATGGGTCCCACAAAAAGTAGAAAATTTTGAGTGATGAGAAGCTGAAAATAGTGTGCCAAGCGGGTGGGGTTTAGGAAATTGGGATATTTTAAGTGATGAGTAATAAGTGGTGGGTGATGAGTGATGAGTGACAAAAATTGAGTGAGGAGTGATGAGTGATGGTTTTTAAAAAACCAAACAGCCCCCTAATATTCTAGTTCTATATTAAAAATGAAAGTGGTGCGTTACCTTATGAAGTAAAGGCTCATTTATTTCTTTTATTTAGTAGGAGGAGATTGTAACAGTATAATAAGATAAATAGGGGATGGTATGAGGCCCCTGGTTTACAATGAGGCACCTGATCTTGTCAAGATAATGCCTTGATCTCATTTGTTTGAAAATTCTGAAGTGGATTTTCAAGCTTAGAATTTAATCAATCTCCACATTTTCAAATCAATATGATTTTCTGCTATTGGGTTTCTTTCACGGACTTGCTTTGGCTATAATTCACTTCTAGGGATCTTATTTCCTCCAAAAGGATTATCTCATGCTAAATGCAGTGTGGGGGAATCAAAAGGTAGCACAAGCTTGCTTATAGCTCTTGTTCCCTGCCCTCAACATGAGACAGGTTTCGAGAATTAGGACATATCCTCTTGATGAATGGAACTTATGGACTTTGAGGCAGGGATCCATTTTACTTGACATTAATTTCAGTGTTCTGTGAACCATCTATTTTGGGAAGCCAAGTTGTAGTGACAAACAATCCACTTGACATGATGCAAAACAACTTGCTTCTATTTGAAGTCTTCTTGGGTTTGATGTTGTGAATTTTTAAGCTTTGATACCATTTTTCTTTTTTCTTTTTTTTTTAAGGTAAATACTAGATACTCATGCACCCCAGGAAATTCAAGCCTAGGAAGCACGGATGCCTAATTTAGGGTGTCGTACCTGTGTTGTACCTATGTCATACCGGTCTCATGTTAGAATTTTTCAGAAAATGCTTGTGTCGCCGTGTTTTACCTGTACTCGTGTCCTTGTTTGTGCTTCCTAGATTCAAACCCCCACCCTCACCCACTGCCCCATGCTTATTGGGGGTGGAAGTGTGCCATTTAGCCCGAAGGCCTGATACCATTTATTTATCATTTTGTTTATTTTTTTCGTTATTCATTTGGTTTCATTCAACTGTGGAGATTAGCTGATTAAATGATTGGTAGATAACCAAGTGTGTTGTGGTTTCCTAACTAGATTACATATATGCGTGAGTTTTAGTGTGTCCATTGGCTGACTGGTAGACAAGATGTTGGATGGTTTTTGATATTGAATTCTGCAATCATAACTTGTGATTTCATTTTTTATTTTTATTTTTTACTCTTGCAGTGAGAACACAAAAAATGTGCTGATTGCAGCTTCATTTATACACTTGAAGCATAAAGAACATGCAAAGTATACCTCGGAGCTTACTACTGTGAATCCGCGAATTTTGCTCTCTGGTCCTGCAGGTTTGTGCGTATTTTTTTTTAACCAATTTTAATCTCTAGGGTGTAGGGTTTGAGATATATCAATAGATGTTGAGGCTAGATTGGTGGTTTACATTCCAGAAAATTGAACTGCAATTTTTTGTTTTGTTTTTGAACCTCTTTACAGGGTCGGAGATATATCAGGAGATGTTGGCAAAGGCACTTGCTAATTACTTTGGGGCTAAGTTGCTCATATTTGATAGCCATTCATTGTTGGGTGTAAGATAAAATTACTTTCTTGACTCTGATATTAGAATTACAGTTAAACCTATTTTCTATTTGATATTTCTGGAATTAAGCTCTTCCTCTTTCCTTACTTGCTGTTTTTATGATACCCAGTGACTAAATTGATCATTCACGCATGGTACAATGATTTGCTGCAATTTTATTTAGTTTTTGTATTCATTATCTGATTTCTCTTTTGATGTTTTGTTTGTTTATTTACCAGAGATGATCAGGCTAATTGATTGGAATATTAATAACAAACATGTAGGGGTTATCTTCAAAGGAAGCAGAGCTGCTGAAAGATGGAAATAATGCAGAGAAATCTTGCAACTGTGGCAAACAAAATCCTTTACCCATGGACTTGGCTGCGAGCATGGATCCGTCAGCAGGTGAAGCAGATATACCCGGCTCTTCAAATGCACCTTCTCCTTCTGGCTTGGAATCTCAGCCTAAGATGGAGACTGACACTGTACCCTCTTCTTCTGGGGCATCTAAGAATGACTTGTTTAAACTAGGTATACTTTTGCATTATATTTAGAAATGGCCTTTGCATGTGGATTTCCAGTTTTCCATACTTTTTGTATGTTTGGATTTCCTTTTGTTTCCTCTGGATTCATTTCTACAAATATGATATGTGCAGGTGATAGAGTAAAATTTAATGGTTCGGTTTCTGGTGGCATGTATACAGCATCTTCTTCACGGTAAATCTTTATGAATAATTGCCAGTGCTATATTATCATCTTTTCTGGATGCTTCAGGTTCAGATACTCTTTTCCCATTTGATTGTTTTTGTTATTCACTTGTATTCTTCTGAGGGAATTCATGCTTAGGCTCTCTTTCTATCTAAACTTAATATTATATGGCCTTTTTTCGTGTTTATTTTTGTGCAACATGAACTTTTAAGGTGGTTCTGCTTTAACACATGCTTTGTGAACTTAATGTGTAGGGGCCCGTCTAGTGGAGCCCGTGGAAAGGTGGTATTAGTTTTTGAGGAGAATCCGTGGTCAAAAGTTGGGGTTAGGTTTGATAAACCTATACCAGATGGGGTTGATCTTGGAGGTCGGTGTGAGGCAGGTTACGGATTCTTCTGCAATGGTAAATTTTACTGTCACACCATTTTCACAAGCTTAGACCTCATAAGATGTCTTATTATTTTCATCATTTTCTATTGTTATATGTTGAATCTCTCTTTCTCTCTCTCTTTAGTTTCTGATCTTCGTTCGGATGGCCCGAGTGTAGAAGAATTGGACAAGTTGCTTATTAACACTTTGTTTGAGGTAGATTTTCTTCCTTGTTCTAAACAATTGATTCTATTTAGATTCTCTTTTGTGAATAATATTTTCATTAGCTTGTGGATGACTTTTAACATCTTATTGCCAGGTTGTATTAAGTGAGAGCAGAAGCTTGCCTTTCATTCTGTTTATGAAAGATGCTGAGAAATCCATTGTAGGAAATGAAGTTTCAACATTCAGAAGCAAACTTGACAAGCTTCCTGATAACGTGGTTGTAATTGGTTCACACACTCATACTGACAATCGCAAGGAGAAGGTAATGTTTGCATTGTTACAAATTTATCAATCATGCTGGGTATTTCATTTTCCCTTCAATTATATAGTCTGATATGCTTGTATAATTAAATGCAATGTCAGATGAGTTACAGCTTGAGTCTGAACTTCATCATTCCTCAACTTTAAAATAGAAATGATGAATAAAGATTACAATGGCTTTTACAACATGTATTGAACATAATGCGTGTCTATATTCTTACATACATACATCATTTATGTCTTTGTTGAATATGACAGAAATTTGGCCTTTATTATCACAATTTTCTGGCACTTGTATCATACATTATGTAGATCATGCTGTTTGAAGTGACTTATATACCTGTTTTGCATTTCTACGCCTAGTTGCTGCAGTTCTAAATATTTTTCTTATTTTTTTATGCACTTATTACAAGGGTTTTTTTAATTATAATTATAATTATTTTATTTTATTTAATTATTATTACTTTTAACAATTACTAAATCAGGAACTTGTGTAGATATGAATATTAGGTACTAGGTTAAAAAGTAGTAATGCTGACCATCATTCATTGATGCTAGGAGGATATCAGTAGCATAGGTGTTAACACTAAAGGAAAGGTTTTACGATGCCACCCAGTCTATTTGGAATGCCTGGAGGAAGGACCAACTGCCTTGGTCTGGGAATGGGTTCAGGAGGGGTCTGCCTACCAAGGCCTAGGAGTATACCAATCTGAGAGAGTTGAAAATCTGACTTGCTTGGAGAACTACTTGGCACATTCTACTCCGATATTTTTTGCTGCTTACTGTGATGGTGTAAATCTACCATCTAAGCAGCATTCCTCTATACCTGTTATTGTGCTGCTTAAGAGAGCAATGTACTATCCTGGGTAGCATTAGGTGTGGTGAGTTAATTGTTATTTCAGATGAGTAGAGAAAGCTAAAGAAGCATGATAAAGAGGTCATTGCAGTCAAGTAGAGTGACACCTTGGATTTGTAGGGGAGCCAATGAATTTTGCTTGTATGTTGCATTTTAAGTATTTCTTATGGCTTCCTCATGTAGATCTGTTTTCTTCTTACCATATATATTTTTTCTTGCAGTCACATCCTGGTGGTCTTCTTTTCACAAAATTTGGCAGCAATCAAACTGCTCTTCTTGACTTGGCTTTCCCGGTAATGCTTAGTCTCTAGATAGTTCATGGGTTTCCATTTTTCCTTGAAGTTGTGCAAGTTTTGGTTGATGTTTTCCTATTGTGAATGTGGGTTGTTCTTTCTGAAGTAGAAATGTGCCTTATAATGGTACTGCTTCCTGGATGTTCAGTTTCAATACATTTTTCTGGGATTATGAAGATTTTTTGGTAAAAAATTCTTCCTGCTTGTATTATTAGTTTTTTCTGGGTTTTTTTTTGGGAGCATAATCCTTTATGGAGGCATTTCCAATTTTTCATAAATTTTATTCTGATTTTGATGTTTGTAATTTATTGACATATCATCATTGTTCTTTGTTTGCCTTTTGCTGCTACATCTGTCTAATATATGTGAAAGACATAAATATTTGTTGATTTGGACAAAAAAGAAACTTAAAAGTTGAGGATATTTACTTTACTAAGTTAGGAGTTTGAAATGTATGTGTTATTATAATCAGCGATGTTGAACAGTAATTTCCTGAACCTTCTATTGTTCAAAGTAAGAATGACTAAAATGTTGTATGAAAGAATATATGTAGATTATTAGGGTGGGTAATTTGCTGGTTATGCTCAGTTTGTGATTGGGGATGGCCATAGAGTGATGAAATATGGTGTGGGAACCAATCGTTGAAAGAGCTGCATTTGGAATTTTATGCACTTGCTGTTGAGAACGAGGCCTTGATGAATTCTTACTTGGACAATTAGAATGTGGGGGGGTGGGGGGGGTGGGGAAGAATCTTCCCCTTGGAATATCAGGTTTATTTGTGCTTTTAATGATTGGGAGTTTGAATCAGTAGACTCTATGTTTAATGTTCTACACATTTCCAGGGGGAATGCCCTGATTAGGTGGAAGGTGATTAGTTAGCAATAGTAAGTTTGATGTCCATTCTTATTAAGAGGTTTTGAGATGTTCAAATGGTGTCTTTCCTTTAGAAGTGCCTTTGGTGCAGTAGGCTTCAAGAAGAGGCACATTTTTTGTATTGATGACAGTATGCAGGAAAATTTTAACAACTTATAACCATAGTAGGATAGGTGTATCTTTGGTAGACTGTGCTGTATGTGTAGAAGTCGTGGTGGAACTGTGGATTATCTTTTCATGCATTGTGATGTGGCCTGTGAGCTATAGTCTTTTATATTTTCACTGTTTGGGGTCCATCGGTAGTCCCCAAGAGCATTATGGATTTACTTTTTGGATAGAAGAACTGGTTTGGTAAACAAAGGAACTTTTTATTTATTAATTATAGCCCTTTTATGTCTATTGTGAGTAATATTGAGTGAGAGGAACAATCACACCTTTTCGTTCTATGCTTTCTATATTTTTTTCCTTGGCTTTATTCCCCTTATTTTTCTTATGATGATATGCCTACTTCATTATTCTCTAATTTTGACTGGAGGTACAAAAACTATATTTTATTATAAATATTGAACAATCTTTTGATAACTGAAGTGCAATTCTGAAGTAGGAGGGAAGACATAAGGGCACTGTTATGTTGTTATGGGTCATCTTGGGGATTGACTTCAAATTTTATATGGGACTCATGTCCACAATTAGTTTTATTGAGTTTTTGCAGGTCTAGGCTATTACTGGTTTATGATATATCATGGGAGAGTAGTTGGAAAGTTGGATTTCTTTCACACTTGTTATTGGTTATTATTTATAAATGTCTTTGCATAAAACCTGTCATTATGTGTTATGAAAAATGTCTATGCTCTCTCTTGCACATACAAAAGCTTAATTTTTATGTGCTTGTGCAGATTGCTGAATGGAAATTGGGAAAATGTGCTCTTTCTGACAGAAATTGTTAATGTTGCTGCCTTTTTATTTTCTCAGGATAGTTTTGGAAGATTGCATGACAGGGGTAAGGAGGTCCCAAAGACGACAAAACATCTGACTAAGCTTTTTCCCAACAAAGTAACCATTCACATGCCACAGGTCTGTTGTAGTGGATTCCTTACCATCAGTTACTTGGCTTTGCTTACTCAACATATTATGGAGGCTTATTAATTCATTGCAGGATGAAGCACTTCTTGCATCATGGAAGCACCAATTGGATCGAGATTCTGAAACCCTCAAAATGAAAGGAAATCTGAATCACCTGCGCACAGTGAGCAGTTTTGCCCTTCTTAAATTTTAGATCATAAACATTATTATTGCTTTTAACACAAATTATACTATTACTTGATAAATTAGTGCTTTAGTTATTTAACATTATAGATAAAGTCTGCAAAAGTTTAAATTTGAAAACCTTTTGTGTTGTTAGTACCTGTGTAGTTTCATATTTTTCTAAATTGAATATTGTGAGTATGTTAGCGTTTTTTCAAAATATTTTTCATATTTTGAATGTATGTATGTTAGCATGCAGTGTTTTGCAAACGATACTCGTAGTTACTGTTCATTATTTGTAGGTTCTTGGTCGGAGTGGGATGGAATGTGAAGGACTTGAGACATTATGCATTAAGGACCAAACACTTACAAATGAAAGTATGTTGTATTCTTCTATATCAAGACATGATGATTTGCCAGTTTTATTATCATTATTATTATTTTTTAAAAATTCTACTACATTTTGTTATGTATTGCAGGTGCAGAGAAGGTAGTTGGGTGGGCTTTAAGCCATCATCTTATGCAGAATCCTGAAGCTGATCCTGATGCAAGGCTTGTATTGTCTAGTGAGAGGTAATTGATAGTTTGTTTGCTGCCATCATTTTAAATAGTGGTTGGCTGAAATATTAGTTATTGGATGGAAATTACACAGTTGTAATGCCATATTGCAATTCTGGCAGCATCCAGTACGGCATTAGAATCTTGCAGGCTGTCCAGAATGAATCTAAAAGCTTGAAGAAGTCACTTAAGGTGCTCATTACACTTTCCTGCTAGGAGATATTACTTTGACTAGTTTTCTTTAGTACATCTATTATTTAATGATAATCAAACTGATTGTTTTGGCTGAAATCAGGATGTTGTAACAGAAAATGAATTTGAGAAAAGGCTTCTAGCTGATGTTATTCCACCCAATGACATTGGAGTTACTTTTGATGATATTGGAGCTCTTGAAAATGTCAAGGATACATTGAAGGAGTTGGTGATGCTTCCGTTACAAAGGCCTGAACTTTTTTGCAAGGGACAATTAACTAAGGTTGAATCTCTTAGTTCAAAGAAAATGTGCTTCTTCATTTAAAGATTGATGTGTTACAATTTATTTATCTTTCATAACTCTATATTGTGTGTGTTTTAAATTAAGGGAAACCTTTTCCTTTTACTCTTAGGATGTTGGTTCCATCATGAACGAGTTAAATGGACACCTTATTCATTTTCACCTTTTGTTTTTGGTATTCTTAATTTAAATAATTTAACCAAAATTATCAAATATAAATTGTTTTAAAAGCTGATGTCTTCTACTCCTAAATTTGCCACATTGTGATTGCCCAAGTTTTGGTAACATTTTTTTTTTGATACGTAATAGAACTGTTGTTGAAAAAATGAACATCGTGTCTTATGAATTTCTGATTTTCTGCGCAAAAATAATATATGCTTGATCTATTATTTATGAGTTACCATTAAGCAAGAACATGTATCTTTGCATAAGTAATCTACATACATGAAAGTGCAGGTTTCAAAATTTTTACTGTCTCTTTGCCCTTACAATTTGGGTTTTTCATATTTTAGTTCTTGACCATGGCCTTAGATGCTTCTTTTTCCTTAATAAATTTGCTATAAGCAACATTCCGTGGACAATTGGTAATTTAACATAGTATCAGAGTGGAAGGTCTTGAGTTTGATTCTTGTCTCCTCCACTCTACCTCCCATTTAAAATCTCATGTGTTTGACATCACCTATTAAAAGGGAATTGGAGCCCACATGTGAGGGGGAGTGTTAAAAGTATATGTGGTTAAATGATTAAATTGACCATATCCTAATTGCTTTAGGTTTTGGGAGAATTGGTAATTTAACACTTCTTTAAGATTTGACGCACACATACTGGTGCAACACCACACTTGTATAAATATATGGTATTGAACTTGTTTTGTTATGAATGTCTAGAAGAACTATCTTACTGTACATCTTTTGTTTCCAGCCCTGCAAGGGAATACTATTATTTGGCCCCCCTGGAACTGGTAAGACTATGCTTGCGAAGGCTGTGGCTACTGAAGCTGGTGCAAACTTCATCAACATTTCCATGTCAAGCATCACGTCTAAGGTTAACAATCATAATTTCCTCATTGATCATGACACATCTCTTTAACAACTTCATTTCATAATTTTAGACTCACAATCTTGTCCTTACTGCAGTGGTTTGGCGAGGGTGAGAAGTATGTAAAAGCTGTTTTCTCACTAGCAAGTAAAATTGCGCCTAGTGTGGTATTTGTTGACGAAGTAAGCTCTTTGCCTTTTTATACTCTTGCACGTTGAATAGTAGCTTTGTATTTGAAGTAAGCATTTTATACACTTTCATGTTGAATATCCTCAATTTTTGTTTTTTTGCTTGGTCTTTTTATAGGTTGACAGCATGTTGGGCCGGAGGGAAAATCCAGGGGAGCATGAGGCCATGCGTAAAATGAAAAATGAGTTTATGGTGAACTGGGATGGCTTACGGACAAAAGATACAGAACGGGTTCTTGTACTTGCAGCCACAAATAGACCTTTTGACCTTGATGAGGCAGTCATTCGAAGGCTTCCGCGTAGGTAAAACATCATGTCAAACTGGACCCAAAAGTCTCATGCATGTGTATATAAGAAACTCACTACTGTGCTTACATGCATACACATTTCTTGTGCTAGTTTATATCATTTCAACATTCCGGTAACTTTGGGCATGTTTTCTTCCACAGATTGATGGTAAATTTGCCAGACGCTCCAAATAGGGCGAAGATACTAAAAGTTATACTGGCAAAAGAGGACTTGTCTCCCAGTTTTGATTTTGATTCAGTTGCAAGTATGACAGATGGATACTCTGGAAGTGACCTGAAGGTGTTTTTTTGTTACTAGTTTCTTTGGTAGCTGATGGTTTTATTATTATTTAATAAGTGGAGTGACTCTGATCATATTTGCTCTGTCATCTTGCAGAATCTATGTGTAACTGCTGCACACCGTCCAATTAAAGAGATATTGGAAAAGGAAAAAAAGGTTTGTTCCTTCCATCCAATCAACGGACAGTTTAGAAATTTATTCTTGCTTAACAGTGTTCTCATCACTGTCACTTATTGATGTTTATAAAATATTTGGGGTTGGTAGCACCAAATCTTTTACTGTCAATCCAGTTTACTAATATCATGAATTTACTGATCAAAATGCCAATGAATATGACGACCTTCAATTGTAACCCATTTTTTTTGGATACAAAATCTTTACACTTGCTTTGGAATGAGAGCTTAAAAATTAGTATATACGAAATGTCCAGTAGTGTGCTCCTTTCTGGCATATTTGGTTTTGAACCCACTGTATACATCAACCTGCCAATGAGCTCAATTTCAAATAGAACAATCTCCCCTCTTAAGAATGGTGTGAGATTGTGGTATTGTGTTCAACACGTACTGGCTTCACTTTTTTAACTTTCCTGTTCCTGTAGATTGTGGTATTAAATAAAACTTAGAATTGAGGTGAAGTAAAGCATGGAAGTGAAAAACTGAAGAACATGTACCTGTTCCCTTAGATTCATAACCATCTTTTGCAGGTACTCTTTGTCTAGATGCAAAGCTTTTCTGATCCAATATGTTAAACTTACAGGATCGCGAAGCAGCTTTAGCAGAAGGTAGATCTGCCCCAGCTTTGAGTGGCAGTGCTGATATACGGCCTTTAAACATGGATGACTTTAAATATGCTCATGAACGGGTAAAGCAAATCTTAAATATGAATTAATACAATATTTTCCTTTGCTTGTTTTAATTGCCTTTTTTTTATATGTACTGTACTTTTTATGTGGATATAGGTATGTGCAAGTGTCTCTTCCGAGTCTGTGAACATGACTGAGCTTTTACAATGGAATGAACTCTATGGTGAAGGGGGTTCTAGAAGAAAAAAGGCTCTCAGCTACTTCATGTGAAGGCTATCCTGTACAAATAGTTCTTTTCTCCTCATAATTCTCTGCTCTTGGTTCTAAGGCTGTGCTTTAGGTGAATTTTGCTGCTCCTCTAGGGCTTGCTAGGGAGCCATTTTGTCTGTAAAATGAAGTATAGGTTCTTAAATAATTTATTACCGAGTTAGATTTGTGATGGTGGAAATAAAGTGAGTGAGAGCCTTTTCAAAGTCTTGGCCTGGCTCCACTGCTTTTGTTTTGTTCCCCATCTCCTTTCTATCAACATAAAGATCCTGTCTTTTTAAATTTAGAAAAAGAAAGAGGACCCTGTGCATATATTTGTAGTCATTCTTTATGGGGTTTGTTCGAATTGAACAATAAGCAATGACGCTTACACCATATGATACTATGAATTGGCTTTATGAATATGTTATGTAAATGCATGCAGAGCCTGTTTAAATACCTTGTCTCATTATATCATGAATTATGATTTCCTTAACATAAGAAAAATTGAATGGTTGGTTCGTCAATTCGTGCTAAGCAAGAACATTGTGGTCTTTATAATGTCAGTGGTGTTAATCTCTCACTTAAAAAGTGTAGCTCAGTGTCAAATCTTTGTATAGGGATTTTTATATTGCCTTAAAACCATTTCATTGTTGAAATTGTTTTTCTTTGGTGTCAAAGATCATTGAGTGAAACTTGCCGTGCATAGCAAAGTGGAATGATGGAATGAACTCAGTGTCTCAATAAAACAAAATGGCGCTTCGGCCCTTATGCAACATAAACACATCCATTTTGCTGTATGTAAAATATTTTACATTGAAAACATTTTTATTTGATGGTGTCTGATTGTGTACTTGGAAATTGCTGTGGAAATCAGTTTTTAGTATTTGTGTTGCTGTAAAATGAAAAAATTTCCTAGTTCTCAAAACCCGCCAAATGCAAGAGCAGATGCACAAGCCAACAACCACCCAAAACACAACCATCAACTACCGAAAAATCTAGATCAAAAAGCCAAAAAAACCCACGAACCCTGATTGGAAAGATCTGAAATCCAAAAGGAAAACCCATGATCCCAGAGCTTGATCTAAAAATCTAACCCAGCAAACCCAGTAACGATGAGATTGGAGCAGCAGCCACCAAAAACCCAAGAACCCTGCTCGATAGTAGGTTCCCAAGGGATTGTGTGAGAGAGAAGAGAAGAGAAGAGAAGAGAGAGGGATAGGGGTATGTGCGAGGAAGAGACTGACGAAGGTTGGTGGCGTTGGTGCGAGATGGTTGAGATTTTGAAAGAGTTAAGAGGGTTGTGGCCTTGTGGTTGAGACTTGAGAGAGCAATTCGAGTGTAAAATATTTTACATGTTTTTGCCTAAGATTTTACAATTGTTTGAAAACGTTTTACGGTTGACCAACTATTTTACAACAAATCAAACAGTATAAAATGTGGAGCGTTAGAATCAACTCAATGGTGAAACAAATATGAAAATATGATGAATTGTTACACATGCCTCTCCATGAGATTTGTGATTTACTCATATTCCTTAAAGAAATTAGAGTATAAAGAAATGAGATATTATTAACTCGTGTGCCTTAAAGAAACTAGAATAGAAAGAAATGAATCATATGAATTAAATTCATTTAAATCATAGTTCTTTATGAGATTTATATTCAGCTTATAAGCGTGACATTAAAATGAAACAAATCATATACATTCTTAAACTATAACTTTCCTTAAGATTTATGATCTAATAAAATTTAGAACGAAACACTTCATAATTTCCAGTTTTTCAAGTTCTTGACATTAATGTACAAAATTTTTCTATATGAATAGGTTTTTTATTTTTATAATTTTTGAGAAACAAATGATATTATTGAATAGGTAAATCATTCAAACAAGATTAGACATTACTATTATATATATATATATATATATATATAAAAGCAGAGATCTCATGTGAGCAAATATAAGGTTTTGTCAAGTGGTACATTGTATGACATCCTTCTCATTTGACTTCCACCTTATATAAATTTAGCATTTATGTCAAACTATTAAGTAATGACAAATGCATTTATTTTAATATATTAATAAAATTCAAAGAATTTGTATACATTTATAACTTTATATGCTTTGAATTGATACGGATGGATTTAAAAAGTCATGGAAAGTGTAGGAATAAAATTCAAAGAATTTTTATACATTTATAACTTTACATACTTTGAATTGATACGGATAGATCTAAAAAATATGAGAAATGTAGGAATCAAAAAAACTTTTCAATTTTTTACATAAGACTAACTTCAATGTAGACTTACAAGAGACGAATTCAATGAATTGGGCAAATATTATGTCTCCACATTTGTCCAATATAAATCCCTATTTCCATGAGACTTCAAAATTAAACTTCCATAATTTTCTCACAATGTCTTTGTTTAGTTTTGTTTTGTTTTTTTTTTTTTTTTTTTTATGATGAGAGGTATGTTAATTTTCAAAATATTATATTCGTTTTAAATATTTTGTTTAGATTTTATGTATACGGTTTTACTTATGTAGCATTGTAATTTATTTAGGCTTGTTTTTTTTTTTTTTTTTTTTTTTTTCATGTTATGTACCAATTTATATTTTTGGTTTTTTGTATGATGCATATACTTGGTAAGGATTTATTTTTGGCTACTTTTAGTTCAATTAAAATTTGGAAATTAACTTATCAAAAAAAATTGGAAATTAAATTGTGATATTATTACATCACTATGACATTTTTATTTTATTTTTTTTGTTGTTGTATCATGAAATTCTAGAAGTTTTAATAGCTAATTGATATGTAAAACATAAATAATACAAGAAAAACACTTAGGAACCAATAGGTTTGTGGTTGACAATTTCACTATGATTTGATGACATTTCTTGGTTGCATGAATTAGAGAAATTTTTCTCTCAATGTATTTAGTTTGAATTTAGTTTTAGTAAAAAATCTCATAGATTAAGTGTAATTAACAATTATAGTATTTATGAAATCAATGTGTTATAAATAATTTCTTACAAAATTTATCAAATTGCATTGTGCTATGTGTGAGATATCGGCTTAATTAGGTATAATGTGGAGGAATTTTTAAGTTTAGGGGTAATTAGTCTTTTTTTTTTCTTTTTCTTCCCAATTAAATCTAGACCGTCCAAACAAATGAATCTACGTCATATTCACGTGGGTCCCATGATATACACGGTTTGGATGGGATTTTCCAACGTTTTGTTTTATTTTTTTTTGCAAAATACTGAAAATAGTAATGCAAGTAGTTCTCACTTCTCACACAGTACTTCTATATTTCCTCGTCTCCAATTAAAACATTTTGTATAGGATAATTCTCAGTTTCATTAGTCTTCGAGAGAAACCCAATTTTCTCACGGTTTTTTCTCACCAACCAAACACAAACAAAATCAAAGAAACCAAAAAAGAAGAAGCAAAACCGGGATCCGAAATGGCGGATCCGATTCCGGCACAAGCGCCACCGAGATCCGCGACGGACTTCTTCTCGGACCCGCTGGACTCTCACCCGCTATGGTTCAAGCCCTCGCTCTTCCTCTCCCCGAACTTCGACACCGAATCCTACATTTCGGAGCTCCGCACCTTCGTCCCCTTCGACACGCTCCGATCCGAGCTCGAGTCCCACCGCGCCGCGCTCAACCACGAGCTCATCGACCTCATCAACCGCGACTACGCCGACTTCGTCAACCTCAGCACCAAGCTCGTCGACGTCGACGCCTCCGTTGTGCGAATGCGCGCTCCGCTCCTCGAACTCCGCGAAAAGATCGAGCAGTACCGTGCCTCCGTCGATCGCTCGCTTGTTGCTCTCAAGAACGGGTTGAAGCAGAGATCTGAAGCCGCGTCGGCGAAAGAGACCTTGCAGATTTTGCTCGATACCTTTCACGTTGTATCGAAGGTATGTATATACATCTCAGTCTGTGTGTGTGAGTGATTTAGTGTTTATTTGGATCGTATTTGAGAGAAATTGGCGTGAGATTTAGTTTTCAGATTTGCACGTGTAAAATGCAGTGATTTAGGGTTAATATTTGTGAATTTTTTATTCAATTTCAGTCTGTGAGTGATTAGTCTATTAATGTATTTGTAGCTGGATTTATGATTACCTAGATCACACATTAATTTGGTTCAATTGAAGCTTCATTGTGTAAAATTTTCAATTTTCAATGGAGTTGAATCTTCTTTTATAGTCTTATTTGGATTTTAGTTGGCTGAAGAATATTAAGTTTGAGCTTAGTGTGTGTGTTATAATTGCATTGGGAAGGTTTAGATGTGGTTGTTGCAGATCAAGGTTTGTACTGAGTTTGGTTGCGTATGAGTTTTAGTAACTTGGATGCGATGTTGTGTAATAAGTGCAGGTCGAAAAACTAATAAAGGAACTACCAAGTGTGCCTGCTGATTGGTCAAATGGGGATGTAAATGTGGCAGAGTGGAATTCTATGAGCAATGGGATTTCTGCACAGCATGTTGAGAATGGGATGAATTTGAGAGAGACTCAGAGTATGCTTTTGGAGAGAATTGCCAGTGAGATGAATCGGCTGAAGTTCTATATTGCTCACGCACAGGTCTATTTTCTGCTCTCCCTCACATTTAGATTTATTTTTGGTTACATATACATTTAAACATGAAAGAGAAAATTAGAATTAAGGTTGTGTTTTTTTATGAAGGAATCTTGGGGAAAGATGATGAGCCATTAAGACAACTAAGATTTACATGCCGGTATATAGCCTTAAATGGAAATAAAATTGTAAAAAATATATTTTTGTGTTAAATACTCCAGCTTGATTATTCATTGTCTCACCAAGTAGCTTTTATGACATTTATCTTGCTTTGTTGTTGCATACTTACCATTTCTTAGCTAAAACTAGAAAAGTAATTGAAGAACTTAGGCTCCTTTTATTTCTTAGAAAGACTGATGGAATATGGTAGAAATCTTACTGTTTCTTGAGCATTTTACATGTTTTTACTTTTCAACAAGCAAAGGAGGATAGCAGGTTATGTCTACTGTCTGTGAGAGAGACCAGAGAGGAAGAGATAGGGAGGTGGGGGAAGAGGAGACTAGTGTGTGCGAGAGAGAGACCCAGGAGTTGGAGAAGGGGGGGGGGAGCTTAGTGTGTTTGTGTACACTTGTGCAGGCAGTCAGGAGGAGTGGAGTGAGGGTTTTCCAGTTGATAGGCTAACGTATATATTAATTTGCTTACATTGATTTAAGATGGCCAAGAAGTTTAGAAGTTGATAATTAGGGGTATTAGGGGTAGGTTCCATTCCCCATGTCTCCAATACTTGACTAATTTACCTATTAATCATTGTCTGTTAAGGTGCAGCCTAGTGGTTGGAAGCTTGAGTAGAGTTTTAGACGCAAACATCCTGGGTTCGATCCCAACTAGGAGTTCTCCCAGACTACTTTATACACATTTCTGGCGGGTGGGTTTGTGTATCTGTGGTTTACTCCCTAGGGATGGGTCCAAATGGCCCTGCCTTGGGAGGTTCCACGTCATCATAAAAAGAAAAAGAAAAAAATTGTATAATTAGTTGAAACATTATGAGTTCAAAAAGCTTACAAAGATTTCCATTTAAGGTGGAATATGTATGTGTTTTTCAAGATTCTAGGAACGCTCAAGGAAGTATACAAGCTATGTGAAGTGTGTGAGCCAAGAAGGGTTGGGGTCTGTGGTGTTTGTGTATCTTGTGTTTTTGTGTTTGTGGGGTTTGTGTATTGTTGTGTGGTGTAAGATTGAAGAAAAAGGTCAAGAGAGCGTGTTGTCATTAGACTTATGACCAAAAGGGTTGAATGATAACTCAATATTTATGTATTTTACATTTTTAAGTCGTATCCTTACTCTTATCGCCTCTTATTGATAAAGATGTATATACTTAACAGAGGGGGGGGGGGATTCTAAGTGCTATTTTGTTAGATGTTAGATGAGCTGTTGGGATCCAAATGCTGGTTACAGCCTCAGCCTCTTTAAAGGGGATTGCATAGAATGAATTTCAGTTTTCTTGTAGGGGTTAAATTGTAAAACTTGGGCTGACATTTGAATAGACGTGCCAGCTATTTTTTTTAAAAATGTGAGATCCTCGCTGTATCTAAATTCCCTTTCTGCTACCATCCAATTGCATGTTTCTAATTGCAACTATAACATAAAAAGGAAAAAGCAAAATCCACTTACCTACATAATATAGTGAAACAGGACTGAGCTTGCAATTGCTCTATTGGGAACTCGTACATTCTGTGCTCATCTCGTTTCTATATTATGCCAGTACAGAATCTGCCTTTCATTGAAAACATGGAGAAGAGGATTCAGAGTGCTAGCCTATTATTAGATGCAAGCTTGGGACATTGTTTCACAGATGGGCTTGAGCACCGGGATGCAAATGCAATTTACAATTGTTTACGTGCTTATGCTGCTATTGATAATACTACGAGTGCAGAAGAAATTTTTCGTACAACTATTGTGGCTCCATTAATACAGAAAATTATTCCGCATGGGGCGTCAACGGTTGTTGCAGGGTCATCAATAGAT
This sequence comes from Quercus glauca, assembly GCA_023736055.1. NCBI lineage: Eukaryota > Viridiplantae > Streptophyta > Magnoliopsida > Fagales > Fagaceae > Quercus > Quercus glauca. Next base: position 5,658,372 of record CM043324.1, read on the forward strand.
GAACTCAAGAATGATTATCAGCAAATTAAACAATGTGTTGAGAAAGACTGTAAATTCTTACTGGAAATTTCTTCTGCAGGTATTGCCCTCTGCCTTCAGTGTATGTATTGTATGCACAACAACTAACAAAGCTTATAGATGTTAGGCTGGCTACGAAAATTCTTCATCATCTGATGCTATTTAGACCTTAAGCTCTATCATTGGAAGTTCCATATCACAACCTCAATCTATGTTCCTCTGGTCTTTCTCTCCTCGACATAACCAACTGGTGCAGTCATTGGTCTTAAATTTACAAAATAAAGAATTTTTTTTTTTAAATAATAAAAACCATCATTATTTTCCAAAAGCCATCTTTACTGGATAATAAATCCACTAACCTCTTTGAGAGGACAATCTCCACACTGTTGCAATTTCTGTATAATAGATTTAATATGAAAAAAAAGTGTCATCTTATAGCATGTTAACTAACGGGTTCTTTCTGTGCGTATGGATTTATGACTTATTGGTTATGAGTGCTATTGACTGTTGTAATGCTTGTTGGGCTTTTCAGAAAACTCTGGTTTGCATGTGTTTGACTTCTTGGCCAATTCCATTCTAAAAGAGGTTCTCTCTGCACTCCAAAAGGGAAAACCAGGTGTTTTTTCTCCAGGAAGACCTCCAGAATTCTTGAAAAATTACAAATCAAGCCTAGATTTCTTGGCTCATCTAGAGGGTACTGATCAGCTCTCTCTCTCTCCCCCCCTTCCTATTCTTTTATTTAATTGTGCCCTTGAGATTGTAAAAACTTGACAAAATTATTATGCAATCTATTAAGACATTTGTCAGGTGATCGTTTAAGACTAATGTTACATGTATTATGCATATAAGAGCATTTGTTGTTCATTGTAGTTATAACATCAAATTGTCATGCAAGGCTACTGTCCATCCAGATCTGCTGTTGCTAAATTTCGAGCAGAAGCTATATATGTTGAGTTCATGAAGCAATGGAGTGTTGGGGCTTATTACTCTTTGAGGTACTCACTGTAACTTTATTATGGTTTCTATTGTTATTAAATTGGTTAAGTATTATTTAATGGTGCGGGCTGCTTATATAACTACAATTACCTCAGACTTCAGGAAATAGCAGGGGATTTAAATTCTGCACTTACGACCTCCAGTCTTGTCCCTATTCAGAATATAAATTCTGGTCAAAGAAATTCTCGTGAATTGACTTTGAAACAAAGTGTTACTCTCCTGGAGAGCCTGAGATCCTGCTGGAGAGACGATGTTCTTGTCCTCTCTCATGCTGACAGGTTTCTTAAATTATCTTTGCAGCTTCTTTCAAGGTCAGTTATCTTGGAACTTAAAAAGTTTCTTTGAGTCTATTCTGTTGATACATTAACAATTGACTGCCTATTTTTGAATGTATATTAGATACTCAAATTGGTTGTCAACTGGATTGGCTGCTCGGAAGAAGGGTAATGCAGTCTCCAGCTCTGGATGTGAATGGGCTGTTTCAGCTGTCCCAGAAGATTTTATTTATGTAAGTATTGTATCTTGATTTCACTACATATATATTATTCCTTTGTTATTTTTATATAAAATCAATACATAACATGTTGGTCCTTGATTTGTGGCTCTTTGTTCTCAACCACAAGGTACCATGTCATATTCCTTTGTTTGTGTTTTTTTTTTTTTTTTTGGTTTTTTTTTTTAATTTATTTTTTATTTTTACATATATAATCAATACGTTACATGTTGGTTTGTGATTTGTGACTCTTTGTTCTCAACCTGAAGGCACCATGTCATTTGGAGAGAGAGAGAGAGAGAGAGATGGAGAGATTTGTTCATCAAGTGAAATTTTCTCAATAAAAAGAATAAAATATAAATTAAAATGCATGAGATGATCATGCTTTACTTGTGTATTGATAGAGGTTATTGGATTTACAGATTATTCATGATATAAATTGCCTGGCCTCGGAGGTTTGTGGTGATTACCTGGGACAAGTACTTCAAATTCTCTCTTCATGCTCTGCTGCTGTTTTAGATTCGGTAAAACAGAGTATTTTACATGGTGGAAAGTCATTGGAGGATTTAGTGCCTCTGGTTATTAACACAATAATAGAGGCACTGGTTGAGAAGTCTGTTGAGGTAAGCTATAATTTGTCAATGATATTGTCTGAAATAACCTTGGAAGGAGTTGGTGTGCTTATGTTTATTTGCTGCTTCAAATATTTTCTTGATTGTAATATGCAGTGATAGAACTAATCTGCTGGCTGATTGGCCCAGTGAATATCTGATGTTCTGAATTATTTTTGTTCATATATTTACTTATTTATTGTTTTATTAGTTCTGAATATTTATTCGTTCATAAGACTTCTTTCTCAAATATAAATGTAGGACTTGAGACAGCTGAAGGGAATAACTGCAACTTATAGGATGACAAATAAACCTCTTCCTGTCAGACATTCACCCTATGTGTCAGCGGTATTGCGACCCCTGAAGGTGTGCAATTCTCTTTGATTTATAGCTGTTGTGTTATCCTCTTATCCAAGCTAGATGTTTTCTGTGCAATGGGTTTGGGGTTTTACCCATTGTATTACCATGTCCAATTTTTTAATTTCTTTTAAATCTTCTCTTTGATTTGTTTGTATTTGTTTCAAGTGCAATGGGTTTACTACAGTAAACTCCTTGTACTTTTCTACTCATTGAAACTTCTATTACCTATCAAAAAAATATATATATATATTCTGTGCTATCCGATTATCTACTGGTAGATTCCTTGATTGTGTCCTAAGAAAAAGTTGGATAGAAAAGGCCATATGATTTATTACCATATGTTGTCAAAGGCGAAAGGCAACCTTAAGCCGTCAAGGCCTTGCATTGCCCGAGGTGTGAGGTGCCAAAAAGGGATTAGCTTGAGTGTAGTGAGTTGCCAAATTCTAAATGCAGTTATTATCTATATATAGAGTTTAAAAGTTAAATCATCTTCATCTAATGCATTGGAATACTATAATCCTAGAGCTTAAATCATACAGGTTTTATAAATTCATCTAAGAAAGACTTTACAATAAACTTATATAAAAAGGAGATGAAAAAAGAAGATAGAATCACTATAGTGCTGAAGATTATATAATTGAAATTGAAAAAAATATGTTTCCGAATTGATGAAAAAAAAGAACAAAAAGAGAAAGGGGAGAGAGAGTAAAAGAAAAAACTGTGTGAGGCCTTTGGATGGGCCAAAGAAGACCTGTGTATGAAGTGGAAGGGTTGGGATTCTGAGTCCAAAGCCTTTTTTTGTTTTTTAAATATTTTTTTAACTTTGACATTTGCTCAGTTAGTGATGGCCAGCTAAGCCCCACTATCTTATCTTCTGTTTTAATTTCCTTTAGCGCCTAGAAAATTTTTCCAGGTACATGCCTAGATGCTAAAAGTGAGCACATTGGGGAGCCTAATATACTATATCTAAGTTTTCCCAATCACTTTTATCAATATTTTAAAATCTGGAATTTGGACACGAGGAAAAACTACACAACCTAAAAGAGAACAACTAAAAGTTCAGAATATGGCGTGACTTATGAAAAAAAAAAAAAGTTCCAACAAATGATATGAGAATGCATACAAATATTTGGGGAGGCTCTTCATCCAGGTGTTAGAGTATCTAATCCCCAAGTCCTTTCTGAAAATATCCTTGTTTTTAAAAAAAAAAAATTTACAGACTGGACATTAATTAGTGCTATGGCTATATTTAAAAAAAATCTATGGATGTATCACTTATGTATTTCTAGTTCTGTTGTCAGCTTCACATTTACACTAACATGGTGGATTACTTATGAGTTTTTATTTTTACATTGAACTACAAACTGCTCCCAGGTTCTTTTGGAAGGAGAGCGAGCTACAATATACTTGACAAGGGAAACTAGGAATGAACTACTGCTTGGTGCTGCAACTGAGATTACTGGTCGTTATTATGAATTAGCTGCTGAACTTGTCAGTGTGGTTAGTATCTAATTACCAATTACATCTGTAAACCTTTCGGTCTCCTAGAATTTCCCTTGCCTGGAAATATTATCCGTTTAAAATTTATGCTATCTTGACCAGGCGAGGAAAACAGAGTCTTCACTTCAGAGAATACGACAAGGGGCTCAAAGACGAGCTGGAGCAAGCTCAGATGTGTCGGATAATAATGTGTCTGACACGGGCAAGATTTGTATGCAATTGTTCCTTGATATTCAGGTAAAAATCAACTGTATGACCGTACTTAATCTCTCTCCATTTGTGTGCATGAATCATGAGTTGTTGGGCAGCAAACCATGGACTATGTGGGATGACTTATACAAGTTTCGTTTGTAAATATTTTCACCAGGAGTATGGTCGCAACCTTGCTGCCCTAGGGGTTGAAGCAGCCACTATTCCAGCATTCTGTTCCTTGTGGCAGTGTGTAGCCCCTCCAGATAGGCAGAGCGTGATCAGCTTGTAGATTTTCGCCACTTTGCGCTGAGTGGCTTGTAGATGTAATTTTTTTTCTTTCTGGTCATAATTTCATTTGAAGTTTTTTTTTTGGGAACTTCATCTATTGTTTGATTTATTGTAATAATTGGTTCTTGGACATTCTTTGCAGTGTTCTTACAAATTATAGAGGCTAAAGAACTTAAAATGGAGGCGAAATTTTTGTACAATCAACTTATAGACAAAATTACTACTCTTAATCAGTTTTTCCCCCCTTCTAAAGTAGAGTTGTCAGCTTAATTATTAGACGCTGGACTAGTGCCAAGAGATTTGTGGCTAATGGTGTTGTTTGATTCATTATAGGATTTGAATCTCTCTCCTCGCTTAAAAGAAAAGAAAGAGTGAAAGAATATAAAATCTTGATTTGAAACTCTATTCTTGCAAGAGAAAAAAAAGTTACTTGTACCATCATATCGCAGCTGCGCAGGTGAGGGAGAAAGGAGATTTTGGTAGGGGTAATTACAATACTCTTAGGTTGGGCGTTGCTTTTTGGTTCTAATCTAAACCCTAGATTGTATCAACTAATATTAGGGGTGCGAACAAGTTGGTTGGACCCAAGTTTGGGGTCAAATTGCCACTTGACCCAATACTTTAGGTGGGAAACTCTCCCATTTTGCTGCCAACTGATGAATCAAGTGAAATCGATTGCACTCCACTTTTGAGTAATAGTAGGGTGTTATTTTTTGGAGGGGGTGGGGGTTGAATAAAGATTTTAGTTTGCTAAAAATTCAGAACATAACAGAGCAACAAAAACTAGCTGTCCAAATAAGTTAGGGTTAACCTGTTAATGATGGCGTACAAAGATGGCTGGGTGTTTCATCCCCAATTAATCATTATGATACTAATAGAGATGGCTCATACCTTATTGATGATGGTGGACAAAACTATGGCTCAACGGTTGAGAGAGAGATGAAGGGGGGGGGGGGGGGGGGGGGAGTGTAAGGCGGTGGCTTTGCATGGCTATGGCTGTGTATAACAAGAAACTGCATGTGGTAGTGGTTGCACGACTTAGCAGAGGGTCGGAGACACAGGAGAGAGGTGGAGAAAACTTGAAAGTTACCGACAAAATTAAAGAATGAGAGACTCATGGGTTGCGAATAAGATGTTATCCCCCATAAACGAGCAGGAGAAAAGTTGAATGTTTAAAACCAAAAAAATTAAATAATGAGACACTAATGGGTTGGGAATGAGATGTAATCCCCATATCCAAGAGCACATAAGGGAAATATGTATGTGGTCGAGTCAAGTTTGCTAGGTGGAAAATTTTCACACTTGAAACTTGCTTGATTACCCAAATTTTTATAAACCTCAGACTTACCACCCTAACCGCCATCTGGGTGAAGTTGCCAATGACCCTTTTGGATTTGACTAAATCAGGATTCTGGGATTGTTGATGTTGAGCAGTCCTAACTTATGTAATCAGGGCCAGCCTAAGGCCTCGCCACTTAGGCTATGAACTAGGGCGCCTAATTGTAAAAGGCCCTAAATGTGTGGAGAATAAGTGATTTAAAGAAAAAAAAAAATTTAAACAGGCAAGTTGTATATTTTTTTCCTCAATTTTTAAGAAGGCCAAAATAATTTTAGATTAATAGAAATCCGATGAAAATTAATCATCTTAAAAATTAAGAATAATGGATTTTAAATAAAACAATTTGTAATGTAGAACATTAACTAAAAATACTATTTAAGTAATATTTAAAAGGGTCCTCAAAATGCACTGAACTAGTCCTTTAATAGAATCTCTATACTTCTCATTTTAGAGCTTCTTCCCATCATTATGTATAACTCTTTAGCATTGTTGTTTATTTTAGGGGCATTTAATGGCAGTCCTATAGGGAGGAAACGGTGGTCGTATCATGTATGATATTATCATCCATGGGGGGCTGAAACATACAGCCCTACAACAATAAAAAAGTTTTTGTTCCAAGGCAGAGACTTCTTTACCTATTTAACTGAGGAAACCATTAAGGGCTGGTAGCTATATTATACAAGAGGAAAACTTGAGGCATACAAACCTACCTATAATGATCATTAGTCCAAAAGAAAGTCCAATACTTTTTCTTATTGAATCTTTCCTTCAAACCATATCTTCCATCACTCATCTTTCCTCATGTTTCAACCAACCTAGTACTACACAATCCAAACAAGATATTATAGTAAGTAAAGAATATTAGATAAAGTGGAAAAAGGTAAAATAGAAAATGGCTTTACTCATTGTTTTCCCAAAACTTATTTCCTATAGATAAGTATACCACGTTTGATTTGAGTGGTATGCAAATCTGACATGACAACATAACAGCTTCTGCCATGCAAATAAATTACTATGAACTTCAGTTCTCGTAAGTCATAATGGTATATATTTCAATCCATCTTCAATGGTCAAATTAAAAATCATCAGTACCAAAGTAGCGATCGCCAAACTCTCCCATCCCTGGTATGACACGGAATTGATCGTTTAGCCCAGCATCAATCTCTGAAGTTACAATTTTCAGAAATGGAAACTGTTTGCATACACGATGTATACCCTCAGGAGCCTGGAATTAGTGTCATAAAACAAAAGCAAAATCACACATTTTAAGCATGGATTTGAGGAAAGTTAGTTGCAAAGAAAAAAAAAAAAAAGACAAAAATATGTAACTAGCATTTAAGCTAACTCACACAGATGAGGTTGAGGAATATAATTCGAGACTCTGGAACTCCCTTTTGTGTAAGGAGTTCAATTGCTTGGCTCGCAGAATTACCTGCAAGGAAGCAAACAAGGCTGTCTCATACTTATCCACATAAATGCATCACTCACAAGGGGAAAAGAACTAGCTGGTAGTGGTACAGGTATGCTTTTAGTTTCCTTGGATCCATGGATGAATGTTGGTTCTTATACTTGAGACTTAATTTTAGACAATAAACAGTTAGAATAGTTTTTAATAGATGATAAATGGAATAATATAAATGCATGTAAACAGTAACGAAGGTCACCTGTTGCTAGAACTGGATCCATGAGGAGGACATGTCGTTCTGAAATATCTTTTGGAAGCTTCTCATAAATAAGCTGGATGTAAGAGGAAGGAGAGGAATTATATAGGGGGAACTCCATTTCACCTTGAAGAATAAAAACCAATACACATTTCAAATATATGTGGCACCTGTTTTTTCTTATCACCGGTACGATGGATGAGGATTTTTCCTATCTTGATTCCTTTGCAGCATGCACGCAATGCATTCTCCATACTTTCCCCACTAAAATATAAACAATTAAGAAAACTAGTTACATATTGCTACTTATGGAATATTTGGACTGAAGAAAACATAAATTCTTGGATCAAACAAAGATATGTTCTACCCTGATCCAAGCTGCTAAAGTTAAAAGAATTTATATAACCAAATCTTAAAATACAAACAGAAAGAAATTTAAGATTGACACTTAATTTAATCTGTGGTTAAAATTAAACAGCACTAGATTATAAGTGCACCTTCGAATAACAGAAACACCACATAATTTCTTGCAAAAGTCAACTCCGGTATACACTGATCCTGGAATAGGACAAGATACTGTAAGTGATTTGCAGCAGAGTTTAATATGGCAGTATCAAGTACCAATCGGATAATAAGGATTGCAGTTTTCCCAGTGACAGGCCCAGCTTGAGCCAGGCAGGGTGCAAACTCACATGACTTGAATTATATACATTTTTTTTTTCCATAATATGAAAATTTCATTGTACTTTTTTTTGCTCCCCTCGCTCTCAAACACACCTGTAGGAGTGATTACTTGCTTCTCTGTAAAAGGCAAGTAGCCAAGACCATGTTCCACTACCTGAAAATTTATGGTTTTTAGTATATGTTAGACACAAATGGATATACAAATTGAAGGTCCTCAGGATAAACAGTCTCTACATACCAGACGTATTAAACGATCTGAATAAAAAACAAAATCATGCTTTGTTATTTCCTTGTCACGAATCAGAGTGTGCATGCCTCTTATCTGTAAAACCAATCCTAACATTATATAAAACACAAAGGAAAAATATAATGAAGCTTAACTTGAGAAAAGTAGGAAATTCAAGCACACACTATGCATGTGGACTCTATCCCAGGTAATCACTGTTCCAATCTTCCTGTCTCAGAACATGTTATATCTCGTAATGCAGCTGATTAGAATTATGATCATTAGAATTAATATTCACACCTCCTAAAGTTATCAGACTACTACCCACTCAGAGGTTGCATCCAGTTTAACTTAGACCAAGGTATGACCATATTAGGTGGTTACTGCAGTGCACAAAAGATTGGCTGCTGCGTGGAGCACTCCTGATATATTTTATGTTAATTAGTTTGTGTCAAATTGTGATTTACTGATCAAATAAAAAAGTTTGTGTCAATTTGTAGTTTCAGTTTTGTTGGTTTTGTCCAGTATGAACAATGTTCTGTAAAAAATTTACCCTATTAGGTGACAGAATGAAGAAAAGGATGATGATAAATACCTGGAATGTAGACTGAATAACATTCAAATTGGGATATATCTTGCAGAGGTTATGCTGACCAAGCTTTGTGCGGATATGTTGCACAATTAAATCAATTGCAACATGATTGTCGCCACCCCGGGGTATGATGACATCAGCATATTTCTTTGTTGGAAGAATGAAACCATCAAAAGCAGGCTTGACAAACTTTGAATACTGCACAATTGATGAAACACTAAGAAACTGATTTTTCCAAGCAAATGATTGATCTCATTCAAAATCAAAATCCAAACCCTGATTAAACTTAGAAAAACTTTTATCACCCACAAGTGCAGAATGTTGCCAATGCCACAAGCAAGATAACAGTAGCTAGATACATCCTTGAACACTACAGCTCATTAATGAAAAATACTATAACTAAGCTTTCAGAAAACTTTTGCCACTTCTGGTCCTTCCAAAATTGTATTAAGAGCAGAATATTTTGATTCCCATAGCTCAATTCCAACCCAACAGGAAAATTATTGTTTACTCTAGTTAAACCTAAAATAAATTGAAAACATGACTGTTTGCATAGTTTGATTCCTATTACCTTGTTTTGAAGTAACTAAATTGTTACTCTTATATGGATATGTATATGTAATACAGTAATCAAAATTGCAAATAGGAGAAAACTAGTTTCACAATAAGTTATATAATTGATCATTTCCCGGCCTATGCCAGTGCCAATTAGTCCTATCATAACCAATAGCCTGTGTATCCTTTTTCACATTTCTATTTTCACAGAGGAGCATGTAAAGATAAAACTTAAATAAATAAAAATAACATAAAAAATTTAGGAGATGCATTTTTCGTTTCATAATTAAAAAAAAAAAAGAGATGCATCATCTTCAACATTCAAGCTTTGTCTAAATTTATGCTGCATGATCATGACCATTTGTGCAGTTCATCGGGCTACAAACCTTCAGAAATGCATATGATGCTGTTTCTGGTTGTAGGACCTGCATGACACTTATCATACATGGCCTAACTACATTACATTCTTTCATTTATTTAAACACCTGCTCAAGCCTCTCAGATGTTTTCTCAAGAAACCATCCCAGCCCTGATATTTCTCAATACGCTGAGTTCAATATGTTGTATCAATTTAATTTTATAAAAGGAAAATGATTCTTGCCTGTTCAAGAACAGAGTGTACATCTCTACCTCTGTCAACTGTGTCACGCTTTATTCTTCGGGCAAGCCTTACATCAGCATCTAGATAACAACGTAAGGCCGGTAAGATTGCTAATGAGAGGAAAACAAATTTGCACTTTGACAGTGCTTTGAATAGAGAAGTTAACAGCACAGAACTTACTGCCAGATATCAACTAAATGGTAACAAAGTTACAAGTCTGTATAGCAATATGCTCAGTTCCAAGACAATACTTATATCATGGACACCAGAACAGATTACCAGCAGTCAAAGCTTCACAAGTTTAACAAGATATAAGGAAAGAAACCTGCATCAACGAAAATCTTCATATTCATCAAGTTGCGGACACGTTGATCATGAAAAACCAATATTCCTTCCAATATGATTACATCAGATGCATTGACCTGCCAAGATGTGACCAAACAAAAGAAAATGAAAGTTAATTAGTTGGCCAATAGTGCAGACCATTGAATTGATTTAGATTTTTTTGGATCAGTAAGAATTAAATAAATTGAAAGATGAAAAAAGAGATTCGCATTATACAGGAAGTATACTACTAAAAAGATAGCATTAGATAAAAGGAAAAAAGAACAAAGTATAGCAGGTATGCTTGCAAAATCCACAGCAATATGTGTCACCCATTACATTATCAGTTCCACTTTTAATTTTTTCTAACTGCATTAGCTTGTTACAAAAGCCATTGCCTCAAATATTTGAGCAAATTCTAACAAGAGTATAAACCTATATCAACTGGAACTACAATAGTTTTCATAAGACAAAAGAACTACCTGTCGAAAACGGTCAGAGAATCGCTGATGATTCTTAAAATCATATATTGGAACTTGAACAGACTGACCAGATTTAAGCTTGCCAATACACTCTAAAAGTTGTTCTGTGTCAAATGCATCTATAAAGAAACCAGATATATTTTAATAGAATGACAATTTTGTAACTAATAGAAGGTACATTCAACAATTATTCGAAGCCTGCATTTCTCTTAATCCATGATTAACTTACCAGGGTGATCAAAATTATACTCGTGTACATGTTTTGATTCTTCCTCTGTTAAACCACGGTAGAATGAGTCCTACGAAATTCATCACAAAATTTATTAAGAAACTAAAAGAATATACTCTTTTCAAAATACTAACAAAGAGCATAATCCCATCCAAGAGGGTAAGAAGATGAAAACTTTCATAGAGCCAATAGAGCAAAATTAGGCAATTTCATGAGATTTGAAACTCTGTGACACAGCACAAAATATAGCAAGATTTTAACTGCTGTTCTTATGTTACTATGATTTACTGATTTATAACATGTGGAATACATTATAGGCAATAAAATTTCAATTCTATTAACCTTCTTTGCTAAATTACCTTCGATGCAATATTCTCATCTAAAATTCAAATACCTCATTCCTTTATAGTGTCACTTTTTAACAAGTAACAAATACAATCTTTGAAAATCCATGAAGGTAAAACTACAAAGTGATTACTCAAGCAATGAGTAATGAATAATCAAAGGAGTTCAGAAGAAAAATACAAAATATGCACCTGATTGACTAACACAACCCTATGATCATGGAGTTGTTGAATCATCATGTCACACACTGTAGTCTTGCCTGATGCTGTACCTCCCGAGACCCCTGAAGTTTCCAGATGTGTGTGTGTATATATATATATATTTTTTAGTATTACATCCACGCCGGGTGAGTCTTAAACCTACTATCTTAACCATCATGTGTTATTTAAGTTAAAGCTCATTTGCAAATAAAAATTGAAAAAAAAAAAAAATACTAAAACTGCTAAAATAAAAAGGGTGCCACATGAAATAAATATACATGAGTTTGTAAAAATTATAAGAATACTATAATAAAATTTGTAATACCTTTAATGATAACTTATCAAAATTACAAAAATTACATTGTGTTTTCACGTAGCATAAATTGCATTGATCACTATGTAGAAAATATTAGAATTCAAAAGTTAAAGCTACGTTCTTCACAATTTTCCAATCCAATAAAAAATTATAAAATCAAAACCGGAAAACGACAAACCAAAAAAAACAAAACAAGGAAGTACGTAGATTTGAGTTTGTGTTCTCCGAGGTTGTTTGGTCGGTCATAAAACTAAACGTAAATAACAGAATAAAATTATTAGTATTATATAGTATAATGACAATATGTATATTACCAATGACGAAGGGCTGTTTGGGAGGATTGATAGGGTCACCGGGGGATCCAGGGGAGGAGCATGAACCGCGGTCAGAAGAAGGTGGTGACGTGGTGGTGATGGGGCCGAGAATAAGGCCATCGGAATGCAAACCGGAGAGGTGTGGACCGGAGGAGGTGACAGTAGTCACTATTTCGTATTCCATTGCAATATTATTATTGCTATTATTATCATTCGTTTGAGAAGACGCCGTCGTTTCCTCCATCTCTCTCTCTCTACGATGATGGTTGCTGCATGAGTTAGCACTATTAGTTAGTTATAACAAAGATTCACACACTAATAGGGTTTGGTTGTGGACTAGCTTTTTCAGGCATTGATTCTTTCCTTTCGTAATTTCTTCCATAAAAAGATGACATTGTGATCTGCCAAGCTAAATTGTATGTTAATTAACTCAAATTTATTTATTTTATTGTCTTAATATTTTCTTATATAAAATAAAAATTGACAACTTTTTTTTACTTATGCTAATGATTGATAAATTGTAATTTTTAGTTAAAATTATATTGGGCCAGTTTGGTATTTTGAAAGTTTAAAATAGCGTTTTTAAAAATCGAAAACTCTATTTTACAATCATAAAACTTTATAGCTTTTTTTTTTTACAAAGGTTCATTTTTAACTCAAAACACCGTTTCCGATTCAAGTTAATTAAGTAGATTAATTTTTAGTTATAAAAAATAAAAAAAATTAATAATTAAATTAATAAACTTTTATTACGAAATATATTGTGTATCTCACAATTAATTAAATAATAATGTGATATTGATGAGCTTATTTACAAATGAATAAATTATTCTTTCAAATTAGGTACCCATTACATGGTAGTTCATGTGACGAACCATTTATCACATGATCTATTATTTTAGCTCATGTGATTAAAGCACACATGAATGCTCATTTTAAAAAATTTTATATGTGCATGTATGTGTATATATTATATTTAAATAGAAATTATTTTGAGTATGGCTTATTTGTTAAATAAACCAACATGGACAATTTATATTTTTCAAATTGCTTCGTATTATTCATAAACAACTCGGATTACTGCCCATGCCTACTATATTATGATTGCCTCCCTTACCCTTACCCACTTGCTAAAGAAACAATTAATCTAGGGACAATTTTTTACAACATGATGTAATTGGTGTATTGGTAGTTGATTCATATAAAAATGATGTTGCATAGTCACAATTTACCACTTAAAACAAATTGTGAAATTAATTGTGAAAAAAAGTTACATCCTTAATTAAAAATAATAATAGTTGTATGGTTGAAATTATTCTTTCTTTCTTTGCTTGTATTTTTTTATTTTTTATTTTTTTTATAAGTAATATAGTAGGAGTAAATGTTGTGTAGTGATGGAGCGTTGCTCCTCCCCTCACACGAGGAGCGGCCATGTGAAAAGAGTGACAATACTCCCAAATTATCCAATAAATTCCCACAAAGAATATTTTAGTGCCACAACCGCGTAAGCTGCAAGCGAATCACTTTCTAAGTCTTTGGTTGTCAATTCATGATCATGTCGTTTAAATATATAAAAAGGAAGATCTTAGGTGTTAAACATTGATTTGTTTTCACTTTTCAGTGTGTGACACTGAAATTCCTTAGGCTTTTTAATGCTTTCAAGGGTACAAAGCTCTGTTTCATATTATGCTTCTTTTTTACACTTCCACAGGCCTCGCCTTCGCATCATTCCAAGTTGCAACTCCTTTCGGAGGAGACTATGACCTCTAAATTCCAATTAAAAAAAGGCAAAAAAATCCGTTTTAGTCTTTATATTTTCATACAATTTTCACTTTAATTTTTTTATTTTTTTTTCACCGATTTTAATCCTTATCCTAAAAAACGCGTCTTGTTTTAGTCCTTGACATTACATTAGAGACGAAAATTGCACATTTGGTAAACAGAAAAAATTAAAAATATTAAAATAATGTCCATTGTGTCCACATGGCTTTCCATATCAGCCTCTAAATTAAAAAAAAAATTAATTTATTAATTTTAACTAAACAAAAAAAATTAAAAACAAAAATAAAAATCAAACCCGGTAAGAACAACAAATTCAAAACCTAGAAAGAACAAGATGAATAAAACACAAACCTAGTAAATTTAAAACCCAAAAAATTAAAATCAAACCATATACATTTTACGTTTATACCCAAAACAGAACCAAAATCATCTAGAAAAATCCTTCATCTTTTCCATTCCAGCACAGACAGCCCAAAACCTCACCACCTGTAAACTTTCAAAAACGAAGCCCAAGAACCCAAAAGGAAAACCAGAAATCCCAGCAGCTATACAGCCATTAAGACCCAAAAACGGAGCCCCAGCACCCAGAAAAATTCCTCCTTTTACCCATTAAACCAAGAAAACCAGCAAAGGTCACTCCTTTTTCCACTTAACTAAAATCCCAACAAGCAACTATCACCAAGGAACAGCAACAACACTGAGTCTGAGTCCAGAAACATCGCTCACAACGAATCAGAGACATAGAAAAGGAAAAACATGAAGTAGCATCAGCAAGGAAGGTGAAAGAGAAAATCAAACTCCACCAGATGAATTTAAGAAATGGGGTAACCCAAAGGAAGATGGAGAAACAAAGAGCAAACAGATTCAAAGCAGAAGATACGCAAAGAAAAATAAAGTATAACATCAAAAAGGGTAATAACTGTTCTTTATCATTGAAAAAGTGTTTGCTAAGTTCTTTATCAAATATGGGTTTGAATTTAATATTTTGAGTTTTAAATTTGCTGGGTATGTGTTTTGATAGTCTTGTTCTTGTTGTGTTTTAAATTTGCTGTTGTTGCGGGGTTGGTTTTTATTTCTGTTTTTAATTTTTTTATTTAGTTAAAATTAATAAATTAATTTTTTTAATTTAGAGGCGTGGAAAGCTACGTGGACATAGTGGACATTATTTTAATTTTTTTCGTTTGTCAATTGTGCAATTTTCGTCTCTGATGTAACGTCAAGGACTAAAACGAGACGCATTTTTCAGGATAAGGACTAAAATCAGTGAAAAAAAAGTTAGGGACCAAAGTGGGAATCGCGTGAAGATGTAGAGACTAAAATGAGTTTTTCGCCTTAAAAAAAATGTAGAACTATTGCAAATTTTATTATAAAAAATTATAAATTAATGTGTTAAGAATATGGGTTGTGTTAACTTAAATAATATAATGTAGTGGGTTCTAGTCAGCTCAACTGGTAAAATCTCTGATGGTTGTATAAAAGATCTAAGGTTCAATCCCTACCTACATCAAAAATTGATTGGTGTCTTAGTCTGATGATAAAAGAACTATTATCAGGAGCAGACGCCATAGATTGAAATTCTCTAAAAAAAAAATATATATATATATATATATATAAATAATTGTTCGAATAATTTTTTTGTGATTAATGATACGTTAGCTTGTATTGATTATTTTGTAAAATTAATTTGTAGTTCTTAGCATCACTCAATTCTAACTAAATTTTAAAAACATTACAAATTTTACTATATAGCCTTTACAAATGTACTTCAAACATTTATTTAATATAGCCCATTTTCAAAACGATTTTGTGTTTTTTTTTTAAATATTATTTTTATGATTAGGTCACTAGATTGATGGTGTAGCATAATTTTAGCATTTTAGTATAAATAAAAAGGGAATATTCAAAGAACTCTATATGGTAGAGCAACCTAGAAATTATAGAGAATTTCGGTCCTACTACAAAATTTGTTTCATAGAGCTTACAAACTATTGTGTCAACAATCACCAAAAAACAATTTAAACGTTCAGTTATTTAGTGGTTAGGATTTAGTAATCACGTTCATTGCTACTTCAGTTTGCAAGCTTTATATGGTAAAATTTGTAGCAATTTTAGAAATTTCTCTCTTGAAATTTATTAATCATATTCATTGACATATCATTTTGTAAATATTATATAGGAAAATTTGTAATATTTTTAGCATTTTTTTTCTCTCACAATAAGTCAAAATTATATAAGTTTAGATGCACATTAAATTTCATAATTTTATTAAAATTATTGAAGAAGTGGGTTGTGATTTTTTTTTTTTTTGAGTAAAAAGTAGGTTGTGATTGATATATAATAAAATAAATATTAGTACCAGTGATCTTGTAGTAAAAGTAACGTTATCACTTCAAAATTTCAAATGATGTAAAAAGAGTTGTAAATTTTTTTGTGTTTGTTGTGTTGTTAAAATTCAAATATCCATTTGTCCCAAAATTTTTTGTTTCGGCAATAATATTTTCTAGAAAATGAGTCATTTTTCAAAAAATGTTTTCTATGAAACTATCGTTTTCCTATGTTTGGTGGTAACTTTAAATAAGTTGAAAACAATTTTTTAACCTCTCTTATTTAGCTTATAATGAGATATAATTGTTTTTCCAAAAAAATTAGCTGAAAACAATATCTAAAAATAAGCTATACTTTTTATGTTGATTAAAGATAGTTTTCATTTGATTCATTTTTTCTAATGTTACCAAATACTGAAAAACATAGAAAACTATCTTTCCACAATGTTTTCTATCGAAACAAACGAAGCACAAATATGTTTATTTTTTATTTATTTATTTTTTATTTCTGGGAAATGAGTAAAAATACATGAAAAATTAAAGAAAAAAAGAAGAAAAAGTTATATTAAAAAATGATAAAAGTTCCTTCATGTTTATAAGGAAAAGAATGAAAATTACTGCGCCGTATATTTGGGAGTATTATTATAGTTTAGACAAGTTGAAATTTTGAAGCTATGCATACTATTAATCTATGAAATTGTACTCTGCCCTGCATTATTTCTATCTTGCTGTGCTCAAGGAAGAAGTTTTTAGAAGGTAGAAAAATTCCTTCTCTCCTCTTTTTTGTTTTTTGTTTGTCTTTTATTCTCTCTTGGGACATCATAATATATGAATTTTTTTTTTAATAAAAAGTTTGTGGGGGCAAGCTTAATGTTGCGAATTGGGCCCAGGACCCAATTTGTATACCATTGTTTATCTGAAGAAGTAAAAGGGGCCAGGGCTGGGCCCGTTTGGTGGAAATACGCTCGGAGAGGAATACTGGGATACATTCGAAGACTATTCTGCTTGTCCGAAGAGGTCCCAACGTCGGATCATCATAGTGCTTAATCAATCAAATATGCTGGGGGCAAAAGCGACCTTCCCAATTGATTCTACGGAGGAGAGCAAATCCTGGGCGTGCCTGGAGATGAAGAGGACATAAAAATATCTTAAAGAAAAAGCTGCTACCATCGCATTTAATGCATTGCAGCAGCTTTCCTGGCCGCATTTATGTGGAGAAGACACCTGAACAGTTCAGCCTCAGCTACCACCACTCACGGTATACTAAAGCAGATGTCTGATGTGACGTGTACTCAAGTGGATGCTTGGATGAAGAACAAATGTACGGTGAAGATGAAGAAGGAGGGGGATATATAAAGGGAAGAAGCCTCTGAAGAGTGGGGGGAAAAAAATTGTATTGACGAAGTTGATAAATATTAAGTCTCTTCGGACTAAAGAGAATTTTTACTAAATATTAGTCTGAACGTCCTTTTTACCCTTACTGGCATGCATGAACCGTTGCTAAATCCATAACCAGCCCAGCTGTTTAACCCATTCTCTACAAATTTATTGTTGGGGGATTTGTTGGGCTCACGATACGCAAAGTTGGTACTCAGCCCATCAAATTACAACCCTACAAAGTTTATGATCATAACTTTATTAGCTTTTAACTTATTCTATGGTCTATACCTAAAGGTCAATATCTTCTTTTTATTTATTAATTTTATTTAAATTTATATGAAATATAGCAATTTTCGAAATTATTTATTTTTCATTTATAAGATAATATTAAAATGATGTCCCTTTAAACGTTATCTGCTTATATATCTGTCTCATCAATGAATTTTACAAAATTTTGAGCAAGATCAATAGGCACATCTGCACCAAGAGGTCCAAGACTTGTTGAAGGCCAATTATTCCTTTTTTTTTTTTTTTTCTTATACGTTTAATTTGAAAGGCGGATCCCTCAGGCCAAGCTAGTAATGGTGTCACTGTATGCATGAGTTGTGGTCTCTTGGTGATCTCTACAAGTGATGTTGATGATCACTTATACGAGAGAGGGTTTAATAGTCAAGCTTGTTAGTTAATTTAGCATATATATCACCACTGGTATGATGGTCACTTTACAACTACAAGTTCTTGTAGGGTAGGAGAGACAAAAGCTGGGTTTCAAGTTTTCAGTACGGAGTTTTGTACACATGTACACTTAGATTAAGTTAAAATAAGATTTTCATCTCAAATTAAAAAAGAGAGTAAATTTAGCATATGTTAAAGGTGTAAATGAAGAGAACGTATCTTCTACATTTATATATAACATTTTTCCCCCCATAATATATGGGTCCTACATGATTATAAGACCATACACTGTAAGAGGGATAATGTGTAATAACATTTAATTCATAGAAATAAATGTTAATGGAAGAAATACCACCCATTTTATCATAATAAATTCTTTTTACACTTTATACTATGACTAGTTAGGGCAGCATATGCAAGGCACGTGCTAGCCATGGAAAAAAAAAAGTAGTGGTTAGGATCAATTCTAAATTTTATTGGTATCACAAAATAAAGATATAAATCATTTGATTTTTAAAATACATAGAGATTTACATTAATCAAAAGAGACATTAATTTTAAGAATTTTGATAATTATGTCATAAAAAGTTAATCTCATTCGTATAAGACCGTCCCAGTCCAATATTTTATTATTTTATTTTGACCTATAACTTACACCTCAATAGTTGTGAATATATTGTAATAACAAAAATATGTTATGACATTTTTAGTTGTGCTAGATCTTGATATGATATTTTATTTTATTTTATTTTGATCCATAAGGAATTAACACATGCGTCACAATATTTTTACAATATCTCTATGTATACATTGTACTTAATAACAATGTAAATTTATATTTTAGACACAAAAAAAGGGGCAAATTTTGTACACATTTACAAAATTTATACAATATTTACCAATTTTTGTGCAAATGTGTATAATATTAATCACTTTTGTGTATTTACAATGTAAACTTGCATTGCAAGTACAAAGTGAACATACAAAGATCCTAAAAAAACAAAGAAAAAACAAAAAAACAAAAACAAAGACAAAGCTCAAACCAACTGGCATTCTTGAAGGAAAAAAAGAAAAAGAAAAAAAAGAAAAGAAAACAAAAAGTGCACCTCACTAATTGAAGAAACCAAAAAAATACTATTCATGAACCTTTGGCTCTTTTTATATATTTAATAGATATGCCAGCTTACATAAATATTTAAAAGGAAAAAAAAAAACACAAACCGATGACTGGAAAAAAAAAAATTTAGGCACTATAGAAACGTTGTGGACTTAACATTTTTTTTATTTGATTTATAAAAAATTGAGATCTCAACAATTGTGAAAATATTGTGATAACAATAAGTGTTGTAACATTTTCTCAAAATATTTATTTTTAGTTATGGTTGGTCACAGTCTCATATTTTATTATTTTATTTTGACTTGTAAGAAATTGACACGTCAATAATTGTAAAAATATTGTAAAATTTGTTGTGTCAGTATAATAATATATATACCAGCTTACATAAATATTTAAAAGAAAGAAAAACACAAATCGATTACTGGAAAAAAAAAAAAAAAAAAAAACTTTAGGCACTGTTGCTACAGTGCCAGTTAACTAAACCAAAAGCACTATAGGTATAGTGCATACGCGCATTAGCGATAAAGTAAAAGCACTGCACAATAAGTGTTGTAACATTTTCTCAAAAGATTTATTTTTAGTTGTAGTTGGTTATAGTCTCATATTTTATTATTTTATTTTGACTGGTAAGAATTTTTTTTTTTATGAGAAGGACTGGTAAGAAATTGATACATCAATAATTGTGAAAATATTATGAAATTTGTTGTGTAAGTATAACAATTTATATACCAGCTTACATAAATATTTAAAAGAAAAAAAAAACACAAACAGATTACTAAAAAAAAAAAAACTTTAGGCATTGTAGCTACAGTGCCATTTGGTATTGTATATATTGTAGCTACAGTGCCTCTTGCTACCATAGCTACTATTCAAAACATGAAAAAAAAAAATTACGAAACCAAATTCACTGTAGCGAGCACTGTAGCTGCATAGCCGCTTTTTATATAGTTAACAGGTCAATAATTGTGAAAATATTATGAAATTTGTTGTGTAAGTATAACAATATATATACCAGCTTATATAATATTTAAAAGAAAAAAAAAAACACAAACCGATTACTAAAAAAAGAAAAAAGAAAAAACTTTAGGCACTGTAGTTATAGTGCTGCTTGGTACTCTATCGAAAATTATTGTGTCAGAATAACAATATATATACCAGCTTACATAGCTACAGTGCCGCTTGGTACTCTATCAAAATTTGTTTTGTCAGTATAATAATATATATATCAGCTTACATAAATATTTAAAAGAAAAATAAAACACAAACCGATTACTGAAAAAAAATAATAATAATAAAAAACTTTAGGCACTGTAGCTACAGTGCTATTTGGTACTGTATCTATTGTAGCTACAGTGCCTCTTGGTACCGTAGCTACCGTTCAAAACATGAAAAAAAAAAAAAAAAAAAAAAAAAAAAAAAAAAAAAAAATTCTCAAGAAATCAAATTCATTGTAGCCGCTTTTTATATAGTTAATAGAAATACGGAGTAATACAAGAATAATGAACACTGATAAAATTCAATTGAAAACAACATTGCCACTGTATATTTTAGAAACTGGTGAATTGAAAGAAATATTGATACACACATTAAAAATCTAATCATCACACAGGGGATGCCTAAAATGATTAACAAACTAAAAATCTAATCATCACAAAGGGGATGTCTTAAATGATTACAGCATCATAATTCTAAATTCTTCAAAACTAAGCACACCATCTCCATTCAAATCAAACTGATTGATCATCACTCTGCACTCTTCAATCGACTTTGAGTCACCCAATCTGCTGAGCATTCTTTTCAAACTCTTGGGTGTAATAAAGCCACAACCTTCCATATCATACATTGCAAAAGCCTCTCTCAAATCCTTTATCTTGTCTTCCTCTTCTCCTCCTTCCATTAGCCCAATAAAATCTTCTAAACCCAAGAAACCATCTCCATCAGAATCCATTGCCTCCATTGCAACCTCAATCTCTTTTGAAAATAGGTCTCCACCCATAAGACTCAAACCATGTCTCAAGTCTGAGGCTGATACTTTCCCATCACCATCTTCATCAAAGTAATGGAAAACTTGCTCAAGGTCTTCAGATTTCCTCATGACAAAATTGTTGTGAGAAATGGAATCAAGTTCTAGCAAGCTTGTTTGCTAACTTGGATTGCACTACAACATTGTTATTACACATTCTTATATACACTTTTGAGGCTGAACCATCTATGATCATGGGAAGAACTTGCTGTGAGTTTTCGAAACATGTCAGGAAGTGTTCAAAATGAAGAAAAAATCAAAAGGAGGAATCCAAAGGCTACTAGGTCATGTATTGCTATTATGAGAATAGTGTTTAAAGGAATAGACGAGGAAACAGAGCCAAAATCAAGCGTCTAGAACAGTGTTTGCCGGTCAACAAGGCAAAGACTTGAATTTTTTTTTGGTACTATCTTATGAAACACAACTTGGTCTACTGAAACATGATTTGCTACATTACCTTTCTTTTATATTTTTTGGTGCGTCTTTCACTCTTATTCTTTATGGTCAATGAATGAGTCTTCGGATATGAGCAATTATTTTTTCTGTGCTCCAGACCAATTCTTTCTAGTCAATGAATGAGTCTTCTGAGCAATTATTTTATCTATGCTCTTGACCATTGACCAATACCACGCATTCTATTTATTGAGCTCTTAACTTGTCTCATAATCAAGAAAAAGTCCGCCCTTTCTCTCAAAAAAAAAAAAAAAAGAAAAGAAAAAGTCCGCCCTTTATTGTTTTTACCCTTTTATTTTAATGAACATATTTTATTACTCACTTTTTTTTTTTTTTTTTGGTAAACAAAAAATAGGAGCCTTTATGATTATATTTTACCCCCGGACAGGTCTAGGTAGAGGCACGGAGCCTTTTTTTTTCACCTATGTGGGAGTCACCTCATTTCTGAGTACACCCCCCACCAAGTATACCCACCAACGGAAACTTGTTGGTAGCAGGACTCGAACCTAAGTGTGGTGCACGAAACGCCCGAGCCTTGCCAACTGAGCCAAGCCCCCATTGGCATTTTATTACTCAAATTAAATATTACAAATGCAAAAGTACATCTATGTCACATCATTCAACATGGAGAATCATATTTTCTTTGTACCATCATCTAGGCAAAGAGGTCAAACTTGTTGGAATTTCTTTCCTTCTTAATATCCTTACTAATAGTGTATTGATATAAACATGACAACTCAATATAGTTTGAGGCCTAACACAACAATTTTAAATATGGTCTTTTCATATTTAATTAGTAATTTTGCATTTCGATGTAGTTAAAACATTTAAAAGTTTATCGTTTCTTAAAATGCAAAATTACTAATCAATTTTTAGTATTTAAATTTAGTTAATGTCTCATTTTTAATGATTATAAGGCTAATTTAAAATATTTAAAGTAAGATTTCATTATTTTTAATGTTGAAACTTGAAAAAAAAATTACTTTTGAAAAAACAAATATAACAAATATTGTTAGTAAAGCGATCGAAGAATTTAAAAAAGAATAGTCTTTTTTATATAATAAAGGATCGTTATATTAATTATTTGAATATCATTACAATATTGTTAACTTTCTATTGTATTATTTTTATATTTTATTATATTATAACTCTTTTTTATTCATTTTTTTTACTCATATGTGGCTTTATTTATTAATAAATTCTAATTTATCAAACACGCTGTTGCAACTTCCTTAAATAGAATCACCTAACAACTTCAATAGGATAAAGACGAATTTAACAAAGAAGTGTTTTTTATTTATTTATTTATTTTTTTAAGGATAGAACTTGTTAAATTAATAATGAATCAAAACAAGGTCAATTTATGGGTTCCAGTTAGTTTAACTGGTAAAGTTTCTGATGGTTGTACAAGAGATCTGGAGTTTAATCCCTGCCTACACCAAAAACTGACTGGTGTCTTGGTCTAATAATAAAGAGCTATCATCAAAAGTAGACGCCATAGGTTGAAACTCTCTAAAATAAAAAAAAAATGTCAATTTTATATATAGGAAAATTTTAGCATATTAAAAGAGATGAAAATTTATTATTCTTTTTATTAAAAAAAGAGAGTTTTAATTTACATTAAGAAAGGAGAGAGAGAGAGAGAGTGTGTGTGTGTGTTTAGTAGGGAATTGAATGGATAATGTTGACAAATTGCTATATGGAATATTGATATAAGATAAAAAATTGAAGTGTCAAATTACTGTGGTATATTAGTCATCTTGACACAACATTTTCTATTTGAACAAATATATATATATATATATATATATTTTATAGAATTTAAACAATATATATATATATATATATATGTATGTATGTATGTATGTATGTATAAGTATATAAGAGATAGATCTTTGGACTAATAGTTAAGAAATAGAAAAAAGGCTCAAGTAAAGAAAAGAAACTTTAGGACTAAGACAGAGTGTTTGCAATGGTTTTACTTTTTTTTTTTTTTTTTTTTGGGTTGAAAAACCCCTCTCACAACATGTAATATCTTTTCCTATTTATAGTTTTGGTGCCTCCATATCAGCTGTCCACCAGTAGAATAGATGATTCTTCCGGCGAGATACTTGTCTCATCCTTTCCCTCTCCTCTTATTGAGGTTGTGATGAGTAGGTAACAAATTGTTAGGACACTGTTCAGAGAGGTCATTCAGCCATTAATCCAGCATGGTTGGTTGGTATGGTGCAGTTAATGTGAAGGGGACAGTGGCTTCATTAGGAAGCTTTCTCCAAATCTTGCTCAAACTGGTTACTATTCCTTTCACCAGTTGTCATCCTAGGCACGACTTGACAATCCCTAGTCGTCTCCTTGAGGTTCCAAGCCTTTTTCCTTCCTCGGCCTAGTCTTCAGATCTGCACTTTCCTCAAATTACTTGGGCTTGAACCTTTTATGGAAACGCTTCAATAAGCTGTTTTACTCTAAACTGGGCCCCGTCTTCTTTAGCTCATCCTAGGGCCCCGGGCCCCCCACCCCCCCAACACACACACACACGGAACCATCATTTTTTTATTTTTTATTTTATTTTTTATGTAATTAAAAAGATTACTAATAGGATAAATACATTGATTTTGTTATATTAATTATTTTTATTGGTGCATTAGTTATTAAGTATAATGAACTTTTGATGTCATTTTTCTAAGATTTATATGAGAAAAAAATGATTTGAAATATGGAATTCTTGCTCAAATTTAGTTGCTTTTGTAACAATTGAAACAAAATCCAACAAAAGAAGAAATAAATTTAATAACACACAATCAAAAATATTTTTTTTAAAAGACTAAAATGCAAAATCCACCCTCTAAGTTTCATTAGAATTTATTTCAGTCCTCTAACTTTACTTTCGTTCATTTTAGTCATGTAAGTTTCGAGTTTATTCAATTAAGGCCTCCGTCAATTTTCGTTAAATTTTTTTTTAAAAAAATGGGAAATATCTTTCAATCATTAATTGGATTTTTTTTTAATTTAAAAAATTTGAAGAAAAATTACTAGTTTCTAAAGTCAAGGTTGCGGTAATAACCGTGGGTAGCCCTTCGAATTCATGGAGGATGATTAATGATTGCCTGCAATACAAATATTGTTCCGGACATTGAACAGTCTGTTTGAATGGTACTCTATACTGGTTAGATTTCTGCAATCATCAAATGCACTTGGTTAACATTTTGGCATTTGATATGCCTAATGAAACATTCCGAAAAATCACGAAGGGAGGCTGTGTTTGAATTCAATTAAGGAGAAATGTTTTGAGATACATATGATGCTAGTGGATAATCAATGATAATCTTAATATACATTCTTTTTCAAGGATTTCAAACTAGAAGATAATTATTCCCTATGTTATATCCTATATCAATGAAATTATCAATGCGGTCAGAGTTGATTGAAGGATGGTTTATATCAAGTTGATGATCCAAATTTCCATATAAGGCTTTTTCTTAGGCTTTTTCCTTTGGAGGAAATTATGATCCAAATTTCCATATATGGCTTTTTGCTTTGGAGGAAAGTGTAACCCGTATATTTACTATGTAGAGGGCTAAATTAGCATGTATGAATTGATTATATTCTCAAGTTGCCCACTGCCAATTGCCTAGAGGTTGAAACTAGAGGTTTTGTTGTGATTGATGTGAGGTTTTCCCACTGCCAATTTATTTTCTCCATTTTTTATTGTGTAGCTAATTTTTTAAACTCTCAATTATATATTGAAACCAATTCCATTTTTATTGGTAATATTCTTTCGTAACGTTTCTTTCTATTATGGTTACTAGTATGTAACCATGCTTATAAGGCTTTTCTATTATGGTTACTAGTTCGACCAAGACATTTGGAGGTATTAAAATAGATTTTTTTTTTTTGCAATTTTCATGATATTGGTTTCGCCAAGTTTCTCATTATATTATAATTTTGAAATCACTAGATACTACACATACAATATCAATTTGCAATTATTGTCTGTGAAATTCCACTAAATACAACACAAAATAAAATAATAAATTGGTTAAATAATATTTCTTAAATTGAATAGGGATAAGTACATAAGATTGTTCAACTCAATTACAGTTTATTACGTTTAATATCTTTGCATACAAAATATTTGAATAGAAATAGTTTTTTATTTTATTTTTAAAATGCTCATTAGTTCAGAGAAAAATATCAACAAAAATATAAACAATTTAATTTGTATAAAAAGTAAACAAAAGCAAAATCCAATTTGATTCTAATTGAATTTTCTCTAAACTTTTGTTTAAAAAAGCAAATATATATATATATATATATATATATATATATATATATATTACCTAGTTAGTAATGGATGGTACATAGTCATGGTATATTACATAAATGACTTATGAATTTGAATTATTTTTAGTTATACAAAAAAAAGGGCTCATAAATATAAAATCATTCAAACTCTTTCTTCCTCTAATTTTATATATAGAGTTAGATATATAATTAGATTTTTTATGGTCAATTTATATTGGACTATATAGATTTAGATATATAATTAAGTTTTTTATAATTTATTTATATTTGACTCCTCATTTTCTACATTAAATTAACTCATTTGGTACAAAAATTTTATTTAAAAAAAAATTAGATTAGATGGGACACGTGGTGCAAAATTAAAACTCTAATTGAAATCCAATTTTTATACGTTCTTTTCTTTCCTCGGACCGATGACTCGCTTGTTCAATACTCCTAACTATTATAGGTGGATGCCGTCCCCTTGGGACTACCAATAGTTTCGGTTGTTGAATCTCGTGCAAATTAGGTGGTTGTGGTTGTATTGGTTATAGGCGGAATGTAGACGCTTTAAGTGTGTGTTGACCATCCACTCTCTCATCATGTAATGTCATATGTATGATACAACCATTAGAGGTGGTGTGGTGATTCACCTCAATGCTAATAGAATTCACTTACTTGGCACAAAAATTTAAAAACTTAGATTAGATGGGACACGTGGCGCAAAATTAGACTCTAATTGATTCCAATTTGAAATCCAATTGAATTTTCTCCCATTTTTGACTATATATATATATAGATAACTTATAAATTTGAATTTTTTAAGTTATACCAAAAAAATAAAAATAAAAAGCTCATAAATATAAAATCATTCAAACTTTCTTTTGCTCTAATTTTATATATAGAGTTAGATATATGATTAGGTTTTTTATGGTTTATTTATATTAAACTCATCGTTTTCTACACTAAATTAACTCATTTAGCACAAAAATTTAAAAACTTAGATTAGATAGGACACGTCGCGTAAAATTAAATTCTAATTAAAATCCAATTTTTACACTAAATTAACTCACTTGGCACAAAAATTTAAAAATTTAGATTAGATATGATACGTGATGCAAAATTAGACAATAATTAAATTCTAATTTGAAATTTAATTGAATTTTCTCTCAGTTTTGCCTTTATATATAAAATTTTTTTTTTCCACTAAACAATTATTCAAATTGTTACATTCAAATGCAAGTGTAATAGACAAATTTACTAAGAATCAAAAAAGAATTGAGATTGAATCCATCTAAAACCAAGTGTTATCTAAGGGTGTCAATGTTCGACCCAACTCGCGAACCCGACACGAACCCGACACGGGTTTTTTCGGGTTAGGGTTGAACCTTAATGGGTTTGGGTCATAAACGAGTCGACTTGAAAGCGACACGATGAGAAGCGTGTCATAAGTGGGTCAACTCACGTAACCCGCAATAGACACGTTTGACACGCCAATTTATTAGTGACAATCCGAAATGACCCATTTAACACAACCCGTTTAAGTCGTATAACAAATGAATATTTATTTTATTTTAGATTTGTCAAATACCTTTTATATCCAACATATATTTTAAATTTAAAAAGAAAAGTAAGTAATTACAAAAATTTACAAGGGATATAATTGGAAATTGAAACTTTATAGACCTTAGAACTACTAATACTTTTTTTTTTTGCATAGAACTTGCACAAATGAAATTGGATGAACTTGTGGAAGATGTTATGAATTTGGACATCAACAAATAATCTATGAATGATAATCGTGTTCATAGTCAGGATTAGTTTACTATTTGCTCAAATTCTTTCAATATTGATACTTAGCATTTGACGAGTTCCAAGGATATTATATTTTTGTTAAACTATGTTATTTTGAATTTGGGTTGAAGCGTATGCACTTCTTTTGGAGTGTAAAGAACTTATTTTCTAGATGAATGTTATATTTTTGTTGAACTATATTATTTTGAATGCGGGTTGAAAACTTGAAGTGTATGCACTACTTTTTGGAATGTAAAAAAAATTATTTCTATATGGATGATATATTTAATATTATGTAGGTTGAAATGGGTTGTGTTACATTCGTGTCAACCCAACACGACTTGTTTATTAAGCGTGTCAAATGGGTTGGGTCAGGTCAACCTGCCTTATAAACAAGTCGGGTTAGGGTTGAAGGATCATGACACGAACACGATTATTAAATGGGTCGGGTTAAGGTTGAGCCATTTAGTTGAATACCCCTACCTCAACACGACACAACACGATTATTAAATGGGTCGGGTTAGGGTTGAGCCATTTAGTTGAATACCCCTACTTCAACACGACACGAACTCGACACGCTAATCTGAATTGACACCCTTAGAGTGATCCCATAAATGTGTTAATACTACCCACAATGTATCTATATAACAGTATAACTAAAGAATGATAAAGAATTTTTGGGGGAAATTGTACTTTCACCATTAACTATGGTGCAGTTACAATGTATCCCTAAACATCAAAACAGCGCAATGTATAGGAGTACATTTTCATCAAATGTAACAAAATTCAATTTTCTTTCTCTTTTGGTCACCCTCCCCTTTCTCAGCTATTCATTTGATTGATTTACAATCTCTGTGTCCTACAAATCTACTTCACCTATTGTTGCTCAATTCTTCCACATCACTGGAGACCTTCCACGCCATAAATCTATAATACAATTATTATGTTGCTGATGGGTCTTCATCGTGGTCAGAGCTGTCCTAATTTTAATAGAACATCCATCTTGCTGAAAGTTCATGTCCTCAAAAAAAGGCCAGCTCTCCATGCTTTCCTTCCCATTCTTGCTCTCCTGTTCACAAAAATATCGTTGTTAATTAACTGTCTGGAGAGGATGGGAGGGTGTTGCCATCATTTACAAAACAGAAGGAGAACCCCTGCGAATTATTTGAGGGTCAGCAAAGAACATAATCCTAGAGAATTTTATGTATCCTAGTCATCAAAACCATATTTTCTGAACATATTCAAAAGTCTACAAAACATTTTTGTTTGTTTGTTTATTTTTCTTTGCTGTATTGGTATGTTATGCACCTAGTGGATCTTGAACCATGACCTGTCTCTCCAACCAATTATGTAGGCAAAGATAGGGACATACAATCCTAAATATCACGTGGGCACACACATATGATAAATGTACTCTCCATCCAATGGACCACTCCGGAGGGGGAAACCCCATACCTTGAGGATGTTCCTTTTCATCAAAAAATAAAAATAGAGTTCTAGTTGAGATGAGTTTACGTTGATATTTATGGTTTTGTTTCATTTCTAGTATAGGGAAAAGTATGATTTTGTAGTTTGTAATCGTTGTAGTTATTTATAGAGTTCACGTTTTTATTTTCCCTCAAGAATCTGTCTTTATTAGGGTGTATAGCAAACAGATGACCTGATATAGTCTGATGCCCCTAAAACAAATTTTCATCATATACCATCATGCATTAGTCCTCAACATAAACTTTTTTTTTTTTGGGGGGGGTGGGGGGGGGGTTAACCGAGGTACTATTACTGAACTAGAGAAAAATAACAGAAAAGTTAGTACAAAGTCTCTCAGAGACTGCCAATAGCATCAAAATACAATAAAAGGCTAAGATCCGGAGGATCATCAAAAATGATAAAATCTTGCTGCTGTGTAGCAACTAGTCTCACCATTCTGTCAGCACATTGATTCCCTTCACTAAAGCAGTGCTTAATCTTCACCTGTGGAACAGCTCCAATAGCTCCCTCCAATCCGAGATGAGAACATGATGAGAAATGTTAGACTCTGTTCGGTTAGACACCCACTCCATCACTACTTCAGCATCTAATTCAACTTCAATTGCCTCAACATTTAACTCCGCACACAGTTGAAGGCCATCTCTTAGTGCCCATAGCTCAGCTTCCACACTAGTTGCAATTCCAACGGCTCTCACAAAACCTTTAACCAAACAGCCATTATGATGGCAGATAAGTCCTCCACCTCCTGCCAGCCCTGGATTCTCAAGAGCAGAGCCATCTGTATTTAGCTTGAGCCAATTCAGATCTGGTTTGTTCCATTTGACATGGACTGGAATTTTCTCCTTAGTTGGTTTAATGCGCCCAGCACTGAAGTGATAATCCAAATCCAAATCCACATTCATCACCCCACCTACATTACAAACACCTGCACCAAGTTGCTTGAAGATTCTTTTATTTTGGTGTAGCCACAGACCCCAAATACTAAAGGCAAAGAAACAACTCCATGACAAAAACTGTCCTATCTTATCACTGGTATTCCTCAGGTTTACCTCTAGCCAGGGGCATAATTCAGCAGCAAAGAATTCCTCGTCACATCTACTGCTGTCCACTTGATTCCAGAACTGTCTGGCTGCATCACAGTCTCTCAAAACATGCAGGGTTGTCTCTGCTTCTACTCCACACCATTCGCACAGTTTATCTTCGGTAATACCCCTATACACCAGGAGATCTTTGACAGGGAGACAGTGGAGAAATTCATGTCTGTCAAACCACTGACTGTCATAGTGTCCTCAACATAACCATAACATATATCTTCTCATATGTAATTTAGATACTTCTTTATACATATGCTAAACTGAAAACCTTTGAATTTCTCAAAAATCAAATCAACAAGAAGTAAAAACAGAAGTATTGAATGAATAGAAGAAGACAATAAACCTATATCAAGTCCTCAGCCTTCCAAGGCAAAGGACTTTTACATTTAAAGGCAAAAGGGAGAAGATCATATAAATTCCTATAATAGAAAAATTGGGCTGCAGGTTAGCATAAGAAAAAGACGTACATCAAGACAAAGGAAACAAAATTGTATACTAAAAAAATTGTTAGTTCAGAGACTGAAGTTTGAATACAAAGAAAGGGTGCAGCCATGAGTTATAAGGCAAACATCTTCAGCAGAAATGTATTAAAAACACGTCCAACTAGCAAAAAAGCTGATCCATGCTAAGATTTCTTACCACATAGAAGCATCATTGCATGCTTATTTAAATATCCGAGTGGAGCCAACTACTAGTCCATTTATGTAAGTACAACCAAGATAAAATTAAATACTGGTCCATTTCACACAAACTGGAAGTAAATCAGCATAGGGAAATGGCTTTCTACCATGCAAAGGTCTAGGCAGGTGGTATTAAGTTCTCAATTGCCCAAGCTTATTCAAACCCATCTTTTATCACAATCATCCAATTCAGCTGCATTTAAGACAACTAAAATTATGAACCATTCAAATAGAATAAAAAAACCATTATTTTTCTACTTTTTGAAGGGACAAAATCTATTCCTGAGATTTTAAGTTACTCATAGTTAAATGCTTAGTTCTGCCAAATCCTGCAGACCTGACCACTCTGTACAATTGTTTCAACTCTCAAACAACTTTCAATGCATTGTGTTTGAACAGAGTTTTCTAGCTGAAAATCAATGGCACCAAGACCATTCCATCAATCAAACCTTAACTTTCCAACAACATATACTCAAGCTATCTATTCTAGAACTAATACCAGTGAGCCCCTTCAACACCCCATAACAAATACTCTCAACTAATGACCAATAATTCTAATCAGTATAAGTAATCTCTTGACTATGGCCAGTTAGATGTTCAACTTTGTAAGTCTGAAAAATGGTAGGCCTTTTGACTTTACTGGTCCATTAAATAGATAAATTTAATGCTTTTTTTTTTTTTTTTCAAGTAATTTTGAAAACTCTTGTACCATTACAAGAAATTGAATTCAACAACAAATCAAATGACTATCAATTCTGATTTTTCTTTGCTTATTAATGTCCTCTCAAATTGAATTAGTACCCGCATGGATGAGCCTGTGAATTAAGAGAAAGAGAATGATCACAAATACCGCCAAAGATGCAAATCAAACAAAGAAAAAGAGGGAGACATACTCCAGAATTTTACATTGTAAAAGAAATTGAACAAAGATGATTCAAAGGAAAATAGTTTCAATGGAATAACAGTACCTGGGCATATTTCTTTAAAATTTGATTCAGAGATTCTCAGTTTCTTTAATGGTGGCTATGAATTGAAGAAGGTGCCATTTTTTAGGGAGGTATGGGCCATTGAAGAACCCAAATCAAACCCATCAGCATCATTTGACTCGATACTCAAATTTAGAAAACACAAACTTAAGTCAAACCCATTAACTACATCCATTGGAAGCCTTGAACCAAATGTGAAGGAAAGACAGATAATGTCATCAAGGATTAGAGGAGGTTGAGGTTCCCCTACATCTGAATCCGCTGAGACTCACATGAACCATCGAAAGTGGAGACAGGAGGTACTAAAGGTGTGAGCTCAGTGTTGTCAGAGTTGCAGATTTGTCATCAGCATTTTAACAGTTGTTATGGATGATAATGGAATTTTGAGGACAACAAATGCATTCCACATGTGCCCCCATCCATGCAATGACAGGAGCAAAATTTCCGAATTCACTTGCCCAGTGAGAGATTTTACATGAAATCTTAACATGATTTCGATCACCTTGCATTAAGTCTCCAAATTTCTGCTGTAATTGGCTATGAGGTACACCGTAAAACCACAAATGATCACACTTTAGACATTGAAAGATCGGCTGCTGCATGAAAGGTCGCTTATGACCATTGGTGAAAATGTTGACAACACAATCCCAACTGATTATATCATCACGAAGAGAACTACACTTAACATTATTAGCATAACTGTCTTTCAGTGGAACTAGATGAAAAGCAATACAAAAGGCAAATGATGGAAATTCTGGACCAACCCAAAATGATATGAAACTTCCAATACTTTGATGGTTGAACCACTTTGGAATCTTCTTTCCTGGTACTATAATATTATATCTCTCTCCAAAATCAATTAGATAGGCATCAAGAGTTGGACGTAACTCCTCTTCAATTAGGAAGAACTTTGAGAATGGAAGCTGGGAAGAGTAATCAATTTGATGAGAATCCGAATCCAGTAATACATTGCATTTCACACCTGAACATTTCATATTTGGTGCAAGCCCTAAATTTCTTCCAAACTGCATGCAATTAGGAAATTTGAGAAATCAGAAGTTCACCAAATCTAATAAAGTATTTGGAAAGGTATTCAAAATTTTTTTCTTTATAGTTTTAAGAGAGAGGGGTACCTGAAGGAATAAGTTTCTTAATGATTGTGAATTCAACGAGATGCAATTTGATACATACACAGATCTTATACTTTTTGGAAGCTTTGGAATCTTCTTAAAGAACTTGCAATTCTCAATTAGAAGAAAATTTAAACCATTGAATCTCATAATGCCATCTTGGAAGTTCAAATTTTCACTCCTTGATAATAAACATTTTTCTAAGAGGTTGAAACAAGAAGTCAAATTTTTAAGAAAATTCAACATCAGAAAGTCATATTTTGAAAAGTCACCATAAGAATTGCATGGCACATGTCTACCAACCTTCACGTCCTTTGGAAATTGGACATGGCCATGAAGAATGAGTTTGCGAAGATATTGCAATTTATAGATGCTACTTGGAAGATGACATGAATAGAAATAGGAACCTATATCTAATCGCACAATCCCAACAAGATTCCCAAATGATGAAGGAAGCACTCTAATGGCAGTGTATGCTAGACTTAGAAACTTTAAATTTTCCATTTCTTCTGGAATATCAGGGAACCACTCAACCCTTTTGCACTCATAAAGAATTAAAAATTTAAGCGATTTCATCATGATGAAGCTTGGAATAATTTGAAGTTCAATGCAACCCGTGAGGTCCCAGCTTTCAAGCTTATCAAGACATCCATTAGAGTTATGAACCTCGACTAATTTTATACATTCACGGAGATTCAATTGCTTTATGTTTGGGGAGGCGGTCGATAAGTCCGGTAATTCCCTAATATATTGACAGGATTGGAAATTCATGCATGTCAAGCTTTTACACTGTATCCTCTGTAGAAAAAAAGAATAAAAAATAAGTTCAACAAATGTTGCATTACAGTTTTATCATTAATGAAGTAATAATAATTTATAAATAAATAAATAAAAATTATACCTCGAGAAGCTTGTACATTATAACCCGACTTTCTGGCATGTTAAGTATAGTGAGTTTTTGAGGATGAAAATTGGATGATAGGGACGATAAAGGAAATCCATGCCAATCAAGCACCCTTAATCCATTGGGAAGATATTCGAGATCTCCACAAATCTCTACATTACTAACTATAAGGAACTTTAGATTTTTCATCTTTTCAAGACATTTCGGCTCTAGTTGAATCTTTGATGATTCAGATGAGCATGTCATTATGCCTCGAATTTTTTTTGACCCCTAATTAGACAAAGCATTGAGTGAATCACACTACATAATAAGAAGTATAATGACAATAAATTTAAACAAAAACCAAACTTAATAAACTTTAATTTTCTTCCACATTTAAATGGAAAAAAATCACTACATATGCCATTTGTAAAATGAATTAAAATGATGCATACCGTATTTTTAGTTAGTATATCAAGAACATCCTCATAACACCATAGCCTACTACGCTCTCCAGGTAGCTGTGGTGACTCCCGTCGAACAATGTCCTTACCCATTTGTTGTAGAAAGTCATGCATCGACAATTTGTCATATTGATCAACACTTATTAGACACTTATCAATAAGTTTTTGAATTCCATAAATTGGATTTAAATCACAAGAATCCAATATATCCATGACATACTTCTTCAGAAATCCCTTAAAGAAACATGCAATATCGAGGAAAATATTTTGTTCAGTTTCATCCAATCCTTCGTAACTTATTTCAAGTACTTTTTGAATTTCTTTGTTAGGAATTCTTTCATACTTATCTATTGCACTTTTCCATTCAGGTTTAGTTCTTCCACACAAATCAGCACCCATTATTACTAGAGCTAATGGAAGTCCCTTGGTATATTGTATAACTTGGTTTGCAAGTTCCAAATAATCTTTTTTGGGTTTTTTGCTTTGGAAGGCATGCAAACTAAAGAGTTCAAGAGCTTCATCTTGATCTAAATCCTTAACCTCGTACGTTGAAAAACATTTTCCAAGAATAGCTACCAAGTGTTTGTCTCTTGTTGTTATAATGATTTTGCTTCCGGAAGCAAACCAATCACATCCTCCAAGAAAATTTTCTATTTGGACCCATTTATCCACATCATCAAGAACTAAAAGAATCCTCCTAAAAAAGAATATTTCCTTTATCATATTGATTCCTCTATATTTGTTACCCACCTTTAAATTTTTATCCCTTAAAATCTCAAAAAGAAGTTTCTCTTGTAGGTCGATTACACCATCATTTGTCCTTGATTTTTCTCTAAAATTTTCTAGATAACAAAATCCATCAAAATGATCACAAATTCTGTTAAAAATGGCTTTTGCAATTGTTGTCTTACCTATTCCAGCAGGGCCATAGATCCCTATTACATGAGTATCATTTGATTCAATATCTGAAAGAATGGTCTTTACACGATAATTTATTCCAACTGGGTATCGAGCAACAGATAATGGAGTGCAATTTAATTTAGAATTTGAGATCTCTTCAACAATTTCTTGGATAAATTTGAACTTGCTGCTACTGTCATTCACATAACATTATAAAACATAATGAATTAGACTAGAAAATAGAAATACGAAGATAAACCATATTTAAGACTTTTGGTGCTGTGCATTAAATTTGAAATAGTTACAATTAAAGTGGCATGTATTAATTTATAAATCTATAACTATAATTAAGTTAGCCCTATTTTTTTTTTAGGAAAGTATTTTTAGGCCTTTAGGCATAGTTATCCAAACACATTAAGCATTAATCCGTCAAGGGAGTGGTATGATGGTTCATTGGTTCAACAATTGTGTAACTGGCTCAACTGTTAGACAAATAATTAATTAATTTTAAAATAAGAATAAATTAAAAAATACAAAAAAAAGTGAAGATACCATAAATAAAGAAAAAGCAATGGTATTCAATTAGTACATAAACATGTAGGTATAACATAAATTGAAATTAATAGAATATTCTTGTTTAGAAAATTTATTTAAATACAGAATTTAATATATGCTCATATATGAAAATGACTATAAAGTAGGACATTTTGAATTGATCAAGATGACTTAAACATTAAAAACCAAACGATTAGAATAAAATCATGTGGTTCGGTATTTTTCTAAAAAATCCTGGTGGTTTTACATGGTTTAATAGAATTTTTTTTTGTTGAAAGTCTGATAGTTTTCTTCATACCAATCCAGAAATTCGTACAATTCATCAGTTTGATGATTCAATCATCAGTTTGGTACAATTATGATAACTATACTTTCAACATGAAGTTGCATGGAAAATCTAGTTAGGTGATAACTGAAACTTACTAAAACCCACTTTTTTTAATACTAGAAATAAATTATTGAGGAAGTTTTTCAAAAAAATAAATAAATAAATAATATGTACATTTAAATTCTTCTTTCTACCAATTCTCAAATAAAATCTTTCTAACATTGCGAGCTAACTTCTATAGAAGAAGATATGAAGAAAAAAAAGAAAGTAGATTCATAATTTGGCCTAAAATTATTGGTCATAATAAACCACTAAAACTCATAAAAGGCACAAGAATTGTCACGGAATGCATACCCATGCTTGTAATGCCAACCAGATATATTGGTTGCTTCTTGGAGAGCGTTTTTCCATCTTTGTACTTTCTTGTAGTCCTCAATGCTTTTTTCATGTTTAGCAAGAGCTTTCCTGAACTTTCCATTTTGCTTACATAGTTTTGATGGGTCCACCTTGTAAAAAACTGGTCGCACCAATTGGTCATTCTTCTTAAACTCAACAATCTTGGCAAGCTCATCCAAACACCAAGTGGAGGATGCATAGTTTTCAGAAAATACGATTATTGATATCAGTGAGTTCTCAATGGTTTTGAGAAGCTCTACAGGAATTTTTTCTCCCCTAGGGAGCTTATCATTAATGAAGGTGTGAATACCCCTCAAACGCAAAGCCTCATACAAATGGCTAGTAAAACCATGGTAGGTATCTTGACCGTTAAAACTCAAGAAGACATCAAAGTTCTTGGGTTGGTGGGTAGAAGAGGAATATGAGACTCCTTTGCTGATTACAAGAGCCATCAGGATTTATGAGTAGACTACTGTAAAGGCCTGAAAGGAGAAGAAAGAAAACAAATTTGGAAAAGGGTGAATGCAAGCAAGAGGAGCCTTTAAAAGTGGCTAGCTTTCGGTGTGACCAGTAAGTCTAGTGCCATATTGATGCTTTTTCATTGCAATATCGTGGAAGTTTCTGTGTGAAACCTTTAACTCTTTGAATATTTCTAAGCACCATAACATGCCGTTTAATTCTTTTGAGGTCGTTTTGTCAAACACTCTCACACACACACACACATACTAGTTTGGAGGCACGTGAAAAACATTATAAAAAAAGCTTCATAGTAAACAACATTACGATTCTATCATGATTGACTTTAATTAAAAGGTAATAGAAGATAACTGAGTTATATGAGGACACCGAGAAAGGAAAATGAGTATTAGACACTGTTTCAGTTATTAAGCAATTGCAAAAAGCAAAATCTAAAATCCATAATTTGAATTTTCATATGAGAGCATGCTATTTCTCTCTATCCACTCATAATGTTTGGCCACTACATTTCAAAAAATATGAATAAAACAACCCTAAGAAATTTTTCAAGAAGAATATCAAAACTAAACCAGTAACAAAGCTAATTCATTTGCATTGGAAATGTAATATATAAAGATAATTTAAATTTTGATAATGATAGTGATGGTTTACCTTAATGTCACAAAGTGATTTAAGGACCATCCTCTAGTCATCTTTAACTCTAAATTTAATTCATCACCTGTAGCAATGCAAAAAAACAAATACAAACTTTAGTCAAATAAACAGAAGAATTATAAACCACATAGAAAAGAACAAATATATGATAGAGCCACTTTAGTATTTGCGAAGGATTAAAAATAAATAAATCAGATCCCTCTACAGCAAAAATTCTATCCTAAGACTTAGGTTGCTTAAGAATTTATACCACTCAATAGAAAAAAAGAGATCGTAGGTGAAAGCAAAGCACTTGTAGTAGCCATTGATCTATACCGCATGAAATTATTTCATTATACCCCACAAATAAAGGTTTTTATTGTCATATAGAAATAAATGTAGTTATAAACTCCTAATACAAAAATCTTGAACTCAATCATACTAAATACATATCTTTTAGTGAAAGCAAAGCACCATAATTATTCAAATATAAGAAAACTGACTACATGTTAATTCTCTACAACCGACAGGACACTCGAAGAAAAAAATATATATATGAAATTTGAACTCAAAACCCGAATATTAAGAAATCTACTTCTAAAATAAGCCCAAAGTTATAACATAACCAACAGTGTGATCTTCATGCCCATCGTTGTCATCAACATCACATTCACAGACCACCTCTCCATCACATAATTCTTAGATCTGAATCAAATCAAATAAAACTAAAACTAAAGAAAGATGTAGAACTTTAATCATAAGTGACAATGCAAAAAAAAAAAAAAAAAAAAAAAAATGAAATCATAGTAGGTAATGACAAAGGAAAAAAAACAAATCTAAACCCAAATCTCAAATTTAATCCAACCAAAGATGAGAAAAACTAAGCATTTAAAGAACCCAATATATCAAGCTAGCAAAAGCAATTAAGTTGAGAGAGCACTTGCAATTTGATCCCAATAAATTTCCCTATTGATAGCAGAATAGGCCCAACAATACACCAAGGGGAAAAAAAGTTATCTATCACAAAATTAGGCATTTTTTTTAACACAAAAGCCCTAAATTCTTAAACAAAACAAAGAGGAAAAGAATTCATACAGCTCTAGAAAAAACAAATAAAAACTGGTATAGTGGTTTGCCAAATTGAACTGACTAAATTGTATTTGTAGTAGAATTGATAGAAATTCAAAATATTGTTAATCCAATATGCAATTGATTTAAAGTTTGGATGGCTCTTCGTGAATTGAAAACTCTGAGAATAACAACTCAATAATAGTAAGAAATCTCTTAAAAGATTGAACCCCTAGCATTGCTCATAGTGAAACATTTGAAACAAATTATTATTATTATTATTTAATATATATATATATATATGGATATGCAGCATTCCAAGGCCAAGGGAATCCTCTTTGCCTTATCTAAGTAAATATTGCAATTTCTAAAAATGGGTTTTCTTTCTTTGTAGCAGTGAGCTTCAGCCTAGGCTTATATAAAAGGGAAAGAAGTCTACCTTCAAAAGAGGCAACTTTAGTAGCAACAGAACTCAAAATGGAGCGTTTGACCGATACCCATATGGATCTTTCAAGTCTTTGACACTGAACAGAAAAGTCTGTAGCTGATAATGCAAAGAAATCAGTCTAAATATCCACTTTCAAACTCTATGTGACAGTGATATTGATACTATATTACTACTGCAGCAACAATTAGATCAAATCGGTTAGAGAAGCAAACCCAATGAAACCACAAATATTATCAAGCACGTTCGATCCCAACTAACACACATAAAAAATTATCAGCCAGACTATAAGGCAAGCATTTCATCAAACATACCAGATTTGCGAAATTAGTATGAAAAGAAAAGAAAAAATTAAACCATAGAGAAATTTAGAGAGAGAATGCCTGTTGTTTGTGGACAGCCAAGACACCAAAATATTTTATCATCTGCTCCTCTATTTCTGACTCTCATCAATCTCCAAGAAACCCATGCCGATTAGTTGAAATAGCCTCTGCTCCCATGCTTTTAGTCATGCCTTCCCCTCACCAACTCAGACTCATCCCCACTGCCACACGCAAATTGTCATCCCGATCTTCGCTTGTTTTTTACTCTTTCTTTCTTCCTCTCTCTCTTTCTATCACTCTCTCCCTCTATCAGTAGAACAGTCAATGACAAAAGAAAGCAAAAGACCAAACTGCCGCCAAACTTTTAGGTGCATGTCAAGTTTTAAGGGTAAAAATGTAATTACTGTTGGAATGAGACTGTTAAAAGGAGAAAATTGGCATATAACACCAATTTTCAAATATATTCTTTAGTTAGCATCGTTTTTAAATTAATTAGCAAACTAACATCTCGAGTTTTTTCGATTTGATTCTATTGTAGTAACTCGAGTCTCAGAAACTTGAGTTCCATGTGAACTCAACTTTTTAACACTCGATTTTTCTAAAACAAAAACAGAAACACGAAGATCAAAACAAAAACCACAACACCCAAAGGGATCAAAAATAGAATCACGAAGCAACAAACCCAGTGAGATAAAAACAGTAACACAAAGCAACAAACCCAGGCTCCAAGCGGCGGCTCAGATTAAACCTAGGCGGCAAACCCAAGCGGCGATCGGGATCAGGATGAGGTGGTGGTGCGTTTGTTGGGTTTGGTTTTACATGTTCCAATTGGTGTGTTTGTTGGGTTTAGGT
Organism: Quercus glauca; assembly: GCA_023736055.1. NCBI lineage: Eukaryota > Viridiplantae > Streptophyta > Magnoliopsida > Fagales > Fagaceae > Quercus > Quercus glauca. Next base: position 5,699,229 of record CM043324.1, read on the forward strand.
TTGGTTTTACTGGTGAAGACCTGTGAAGGATTTGAAGGTGAGACCTAGAAGGATGCTATATAGTCCTATGAGAAATTGAAGGTAAGAGTGAGACCTGAAGCTCACACGTGAGGAGCTGAAGTTATTCTTGAATTTTGTTCTTTTAGTTTTGTTTTGACGAACTCGAGTTTTTAATACTCGATTCCCACTTGCCAACACATGGAAATCGAGTTTCCATGACTCAAGTTGCTACAATGAACTCGAGTTTAAGAGACTCGAGATGTTAGTTTGCTAATAAGTTTGAAAACATGCTAACTAACAAATACGTTTGAAAATTGGTGTTATTTGCCAATTTTCTCCCTGTTGAAACATCTAAAGCAAACAATTCCAACTCTCTCAACAATAAACACATCTAAAGCAAACAACTCACTCATGCCGTTTTAACGTTTTGAATGTCGTTTGACACTGGAAAAAAAAAACAAAAAACAAAAAGAGAGCTCAACTCTTCATTTTTACATAGGAGAGAGATATAGATAGATAGATACATATATAGAGATAGAAGACTAGGTTGTGTTGCATATACCTTGCACGTGCTTGTCATTTTAAGTAAGTAATTAAAGTTATACTTGGAATTTACTTATAACGAACCAAATCTATAAATCAATTGATTTTTAAGGTGATTAGTAATTTTATCATTAATTAGAAGAGACATTAATTTTAGAGTAATGTTACTAATATCGGCCGTATGCTCCAAACACAATGGGGAATACTTGAAAAGATAAGAAAAGACTATTGGAGTACATCGATGTGGTGCCTACCAAAAACCCTTTGATGATTAAGTTAGTATTTCTCTCAATGACTCAAGTATGAGAAGCGGATGAATAATTATGCATACCTTTGCTTTGTGAGGTTTGGTCCTTTATATAGAAAGCTTGGAGTAGTTCTACTTGTTAGGTGCCACTATCATCGTGGGAGATGAATGGACTTAGTGGGAAGAGTAAAGCAAATTTCAAGGAAATCACCTCACATCTTGGAATAGTTGATCGTGGTGTAACTGTCTCCTTGGCTATTAGAAACACTCAGAATTTACTAAATGTTTATCCATCATCCATGAGCTTTTGTCTTAGACGAATTGCTTCCTTCTTAGATAAGCCCAACTGTTCATTTAGGTACTTCTTTGTTTCTCTCCCGGTGACGATATTACCTCTCTTGGATGTTTTCTTGACCACCCTTCCTTGGCCGATCTTTATGTCTTTGGACTACTCTTATGGAAGATGACTTGCTTTTTCTGTCACCCATCAACTACATACATAAAATTTTCACAACAATTTCACCGCAAATCCTAGGTAGTAAACTATTATTGGTCAATAAAAAAGTTACTCAATGGTGGGGCTCATATTAGAATCAATAATAGTCATCACCTAAGTTTTGTTATAAAATTGTTATGAAAATATTGTGGACTTAATATTACTCTCAATTTGATCATATACAAAAGAAGGGTTGTCCAAACCTGACCAAAAATTGCCAAATTGATGGAACTAACTAGCCCACAGCCCAATTCGAAGCTCTATCAGTTGATAGCAGGTCTCTGCCTCCAAGAATTGACGCCGGCAAGTTTCCTTCTCCAAAACTCAAGTCACTAGACCCAACTAACGAGATACACAAATTCCAATCAAATTCAACTAGATCACAACCAAATCTAGCAAGATCTAGTCAAATCTGGTGAGATCCCGACCAGATCTAATGAGATCTAAACCAAATCCCGCAAAATCTCGCCAAAATCCAATGAGATCCAACCAATTCCAATGACTCTCCACCACAACATCTCTTTATCAGTTTTAATCATACTGACTGGCATTCCACTTGAGCCCAATCCAACTCAACTCGTTGATGTTGGCGGTCAATGGTGGGTCTCCCCGCCTACCTCTCGATGTGAGCAGGTCGAGCCTGAGTTGAGTCCTAAATCAACCCAAACCGAAAATTACAAACTGCAAGGATAACAAACTATAAAATCATAAATCTCCTTTACACACCCCCACTGAGCAAATATCGAGTAAATCGCAAAATATCTCAGCTAGGAGTCGAATTAAATACTTCTAGGTTAGGCTCTTCTTAACCAGAATATGTGACCTAGATAGTAAAATAATATGGGTATAACAAATCTAGGAGCCTACAAATCTCAAAAAGCAGCCTCTGATAAAATTAACTAATTAACTAACAATCTCAAACCAAACTTTATTAGAATTCACATAAGGTGACTCCAATTTATACTTAACAAAATCGGGATCCATAAGGAATAACAATTAACTTACCTAGTTATGAATTGCTCCCCCATATACAGCATTACCCACTCCTAACCCCTTGTTAAACTCCAATATATCACTATCAACCTACTTCCCTCAACCACAGAATCAAGTCTTAAACAAGTGCTAGGCAAAATCTAAGAAATCTTTTTTTTTTTTTTGACAAAATAGATAGAAGTATATTAATAATACTGAAGGAGTCTATTAAACGCACTGGGGGTGGCTCCCACTGACTAGACCCCAACAGGTAATACAACCAAAAGGAAAAAGAAAAACTATAAAGTATACAAGAGTCTCAAAAAGTGAGGACAGCACCCTAAAGTACTCAGTTGGTATGCATGCTACAAGTTAGCATTTGGTAATCTTCCAGTAATGTTTCCACACTCTTGAGTATTGCATGCGGCAAGGTTTGGGATGCTTCAAAGTATAGTATGTTTTGCGCGTTCCATATGGACCATGCCACCATGGCCCACGTCTCAAGCTCCTTCTAGGACAACTTTTCCTTCAACGTTTAGGCTAAGCAAAAGAAAGTCCTAGCCGAGGAGTCGCATTTCTACAATTTTCCCCGAACAAGTGCCTACACATTACGCACTAATGGGCACTGCCAAAGGATGTGAAGGGTCATTTCATCACTCGAACCACACACCGCACACTTAGGATCAATGGGTACTCTCCGACGAGCCAAGTTTGCACGAGTGGGTAGGATGTCCGAGCTAGCCCGCCACACGAAGTTCCATACTTTTGGAGGAATGGATAGCTTCCATAGCCTATTCCATACTTGCTTGTCTTCATGTACCTTAGATTGTTTTGCGTTCCTCGTTTGGTTCATTCGGAGCACTACTCGATAAGCAGTTCACACCAAAAACGTTTAGGCCTTGTTTTCATTCCATAACAGTGTGTCCTGAATCTCCAAATTCCCCAGGCGAACCTGCATTACAATGTCTCTCAACGGTGGTTGAAACCAAGCATTAACTTTCCCCTTGTCCCACTGCTTGGTTTGTGGGTTTATAAAGTCAGCCACTCAAAGTCAGGTCCATACCAGCATGGAACGTTGAGGGGTAAGGTAGCCACTTATGAGTTTGAATACCAACCGAGCTACCATCCCCGATTTTCCATACGAACCCCTCCCGAATCAACTCCCTAGCACTAAGGAGACTACACCACATGTAAGAGGGGTTGCTCCCAAGATGGGCCTCCATGAAAGAACATGTAGGGAAGTTCCTTGCTTTGTAAACTTGGTAGAACAACGAATGTGTCCCATGGATGAGCCTCCATGCCTACTTGGCCAACATCGCAAGGTTAAAAGCATGAATATCGCGAAAGCCCACCCCACCACGATTTTTAGGAGTGCACAGCTTGCCCCAGTTGATCCAATGAATTTTCCGCTCATTTCGGGTTTGCCTCACCAATAGTTGCCAGCATTAAGTTCATTCCATCACAAACCTCTTTTGGGATTTTGAAAATGCTCATCGAGTATGCAGGTATCGCTTGGGCCACTGTCTTGATAAGGACTTCTCTCCCAGCCTTAGAAATGTTCTTTTCCTTCCACCCCATCACCATTTTAGTGACCCTTTCCTAGAGGTCCTTAAAGGTACTCACTCTTGATCTTCCTCCCACCATGGGTAACCCTAGATATTTCTCGTAATTTGTCATTACCTGTGCACCGAACTGATGGAATTAAAGATAAGTGCAGCGGAAAATAAGTTTTGAACGGATCTATTTCATTCAATATTGATAACATGCATAAAGTAAATTTCAGAATTTGAGAACAAGAGATCGTACCTTGAAGCGGTGAATTACAAAACAAAGATTGAAGCACTCGGGAATGCTTTTAATCTTCACTCCAATTCCACTAATCGCCCAAGATGTGTGGTCTCTCAAATTGGTAACAAAGGGATGACTAGTGAGTACCAAAAACTCACTTCCACACCACTACAATGATGTTTTTCTTACCCATTATTTTCTGTACGTTTTTCCCTTTGTATCTAACCAATATATCTAATTGGACTGGCCTTTTGGGGCTTACCAATTGGGCTTAAGCGTGTGGCTTGGAGTGGGACCAAAAGGGACCAATAAGACATTAGCTCCAATGGGCCTTGGGCTTTTCTGTCAACTCTTGACAAGTCCAAAGTTACTATTAACTATATTTAATACCACTATATAAATATAGTTGTACTCTAGGTCTTATCTATATATTATATCCCAAGACTTTATTATACATGCAACCCTTCATAAAATATTCATAGTAATACAAAGTCATTAATATAGACTGCCACTTTGTAAATTACTACATCTTGATCCTTGAGTACCCGGTTTAATCCTTTAATGTTATTCATTTTATATTTATGAAATCCTATTTCATAAATATATACTTTAGTAACTACTTACTAAAGTGGTTAGGCCTAACTCTCAGAATAACAAACTCATTAAACTTATCTCAAGGGAATACTTTATATCTTCGTTAAGAGACTATGAATTCCATCTTGAGAATACATGTTCCATCAACACTTAATGTGGCTGCCCAACATACTGAGGTTTTGACCATTACTTTAGATCTTACTCCTAATATATCAAAGCAACCTACACCTTATGATCAGGTCCATTATTCTCTCAGGATTAAGAGTTCATGCAAATGTAAGTCGTGAGATTTATTATTCTTTTGACAGTCCTTAGGCAAATAATAAATCTCACAGCGGTCCAGTTCAATATGTCTTAACTCTTAAAACATATTAACACATCAACTAGAAGTCTTCACTTTCATGATCAAGACAAATCATCGTAGTTGATATGTTATAGTCTTCGCAGATGAAATGCCCAATTTCATCACCGACTACGAACTATAATTCTGAGTTTACAAAGAACTTGTGATTTATATCTTCTGTGACTCTTCACATAAATCACATACTATGCATCTCATGGACTATATGATAATGTCCGAATATTCATGTTACCATTATTTCAGATAATAATAAAACAAATTTATTAAACATAATATTAAGTCATACATAATGTCTAACACAATGTCACACTTAATATATATAGCATCATTCAATAGGATTTAAGGGCACTAATCCTAACAATCTCCCACTTGCCCTAAAGACTATTATGCACTAATCTAACCTCCATTCCCTCCAAATGTGACTCGAAAGTCCTTTGAGGCAAGGCTTTGGTAAATGGATCTGCTAGATTGTTTGCACTTTCAATCTTTACTACCACCACATCTCCACGAGCAACAATATCTCGAATGATATGGTACTTCCTCTCAATGTGCTTTCCTTTCTTATGATTCCTTGGATCTTTAGATTGTGCAACTGCTCCACTGTTATCACAAAACAATGTGATTGGAACTTGCTCCATTCTTATTACACCAAGGTCAGAAATGAATTTCTTGAGCTATACAGCTTCCTTTGCTGCTTCACAAGCAGCAACATATTCTGCTTCCATGGTGGAGTCTGCAATACAAGATTGCTTAATACTCCGCCAACTAATGGCTCCACCTCCCAAGGTGAAAACACATCCTGAAGTGGATTTTCTGAAATCTAGATCCGATTAAAAATCTGAATCTGTATAGCCAATTGGAATCAAATCCTCACAACGGTAAACAAGCATATAATCTCTCGTTCTCCGTAGATACTTGAGAATATGCTTTACAGCTTGCCAATGTTTTGGTCCTGGATTTGATTGATATTGGCTGACCATGCCAACTGAATAGCAGATATCTGGTCTAGTACAAAGCATGGCATACATGAGACTTCCCACTGCAGAAGCATAAGGAACTTGTCTCATCATATTTTCTTCCTCTTGAGTCTTAGGCCTTTGGTCATCAGACAGAGGAACTCCATGTCTGAAAGGAAGCAATCTTTTCTTGGAGTTTTGCATGCTAAACCGTTCTAGAACCTTATCTATATATCCAGCTTGTGATAAGCCTAACATCTTATTCTTGCGATCTCGCCAAAGCTTGATCTCTAGAATAAAGTTAGCCTCACCCAAGTCCTTCATATCAAATTGGCTTGACAACCAAACCTTTACAGATGACATTACCCCTACATCATTTCCAATGAGTAGAATATCATCAACATAAAGCACTAGGAACATTACTACTTTATCTTGATGTCTTTTGTACACACATGGTTCATCAGGATTTTGTTTAAAACCAAATGTCTTGATTGCTTGATCAAACCTGATGTTCCATGACCTAGATGCTTGCTTAAGTCCATAAATGGACCTTTGCAACTTGCATACCAAATGCTCTTGGTTCTTTGCTATGAAACCTTCCGGTTGCATCATATAGATTTCCTCTTCAAGATTGCCATTAAGAAATGCAGTCTTGACATCCATTTGCCAAATCTCATAATCAAAATGAGCAGCAATGGATAAGAGAATTCTGATAGATTTAAGCATTGCTACTGGAGAAAAGGTTTCATCATAATCAATACCTTCTTTTTGAGTATACCCTTTCGCCACTAGCCTTGCTTTAAAGGTTTCAACCTTTCCATCTATCCCTCTCTTTCTCTTGTAAACCCATTTGCAACCAACAGGTTTAATGCCGTTAGGCGCCTCTACAAGATTCCAAACTTGATTGGAATACATGGAATCTAATTCAGATTTCATAGCTTGGACCCAATGATGTGCATCTATATCATTCATTGATTCATCATATGTGTAGGGATCCGATTCAACCTCTTCTGAGATAGCTTCATAAGTTTCTCCCAAACCTATGAATCTTATAGGAGGCCGAACAATTCTCCCACTATGACGAGGCACCTGTGTACTATACATCTCATTAGTAGTCTCTTGTGGTGTATCTAATACAGCCACATCATCCCTAGTTTCATCTATAGGTTGTTCATTTACAGGTTCATTCATTTCAGCCAACACAACTTTACTTCTAGGAGTAAAATTATTCATATAGTCATTTTCTAAGAATTTAGCATTTGTACTAACAAAAACTTTGTTATCTTTATGACTATAGAATAAATAACCCCTAGTTTCTTTTGGATAACCTACAAGCAAGCACACTTCTGTTTTTGGTTCCAATTTATCAGGCTTCCCTTTTAACACATGTGCAGGACAACCCCAAATATGGAGATATTTCATGCTAGGCTTACGCCCACTCCACAATTCCATGGGTGTTTTGGGAACAGATTTTGACGGAACTAAATTCAAAAAATGTATTGCTGTTTCTAAGGCATAGCCCCAAAAAGAAATCGGTAAAGTTGAGTAACTCATCATGGACCTAACCATTTCTAAAAGAGTCCTATTCCTTCTTTCTGCTACACCATTTTGTTGTGGAGTTCCAGGTGCAGTCAATTGGGATACAATCCCATTCTTAGTTAAGTAATCCTTGAAATCCCCAAAAAAGTATTCACCACCTCGATCAGATAGAATGGCTTTTATGTGTTTACCTAATTGATTCTCAACTTCAGCCCTAAACTCTTTGAATTTTTCAAAGGCTTCAGACTTCCTTCTCATTAGGTACACATAACCATATCTTGAGTAATCATCAGTGAAAGTGATGAAATACTCAAAGCCACCTCTTGCTTGGATTGACATAGGACCACAAACATCAGAATGCACTAACTCTAGCAAATCTTGGGATCTTCTACCTTTTGCATTAAAAGGTCGTTTGGTCATTTTACCTTCCAAACAAGATTCACAAACTGGAAATTCATCAAAGTCCATGGGCCCTAAGAGTCCATCTTTGATCAGTCTTTGAATTCTGTTTGAATTAATATGACCTAAACGCAAGTGCCAAAGATATGCATCATTAGTAGAAGGAAACTTTCTCTTTAATGATTTTACATGAGAGTTAGCATCTAATTCAGAATTATATAATTCATGCTTATCAGGAGTTAAAATATAAAGACCATCCACAATATTGCCATAACAGATAAACACTTTATCCTTCTTTATTACAACATTATCTTTTAGGATAACACAATATCCTTGTTTACCTAAGTAAGTAGCAGAAATTAAATTTCTACGTACATTAGGTACATACAAACAGTCTTCTAATATTAGAACTCTAGATTTAAAACATAAATTATAAACACCAACAGCTACAACTGGAATCCTGCTCCCATCAGCCAAAGTAAGTAACAACTCCCATTCTTTAAGCTTTCTGGTCTCCTGAAACCCCTGCAAAGAATTGCAGATATGATTAGTACAACCTGAATCCACACACCAAGAATCCGTGGGATTCTGTACCAAACATATTTCAAGAAGGAATGTATCATTCATACCTTTATTCTTGGCAGCCTTGAATACTGGACAATTCCTCTTCCAATGTCCTTTCTCACCACAATGGAAACACTTTCCTTTGATTTTCTTTCTTTTATCAGCAACCCCTAAGGCAATTTGTTTACCCTCTTGTTTGGTGAAGTCCTTCTTCTTCTTCTTCTTACCCTTGCCTTTCGACTTAGGTTGAGAAGTAGAAGCTTCACCAACATTGGCTTCAACATTGGAAGTACCAAGAATGCCTTCTGCCGCTGCCAATTCATTCATTAATTCAGACAAGGTATAAACCTTTTTGTTCATATTATAGTTCAGTTTGAATTCCTTGAATGATTCTGGTAGCGACTGGAGTATCATATCCACTTGGGATTCTCCATCTATATCAGCACCTAAAACTTCCAATGTGTTCAGATTAGAGATCATTGTAAGACAATGCTCTCTAACTGAACTTCCTTCAGCCATTCTAGTATTATAAATTTGCCTCATGGTCTCTTGCCTTGCAGAACGGCCTTGCTCACCAAACATCTCCTTCAGACTTTGCATGATGTCTGAAGCTAGTTCTACATCCTGCATTTGATGCTGTAAAACATTTGAGATAGATGCTAGGATGTAGCACTTGGCCATCTCATTAGATTTCTGCCAACGATCATATCGTTGTTTTTCCTCAAGAGGAGCATCTAATGAAGGAAAGCTAGGACATGGTTTAGTAAGAACATACTTATGCTCTTCAGCAGTAAGAACAATGTCCAAGTTTCTTTTCCAGTCAACATAGTTGGATCCAGTCAGTTTGTTTTGATTAAGAATAGTTACAAGTGGGCTAAAAGATGCCATGTTCAAATCTGAAAACAATAAACATGAATATAATAAATAAACTGGACATTATCAATTTAGCATACAAACATATAGTATGGAACCTTAATAAAACCATAATATAATATATGCAACGACAACCCAATCCCGTAATTAATATTCCTCGGAAGCGAGGTCATACCAATCACTATGATTAGGTGAGAAACATTCTCATTATTAATGCTATTATGGTAACTCTTACCAAACAAAAATAATTTGTTGTTTTCCCTTTAGCCTCTAAGTAATAATGACATAGCTCCGAAGGGAGGTTAACATTACACTTAGTCTAGTGTACACCATTGCCTAGAATCAATGTGAATAACCAAGTAACTCCACGGAAGCGTGGTCGTTCTCAGTTTAAAAACACATTTCATCTATCTCTAATAGGGGTGTACACGGTTCGGTTCGGTCGGTTTTGAAGAAGTTTTTTGCACCACACCTATAAGGTGCGGTTTCACCCTATTCTTAACCGCACCTCACATTTGAAAGATAAAAACCGGTCTACACAAGGTGCGGTTAATCTTAACGGTTCGGTGCGGTTCGTTCGGTGCTAATTTTAATAAAATACTAGTAAATAAAATCTATGCAAGCAGCTTTCTCAGTGCTAAAATCACAACATACTAGCATGGTATAATAAACTAAAATCACAACAGTATAATCAGTCAATAGGATGATCAACAAATAAATTTACAATCTTTGAACCCTAGAAACAAAATAAAACAACAAACAACATGAGAAAATACCCAGGAACTATTTAAGCCTTTGAGATTTATGTCTTTACTAGGCTGAAGCTGAATCTTTTAAATTACCCCTGAAATTACAAGAAAATAACCAAAAAAAAAAAAATAGAATCAACAAGAAATATTTAGCGACCATAAAATAAAACTAAAACAAAGAGAAGAGAAATATGGTTGGTGGGAGTCTGAAAATCTGAGATTGAGATGAGTTTTAAGAAAGAGACTGAGAGCTTGGGTTCTTAAATAGGGGAAGGTTAGGTCGGAGCCTATGACTGAGAATTTGAGAGCGAAAACGTACTGTTTGTTCGGCGGGATTAGAGTATGGAAAAAAAATTATGTGGGTGAGTGCAAAAGAGAAGAGAAATATGGTTGGTGGGAGTCTGAAAATCTGAGATTGAGAGGGAAACACGAAACATTATGTGGTTGACTGAGAGCAAAAACAGAAGAGAAAATTAGGTTAGGCGAGAGCCTAAGATTGAGAGGGAAAAACTAATATTTTGTTCGGCGGGATTAGGGCATGGAAGAGAAATGAAAGCAGCTGTGAATGTGATGACTGAGTTCTGGAGTCTTGAAAGTAGCAGAAGTCTAAAGTGTTAAGATGAGAAATGAGAACTGAGTAGAGGAAAAAGACGTTTGTGGCTGAGATAATGAGAGGAAAAAAAATTTTGCACAGTAACTGAATCTATCAGTGACAGGCATTTTTTTTTTTTTTTTTTCAAAAATCGCAAGTGGCAGTGGCATCACTGAAACGAAAACACATTAACTCATATACGGCCACAGCTTTTTTTTTTTTTTTAATATATTTTTTCAAAAAATGCAAGTGGGAAACACTTGGACAAGACCACACAAGGCCTCAGACTTTCCTCCTGACACACACAAGCTTCATGACTATTACCCCTGACTTTTTTATTCAAAAATTTGTTTTGATAAGGACGACCTCGTTAGTCGTACCTGGCGTTCTTTTTTTTTTTTCTTTTTTTTTTTTTTAATTCTGACACTAAAACGACGCCGTTTTGAACCTGAGAGTAAAATTTTAATATGGTTCCAAAACGGCGTCGTTTTGAATCAGATTTAAAAAAAAAAAAATTTAAAATGCAATGACGTCGTTCTAACTTCCTTCTTCTTCCTTAATTCCTTTGCTTATCTCAGACCTCAGTTTCACGCCAAACTGACTGGTACTCTCTCTGTCTCCGTCTAAATTTCTTTTATTTTAAAACTGATGAATGATTATATATTATATATGTATAAGTTAAATATATATATATATATATATATATCGGTTCGGTTCGGTTTCTCTTCGGTTTGCTGATCTTGCCGCCGACCACCGCACCGGCCGACTTCGGTAACGGAAAAAGCCTACCGATCATCACGCCGAGAACCTTCGGTGGAGCTTTCAGCGGTCGGATCGGCGTGGTTTCGGGCGGTTTTGTCGGCACCGGTGAATTCTTGAACAGGCCTAATCTCTAAGAAGTTTAACCTGTAGTACCATGAATCAAACACCCTCCGAAGGGAGCAAGGCATATACGCCAAGGTGAGGTGCTTAATCACACTACTTCAAACCAACAATGGAGGCCGTGAGATACAACCCTTGTATCTCTCTCCCACTAGATGTTTTAAAAGAAAGGTTTTTAATTTTAAAACATGCATAATTTAATTATACATAGTCTTACTCTTTTAACATGTGAAAACACTTAAAAAAATTTCTGATTTTCTTTCTTTCGATCGATCGAAAAAATTAAGAAATTCGAACTTGATCATCTGACTCTTTCGATTGATACTCGATTGCCTTTCGATCGATCGACTAGCAATCGAAAATCTATCGTTCTAAAGAGTCTGATCACTGTCTCTTTCGATCGATCGAAAGTGATTTTCGATCGATCGAAAGTGATTTTCGATCGATCGAAAATCGCGAAACTCAAATTTTCAGAAATTTTCTAAGGCAGTTTTCTACGGATTTTCATGAACAAATATCTTGAAAACGAACATGATAGATAGAGATCAATGTCAAAACTGAATTCTATTGATGTTATAGCCTTAAGATTGAATTTAACATACTTAAATTTAAAATTAAACAACATCATAACACCAATTTCAGTTTTCATCAAATCATAGTTTCAACAACATGCAAAAAATTAAAACTTAATCTTCTAACAATATGAAACTATCTTCTCCAATTCTAAAACTCACAAACATGTTAAACAATACGAAATTGAAGACCGCTCTGATACCATTTGATGGAATTAAAGATAAGTGCAGCGGAAAATAAGTTTTGAACGGATCTACTTCATTCAATATTGATAACATGCATAAAGTAAATTTCAGAATTTGAGAACAACAGATCGTACCTTGAAGCGGTGAATTACAAAACAAAGATTGAAGCACTCAGGAATACTTTTAATCTTCACTCCAATTCCACTAATCGCCCAAGATGTGTGGTCTCTCAAATTGGTAACAAAGGGATGACTAGTGAGTATCAAAAACTCACTTCCACACCACTACAATGATGTTTTTCTTACCCATTATTTTCTGTACGTTTTTCCCTTTGTATCTAACCAATATATCTAATTGGACTGGCCTTTTGGGGCTTACCAATTGGGCTTAAGCGTGTGGCTTGGAGTGGGACCAAAAGGGACCAATAAGACATTAGCTCCAATGGGCCTTGGGCTTTTCTGTCAACTCTTGACAAGTCCAAAGTTACCATTAACTATATTTAATACCACTATATAAATATAGTTGCACTCTAGGTCTTATCTATATATTATATCCCAAGACTTTATTATACATGCAACCCCTTCATAAAATATTCATAGTAATACAAAGTCATTAATATAGACTGCCACTTTGTAAATTACTACATCTTGATCCTTGAGTACCCGGTTTAATCCTTTAATGTTATTCATTTTATATTTATGAAATCCTATTCCATAAATATATACTTTAGTAACTACTTACTAAAGTGGTTAGGCCTAACTCTCCGAATAACAAACTCATTAAACTTATCTCAAGGGAATACTTTATATCTCCGTTAAGAGACTATGAATTCCATCTTGAGAATACATGTTCCATCAACACTTAATGTGGCTGCCCAACATACTGAAATTTTGACCATTACTTTAGATCTCACTCCTAATATATCAAAGCAACCTACACCTTATGATCAGGTCCATTATTCTCTCAGGATTAAGAGTTCATGCAAATGTAAGTCGTGAGATTTATTATTCTTTTGACAGTCCTTAGGCAAATAATAAATCTCACAGCGGTCCAGTTCAATATGTCTTAACTCTTAAAACATATTAACACATCAACTAGAAGTCTTCACTTCCATGATCAAGACAAATCATCGTAGTTGATATGTTATAGTCTTCGCAGATGAAATGTCCAATTTCATCACCGACTACGAACTATAATTCTGAGTTTACAAAGAACTTGTGATTTATATCTTCTGTGACTCTTCACATAAATCACATACTATGCATCTCATGGACTATATGATAATGTCCGAATATTCATGTTACCATTATTTCAGATAATAATAAAACAAATTTATTAAACATAATATTAAGTTATACATAATGTCTAACACAATGTCACACTTAATATATATAGCATCATTCAATAGGATTTAAGGGCACTAATCCTAACACGAACATGGTCCGAATGTTATCCTGAAGCTCTTGGCAAGTGTTTCAACTAAAGAAGAGAGTGGTCTTTTGGCGATTAATAACCTGCCCCAAAGCATTTTCGTACTGGGTGAGCACATCCAGCAAATGACGACATTCATCCGTTTTGGCTTCACTAAATAGTAGGCTATCGTCGGTAAAGAGAATGTGAGAGATGTGCACCCCTCCCTGACAAGAGAGAAGTCCTCTCAAATGACTAGTTTCAGTCGCCTTTCACAGCAAGGAGGAGAGCCCCTCAGCTCAAAAAAGAAAGAGATACGGGGATAACGGGTCCCCTTGCTTGATACCCCTTAAGTGGGAGACATAACTACAAGGTTCACCATTGATAATGATGGAGTAAGAAGCTGTTCGTACTGTCAACATTGCGAGGTTCACCCACTGCACTGGAAAACCGATTATCAGCATGATTTTTTCTAAGAATTCCCACTCCACCCTATTGTAAGCCTTACTAACATCAAGCTTGACAGCCATGTGTCCCACCTTCTCTCTTCTTATATTCTGCATCTTGTATAACATTTCAAAAGTAACAATAGTGTTGTCTGTGATAAGCTTGCTGGGCACAAAAGCATTTTGGGAGTCAGAGATAATATTTGGTAAAATAGGCTTCATCTGATTTGCGAATACCTTTGAGATAATCCTTGAGACAACGTTTCCCAAACTTATAGGACAATACTCCGTGATGTATTGTGGATCCTTCTTTTTAGGAATTAGCAAAATATGTGTATAATTCATTTTTTGCAAATACGTCCCTGAGTGTAACACAGACAAAACTGCTGCAGTGACGTCATGCCCCACAATATACGAGAATTTTTGGAAGAAGAAAGGAGACATACCATCAGGACCTGGTGACTTTAAGAGGTGCATCTGGAAGAGGGCCGCCTGTACCTCCTCCTCCGTGTAGGGACACGTCAAGGTCCTTGCCATCTCTTTAGTAACTACACTATCCACAGAAGCCAGCACACCCTACAGGTTGAGGTCCATCAAGGCAGTGAACAAACCTTTGTAGTATGCTTCTGCTATGTTGCTATCTCCTCAGTATTTGTACACCATACCCCATTTGTATCATGCAGGCCCTCAATGGTATTTTTCCTGTGCCGTTGGCTAGCCCGTTGGTGAAAATACTTGGTGTTCTTGTCTCCTGCGGGAAGCCAAACGGATTGAGAACTTTGTCGCTAGAACACCTCTTCGTAATGCAGAAGGTCATTAATCTTTCTTTGAACCTCATATATTTTGTCCAAGTTTTCCCCAAAGCCTACTGCCATTAGCTCCTCCATCTCCACATGTTTGGAGTTTAAGCGGTCCCGAGTGTTTCCAAAGAAATCAAGATAGATGAAAACTCACCTTAAAATCCACGTATGTGAGGCAGGAGAAGATCAAAGAACATTTCTGGTCTGACTGGAAACAAGGATTATGGATTAACAATTGATGGCATAGGGTATTGAAATTGAAACATCTAAAGATTGGATTTTTAACCAAGTTTTAGTCGTGGGTTTCTAATTTGCATAATTATGTGATGGATGCTTTCCTTTTTCAAATCTTTCCAATATTAGCACTAAATGTCATTCTTTGCCTAGAAGCACATTTTCTCAGATGACTTCTGTATTGCAAGAACAGGACCAAAGAATTGCCAATTTATTTAAAGTTTTTCTCCCTTCTTGATCTGTTGGAATATTGCTTGTCTTATGTTAGAAACCATAAGTAAAAAAAATAAGCAGTACATTTGCTTCTTTGCTGTTTGTTACAGTTGAGCTTACAAATATAGTATGTTTCCCTCAAGAACCTATCTTTATTAGGGTGGTTGATAAATAAACAAGTGTGTATGAGACAGATGACCTGATATATTCTGATGCCCCTCAAACAAATTTCATCATATACAAAATACAATCATACATTAGTCCTTAAAATAGTCATAACATATATCTTCTCGAATGTAATTTAGATACTTCTTTATACACGTGCTAAACTGAAAACTTTTGAATTTCTCAAAAATCAAGTCAGTAAGTAGTTAAAACAAGTATTGTATGAATAGAAGAAGAATCACCAACTGCACAAATGCTTGCCCCCCTTTTTTTTGTTTCTTTGACTAGATCATGCCAATAAAATTGTCCCTTTAGACCTTTATTTAAAATTAAAAAAAAAAAAAAAAAAAACCAATACAATAGACTTATTTCAAGTCCTCAGCCTTCCAAGGCAAAGAGGACTTTTACATTTAAGGCAAGAATGAGAAGATCATATAAAGCCTATAATAGAAAAAATTGGGCAGCAGGTTAGCATAAGAAAAAATAATTTACATCAAAACAGAGGAAATAAAATTGTATACTAAAAAATTGTTAGTTCATAGCCTGCAAAATTTGAATACAAAGAAAGGGTGCAGCCATGAGTTATAAGCCAAACATGTTCAGCAGAAATTTATTAAAAACATGTCTAGCTGGCAAAAAAACTGATCCATTCATAAGATTTCTCATTGCATAGAAGCATCCTTGCTCGGTTATATAAATATCCGAGTGGAGCCAACTAGGAGCCAACTACAGGTCCATTTATGTAAGTACAACCAAGATAGAATTAACTTCTGGTCCATTTCACACGAACAACTAGAGGGAAATCAGCATTGAGAAATGGCCTTCTACTATGCAAAGGTCTAGATAGGTAATCATAGCATTAAGTTCTCAATTGCTCAAGCTTATTCAAACCCATCTTTTATCACAATCATCCTATTGGTGGGACCACAATGCAAATCCCTACAATTGCTCTAAAAATAGGCCCACAGGGCGCGATGTTGAATGCCATAAAAGATTTGAGTGTGTCTTCCTCATTACTAATTGGTTTTGAGGTGGAGTAATATAGCTCATGGTTCGACATGGTATTAGATCTACGGTAATGGGTTTGAGTTGCAAGAGCATTATTGTGGAGGGCGATTGTTGGGGTACCATAATTGACTCCTTACAACTGCTCTAAAAACAGGCCCACAAGGCGTGATGTCGAATACCATGTGTCTTCCTGAGGTGGAGTGGCACAGTCACAATCCGACACATCCAATTCAGCTGCATTTAAGACAATTAAAATCATGAACTATTCAAATAGAATAAAAACCATTATTTATCTCCTTATTTAAGAGAACAAAATATATTCCTGAGATTTTAAGTCACTTCTAGTTAAATGCTTAGTTCTTCCAAATCCTATAGACCTGACCACTCTGTGAAATTGTTTTAACTCTCAAAGAACTTTCAATGCATTGTGTTTGAACAATGTCTTCTAGCTGAAAATCAATGGCACCATGACCATGACCATTCCATCAATCAAACCTTAACTTTTCAACGACTGAGGGTCTGTTTGGTTAGAGGGATGGAAAAGTGAGAAGATAAAAACTGGAGAAAGGATGGAAAAGTGAAATGATAGAAGAGGCTTTAGTTTTCTCTCATGGTGGTGTTTGGTTTTTGGGGTGAAAAAAATGGAGGGATGGAAAACTATTTTGTTTGATTGAGGAGAAAAGTGAGAGGATGAAAATTTTAATTTATATAAATTTACTCTTATGTTTTTATTACATTAAACTAACTTATAACTCATGCTTACGCATGAAAATATTGAAGAATAACAAAAAATAAAATATTAAATAATATTGCCAATATTTTTTAGGATTTGTAGATTATAATTTATTTCTATTTATATTCGTAAAAATATTAATTATTATTATTGTTGATGTTGTTATTAATATTTGTATAACCAATATAGGACACCATACGTAGAGGTGGTGTTGTTGAAAGTCCTGAAGGAGACAAAGTTTGTATTGGCTTTAAATATGAAAGATTAGTGGGGCTCTGCTTCAGGTGTGGGCGGTTTGGTCATGAAGCAAGAACATGTTCCTTCCAAGTCGAAGATTATCAAGAACTCCCTTATGGTGATTGGTTGAAGGCTGGTTTTCGAAAAACCTCTTCTTCAGTAAACAATGGTGGCAGATTTGAGAGAAGGGAGGAGGCTGCGCAACTGAATCCAAGTCGAGGAAGATTAACTGTAAACTCCAATATTGACTCTGTGGGAGTAGTTTTAAGGCAGAACCAATGTGAAATTGTTAGTGGAGGTTCTGGTGGTGGGCCGTCCAAGGGTGGTGTTGCGACAAAGTCAGTTGCGATGGCTGGGACAGTTGCAACTCTTGATGAGAAACTTACTCCTGACTTTGAGGCGATAATATCTAGGTTGATCAAGCTATCCAATCAGAACCGTGTATTTCAACTTGAAATTTTCAAGTCCAAATTCTATCCGTGTTGATCACTTGAAGCGTGTTGAGCAGTTGAAGAATAAAACTGATTTTTACTCGGGCTTGGTAGATATTGAAGTGATGGATGATGACTCACTTGTAAACGCGTTTCATCAGGAAAATCTTTTGAGTCGTGTATTGCTTCGTGTCTTCAGGAGAATGATAGAGGCGTTAATGCTAAGAAGGGATATGTAAAAGAAGATAGCAACCCGGTTAAAGGTAGGCCCAAGAGAAGTGGAGATAAAAATATGGGTGGGCTGCTCAGTATTCAAGGCCCAAAAACTAATGGATCAAGTGTAGGTGAAACTAAAAAAGCCACATCAAAGGATTGTAATTCAAGTAGTGCTGGAGAGAATGGGCTCAAGAATAGGACTTGGAAAGAGGGCCGTTATAAAGCCACGGGCTAGTTTAGAGGTGCCTATTAATAAAGTACTTGGGCCGAAGAGGAGTAGCAAGGAGATGTTGCGTGGAACAGAGAAGGCAGATTTAATAGAGAAGGCAGATTTGACAAAAAAGAAATCCCAGGTTAGTATTACTGAAGGTTTTCATGTTCTTTCTGAGATGGAGCAGATTATATCGGCGGCGGTTGCTACGCAACCTCGCCGGGCATTATGAGTCTATTGAGCTGGAACTACCGAGGGTTGGGGAACCGTCGGACAATTCGTGCCTTAATTAAGGTAATCAATAAACAAGATCTCAATATTGTGTTTTTAATAGAAACAAAATCTGGTTTGGATTGGATGTTAAAAGTTCGTGACTAGTGTAAATATAAAAATGGTTTTATTGTGCCTAGTAGAGGAAGTAGTGGTGGTTTAGCTTTATTTTGGAAAAAAGATATTAGGCTTGATATTCAGTCTTATTCTCATTCTCATATTGATGCATGGGTAGACGGGGGGGATGGTATTGGTTGGTGGCACCTCACTGGTTTTTATGGTGAACCAGATACTTCTAAAAGATGGGAATCATGGCAAAAACTTAAACATTTATATGGGACATCCTCTTTGCCGTGGCTAGCAATTGGGGATTTTAATGAAATTACTAGTATGGATGAAAAGGAGGGGGGAAGTAATAGAACAAGACAGTAAATGAAATATTTTGTTGACACTATTAACTGTTGCGGTCTAAAGGAAGTTCGATTCACAGGGTCCTTATTTACTTGGTTGTATTTAAAAGAGGACAGATCTCAAATTAGGGAAAGGTTGGACAGAGCTTTGGCTACGGTGGAGTGGTTTCATTTGTTTCCAATGGCTAAGCTTACTCATCTTTCATCTTCGGCTTCAGACCATTCCCCTCTTATTCTTCAGTTGTCTGTAAAACCTAGAAAAAAGAAGATGGGCAGGGTTTTCAGATTTGAATCAATGTGGTTAAAGGACCTAAGGTGTGAGGCTATTGTAGAGGAAGCTAGGGATGAAGGCTTGTACGGAGGATCGAGTAATGTTCTTAATAGATGCTTGGAGAGTTGTCGTGCTAGACTTGAGGTTTGGAATGCCACTGAATTTGGTAATGTAGGGAAAATAGTAGCTGACTTACAAAAAAAACTAGAATGGTTAGAGTTGCAACCTACAACACCGGATGTGATTAGATCTTTAAAGAACACTAGAATTGAGTTGAACTGTTGGATGGATAAGGAAGATGATATGTGGAGGCAAAGGTCAAGAATAAGCTGGATACAATCTGGGGATAGGAATACTAGGTTTTTCCATGAGAAATCTTCAGCAAGGTACAAAAAGAATTTCATTGAAGGTATAATGGATGAGGATGGTAGGTGGTTTGAGGATGATGAGCATGTAGAGGAGTTGATGTTGCAGTACTATGAGAGGCTTTTCACTAGTAGTGATCCTACAAAGTTTGAAGAAATTCTAAATGCAGTTCAACATAAAGTCACCTCCAGGATGAATTAGCAACTAGTAAGGGAGTTTACAGAAGGTGAAGTGAAAAATGCCATGAAGCAAATGTACCCATTGAAGTCCCCTAGACCGGATGGTATGCCTCCATTATTTTATCAACACTTTTGGCCCAACATTGGCGGTGTGGTTACTTCATCCATTTTGGCTTTCCTCAATTCAGGTATTGTTCCACCAAATTTCAATCATACACGTATTGTCCTTATTCCTAAATGTAAAGAACCAAAAACTGTGACTGATTATAGACCCATTAGTCTTTGTAATGTGGTTTATAAAATTGCATCAAAAGCTATTTCTAATAGGTTTAAAAAAGTTCTTCCTTCTATTATTAGTGATACCCAAAGTGCTTTTGTGCATGGAAGGTTAATCACTGATAATGTTCTTGTAGCATATGAGATGATGTATCATATTAGTCAAAAGAAGAATGGAAGAGTGGGTGAATTGGCTTTAAAGCTTGATATGAGCAAAGCATATGATAGGGTTGAATGGATATCGTTGGAAAAAATTATGCAAAAATTGGGGTTTGATGATAAATGGTGTGCTTTAATTATGAAGTGTATCACTACTGTTTCTTATTCCGTGAAGATTAATGGTAAGCCTAAAGGGCATATTGTTCCAAGTAAGGGCATTAGGCAGGGTGATCCACTATCTCCTTATTTATTCTTGTTATGTGCGGAAGGTTTTTCGGCTCTTATTAAGAAAGAGGTGGAGAGTGGAAGGTTAGGGGGAATTGCAGCTTGCCGTAGGGGTCCAAAAATATCTCATCTTTTCTTTGCCGATGATAGTTTGATATTTTGTAGAGCTTCCTTGGAGGAGTGTGATACCCTTCAGAGGGTGTTGAGGGTTTATGAATGTGCTTCAGGGCAGCAATTAAATCGTGCTAAAACTTCTCTATTTTTCAGTCAAAATACTCCTGTTGATATTCAAGAAGTCATTAAAGAGAGGTTTGGTGCCCAAGTGATTAAGCATCATGAAAAATATCTTGGTTTGCCATCATTGGTGGGAAGGAATAAGAAGAACACTTTCATTAATATTAAGGATAAATTAAGGAAAAAGCTTGTCGGTTGGAAAGAGAAGTTATTGTCTAAGGTAGGGAAAGAAGTGTTGGTCAAAGCTGTGGCACAAGCGATTCTGACCTATACTATGAGTGTTTTCAAATTGCCTGACTCTCTTTGTGAGGATTTGACCAGTATGATTCGTAATTTTAGGTGGGGGCAAAGAAATGATGAAAGGAAGATAGCTTGGATGAGTTGGAAAAAATTGTGTGCTCCAAAGAGTTGTGGTGGGATGGGTTTTAAAAAGCTTAAGGAGTTTAATTTGTCTTTATTGGCAAAGCAAGGATGGAAACTTCAATAGGGTCATGATTCATTGGTGTACAAGGTTTTGAAGGCCAAATATTTTCCCACATGTGATTTCTCACAGGCTATTTTGGGTAATAACCCTTCGTTCACTTGGAAGAGTATTATGTCTGCTCAACCTCTTGTTAAATATGGGTTAAGATGAAGACTTGGTAATGGTGAGAAAATCAGGATTTGGGGTGATAGATGGCTGTCAAAGCCTTTCAACTTTCATGGTTTCATCCCCTAGGTTGTTTATGCCGCAAGATATGAAGGTTGGAGAACTGATAAATAAGGAAGACGCTTCATGGAAGGGGGAGGCTATTGATGCTTTGTTTTTGCCGCATGATGCAGAGATTATAAAGACAATTCCCATTAGCTCTAATCTACTAGATGACAAAATGATTTGGGCTTGGAGTAATAATGGTGTTTTCTCTGTAAAAAATGCATACTGGGTTGCGTCTCGAATGTCCCTAGCGGATTCCTCAAGTTCAAGCTCTGATGATAGCCAAGAAAAAAGATTTTGGAAACGCATATGGCAGATCAATGTGCCTCCTAAAATTAGGCACTTCGCTTGGAGGGCTTGTAAAGATATCCTACCGGTAAAGACTAACCTTGTTAAAAGGAATGTTTTGCAGGTTGATACATGCGACGGATGCAACACGGAGGCAGAGGATGCGATTCATTTTTTCTGGAAATGTTCCCGAGCTAAAGAACTTTGGTCTTCAACAAAACTGGTGTTTCCTAACGTGTTGGACCTGCTTTGTTCCATTAAAGAGATGTTATGGTGTTTAATGATGGAGGAAAAGAATTTACCGGAAAATATTGAACTGTTACTAACATGTATGTGGGCGATGTGGAATAACAGAAATGAAGTTCGACATAGCGGAACGCGAAAAGATGGAAGAACGTTGTTTCGGTGGGCAATGCAATATTTAGATGAATATTGGGCTGCTGTTGTTCTCTTACCGGTACCTCAGATGTCTATCCAGCACGTTCAGACATGGAGTCCACCATCTTCACCGTATCTCAAGTTCAATGTTGATGCTGCTGTGTTTGCAGAGCTACAAGCTGTTGGAATTGGAATCATAGCACGGGACTGGAATGGTCGTTTTGTAGCGGCAATGTGCAGGAAAATTCAAGCACCACTGGGACCTCTTGAAGCTGAATCGTAGGCTGTTGAAGTGGGTTTGTAGTTCGCAAGGCAGTTGGGTGTTTCAGACTTAACAATCGAGGGTGACGCGTTAATTGTCTTTAGGACGTTGAATCAATCTTCCTCCTCAGTTCCGGCCTCAATTGATGCAGTGATTACGGGTATTAGATTAGCTGTCTTGGAGTTCCATAATGTGTTTTTTTCACATGTGAAACGTTCTGTAAATACCCCTGCACATTTACTAGCAAAGTATGCCAAGGGCATAGTTCATCAATGTATGTGGATGGAGAATTGTCCTAGTTTCTTAGAATTAGCAATTTTTCATGATGTAAACTCTATTGTTATTTAATTAATATTATGTGTGTGCTTTCCTATCAAAAAAAAAATATAGGACACTATGAAACTCTTTTTTTTTTTTTTTTTTTTTTGAGCCACAACTATGAAACTCTTTGGTTAACAATAACCTACAAGGTTATAAGCAATTCAACAACCAAATTCAGTGTAAACGACTTCTTCAAGGAAACAAAGATGCATAAAAATATATGATTAATGTTGTATAAAAAAACTAGATCGAAGAGATATCAAAAGACCTAAACAAAAGAGGCAATACCCTGTTATAACTCCCACCAAAATTTCTAAGGGCTCCTACTGCAGCAAGGGCATATTGAATAATTAATTAATAATTTGAAAATAGAAATATCTATACCAACTTGCATGTTGAAACATGTTATTGTCATTTTGATTTGGTTAAACACGTTTTAAAAAAGAGGAGCCACCACTATGAGATTCATTCCATGTGTGCATGTAGGTGGCTTTTCACACAAAAACTACATTTTAGTGATAAATTAAAGAACCACATTATTTAACTACTCAGATTTATCATAGCATGAGGAGTAAAAGCTAAAGTTAAATGAAAATATCACATATCAAGTCTAAATGCATCACCAACTTGGGAGAGAGTAGCAGATGGTGGGAGTATTATATATCTAGAGAACACATCCACGTCTTTATTGTACATGTTACTAAGTCCCCTTGAAAGACCAGCAGTTCCAAAATGCGGCATGTATGAGGAAAATTAATAATAAACATTTTACCGACGTGAACTCATAGACATATTTTTGTAAAAAGTCCTACATCTAGATGTAAATTGATATCCTACCCCTTGTTAGGTTCCATGTATGTGGACTGTGGACACAAGTTTAAACCAAATGTAGCAATTGTGGAGCAAAAATATTAAAATCCCCAAACCTAAACAAAACAGAAAAATCAATGTAAAATATAATTTCAATATAATTAAGAAAAAAGCATAAAATTGAAATAGATTTTACTTGAAGAAACTTGGATAATCGCATTGGATATGGAAATAGGTGTGGCTTCCATTGTTGTTTGGTGCTCTTCGTTGAAGTATCCACACCATTACTCTCACATCTCCTCCAAAACTAAATGCATGCCACAATTGTGCAAACAATCAAAATCTCCCAAAAAAAAAAAACTTATTACACTGAATATTTTGTCTTTGATTCTTTTGTTTTTTTGGTTTACCCACACTTTTTCATCGATTTCCCCATAAATTTCATTTCACATTTCTCAAAAAACTAAGTTTGTCATCAAATTCCCTATTTCGATTTCTAATTGTTCAACTTTTGCACTTTCCTTATTCGATTTCAAATCATAATCTCTGTTTCCTTTACAATTTTCATACAAATATTGATTGAGTTTTTTTTTTTTTTTTTTTCATTTCTCAATTTCTTCAAAATTAGAGATGAGTTTAAGTTTCATCTGGTAAATCGGAGAATAGTTTGTAAACCACTTCAACATGTCAGTTTAGGCATCTTTAATTTAGTCTTGTTTAATCGGACTTTGTTGGGGAAATGATTTTGGAGGTACGCATTTGAGAAAAAAGGCTTTTTTGAGGAGGGTGGTGGACCATAAATATGGCGGCATGTCAGGGGTTGGTGTTCATGTGGTAAATTATGATTGTTGATCTTATTATGAGAGACATCATATTAGTATGTTTTAGAAATTTTTAGAAATTTCTAAAACAAAGTACCTGGACTACATTAACGTAAACAAAGTACCTGGTGTGAATACGCATAGGCCATAGCTCTCTCTCTTGATGACTGCCTCAACCTTTCTCTGCAATCTTGCCTCTCTCTCCTCCTTTGTTAGCAAGCTATCATCCCAGTTATCATTACCTGCCTCAGACTGTACCAATGCTCCAATTATGAATGTTACTTCTTGTAAAAGAATTAAAAAAAAAAAAAAAAAAAAAAAAATTCAATAACAGACACCGCACCAAAGTAGAAAATCAAATGATCCTTGGGTCTGTTAGTGAGATTCCAACAGACCAGAGTTCATTTTCATTACACACAAAATGAAAATCAAAAGATAAGATGCATCAAGCTGTCAACTGGGGAGGCAAAGACCCAAAGCCATGCTTTTATAGCGGGCAGGCCAAGTGGCCAATTATGATAAATATGGCATAATGAATTAATGTAGAACGTATTTTAACCCAGATTAGAGCCATTGAACATAGTGATCAAATCTTCTATGATGCACCAACATTAGGCCACATAGCTTTAATCAAATTAGCTAATCATACATAGGAAAACTTAAGGGAAACTTACTGCCTGACTCCATTTACCAAAGGTACTATCCACTTCTTTATCATTCCTGAACTGAGCTTGACGCCTGGCTTGGTTTTCTAACATTTGGATCCTCTGAGACTGAATTTGAGATTGAACCCGCACCAAGAGTTGCATGTACTTCATCGCATTCACCGTCTGGCGCTTCACATTCTGTCCTCTCACCACTCCTTGTAGCCTCATCAGACCCTTTAAATCTCTGAAGCTTCTCCTTGCCTGCATGACAAGTCCCACATAATGTGAGTTGGCTTATGGTCTAATGCTGATGCAGAGCATGCTCAGTCCCACATTATATACCTAGAGCTGACATAGATAAACTTCTATCAATTGATTCCTCATGCTAACCTCAAAGGGTACTGGGCATGTTGAGACCCCTATATTCAAAATATGGTCAAAATAGCAGTGAACTATCTCAAAATGCTGTGCCTCAAGTCTTTTCCAGAAAAATGGACCAACAATTGTGGCCAAAATATAGTACCACATGAAGTGCATGATTCTAGAGAGGCATTAATGATTGCTTTGCTTTTGGACATATGGGCAAACAATTACCTATGACATCAAGTGTCTCCATAACCTCAAAATACATATTTTTATGATAGAAATTCATCTGAATTGTCATATGTGGTCCTAGAAATAACTTACTTGACAAAGAAAAATGACTATAAGGGATTAGGCACTCTCCATTCTGTATTGAATCTTACCTTCATATTGTCATATTTTCTTGTTAGATGTGCTGTGACAGCACAAGCCCTTGACTAATTGTCTTTAATAGTATCCAGATATTAAAAGAGATGGGCACTTACCATATAACCTCTATAGGCTGCTTGGATCTTAGTAGCTGAAGCATGGTGGCTTCTTAGAGTTGGTTCTGGTCTGTAGCTAATCTCCTTGTGATGATGAACAATCCGAGGAGAAGCAGCTCTAGGGGAAGTAGCTCTAGGAGAGGCAACCCTTGGAGAAGCAACTCTAGGAGGCACAAAAGGTGGCGTTCTCGGTTGCTCAGGAGGAGTGGGAGGCCTAACAGTTAACTTTTGTTGCTCTCTCTCAAAATCCCCAAATATTTTCTCAATGCTGATCGGCTCCCTAAAGAGGGGAATGAATGAGTTGGTCTCAGCATGGCTTAATTTTCCTAACCCCTTCTTTTTCTTGTCTTTTGTGCTTTTGCTCTCTGGGTCCTGCAACGATATGGAATAATAATGAAGAGAAGTTATACATCAGATATACTTTTCATGCTGGAAGCAAGTGATCCTTGTTCTCTGAATCCAGAAAAGTACTTTGAAACACAAATTGAACAGCATGAAAGTTTAACAAAAATTATTGTTCCAGGGAATATTTGCTAGAAGAGATATTACAACCCGGTGGCTGAATATACAAGGGAAGCAACTCAAAATGAAGAATAACTAGTACTCAAATACTTGGACCACTTTGTACTGTATTGTAAAATTTTAACCATGCATCACCAACAGCCTTTCTTTTTTTCTTTTTTCTTTTTCTTTATTGATCTTTTAAACAGTAACAACAACCAAGCATTAGTACCAAAATTTTGGACTCGCTATTACAAAACACCCCAAAACAGAACTGGGGGTGAGGGAAAAACTACAAAATCTAGCACTTGGCCTATTCCCAAATGCTTGAACTACATGATAATCAAACATCAGCAATTTGGTTCTTTTTGTTTGTAAAATGCAATAATCACATGTTCATTGTAGTCTACTATGCTTGGTATTTGTTTCAGCCTTTCAGGCCCTAGAGAATGTGGTATATGCCAATGATTTAGTTGTGTGCAAGCATGCACTTATTGGTTGGCTTGTGCTCATGAATAGTTTATCTACCTGGGACAGATTGTTGCAATGGGACTACAATAGGGGCTCCTAGTGTGTTTTTGTTACATAACCTAATTGGAAAGCAGATTATTGGGTGTTTGAATTTCTGTAATGGTTTCTCAGTTCTTGAAGTGAATTTCTTTGGATTTGTCAGTTGGTTTGTACCCAATTGGTTGTGTTGTGATAGCTGATAATTGGCTGTGGTGTCTGTTCGTCCTAGCTTATGTTACTCTGTTGTAGCTGACAGTACCAAAATATTTTAGAACCATGTTTCTTGACTTTGTATTTGTTTCTTAGTTCTGTGAATGCTTTCTATTTGTTGTTATTTGACTTTGTTTTGCTGAGTTATTGCATTATTCATCTTCAATACTTACTATATGCTTTCTATTTGTTTTGTCAAATGGTAGAAAGAGAAGATAGGTCATAGCCCTAGTAGAATTGAATTATTTGACATCACCCATGTGCAAGCTAATGGGCAAGCAGTAAATGAAACAACACCAGATGCATTGGTATGAAATCTTCTAATTATATTAATATAGATAGTATATTTTTTTGTGATTTTGTTGCAAGTCACTTTTCTTTTTAGGTGGCATTGAGGAATCTTACTACTCAAGTGAATGAGGGGGCATTGCAAATATCTCAAAATCAAATGTTTGTGGAGGTGTTTGGACTTGAGCGTCATGGGCGAGTTCGTGGCTATGGGGCTGGAGTCACTCCTACCAAGTTATGGGGTTCCTCCTCATCTAGAATGTATGATCTTGAGAAGTGACTCCAAGAATTTGAACAAAACGCTTAGAATCTGAACATAAACAAATAGAGGCTGATGCAGAGTTAAAAGAAGAAGTAAAGCACCTCAAAAGCATTCTCGAACAACAAGCTATTCAAATGGCTGAACAAAGAAGACATTTTGAGGAACAACAAGTTAGTCAAATGGCAGAACAAAGAGCACATTATGACAATATGACGATGCAAATGTTGAGTTATATCACCTTTCAATCAACCCAGTCTAGTAGTGATCACTAAGGTATAAAGATCAACTCAAGCTAGTCACTGTTTTAGTACTATTGGATAAATTTGGAATGACTTGTTGAGCTGTTTATGTGGATAGAATAGATAGGTACTAGTTTGCTTTTGCAATCCTTACCTTCAAAAATCTTTGAAAATATCCTTAGTCCCAAATTCATATTCCATCATCTAAGATAACAGAACAGTCTTTGATCAAACATACCCACTTCTCTGTTTCTACAATTTGAAACAACTTGCTGAGGCCGAAGGAGTTGGTGCACTGGCATCAATTGCAAATCCTCGCAGAACTACCAAGTAAATATTTTGAATTAATTTTCTATTTCAGTTACTTTCTTTCACCTTGAAGTTTGAATGTGATTTCAAGTCACAGTTGCTTATATTCATATTGTGTATAATCTGTCATAGAAGCTTTCTTAAACTGTATATAACAACCTTATTTTTTAAGGTGCACACACATAATGCATTATATCACAAACTGTTATAGTTTTATTCTTCAAAAAATCTAACACAGCAGAAATTGAAGGTTAAAAAAAAGGCTATAATATTAATAAGAATAAATGTTATGAGCAAATAAGGAAGACTGTTGAAGGACGATTTAACAAACTTCTGACAGAGGTATTCTTTTAACGGTTGCTCTGTTATATAAAAAATTGAAATGTTAAGTATCTTTTATTCTGACAGTAATCTGTGCATTAGCTTAGGTAACATTAGAAATAATGATTGCGTTATTCAATAACTATTATGTGCCTTTTTTATTCTTTTTGAAATTGTGGGTACCTTGAATTTGATATTGTGGAAAGGTGTGTAGATATATTTGCTAGGAAATTAACAAACTTTTGGTATCATTCTCACTTTTTCGGAAACTTGAGGGCACCTATAATGGCTGAAATGTTCAATTGTACTAGCTGATAACTTCTTGCTTTGGAGATGATGATGAAGAATAAAATGTATCAAAACTTTTAACTCTTGGACAGATTTGGTCTTTGTACAAAGTCTAGTTGTTGATATCTTTTCTCTTAAATAATAATTGATATATGGCAGTTTGTATGCGGCCCCTAATCTGTTAATTTGTAAGTTTGAGTTTAAAGATCAAAGAAAGTGTAATTGTAGTAATATACCACTTTTGCTATACATCAATATCATAGTATGTCATCTCAACAATTGTGAATTTGTGTGTGTATATATATATATATATTGTGCATGATTGTGGTTTTTTTTTTTTATAAATAAAATAAAATCTTATTTTGAGGATCAAGAGACCCCTTAAATAACATTATTTATCAAGGATTGTAAATATAAATCTTTTAAACCTTGGTAAAAGGTTATTTAAGGGTCTCTTGACCATCAAAATAAGATTAGAGCACTTGTTTTGAGGGCCACGAAGGCCTTCAAAAATTTTTTTTCGATGATATATGTTTCGAAGGTTATCAAGGGTCAATTGGACTTTTAAAATTCAAGGTTTTTTAATACTTTTTTTAAGGGTTTTGACCCTTGAAAAAAGTCAGATTTGTTGTAGTGCTTGTTGTTTTATTCCAGATGACAGTGATAGAGAGAAATGGTGTGACTATAAAATAATCCCACTAATCAACAGACGACCTCTAACACATAAGACATTAATCAAACAAACAAACTCAGAAAAATTTAATGTTCATGACTTTGATTGCATGACTGTTGAATGCAATAAAAATACTCAACAATAAAATATCTTGATTGAAGAAAAACTACCTGCAATGAAAAGAAATTGGCAGTGGCAAATTTGGATGGCTAGCTGATCCCCAAAGTGCATTCATCTCTAGACTCTAGAGACCTTTGAGTTTTCCTTCCATAGTGGAGTAAATTTGGGATGAATCTACCATTGCCCCTGCTTTGCTTAATCATAAAAAGCGAAAGCGAAATCAATAATCAATGGGGGGTTTTAGAAGGACTTGAGAAGACAACCAAGTGCGGAGAAGTAAAAGCCTAAACGTCAAGGTTATTAGACTGATAAAAATTGTATTGAAATTGAAAATATTGTATTGAGATTGAGGGAGATGAATAAATGTTACCATTCACCATCCTTATCTACTCTTCCAAGATAAATCCAGATGTGATTTATTCATATTGGACAACTGGATGGATATTTATGATATGCTTCTTACTTTTAGAACTAAAATTAAGAAAAAAAAAATTAGAAACACTTGGCGTAAAATTAGACTCCAATTGAAGAATCTAATTAGAATGAGAATGCACACTTGGAAAGATAATTATGATGTGGTCTTTACATAAATTTAGACTCATGGCACAAAATTGAACTCCAATTTTAAATTCTAATTAGACTTTTTCTGAGTTTTACTCCTCTCTCTCTCTCTCTCTCTCTCTCTCTATATATATATATATAGAGAGAGAGAGAGAGAGATAAGTAAAATATTACTTATTATCAATTATAATTAATAATTCTTCTAAAGAAATTAATAAAATTACATCTTATAAAAATTAACCCATTAGACATATTAAAGCATTCGCATCAACTATCATCTATTCTTTTCCATTATTCTTAGGATAAGAAAAGAAAGAATAAAAAACTAAATATAAAAAGAATAATGCTGGTGTAAATCAGTAGCGTAGCTAGAAAATTCTTTCAGGGGAAAAGCTAATATATATATATATATTATTTATACATGAAATGTTTGTAATTTTGATTTAACATATGATATTTTATTACATAAACAAAAATATATACACCAAACAAGTCTTTACATCTTTTTTCACATATAACAACCATTATATACTCT
The DNA here is from genome assembly GCA_023736055.1 of Quercus glauca. Classification (NCBI taxonomy): domain Eukaryota; kingdom Viridiplantae; phylum Streptophyta; class Magnoliopsida; order Fagales; family Fagaceae; genus Quercus; species Quercus glauca. The sequence continues at coordinate 5,729,922 of CM043324.1, forward strand.
TTTCCTTTGTCCTTGGGATATGAAAAAAAAACAAGAATAAAAAACTAAATACAAAAATGAATAGTATCAGTGTAAATTTGTGACGAAGCTAGAAAATTTTTTTAGGCTCCGCTTGGGAATTCATAAGGCAAGGGAATGGAATGAAATGATCATAAGGGAATGGAAAAGAATGGAATGTATTTAAGTAAGGGAAAAGAATGAAAAAAGAATGGAATGGAATTAAGTAACCTTGATTGGATGTTTTAAAATAAATGAATAGAAATGAATGGACTGTAAGTAATCTTGTTTGGGAGCAACATGGAGGGAATGAAATGGAATCATTTTATAACAATATTACTATTAGACCCCTATTTTAAAATAAAGAGTTGAATATATAGGGATATTTTGAGAGTTTTAGTAAAAAAATTATTAAATCTAATTCCATTCCTCCCAATTTCGGGGGAATGAAAATTTGAGACTTTAAGGAAATAGAGAGGAATGAGTGTTCCCCCTTACTCATTCAATTCCCTCCCACTTAAACTCTTAAACAATGGAATGGACTTTCCAGTCCCTCCATTAAAACTCCCAAACAAGCGAATGGAAGAATATTCTAAAATGATTCTTTTCATTCAATTTCATTCCCTCCTCCCAAGCAAGGCCTTAGGGGGGAAGCTAATATATATATATATATATATAGAGAGAGAGAGAGAGAGAGAGAGAGAGAGAGAGAGAGAGAGAGATGGGTTCACATTACACCTTTTCTAAACCATTGAATTTAAATAGATCCAGTGGTAAAAAAAAAATACACTCATTAATGCTAATATTCTGATTGATCTCATTTATTGTTTCTTATTTATGACATTCCATACTTATTTCTAAACCCAAAAAAAATGTATACGTATCTCTCTCTCTCTCTCTCTCTCTCTCTCTCTTCTTTTCCTCCACTGCTCTTCCTTTCAATTTCAATTTTTTTGAGTTTTGTCAATGACCCTTCTAGCCCCAGAAAAATAAAATGAAGTGTATGTTTTAAGCCTTTCACAATCAGTTATAAGCAATAAAGGTTTACATACCATTACTACCATGATCAAACAATAAGGTTATGGCCTATTGTAACCACGGTCATGTGTCAAAGTGATTCCAGCAAGGTCATTGGACATAAACATGTGTCATTGGTAGGATTAGTTGCAAATCAAAGGTAACTACAAATAACCTGAACATACAATTACTACAAATAACCTGACCACGTGTATATTACTCAAAAAAGAAAGTAACCATGGTCTAGATTATAGGATTAGTTACAACCATGGTCTCAAAAAAAAAAAAAAAAAAAGGTTTAAACATGCAATGGAGAGAAAGAGAGAGAGATAAACACTTTTTTTGGGTTTAGAGATAAGTATGGAAGGTCATAAATAACGAATAATAAATGAAATCAATTAGAATATGAGCATTAATGAGAGTCTTTTTTTAACCATTAGATCTACTTAAATTAAATCCAACGGTTTAGAAAATGTGTAACTCTTTAAAGTTACACCAAGCGTAAGTTGAACTCATCTTATATATATATATATATATATATAATTGAATCCAAAGAGTAAAACACACACACACACACACACACATACACATATGTATTGCTTATACATGGAATGTTTGTAATTTTAATTTAACATATGATATTTTATTACATAAGCAAAAATATTTACATCAAATAAGTCTTTACATCTTTGCCCCCAAAAAAAAAAAAAAGCCTCAACATGTCTAAAAATATACAGGTTAATTTAATAAAAATAAAATATAATTAAATTACGTATGGTATACATTAAATATACTTTAATTTAATGAACTATATATTTCATAAGAGTAGTTAGAGGGAATAAAATATACATTAATCAACTATAGAAATGCATTACATGTTTTTAGTAAAATTTTAGGGGGCTATATATTATTGAAATTTATGTCTAATTATTTTTTTTTATACCAAAAATACAAGAGAAAGGGAGGATTTTTGAAAAGTCAAGGGGCCTATGGCCCTCAGCCCCCCCCCCCTCTCTTCGTCATTAGTATAAATTTATATGATTACTATAAAAACCATATATTTTTACACAATTTTATATGGACTGACAAGGGTGAAATCTGGAAATGTGATACTTTTTTTATTATATAAGCATTGATGTGAGTGCTCTTATATTGTTTTATTTTTCTTTTTTATTATATTTTTATTGAAAAGTTAAAAAAATAATAACATCACAAATTTAATGCTAAACAAGAGGAAGAAAGAAGGAAGAAAAATAAAAAGAAAGAAAGTAGGAAACCACTTTAAAAAAAAAAAAAAAATAGCATAAACATAGCACTAGTAGGCTAGTAGCATGAAAGAAAAAAAGAACAAGGGGAACACACACACACAAAAAAAAAAAAAAAAAAAAAAAAAAAAAAAAAAAAAAAGAGAAAATTACATTTTACCACCCTACACTATATATCAGATTACATTTTATACCCTAAACTATTTGAATGCACTCTAAATTATGACCCTTATTACACTTTGCACCCTAATGTTAGCTTTAGGGATAAGTTAAATAAAAATTAATAACAAATGACTTACATTTTATTTTTGTTTAGATGGTACAATGACAAAGACCAAAACACCCTTTTTCACAAACAATTTAAAACAAAAGTTTTTTTTTTTTTCAACTCATCTCTCTCGCGTGTACAGGTTCAGATTTCTCTCTTTCCCCAAATCAGAACCCTGTAAGTCTGTAACCCTAAATCGCCAAATTAAAAATATTTTCTGCTCCACCACGACACCATTGCTCTACCACCTCGACGAAAGCCCCAAATTGCAACTTCCTAAATCACTCTCTTACTCTCTTGCTTTTCACAAAAGAAACTGTCAATTCAAATTGAAACCCTAACTCTGTCTGTGTGTCTTTTGAGCAAGAAAGAGTGTTTTATCAGGTCTTACAAAGTCGAAACCCCAACTCCGTTGAAACAAATTTGATTTGACACAAGTAATAAACAACAGCAAAAGATGTTGAAGAAAACAGGACAGTAGATGCCAAGTAAGAAAAGCCTTGTAAATGCCATTGTAGAATTCAAACAGGAAACTTAAGCAGAATCTTACATTATTTGTTTTGACAAAGTAAGAGCAACAAATCTCAAGAATCCTATTCTTGACGTACGAATTTAGTCCTCAAATCTTTGCCCATACTAGCTTGGACATGATAATGGTTGGGATTTTTGATGGATGCATTATTGTCAAAAGGTGGGTTGGGTAGGTAGAGCTTTATTATTTTGTAGCTTTTTGGAATTGTTAAATTATGACTTTTTAAAAAAAAAAAATTTGATATAGAAGAAACGATGATTGTTTGTGGAATATTGTACAGAATGGTATTTTTTATTTGAATTGTTGTATTGAATGTTGTGTCATCGATTGGTCTCCAAATTCTTGGGCTGGAGGTGCGAGAATTGTTGAACATTCTTGGGATGGAGGTGCAAGAACTTCAACTGTTGCTGCAAGTTCTCTGCTATAAGAACTTCGACTACTGCAATAGGATATGGCGGAAGTGATAAAAGTCAATGTGTGGTGGTGCTTGGAAAAAGCCATTCAGAGGGTGCAGTCCAAAAAGAGAAAAAATCCTTGGGAGAGAGAGAGAGAGTTGTGTACCTATACGCACTAGGAAGAGATAAACAACTGAAAAAATAAAAATAAAAATAAGAATAAAAAATTTTGTTTTTAATTGTTTGTGAAAATGGTGTTTTGGTCTTTAAACATTGTGCTACCTAAGCAAAAACAATGTGCAAGTTATGTGCTATTAATTCTTGTCTAATTTAACAGTAAAACTAATGTCAATGTGTAAAGTGTAACAATAGTCATAGTTTAGGGTGCAAAGCGTGCATTTGAATAATTTAGGATGCAAAGTATAATTTAGTGTATAGTTTAGGGTGGTAAAGTGTAATTTCCCGAAAAAGATCAAGGGAAATGTTAATGAATGCCTTAAAGATATTAGTTTATAAACATTTTATAAAAAATAATAAAACAATTAATTTTTTTAACAGCTTTTTATATTTCTCATAAAAGTTGTCAAAACTTTCACAATGTAGTTTATTAACACCATTTTTTTCTGGACCCCACCATTTTCTCCCTCATTCCACCCCCTCTAACCAAACACCCTCCACTCCAGTTTTCTCCCAACTTTTCTCTCTCCAATTTAACATCCCTCCAATAATCACTCCAACCAAACAAGCCCTTAGGCAATCTAGCTATTTCAGAATTAATACCAGTACTAAGCCCTTTCAACACCCCATGAAAAATACGCTCAACTAATGACCAATAATTCTAATCAATGCAAGTAATCTCTTGACTAATGGCAAATTAAATGTTGATCTTTGTGAGTCTAAAAAGTGTAGGCCTTTTGATTTTACTGGTCCATTAATTTGATAAATTTAGTTTTTTTTTTCTCAAGTAATTTTGAAAACTCTTGTACCATTACAAGAAATTGAATTCAACAACAAATCAGATGACCATCAATTCTGCTTTTCCTTTGCATTAATGACCTCTCAAGTTGAATTAGTACCCATATAAATGAGCCTGTGAATTTAGAGACAGAATGGGAAGTGGCAAATACCACCAAAAATGCAAATCAAACAAAGCAAAAGAGGAAGACACACTCTGGCATTTACAACTTAAAATAAATTGAATGAAGATGATGCAAAGGAAAACAATTTCAATTGAATAATAGTACCTGGGCATATTTCTTCAAACTTTGATTTAGAGATTCTAAGTTTCTTTAATGGTGGCTATGGATTGAACGTGGCGACATTTTTTATGGAGGGATGGGCCATTGAAGAAGAACCCAAATCAAACACATCACCATCGGTGGAATCGATACCCAAATTTAGAAAACCCAAAATTAAGCCAAACCCATTAGCTATATCCATTGGAAGCCTTGAATCAAATGTGCGATGACACCTTTTGTCATCAAGGATTAGAGGAGGTTAAGGTTCTCCTGCATCTGCGTCGGCTGAGATTCACATGGTTCATGTGTGAATCATCAAAAGTGGAGACAGGAGGTAGTAAAGGTGTGATGTCAGAGTTGTCATCAACATTTTGAGAGTTGTTATGGATGATAATGGAATTTCGAGGAGGAATAATGCATTCCACATGTACCCCCATACTTGCAATGACAGGAGCAAAATTTCTGAATTCACTTGTCCAATGAGAGATTTTACATGAAACCTCAACATGATTTCGATCACCTTGCATCAAGCCTCCAAATTTTTGCTGTAATTGGCTATGAGGTACACCGTAAAACCATAAATGATCGCACTTCAGACACTGAAAGAATGGCGGCCGCATGAAAGGTTGCTTTTGACCATTGATGCAAATATTGACAAAACAAACCCAACTGATTATATCATCACGACGAGAGCCGCACTTATCATTATTGGCACAACTGTCCTTCAACGGAACTAGATGAAAAGCAATACAAAAGGCAAATGTTGGAAATTCTGGACCTACCCAGAATGATATGGAACTTTCAATGCTTTGATGGTTGAACCACTTTGGAATCTTCTTTTCTGGTACTACAATATTATATCTCTCTCCAAAATCAATCAGATACGCATCTAGAGTTGGACGTAACTCTTCTTCAATTAGGAAGAACTTGGAGAGGGGGAGCTGGGAAGAGTAATCAATTTGATGTGAATGCGAATCCACTAATATGTTGCTTTTCACACATGAACATTTCATATTTGGTGGAAGCTTTAAATTTTTTCCAAATTGCATGCAATTAAGGAATTTGAGAGATTGGAAGTTTACCAAACCTAGTAAAATATGTATTTTGAAAAGTAACCAAAATTATTTCTTTATAACTTCAAGAAAGAGAGAGGTACCTGAAGGAATAACTTTCTTATTGACTGTGAATTCAACAAGAAGCAGTTTGATACATACACAGATCTTATACTTTCTGGAAGCTTAGGAATTTTCTTAAGGAACTTGGAATCCTCAATTAGAAGAAAATGTAATCCATTGAATTTCATAATGCCATTTTGAAGGTTTAAATTTTCACTCCCTGATAATAAACATTTCTCTGAGAGGTGGAAACAAGATGTCAAATATTTTGAAAAATTCATCAGAAAACCATATTTTGAAAAGCCACCATAAGAGTTGCATTGTGCTTGTCTACCACTCTCCACGTCCTTTGGAAATTGGACAATGCCATGAAGAACGAGTTTGCAAAGATATTGCAATCTATAGATGCTACTTGGAAGATGACATGAACAAAAATTGGAACCTATATCTAATCGCTCAATGCCAATGAGATTCCCAAATGTTGAAGGAAGCTCTCTAATGGCAGTGTATGCCAGACTTAGAAACTTTAAATTTTCCATTTCTTGTGGAATATCAGGGAACCTCCCAACCCTTTTGCACTCATAAAGAATTAAAAATTTAAGAGATGTCAACGTGATGCAGCTTGGAAGAATTTGAAGTTCAACACAACCCGTGAGGTCCCAGCTTTCAAGCTTATCAAGACATCCATTAGAGTCATGAACCTTGACTAATTTTATACATTCACGAAGATTCAATTGTTTTATGTTTGGGGTGGCAAATGATAAGTTGGGCAATTCCCTAATGTATTGGCAGGATTGGAAATTCATATGTGTCAAGCTTTTACACTGTATCTTCTGTAGAAAAAATAAACAAATAAAAAATAATTTCATCAAATGTTAAAATATAGTTTAATAATTAATGAAGTAATAATAATTTATAAAAAATATATATATACCTCGAGAAGCTTGTACAATATCACCCGACTTTCTGGCATGTTAAGTACAGTGAGTTTTTTAGGACGAAAATTGGATGGCAAGGAAGATAAAGGAAATCCACGCCAATCAAGCACCCTTAATCCGTTGGGAAGATATTTAAGATCTCCACGAATGTCTACATTACTAACTATAAGGAACTTGAGATTTTTCATCTTTTCAAGGCATTTAGGCTCTAATGGAATCTTTGATGATTCACTTGAGCATATCATTATGCCTCGAATTTTTTTCGACCCCTAATTAAACAAAGCATTAAGTAAATCACACTACACACAATAAGAAGTATAATGACATTAATTTTTTTTAAAAATAAACTTAAATTTTCTTCCACAATAAAATGGAAAAAAAATCACTACATATACCATTTGAAAAATGAATTAAAATATTGCATACCGTATTTTCAGTTAATACTTCATGAATATCCTCATAATGCCATAGCCTACTACGCTTTCCAGGTAGTTGTGGTGATTCTCGTCGAACAATATCCTTACCCATTTGTTGTAGAAAGTCATTCATCGACAATATGTCATATTGATCAACACTTATTAGACACTTATCAATAAGTTTTTTAATTCCGTAAATTGGATTTAAATCGCATGAATCCAGTATATCCATGACATACTTCTTCGAAAATCCCTTAAAGAAACATGCAATATCAAGGAAAATATCCTGTTCCATTTCTTCCAATCCTTCATAACTTATTTCTAGTACCTTTTGAATGTCTTTGTTAGGAATTCTTTTATACTTATCTATTGAACTTTTCCATTCATCAAGGTTAGTTTTTCCACGCAAATCAGCACCCATTATTACTAGAGCTAATGGAAGTCCCTTGGTATATTGTATAACTTGGTTTGAAAGTTCCAAATAATCTTTTTTGGGTTTGTTACTTTGGAAGGCATGCATACTAAAGAGTTCAAGAGCTTCATCTTGATCTAATTCCTTAACCTCGTGCGTTGAAAAACATTTTCCAAAAGTAGCTACCAAGTGTTTGTCTCTTGTTGTTATAATGATTTTGCTTCCAGAAGTAAACCAATCACATCCATCAAGCAAATTTTCAATTTGGACCCATTTATCCACATCATCGAGAACTAAAAGAATTCTAATCAAAGAAAGTCTTTTCTTTATCATATTGATTCCTCTATACTTGTTACCCACCTTTAAATTTTTATCCCTTAAGATCTCAAAAAGAAGTGTCTCTTGTAGTTTGATTACACCATCATTTGTCCTCGATTTTTCTCTAAAATTTTCTAGATAACAATGTCCATCAAACTTATCACAAATTTTGTTAAAAATAGCTTTTGCAATTGTTGTCTTACCTATTCCACCAGGGCCATAAATCCCTATCATGTGAGCATCATTTGATTCAATATCTGAAAGAATGGTCTTCACACGATAATTTATTCCAATAGGGTATCGAGCAACATATAATGGCGTGCAATTTAATTTGGAATTTGAGATCTCTTCGACGATTCTTTGGATAAATTTGAACTCGCTACAACTGTCATTCACACAATATTAATATATATATATATATATATATATACACATATATAATGAGTTAGACAAGGAAATAGAAATATGAGGATAAACCATATTTAAGATGTTCGGCGTGTGCATTGAATTTGAAATATTGACAATTAAATTAAGTGGCATTTACTAATTTATAAATCCATAACTATCATTATGTTAGCCATTTACTTTTCTTTTCTTTTTTTGTTAGGAAAGTATTTTTCGGCTTTTTAGGAAGGAGTGTTGGTTCTGTTGGTTTGGTTGTTGCCCAATTTTTTCATCAAACTAATGGGTTCGGTTTCCTCATAACCGACATCATTGCGGACTACCTGAGGTTAGAGCATTCACAGCAGTAGTGTTAAAAATTTAGCTTTTTAGCTTCACCAAAAGTTACTTTATCTATTATAACTACACACTTACTGTAGCAGTGGATCTATTTTAACTATCAACACAATAAAATAATATAAACATCACAATAAAATAATATACCCCTACAATAAAATAATATATCCTACAACCCAATAAACTTTCCAGCACCGATCACAACCAGCCACCTCTACAATCAACCACAGCCACCACTACCACCACCACCACCACCACCAACACAGACACAACCAAACCCACAAACAAAATAAAAAACCAAACAACCAATAATAGTCACCAATCCACCACCACAGCCACTAAGCCCACAGGAAAAAAAAAATCAAACACCGTACCACCAAACCATAGCCACAACAACCACCATCGCCACCACCATAGCCATCAAACTCGCAGAAGAAAAAAAAAATCAAACATCATTCCACCACCACAGCCATCAAACCCACAGAAGAAAAAAAAATCAAACATCATCCCACCACTACAGCCATCAAACCCATAGAAAAAAAAAATAAAACATCATTCCACTTCCATAGCCGGTGGATCGACGGCGTGGATTGATGTGGATCGAACGGCGGGGATCGATGTGGATCGACGGCATGGGCAGGGGCTTGGGTCGGCGCTGGGCAGGGGCTTGGGTCGGCGTTGGGTCGGCGCTGGGAAGGGGCTTGGGCCGGCGTTGGGCAGGGGCTTGGGTCGACGTTGTCAGCGTTGGGTAGAGGCTTGTGTCGGCGTTGCGTCGGCGCTGGGCAGGGGCTTGGGCCAGCGCTGGGTGGGGGGCTTGGGTCGGCGTTGTTGGCGCTGGGCAATGGAAGAAAGAAGAAAGAAGAAGCCGGCGATGAGCTCTTCAAGCTCCATCGACTGGATTTTGGCCTGAGCATACCAGAGGGAAAAAAAATTTTTTTGAGGAAGAAAGAAGAAAGGAGAAGCCGGAGAGACAGAGAGAGAGAGAAGGAAATGTTTTATTAATGTGAGAAGAGAGAGAAGATAATAAAAAAATAATTTTTTTTTTTTTAGCTGTGTGCTACAGTGCACATCTATCTATAGATGTGCACTGTAGCAATTCATCTATAATTTATAAGTATGGCTCCACTGCTGTAAGCTATTTTTTGTGATTTTGAAGCTAAATTTTAGCATTATAACATTATAGCTCCACTGCTGTGAATGCTCTTAGTTCTACAACCCATAGTGGTGCGGTTTTTTGGTTATTAGGACCGGCGGTTAATTTTGTTTGAAAATTTCTAACTAAAACAACCACTACAACTCAGAAACCCATAAAATCTCCAACGATTTAAAACACAAAATCAAAACCCACATATCAAACTCCATAACAAATCAGAACCTAAGATCTAAACATCAAATTCCACCAAAAAAAAAAAAAAAACTAAACAAGTTTTGAGATTTGAGATATGACGGGAGATTGAGGAGGAACCAGCCATTGAGCTAAAGATTGGAGATCTGACTGGGTTGAAGAAACGATTGTAGATTTCATTGGATTGAAGGCCGAAAGTAGTGGTAGATACTAGGTAGGGTTTGGGGTTTATGTGGTAGGCAGGGGGAGAGAGAGAGAAAGAGAGAGACGTCTGTCTGCTCGGTTTTGCATCGATTTCTAGATTTCACCTTCGACTACTTCACTGCACTTGCGTCAAAGCAAGCCCCAATCTCTGCTCGTTGAGTTCAACTCCATCGGTCAATTTCAGCTATTCGAATCGGTTTATACAAACCCCTACTTTTAGGCGTATTTATCCAAACATACTAAGTATTAAACTGTCAAGAGAGTGGAATGTTGGTTCATTGGTTCAACAATTGTATCACTAGTTCAATCATTAGACAAATAATTAATTTATTTTATATAAGAATAAATTAAAAAAATTCCAAAAAAAGGGGAGAAGATGCTATAAACCCAAAAAAAAAAAAAAAAAAAAAGCAATGGTATTCAATTATTACATAAATATGTAGGTAAAACATAGTATTATTGTTTAAAAATTATCTAAATATAGAATTTAATATATGCTTATATACATACATGCATACATACATATATATATATATATATATATATATATATATATATGACTAAATAATGGGACATTTGAATTGATCAAAATGACTTAAACATTAAAAACCAAATGGTTTGAATAAAATTGTGTGATTTGGTATTTTTCTAAAAACCTAGTGGTTTTTCATGGTTTAATCGATTTTTAAAAAATTTTCTTAAAAAAATCTGATAGTTTCCTTCATACCAATTCAGAATTTCTTGTGATTTATCGCCGATGGTTCAATCATCTGGTACAATTTTGATTACAATACTTTTAATATGAATATAACTAAAAATTACTAAAACACACTTTTAATACTAAAAATAAATTATTGAGAAAGTTTTCAAAAGCTTTTTAAATGAATAATACGTAAGCAGAACTCCTACTTAATTGGTAATGTACATTTAAATTCTTCTTTCTACCAATTCTGAAAAACAAAATAATAATAATAATAATAATAATCTTTCTAACATTGCGAGCTAACTTCTATAAGGGAAGATACGAAGACAAAAAAAAGTATATTTATTACTTGGCCAAAAATTAGTGGTCATCATAAAACCCACAAACTCATAAAAACTACAAGATTTGTCAATGAATACATACAGTAGCAGGCTAGTAGCACTAGAGGTCCATTTGGTTGAAGAGGTAAAAAAAAAAAAAAAAAGGAAAGAAGAGGCAACGAAGGAAGAAAAAAAAGAAGAAAAAGAAGAAGAAGAGGAGGCAACCTCCAAAAGGAAAAAAAGAAAAAAAAAAAAAAAGAAAGAAAGAAGGTGAAGAAGAGCAATGTACAAACAAAGTGCACAAGGGCATTTTTGTCCATTAAACAACCTCATTTTCTCCTTTTAGTTTTCTCTCTATTTTTGGGAGATAATTTTTTGGTGGGCCTAGAGAGAAAACATCTAAGTCCTACCATTTATTTTCTTTTCTCTCCATCCAACCAAACACATTCCAAAAAAGTTTTCCTTCCTATTTTCTCTCTAAATTTTTCCATCCAGCTTATTTCACCTCCAAACAAACACACCCTAAGATTTGTTTTAATGGGGTTACTAAGAAACTTAAATTAAAAAAAAATTTAATAAAAATATAACTTGAATATATCAAGTTATCAACACAAAAAAAAAAAAAAAAAAAAAAAAAACCATGCACACGCAAATAACACAAATTTTTATAATTTCCTTCTATGAGTTTTCATATTTTGAAATCATTACATAATAGTTCATTATTAGTTGTTATCAATTATCTATTGTCAATGTGGGTAAATGTGACCATTTTATTTTATTAAGTTTGTATAACATTTATATATATATATATATATATATATTGTAGCTATCGTTATCTATTTGTCATTATTTTTATAAAAATATTTTAATCTTTCTTTTAGAAAGAAAAATATTATAAACTAAATGACAAAACTCAACTCACTCGCATTGTATTAGTTATTGACTCATAGGACCACACTCAACCATACATAAATAATAAATATCTACTTAATTAATCAAATGCTTGAACAATCAGAAAATTTACTATTTTTTTCTTGAATCACTAATAACATAAAAAGTTATTATAATATGATAACAATACACACACATGTAACAAATCCTCTATATTTCCTAATTATTTTATACATGCACACATTCACATATCACAATTCACACAAAAAACATTATAAAAAATAAAAAATAAAAATAATGCACACAATCAGTATTAAACACACACTCACACACATATAATATAAATTTATAACAAAGAGAGAGATACAGCTCACAGACACCCACTCTTTACTATTAGAGTTAAAGATACAGGCATAATCAAATAAAGAAGAGAGATTAGATGAGATTCATAAGAGTGAGATCAGAGAGAGATAGTGGGAGAGAGATCTGTGATCTATGTTGTTATTTGGTTTTAGGCTAGGTTGATATGTGATCAGGTTGTGCAAATAATTTTTAAGGGTAATTAAACCAGTAAAAAAAATTATATATATATATATATATATATATATTTCAAGTCAAGGGGTTCAAATAAACCCCTGAACAACATATGGAGCCACCCTTGAATACATACCTATGCTCGTAATGCCAACCAGATATAGTGGCTGCTTCTTGGAGAGCGTTTCTCCATCTTTGTACTTTCTTGTTGTCCTTAATGTTTTTTTCATGTTTAGCTAGAGCTTTCCCAAACTTTCCATTTTGGTTACATATTTCTGATGGGCTCACCTTGTAAAAAATTGGTCGCACCAACTGGTCATTCTTCTTACACTCAACAATCTTGGCAAGCTCATCCAAACACCAAGTTGAGGATGCATAGTTTTTAGAAAATATAATTATTGACATTGTTGAGTTCTCAATGGTTTTGAGAAGCTCTGTAGAGATTTTTTCTCCCCTTGGGAGCTTATCATCAATGAAAGTGTGAATACCCCTCAAATGCAAAGTCTCATACAAATGGCTAATAAAACCATGGCGGGTATCTTGACCTCTAAAACTCAAAAAGACATCAAAGTTCTTGAGTTGGTTGGTGGAAGAGGAAGATGAGGCTCCTTTGCTGATCACAAGAGCCATCAAGATTTATGAGTAAACTGTTGCAAAGATTTGAAGGGAGGAGAAAGAAAACTGTGAAAGGGTTGTCAGGAAAGTGAATCAGAAATTTGGAAGAGGGTGGATGCAAGCAAGAGAAGACTTTAAAGGTGGCATGCTTTAGGTGTGACCAGTAAGTCTTTGAACTTTAAGTGCCATATTTATGCTTTTTTTTATTACATATCATGGAAATTGCTTTGCAAAACCTTTAACTCTTTTGAAAATTTCTAAGCACCATACCAGTCATATGCTGTCAAACGGAATTGTAATTTCATATCTTATTAGTCGATGTCTAAAGTGAGTTGTAAACTTATCTATCGAACACTTCCCAGTTACCATAAAAAATCATTTCCTATGTTGGAATTTTGATAGGGAAAATGGAGATGGAAGCTTTTTTTTTTTTTTTTTTGGTATAGAGGAGGAGAAGGAATATAGTAGTTGAAATGCTAGTATGTTTGTTTACAAGATTAGGTTATTCATGAATAATAAGAAGAATAGTTAGGTGGAATTGGGATAGCTGACTGGAGATTATTTAATGGCTTATTTTTTTACCTGTTGGAGGAGTGTATACAGTTCATGCGGAATAGGTGATGAACCTATCACCGCCCAAAAGCTTTTGAAAGTGGAGCCGGCTCAGCACTTGGATAACTATAATGATTTTTTTAATAAATTGATAATTGAGAGGAATCTATCGCCCAAAAAGATGTTATTAGAACACAATGATCATATAAATCTTATTAGTATGTATTTGAAAGAGTTTATTTTTCTAGGGTTATTTTACTTTAAAAATAATTTAGGCAAAAGTAAAACGATATCTATAAACAGCAAAGTTTTTTTAAAATTAAAAATAAGTTAAATAAAATGAATAGACTAGAGAGAGGGAAAAAAAAAAACCTCACGCAAATAGACAATTGCGATTTTTTTTTTTTTTTTTGAGTAAAAAGATAGAAAATTGTATTAAAATGAAAGAATAGAAGTATACAAAGGGGTCTGAGCACAGTCAGACAAAGACAAGCAGAGACCAGAAATAGCAAAACAACAGAATAAGGCAGCAAAGTTTCTACTAAGGTTTCTTTTGAGCTGCAATGAGATGCTGGTATTCTGCTATGAGGCCAGTAGCTCCATCAAAAAAGCCTTTGGTTGTAACTGATGAAGATTGCGGAAATAAAACTTGTTAAGTGCATTCCACAGAGCCCAAGCAATTAGCCAATTACAGTCCATGACTTGGGTTGATGCAGGTCTAGTTCATCATACTTCGAAACAGGAGGAAATAATATTTTGCTGCTTTCGAACATTTCTGTATCCTTCCCCTGGCCAATGCCCATGCATTACGAGGAAAAGCACATTCCCACAAGACATGACACACTGTCTCTGTCTGTTGGCAACAGAAATCAGACATTGGTTCAACCATGATTTTCCTTTACTGTAAATTGATAATGTTATTTCTAATGATAAACGTAGACCCAACATTGACCCGGAAACAAAAATCTACTTCTACCTCTACTAACTATATAAAAAGCGGTTTCTCAAAAAAAAAAATATATATATATATATATATATATAAAAAGCGTGAACGAGCTTTTCTACAGTAACTTTGGTTTGATGCAGTTTTGTCTTTTATAGCTTTTCCACAATAATTTTGGTTTGGTGTAGTTTTGTCTTTTATTTTTATTTTTTTTGAGAAAGAGTTTTGTCTTTTATTAAGCTAACTAGTTTGGGTGTCACGTGTAAGCATATGCTAATTCTTGAGTGTTAAAATTAAGATAGAATTTTTATTTGTAAAAGTATGAAACTACATACATAAAAAAAAAAAAAATGTATATCATACAAAGTTAATCTTATTCGTATAAGAATTTTGATACTTATTTGCTAAAGGTTATCCACTTACTAAAAACTTCTAAGAATGAAAACAAATATTATTATCTTTTAACAATAAGCAACTAAGTTTTACTAAGACCTTATCACAATATTTAAATTTTTGCAATCAATGATATCATATGCTACAATTGAAACTCTTCATCAAATAATTTCAACCACAAGGCATGTGTCATCGAATTTTCCATTAAATAAATTATAAGTTTCAAATATTGAAACATATATATATCAATGTTCTCTAGGTGGCAAATAAAACACCTTATATTGTCATTCTAATTTTCTAAGCATTACTACCATCTATAATTTAAAATACGTGAAGAAATTTTTAGGATGTTAAAATTTAGTGGAAGTATTTTAGACATTACACAACGGAATATAATAAGAATCATAATAATATAACATAGTTGCTCTTTTCCAAAATATTAAGGGGAAAATTGCTTAATTTATAAGAGAGAGAGAGAGAGAGAGAGAGAGAGAGAGAGAGAGAGAGAGAGAGAGAGAGAGAGAGAGAGAGAGAGAGTGAGTTATTGAACTTGAAGAACAACGAAATTGCTTGCTCATAAAATTAGATAGCTCCTTTAAAGTCTTTAATGGAGCTATCTAATTTTATTTGTTTCCTTCATTTTCTTTTCCAACTTGAAGTAGAACATAAATCACGTGCCTTCCTAGAGCAACATTTTCTTCACAACCTGAGAAGAATTGGGAAACTATTTTTTTTAATCTTTTTTTTTTCTATCTTTAAAATTAAGAAATTTTCTTTTTGTATTTAAAAATTTTTTTTTTTTTTTTCATTTTGATGCTAGAATTTTATAAATGTCAAATAATTTTTTATTATTATTTTAGTATTAGTGTAGGTGTAAAGTGTGCTAATTGTGCAATTCATTGTCACGTATGCATTTCTTATTAGTGAGTTGACAATAGAGTGAAAATTAACTATAAGTTAAAAATGACGTGGACCAAATTAACTCCTATTAAAATATATAAAAGAAATTAATTGTTACCCCCAAAAGTGTTGACTAAAATAATATTTTCTCGTAAAAGTAGATATCACTCTTCCATTAATATTTTTCTAGAAAGAATAACAAAATCACTACCTCATTAAATTAGATAGCTCCTTTAAAGTCTTTAATGGAGCTATCTAATTTTATTTATTTCCATCATTTTCTTTTCCAACCTAATGTAGAACAGATATCACTTACCTTCCTAGAGCAATATTTTCTTTACAACCTGAGAAGAACTGAAACTATTTTTTTTTAATCTTTTTTTTCTATCTTTAAAATTAAGAATTTTTTTTTTCTATTTTTAATTTTTTTTTTCATTTTGATGCTAGAATTTTATAAATGTCAAATAATTTTTTATTATTATTTTAGTATCAGTGTAGGTGTGAAGTGTGCTAATTGTGCAATTCATTTGTCACGTATGCATTTTTTATTAGTAAGTTGACAGTAAGGAAAAAATTAGCTATAAGTTAAAAATGACCAGAACCAAATTGACTCCTATTAAAATATATGAAACAAATTTATTGTTACACCCAAAAATATTGACTAAAATAATATTTTCTCGTAAAAGTAGATATCACTCTTCCATTAATATTTTCTCGAAAGAACAACGAAATCACTTCCTCATAAAGTTAGATAGTTCCTTTAAAGTCTTTAATGGAGCTATCTAATTTTATTTGTTTAGTTCATTTTCTTTTCCAACCTGATGTTGAACAAACATCACATGCCTTCTTAGAGTAGCATTTTCTTTGCAACCTAAGAAGAACTAAGAAACTTTTTTTTTTAATCTTTTTTTTCTATCTTTAAAATTAAGAAATTTTTTTTGTATTTTTAATTTTTTTTTCATTTTGATGCTAGAATTTTATAAATGTCAAATAATTTTTTATTATTATTTTAGCATTAGTGTAGGTGTGAAGTGTGCTAATTGTGCAATTCATTTGTCGCGTATGCATTTTTTATTAGTGAGTTGACAATAACGAGAAAATTAACTATAAGCTAAAAATAATTGGAACCAAATTTACTATTATTAAAATATATAAAACAAATTAATTGTTACCCCCCAAAAGTATTGACTAAAATAATATTTTCTCGTAAAAGTAGATGTCACTCTTCCATTAAATCCTAGGAAATTCAAAAAGAGTCCCTTACGTTTTTAAATTCTCTGGCAAAGTAGCTTTCGTTTTTCCATATAAATAAATAAAAGAAAAAATGAAAGTGGCTTTCGTTTAGTCTAGCACCTAGTCAAGTCAAGTATATTTGTTTAAATAAAGTTTTCTATTTTTCTACAAATTTCCTTTCAATCACTTACCACAACATTTCCTTTCAATCATATTATGGTCATAAACTAACCAGCAAAAGGTTGGTGTTTGGCTCACCGTAATATGACATTGATATGATGCATATTATTTTAATGTGATATTAATGTATTTGGTTCATTTGATTTTTTTTAGATTATGATAACTAAGATTACAAGATGAGTAATGCTATAGACACAAAATATAACACATCATCTTAATCACATCACCTTTTTTTTTATATATATTTATAAACAAACACATCACCTTCTTAAATGAGAGTAATCTTACATTACTTATTGGTGGGGATATAATAATTTATGGAATTGACAAAATTACCCACACTAATAAATTTTATTTTTCTCATGAAAATGACTATAATACCAAGAAACCTCTAAAATACCTCAAAACCTAAAAAATAACCAAAATACCCTTTGAACCACCAAAATGACTAAAATGCACTACGAATGTCCAAAATATCCCCAAACCTCTAAAATGACTAAAATGCCCCCAGAACCTCCAAAATGACCACATGTTAACACTCCATTTTGCAACCCGTATTTAACCTCACATTGAGGTAAAAGGGTAACTTCACCTTGAAAATGGGCATCTTAATTGTGGCCACTAGATCCTTAATTTCATATTATCAAAATGATCTTGATGTTGTAATGATCAAATTGACTAGTCATAAGCCATAATCGGGCCATCAGATTGAAAGTTATCATCAAATCAAGTTTTAATGGCTGAGATGCACTATCACAAATTGAGTCCGACTATATATGATTACGAACAATTGATTTCAATTGGTTATCATTATAATCAATTTGAAATTAATGACGTATCATAATTTGATTGGCTAGAACTACATCTTATGGTAAGATTGCACACACTTGATTAATTAGATAATTAAACATTAATTATTTAATGAGTAATTTGTGTAATTATCTTTGTAATTTGTGTAATTATCTTTGTAATTAGGGTAAATTTGGAACTGATTATATCTGAAATGGAAGTGATTGAAGCCTATTAAATGTTAATTGGAAACTAATTTGGGGCCTATTAATGTTAATTGTGCTAAAATTATTTTCCAACCAATGACCTCTACTCACCATTTCGTTGATATCTCTTAGAATATTTTGAATTTGTTAGTGAAGTTAATTTTTCCAGAAACTAGACATTTGAGACTTCAATTTGAGCATAAGAATGAGGTAATTCCGATCTAAATTGAGATAGATATAATTTTTTGAAGTTAGCTTTAAAAACTGTTGTAGGAGCTACGGGAAAAACCGAAGTTTTAGACATTTTTCTTGCACATCACTCCCACCAACCCGCAAATCTAATGCACCAGCTTTCCCCAAGGCCTGAAATAGGGTCTGGTTCATGATTCTCTTTGATCCTTTGTCAACTCTCATTAAATGTCATTCCATTCATATTTTCTCCACCACTACTATATAAACATCTCATCTTCTCCATTCCAATGCACACAGAAACACCCTCTCTTCTACTCTCTTGAGTTCTAGAGAAGTTAAGTAGTCTTGTCATATCTTGGTCCTCTTGAGGCTCAAGGTATTGAGTGAGACTTACTCTCCCTCTCCTAGTTTTTCTTTTCTACTCCACCGTTAGAACCTCTACTAAGAACCTCCTCCTCTATCGTATAGATCTTGCAGACAAGTATAATCTCTTTCCCTAACTTGTTTTTCATATTGCCATAATGTTAATTTAAGATGAAAGTATGATAGTAATTATTTAAATTCCTTGAATATGTTTGAATGTTCATGATATTCTTATATGTTCATATCGTTCTTTATATGTTCTTGGTTGTTCATCACATATTTATGCATAACATTAGCTTTGATCTTAAATCCACATCAAGAATATGAAAAACATGTTTGTTTCATAATTCTCTCAAATCTTTGAATAAAGGATATCACCATTCACAAATATTCACTAGAATTTATTTTTCAATCCAAATGCAATGATTAATCAATTGAATTAGGGTTTATCACATGCATACACATTAAAATTCAACATCAAATTGTGATAACATATTGGATGATATGATATGAATGTTGGCCACTATTGTCTTGAAGAGCAGTTTCACCAGGCAATGTGGGTGCCTAACACCTTCCCATCTTATAACATAGTCTCCAAGCTTAGATCAAGGGCTAGTAGATCTATGCTTATCCATGTAATTATCAATCTCTAGATTATAACTAGGAAACAAAGCCATATACTTTATCTTAGATTGTATCTAAGACCAAAGTCATGTAATTTCCTATTATCAATGTACATTCATTCTCAAATTAATAAAATGAGGAATTTTCAATTTTGGTTTTCTTATTTATTCCAATAATTAAGTAAGTGTTGACTCCATTGTAAAACCCTTAATCTAAAGGGGGAAAATATAATTAGTCAAACTTCCATTTTGAGAAGCAATAACACGACTCCACTTATTTACATGGGTTTGGCCCAACACCAAAAAGGGGGTCGGGGGTGTTGTGCATACAAGTAAGGGCAGTCGCCACCTAGTTTTTGCAATGGCTCAGGAACTATATATAACGTCCTCTCAATGAAAGACCTTTTGATCTTACTACCAGAAATATGAGTTCGGAGTTAAGGTACGGTTTTAGGAAGGTTTTAGGCTCCCAAAACCACCCAACCCTATAAGGTTGGCTTCCCATCATTGTGTCTTATGTCTTATTAAAGACATACTCAACACTTATATCAAACTCACAAACACACTAACATTCATCTAACAATTAACATGGCACCAAACATTCATAACCATACATCTATCAAGCTTATCAAACAAAGCCTAACATACATCTAATCATGCATCTCATCACATCATCCTAGCATTCATCTATCACATCACAAACCCTATCATCATACATCTAAACATGCTTCATCATAAACTTTATCATCATATCATATCACAGCTAAGGCAAAAACATATGAGTATTAAGATCAAAGGTAGAAACAAAGCCAACAAAACATGTCATCATCCAAGGCATCAAGATCACAATTATATCATCAAACCCAACCATGCATGTACATTGTGAATGCATGACTTACTGATAAGAATGCAAAATGTCATATTTTTCTCCCTTAATGTTTAGTCTTTTATACTTATTTGGTGCCTAAATGTACTCATTATTCTTATATTTTGATTTATGATGCAAATGGAGGCATTAAGTGCAAAATGTAGCTAATTTGGCAATTTTGGATAGTTTCGACATTGCTTTGTAATCTAGGATAACTCTCTCATCAGAGCTTTGATTAAGATGATTCAAGATGCTATGGAACGCCATGAAAAAGATCTACAACTTTCATATTTTGAGTTTTGAGAGATACTGGCTGCATCAAGGTCGAAATCAGGCTTGAAGTTGCTACACCTGCACTGCTGATGTTCTGGAATGTTCATTTGCCTGAAATTCTAATACCTAACACAGTTTATTTTCAAAAGCTTCTAGATCTGGTGCATAAAAATTCCAGCTAAAAAACACCACTTTCTAGTTATATTAGGACTCTATTTCATTTTTTTATATTTTCTTTAATTAGTTAGATTTGGATGTTATTTTAGGATAATATTTAGAATATTTTTAGAAGATCTTGTAGGCTTGGAAAATGGGGAATTAACATGTAAAAAGGAGAGGAAAAATTAGACTTGACACACGCCTCTCTCTCCCCTCTTCTCTAATTTTTCTCCTTCGAGTTTTCATTATGGCCCAGCTTGGCTAAACTTTTATACTTGGTCAAAGGAAATGGAAGCCTCAGAATCAATAAAACTGTGAGATCTAATTTGTTTTTATTGTTTAATTTTATGCTTTGAGTATTGGATGTTCTTCTGTACCTATTTTAAGAATTGTCTCGTTTAATTACTAGGAGGCTTGCTAGTTTATTATTCGTTGCAATCTATTGCTATGTTAGATATCAAATCCATAATTGTTTGATCTTTCTAATTTGTGAAGCAACCAAGATTTAATGATTTGCTGCGTCAGAAATTATTAAATCTTAAGAAGAATGCTTGACTAAATTAAATACAACCGCATATGCTTGTGTTGTTTAGTTTCATCGATCTCTCTAATTCTTAAGGCTGCTACTAGATTAAACCTTTAGCGCTTGTCTTAGGTTATTTAGTAGATAGGGTTTATTAGATCGCTTGTTTTCTAATTAATTGCGACTAAGGAGAAATAGGAAAATAGTTCTAATGGTGAATATTCTAAGTGTGAATTGATATATGCTTGCATCAATGATCAGTTGTAAAATTCCGATGATGGATGTTGACTTAGACCAAGGTTTGTTCTTTTGATTGATTTCGATATTTTAATTTGTATTGTTCCTTAGTTGTTTTTCTACTCAAACCCCCCCCCCCCCAAATCCTTGTTCACGTAGCATAAAACTAGGCTAGATACTCTCCGTGGGAATGATCCTCACTCACACCGCTACATATATTTTTAGGAGTATAGGTTTTATTTTTGGTTGCCTACGACAACACACCACTTACCTTTACTTATGTTGCAGCAACTCAACACCTATGGCATTATGCATGAGTATGTGAATGCGTATTCATGACATTAAAACAACAAAATCCTAATTCTAGTATGCGAAAGCAAACAAGCAATTAAACATGTGAAACAGAAGCCCAAAAGCATGAATATATGAAAAAAAAAATCTAAAATAGAAGTATTACTTGTGAAAATAGAAGCAAAAACAAATAAAACAAGATTAGGGTTTCTGGGCAAGTTCATGTGCACGCATGAACAACCCTGCATGCGCATAATCAATTATGCGCACAAGGGTTTCTACCCAGAAACCCTAGAAACACAGCAAATACAACAAAACTTCAAAACAAGTAATCTAACATCCTAACATGCTTCTAAAACATACAACAATCTAAACCTAAGCTAGATAAGCATATTAAAGCCGATTACAACAAGAAAATAAAGCAAACAGAAAGATTAAAATGCAAAAAGGAAAAGAAAAAAGAAAAGCAAAGTTTAGACTAGATACCTCAAACAAAAGCTCTTCAAGCTTGATTTTTTACCGTTCCTCCCAGTCAAATCTATTCACAATTCAATAAAAGAGTGATTAGTATTCTTAAACTCAAAGATCAAGGCCAGAAAAGTCCCTAATCAAAAAGAAATTGACTTGAGGATGTTTTGTGAAAAACTCATTTTTGAGTCACTATTCCTAGTAAATCTTAGTGTTTTTTCAGTGGAATTTCTGTGTGTTTTGAAAATATACCATATGTAAGGCTACTTATAGTGTGAAATAGGGATTTGGAACGACTCCCAAATGATGTGGGATTCATTTCAATCCTCAACATTAATGTAGAAAATTTGCCTTTTTTAATTTCTGAAATTCGCTATGCGTGCGCAAGATCGGGCCTGTGTAAGCATGTAGAAAGCTATGTGTGCAGGCCGATTCTTACGAGCGCATAGCAAGGGTTTCCTTAGCCTATTTTTTTCCAAAAATAGATTTAATTTCTCATTAAAAGTTATATTTTTCATTTTAACATTTCTCAAGTCAATTTAACAACTGATTGGGCCCTAAACTAACCTTTGGTCTTAGAATTTAGCATCATTAGAGAATGGGGGCCCTAGTCGTAAAGGGTACAAAATGCAGTGTCTACAAGTGCGGTCTCTCACACCATAATACCCCCCTAAAACCACCAAAATGACAAAAATACCCTTCAAAAATCTCTAAAATGACGAAAATACCCAAAACCTTTAAAATGACTGAAATACCATTATAACCACCAATATGACCAAAATACCCCCATAACCTTCAAAATGACCACAATAACCCCCAAAACCTTCCTAAAACCACTAAAATGACCAAAATACCACTGAAACCTTTAAAATAACCCAAAATACCATCGAAACCTAAAATAACCAAAATACCCCTAGAACCTCTAAAATGAGCAAAAATACATTGAAACCTCTAAAATGACAAAAATACCTCAAAACCTCTAAAATAACCAAAACACACTCGAAACAACTAGAATGACCAAAATACATACAAAACCAAAAGAAAATTACCAAAATACCCTCAAAACTTCTAAAATGAAAAAAAATACCATAAAACCTCTAAAATAACAAAAAAAAAGTCTGAAACCACTAGAATGACCAAAGTACCCTCAAAATCTTTAAAATTATGAAAATACTCCTAAGACCGCTATAATGACCAAAATACCATTGAAACCTCTAAAATAATCAAAATTACTCTAAAACCACTAGAATGACCAAAATGCACCCAAAACCACTAAATGGCCCAAATACCCTCTAAACCTTTTAAAAAAAAAAAAACCAAAATACTCCTAAGATCTTGAAAATGACCAAAACACCCAAAAAAAAAATCTAAAATGATTAAAATAGCCCCAATATTTTGATTATTTTAGATGATATAGGATTTTTTTTTTTTTTGAGTTATTTTAAAGGTAAAGGAGTATTTTGACCATTTTAGAGATTTTAGGATATTTTGGTCATTTTATAGATTTCAAGGGAACATAGGTCATTTTAGAGGTTTGGGAATATTTTGGTCATTTTAGATATTTCAAGGTATTTTGATCATTTTAGAGGTTTCAGGGTTTTTTGGTCATTTTGAGGTTATATGGGTATTTTGGTTGTATGAACCGAGAATAGTAGGCCGAACCCCAAATTGCTAGGCCCATCCATTGGAATACTCTCGACCCAGTTCAGTCCATGTAGCCGATTTGTGTGGAGCTAACCGAGAATATAAGGAAGTACCCAAGACGTGTCAAGAACAAAAGATAATGCCTTAGGAGAATCCGCTTGCCGAGCAATACTAGCGTCAAGCACGAGTTACTAGGGGGTCATGTCAAAAGCAGGAGGTGTGTCCCCTTTGACCAATGATATGATACGGAGGAACACACTGAAATGTGGAATATCCTCTCATCATGACAAACCCGCTAAGAGAATGATATAAATAAGGGAGAAGAGGTAGGAAGAAGTGGTTGGAAAAATTGGGGAGAGAGACACAAGAGAAGTAAGGAGAAATATATTTCAAGGAGAAGCAAATCTTGTTTGGATTTCAAAGGTTGATCTCGGCTTCTTGGTAGCCTTCATGGTTAAGCCAAGATTATGGCAATTTAACTCCAAACTAAATCTAGGATCCAATTGGTAACACAACCAAACACTCTTTTGGACTTCCCATTGTGGGATAAGCCCAACCCAGAGTACAATATAATGGGGGTCCAAGCCTAATAGCCTAAGGTTATTGGGACCAAACCACCACAGTTGGCGCTGTCTGTGGGAAAATCCTACTATGCTGAAGGTCTAGAGGTGGTAGAAGCAACAACCTGATAGAGGGGCAATATGCAGGTGAGAGGTAGGTGGGGTCCAGTGGAAACCAATCTAAGGGCTCATCCTAGGCCCTTAGGTTAGTGGAGCAAGGGCGACAAAGGGAGCGTCGCGACTACAATGGACAAGCGACTCAAGATAATTTGCATGCAGCATCTTCCAAAGGAGAAAGGATGGTCTTATACGTGCCAAAAGACTAGTACCATTGCGACTAGGACCGCGAACTGGAAAATCTATGAAGGCAAGTTAAGGTGTTAGAGTTAGAGGTTAGGAGCCGACGCCAGCGCTGAAGAAGGTCCCTTAAGGATTGTCCCATGACCACAGCTTAGGAAGTGGTTATACTAGAAGGTCATTACATCAAACTCATTCTCGGTTGTCCAGGGACAAGTCAATTGAATCCAGAGATAGAAAATCGCTATCACTGAGGAGAGAAAAGGATGGACACCAAAATGCCTCCATGAACGCCATGAGCTGAGCATTAAAGAGGATAGTCTGGTCACCTTTTCTTAAGGAAATAGAATGCACTGAGATGCCGAGACACTTCACTCACCCGCCATTCACCTGTTACAATGGTAAGATAGATCAGGTGGAGCATGTAAGTCATTTCACCCAACTTATGGCTCTCTATTCTCGGAACGATGGGCTACTATGCAAGGTGTTCCTTTCTAGTCTCAGCCCAATGGTGATGAGATGGTTCAATAGTCTGAAGAAGGCATCCATCCACAACTTTGCTAAACTCATCCAAGCCTTTGGAGCCAAGTTCATAACTTGTAGCCAAGAACCGCAGCCAATCTATGCGTTATTATCAATGGCCATGGGGAGTGGGGAGTCTCTCTAGTCTTATTTGAATAGGTACTGGGAATTGTATAATGAGATCAGGGTAGACAACGAACATGTGGCCACAAGCACTTTCAAACTAGGGCTACCCCTTCACACTGAGCTAAGGGACTCCTTGACCATGTGTCGATACCATATTTTTTCTTGCCTCAATTCACACGTCAAAACAAAGAACAAAAAACCAAAACAAAAATCACCAATTCAAAGTCAAAAAGGGTAAAAATAAATACAACATGCTTGAATGGTAAATCAAGAAGTCACAACATTTGAAAAATTCATTTTACAAAAAAAATACCAAAACCCTAACCAGGGATAGTAAAAGAGTAGACTTTTTGTTCCGACCATTAAATCTTGTTGAATTTTGCACAATCTCAAAGGGCATAAATTTCCCTTCAAAACAATAGTTTATGGGCCAAAATCATAGTTAAAACAGATGAGATATCACAAAAATACCGAAACCTTAATAAAACCTTCACTGTTTTTTTCAGGAAAACTGACAATTTTGGACTTGGCTTCGAGCAATAAACTGTACCAATTGAGAAAGAACTAGAATGAACGGGCTGGACCGTCTTGAATAACAAGGTCTTAGCTAATTTTTACCAAAAGGACTTGACAATATCAGCTCAGGATTAAAAGATATGAATTTTTCAAGAAAAGACGTTCAAAATTTCTTGATTTTGTGTCACCTCCCTTCCAAGCACGATATCTCGACGACCATAGCTCCAAATCAACCAAGGCCAAAGCGATTGGACACCAGACGTCCATAGCTTTCTGTACATATAAAATTTGAAGAAAACGGAGTTCGGAAAGGCCTCCAAACAGCTGTGAAAATATCAGGCCAAAAATCAGAAAAAGATAGAAAATGTTGACAAGGCAGATGATGTGGCAGATAAGGATGGATTTGTCATTGGTGCACCAAGTTACACCAATGCTAGCCTCCCATTCCCTCATTTTTCTTATAAATACCCCCCCCCCCCAATTTTTTGAAAAAATCGTGCCGAAAGTGAGGTAGAAAATTTATGTAGAATTTGTGTAAGAAATATATAGAGAAAAAGTGAGGAAAAAATAGAGTGAAGTCAGAAAAAAAAAAATCCAAAAATCCCTTAGAAAAAAAAAATCTCTCTTTCTCTCTCTAGGAAACCCTACACAAAAAGCCTCTTCCTTTCTTCTACATTGTATATTTTGTGGGTAAGGTTTTGGGATGGGTTTAGTTCCTTAATAACTAAACCCATCCCTCCCTTTTACTTTTGTAATCATCTTTTCATATAAAAAATAAATAAATAAATACATCTTTCCTTTACTTTGTTGTGTAAATAGTTGCTTTATTTACTATGTTGTTGTATATTTTGTGTTTGTATCTAACCTTTTTATTTCATTACTATTAATATTGTTGTTGGATATTATATTTGTGTTGTCCATCCTAGGTGGGTATTGGACCATCTCCTAAGCCATGAATGGGAAGTACCCTTAGGGGGAAGGAATCCCATCACATGTAGGCATCTAAGATTTTACTTATTGTCTTTAAATTTCATGTCATTTATTTTCTTGCACATCCCCATCCCCCTTTCATTCACTTGTCATCCCATTTACTTTCATTGCTCTTTTATGTGTGTGTGTATAAGATTTTCTACTATCCCTCTTTAATAGTATTTAAACCTCCATTAGAGCACAATATGGGTATGTCTTATAAGAGTGGTGATGGCTTAGAACTCCCACTTCTTTATATTGAAGGATCCATAACGCTTAAAAGAGATTAGACTCTATTAAAGGAGGGATTAAAAAAAGAAAAAACCTTTTTAATCAACTTTACAATATTCCAAGCTTTTACTTTTATGTCATTTATATTCCAGGTTTTTACTTTTATCTCCACTATTCAATACTCCTTAATGTTGAACAAGGGATTTTTCCAAGCTTTGTTCCTAGTTGTGGCCTCAGGCAAGGTGATCCTCTCTCTTCTTACTTGTTCATTCTTGGCATTAAAGTTCTCATGAGGTTGATCAATAGAGAGGTGGATCAAAAAGACACATCTCCGGTGAAAGTGGCCAACAATGCTCTTGTTATCTCAAAACTATGTTATGCGGATGATGTTATCCTTTTCTACAAAGCCAAGATTTTTGCACTCGCCTCTCCTAAAATGTGGCTAGAAAAATACTACTCTTGGTCTGGTCAATTAATCAATGAGGAGAAATTTGGTGTCTTCCCCTGTAGAAGTGTTAGCTCTCAGTTTCTCAACCAAATTAAATGTAGATGGAGTCTCAATTCCCTCCCCCAATGCACCACCTATCTTGGTGTCTCCTTATTTTTATCCGAAAACATATGCTAAGACCTCAGATTGGTGAAAGACAAGTTAGAGAAC
This sequence comes from Quercus glauca, assembly GCA_023736055.1. Taxonomy (NCBI): domain Eukaryota; kingdom Viridiplantae; phylum Streptophyta; class Magnoliopsida; order Fagales; family Fagaceae; genus Quercus; species Quercus glauca. The sequence continues at coordinate 5,757,899 of CM043324.1, forward strand.
AAACTCAGTGATTGGAAAAGTAAAAATTTATCTTGGGCAGGAAGAGCAGCTCTAATCAAATCTGTAGCTCAGTCTATCCTGACATACACCGGGGCTACCTTGCAATTCCCTAAGAATTTGTGTGACCAACTAGATTCGGTGGTCTGTAGGTTCTAGTGGAATCCTAAAACGAAGTCAAGACAATTCTGTACTCCTATTTCTTGGTCTTCCCTCTGTAGACCTCCAACGAAGGGTGGTTTGGATTTCTAGAAGTCAAGGGAATTCATCCTAGCTCTTCTATCAAAACTTGCCTGGTGGATTTTGCCTGGAAAAAATTGTCTTTGTGTCAATGTTCTCAGAGCTAAATACAAGGCCAGGCACATTTGGCTTACACATCTCTCTCTCTCCAGGTAACTCATCTCCAATCTGGAAAAGTTTAAAGGTTGTAAAGAACCTTTTTTCCAACGCAGCATATATGATTGTGGGTTATGGCAATTCCATTAGAATTTAGAATGACCCTTGGGTTCTAGATCTTCAAGCATTTAATATATATATATATATATATATATATATAAAACCGAAACTTTTGAAGCTCTCACAATTTTCCACATCATCACTATTTTCTTTTTCTTTTTATTTTTGATTCTTTTTATTTTAGGTTTTATATCTTATAACAATAATATTGAAAAACGTATACAAATTTGGAGGCCTATTTAAGGGCTCCATAAAACTTGATGGACAAGAAAATATATTCTAAAATAAGCCCTAATTAATACCTAACCATAATAGGAACCAAATTTGACCTAAAAAAACATTAAAAGAGCCTAAAAACAAGGAAATAAATCACCTAGACCTAAAATAACGTTTTTTGCATAAAAATACCAAAATCTTTTCTTTCCTTAAAACCCTAGCAATTACCATTTCAAAACCCTAAACTCAACTTCACTTTAAGATTAAAAAAATAAGGAGAGAGACTCACGTAAAAAAAAAAAAAAAAAACGTAAGTTGTCTTTTTTTATTTGCTTTCATATGTGCCTGAAATTTTCATTCTATCTTATTATTTTATTATGTTTAGAATTGATTTTCTTATAAATATTTGGGTTAATCTCTATATTTTGATAGTGTTTTTATGGGTTTCGTTTTTGGGTTGAAATTCTAATAATTATTTTATATTGTATATGGTAGATGAAGCATCTCTATTTTTTGGAGAAAAATCAAAACTGCAACCTATGTCTTCCAGCCCAAGGTGTGGTAAATTTTTATATGTTCTTACTTTATTGAGAATTTTTATTTGGGTTCATGTGATTTTTTGTTTTTTTATTAAAGTTTTGATTTTTGGTTGATTAATTATTTGTTTGGATTAATTTCAATTAATTATTTGTTTGGATTCAACGTAAAAGATAATGGAATTAGGTGTTATAAATTTGATAATGTTCCATGTTTTGAATTGTTTATATTATTTAGACTCCTGGTAGGACTCTCTCTTCTCTCCTTAAAACCATAGCAATTACCATCTCAAAACTCTAAACTTAACTTCACTTTAAAATTAAAAAAATAAGAAGGAGAGAGACTCAACTAAAAAAAAAAAAAAAATGTAGGTTTTGTCTTTTTTATTTGCTTTCATATGTGCCTGAAATTTTCATTCTATCTTATTGTTTTGTTATATTTAGAATTTATTTTCTTCTAAGTATTTGGGTTAATCTCTATATTTTGATAGTGTTTTTGTGGGTTTGGTTTTTGGGTTGAAATTTCTAATAATTATTTTATATTGTATACAGCAGATGAAGTATCTCTATTTTTTGGAGAAAAATCAAAGTTGCAACCTATGTCTTCCAACCCAAGGTGTGGTAAATTTTTATTTGGTATATTTTATATGAATTTTTTGAATTTGAAGGGTTTTGTTTGGTTTTGAAGTAGAATTTGGGGATTCTATAAAATTTGGAAGGTTTAAATTTTGGGGTTTTTGGTATTTGCGTCTTAGTAGGTTAATCTTAATTCTTTACCTTATATGTTTTTTCTTTATTGAGAATTTTTATTTTGGGTTCATGTGATTTTTTGTTTTCTTAATTAAAGCTTTGATTTTTATTTGATTAATTATTTGTTTGGATTAATTTCAATTAATTATTTGTTTGGATTCAACGTAAAAGATAATGGAATTATGTGTTATAAATTTGATAATGTTCCATGTTTTGAAGTGTTTATATTGTTATTAATACGACTAAATAAGATTTGTTTTTATCTTTGTAGTTTATATCAATTTTGAGTGTGTGTATATATATAACTTTTGGGAATTTTGCTTTATTAATTTAAGAATTTTAAATTACTTTGTAGGTTTCAGTAACTATATACCTACAGTGAGACATTGACAATATAAGTATATATATATGGTATTAACATTTTATAAAAATCTTTCTTACAACCCAATAACATTCTACGTTAGACAACACTTCTAAACTAATGAAAAGCATAGAAGTTAAATATTTATTCCCATTGTATTTTATTTAATTATGACAGATCTATTTTTTTTTAAACGCTAACTAGCAAAATGTCTATAATATGCATATTATTAACCTAATTTTCTATTTTTAAATTTCTTAGATTTTATTATATCAATTTTTTTTTCTTTTAAATTCTTAGTGGGCAAATTAGTCTCTCACTAATTTTTTTACCTTAACGTGATGTTGGTTAATTGTCCTTTTATTTAACTATCCCGTGCATCGCACGGGTTAGCGACTAGTTTATTCCTAAGCCCAAAGCTGGCGTCAACTTGGACGATATTCTGCTAGTTTCTCAACTTCTAGATTAGATCACATTGCTTGGGATATTCACAAGCTGAAACAGTGGTTCAAGGATTCTACAATTGAATCAATTTTAAACATTCCCAAACTTGAGTATCTCCGGTTGTTTCTCCAAATTTTTATACTTTTTAGAGGATTTACAATAATTTTTGCTTATTATTTACTTAGTTTTTAAAATATAATTTTGAACCAACTCTTGTCATTTTTCTATTTTTATTTAAATATTATTTCTTCCCTTTATTTTAATATTATTTTTTCCAAATACATTAATCATCCAACAACTCTCCTTCTCAAAAGGTCTTTTGCATTTTCATCAACAACACCCAATTCCAGATTTTATCATCCAATAACACCCACATAAACGACACCCAAATCTTAAAACCTTAATTTTATTATACAACAACATCCAAATCAGATTTTTATCATCCAACAACTCCCGCAATCAACAACACCCAAATCAGATTTTTATCATTCAACAACACGCCCAAAATCTTTTGTTTAAAAAGAAAAAGAAAAACCCAAATCTTAAGCTAGAGAGAGAAAGGAACTGGGGATGTGAGATACCGTCCATCACTAGCTTCAATTCAACATCGATCGTTCTCTTCCCCATTTATCCTAACGGTGGCTGGGTTTTGTGTTATTGGATTCAATCAGATAGTGCTGGGTTGTGGTGGCTTTGACCAGGTGTTGGATGGTGGTTGGACGAGAAGAGGAGAGAGAGTTGGAGCTAATTTTTGTGGGTTTTGAGAGAGACAATGCTGTGTTTTGGATGTGTCCTTTGAGAAAGAGGGAGAGACGAGTTGGGTAGGGGGGAAAAAACAGTGGTTTAATATTTTTTTTTTTTTTGAGAATCAAGTGGTTTAGAGGCTGTTTGGTTAGCTTGTTTCCGTAACTCAATTCTCTGTTTCCATAACTCAATTCTCAAAAATGGTGGGACCCATACAAAAAGCTTGTTTGGCTACATTATTTTTTGTTTCCATAACTCTGTTTTCAATTCTCAATTCTCACATTTTTGAGTTATGAGTTGTGGAAACTGAAAACAACTTTTGGCTATTTTCAGTTTCCAATTTTCAGTTCTCAATGGCAATTTTGTAAATATAATGTAAAGTCCGGACCCACCATCTGACTTTTGTTCCCTTTTACCTTCTTTTCTCTTTTTTTATTTGCTTTTACTTTTCTCTTTCACGGTCAGACACTCCTCTTCTTCTTCTTCTTCTTCTCCTTCTCTTTTCACTTTCTGGGTTTAGGTTTTTTTTTTTTTTTTTCTTCTTTTCTTTTCTATTCTCCTTTTTCTTTTTTTCTTCTTTTCTTCTCTTTTCACTTTCTGGGTTTGGTTCTTTTTTTCTTTTCTTTTCTTTTCTTTTCACGTTAGTTTTTGGGTTTGGTTTTTGGGCTTGGGTTCTTTTTTTTTTTCTTCTTTTCTTTCCTTTTCACTGGGTTTCCATTTTTTTTTTCTTCTTCTTCTTTCACTGGGTTCGGTCTCCAGTTCTTCCTTCTTTTTTTTTTTTTTTTTTCACTGGGTTCGGGTTTCTGGGTTTCTTTTTTTTTTTTTTTTTGGTTCTTCATCACAAAATTTTTTGGTCTGAAGCTGCACTCCATGACCGGGTAAGGATGGAAACTGAAATTTGGATTTGGGTTTCAAAATACCCACATGAATGGGTTTCAAAAAAACTGAGGAGGGGAAATGAGAATAGAAAAAATGGTGGGTTCGGTTTGGCCGCATTTTGTTGTTGTTGTTGTTGTTGTTGTTGTTGTTGTTGTTGTTGTTGCTGTTGCTGTTGTTGTTGTTGTTGTTGTTGCTGGGTTCGGTTTGTGTTTTGGAAGAGTAACAGGGGTGAAGGAGGGGAGGGGAAATGAGAATAGAAAAAATGGTGGGCCCACAAAATAGTTTTTTTCTGACCAAATGACAGGTATGGGACCCACAAATAGTGTGAAAAATATTGAGTGATGAGAAATAAATGATGTGTGCCAAACGGGCATTAATTTAGGGTGATGAGTGATGACTGATGGGTGATGAGTGATGAGTGATGAGTGATGGAAATTGAGTGACGGAAATTGAGTGAGCAAAAATAGTTGGCCAAACAGGCTCTTAATATTTTATTGTGTTAAATTCATATGGAGAATGAATAGCAAATGTTTTTTGAGTTTTGAAGAGGCTGTTGGAGCTCAATCTTGTGGCTTTGCTCTCCAAATAGGGCTTTCAAGAGCCTGTTGGAGATGCTAAATGCTGTTAAAGACGGGTGGGCTCGGACCCCATAAGCTCTGGAGAATATGCCGGGGTCCCATGTCTCGTTAGGCCTTTGGGCCGTTTTGGAGTCTTTTTTTTTTTTTTTTTTACGCAGGCCGTTTTGGAGTCTAACATGGAAATCTAATTTATGTGAAATCAAATCATATCATATCATATCTATATATATATATATATATATATAAAACTGAAACTTTTGAAACTCTCACAATTTTACACATCATCACTATTTTCTTTTTCTTTTTATTTTTGATTCTTTTTATTTTAGGTTTTATATCTTATAACAATAATATTAAAAAACGTATACAAACTTGGAGGCCTATTTAAGGGCTCCATAAAACTTGATGGACAAGAAAATATATTCTAAAATAAGCCCTAATTAATACCTAACCATAATAGGAACCAAATTTGACCTAAAAAAACATTAAAAGAGCCTAAAAACAAGGAAATAAATCACCTAGACCTAAAATAACGTTTTTTGCATAAAAATACCAAAATCTCTTCTCTCCTTAAAACCCTAGCAATTACCATATAAAACCCTAAACTCAACTTCACTTTAAGATTAAAAAAATAAGAAGAAGAGAGACTCACGTAAAAAAAAAAAAAAAAAAAAACGTAAGTTTTGTCTTTTTTTTATTTGCTTTTATATGTGCCTGAAATTTTCATTCTATCTTATTGTTTTATTATGTTTAGAATTGATTTTCTTATAAGTATTTGGGTTAATCTCTATATTTTGATAGTGTTTTTATGGGTTTGGTTTTTGGGTTGAAATTCTAATAATTATTTTATATTGTATATAGCAGATGAAGCATCTCTATTTTTTGGAGAAAAATCAAAACTGCAACCTATGTCTTCCAGCCCAAGGTGTGGTAAATTTTTATATGTTCTTGCTTTATTGAGAATTTTTATTTGGGTTCATGTGATTTTTTGTTTTTTTATTAAAACTTTGATTTTTGGTTGATTAATTATTTGGTTGGATTAATTTCAATTAATTATTTGTTTGGATTCAACGTAAAAGATAATGGAATTAAGTGTTATAAATTTAATAATGTTCCATATTTTGAATTGTTTATATTATTTAGACTCCTGGTAGAACTCTCTCTTCTCTCCTTAAAACCCTAGCAATTACCATCTCAAAACCCTAAACTTAACTTCACTTTAAAATTAAAAAAATAAGAAGGAGAGAGACTCAACTAAAAAAAAAAAAAAAAAAACGTAGGTTTTGTCTTTTTTATTTGCTTTCATATGTGCCTGAAATTTTCATTATATCTTATTGTTTTGTTATGTTTAGAATTTATTTTCTTCTAAGTATTTGGGTTAATCTCTATATTTTGATAGTGTTTTTGTGGGTTTGGTTTTTGGGTTGAAATTTCTAATAATTATTTTATATTGTATACAGCAGATGAAGCATCTCTATTTTTTGGAGAAAAATCAAAGCTGCAACCTATGTCTTCCAACCCAAGGTGTGGTAAATTTTTATTTGATATATTATATATGAATTTTTTGAATTTGAAGGGTTTTGTTTGGTTTTGAAGTAGAATTTGGGGATTCTATAAAATTTGGAAGGTTTAAGTTTTGAGGTTTTTGGTATTTGCGTCTTAGTAGGTTGATCTTAATTCTTTACCTTATATGTTTTTTCTTTATTGAGAATTTTTATTTTGGGTTCATGTGATTTTTTGTTTTCTTAATTAAAGCTTTGATTTTTGGTTGATTAATTATTTGTTTGGATTAATTTCAATTAATTATTTGTTTGGATTCAACGTAAAAGATAATGGAATTATGTGTTATAAATTTGATAATGTTCCATGTTTTGAATTGTTTATATTGTTATTAATATGACTAAATAAGATTTTTTTTTATCTTTGTAGTTTATATCAGTTTTGAGTGTGTGTATATATATAACTTTTGGGAATTTTGCTTTATTAATCTAAGAATTGTAAATTACTTTGTAGGTTTCAGTAACTATGTACCTGCAGTGAGACATTGACAATATAAGCATATATATATAGTATTAACATTTTATAAAAATCTTTCGTACAACCCAATAACATTCTACGTTAGACAACACTTCTAAACTAATGAAAAGCATAGAAGTTAAATATTTATTCCCATTATATTTTATTTAATTATGACAGATCCATTTTTTTTTAAACGCTAACTAGCAAAATGTCTATAATATGCATATTATTAACCCAATTTTCTATTTCTAAATTTCTTAGATTTTATTATATCAAATTTTTTTTCTTTTAAATTCTTGGTGGGCAAATCAGTCTCTCACTAATTTTTTTACCTTAACATGATGTTGGTTAATTGTCCTTTTATTTAACTATCCCGTGTATCGCACGGGTTAGCGACTAGTTTATTATATATAATAAAGTTAGGCTGAAACGCTGTGACGGCACTAAATTGTAAAAAATTTCTTAAGTTTTTAGATTTTAAGAAAAATATATATAAAAGTTTTCTTCAACTATAATTTCTAAGTAGATATAATTTTTCCTCAACTATAATTTCTAAGTGAATAAAAATCTTAATTAGATTAAAGTTGAATTACACTTACTGTATTTCTAAGTGAATAAAAATATAGCAACGTAGTGTTTAATTTGTTTTTTTCAAAATCACGTTAGAAAAAAATCATATGTACACACACTCCAAAAATATATGTTGTTCCATTTATTCAACTATAATTTCTAAGTGAATATAATTTTTCTTCAACTATAATTTCTAAGTGAATAAAAATATTAATTTGATTAAAGTTAAATATTTCTAAGTGGATAAAAACAAAAATCATATAACAATTAAAAGCTGTGCATTAGGTGGTTATGTTAATTACTTCACGTGGTGCTAAAAAGACCTAGCAGTAGTTGGGTCACAAGGTGCTAAATATTAAACCAAATCAAAACAAAATTAAATATTTGCTAAATATTAAAAGACCCAATAATTGGCATATCACGTGGTGGTTTAATTAGCTTTAGACTTTTTGTTCATATAAAATTCTTCAATGTGGAGTATGTGTGCGTGTGTGTATCAAATAATTCATAATTGATACCCATCATATGGTTCTTTTGCGCTATTCTTCTCTTCTTCTACCTACAATCTTTATTATTCTCTTCTTAATCTATAAAGTTGAGCTTAGAAGTCGTGGTTGCGCCAAGTGGCTTTACCAAATTGCAGAAATTTTTTAAATTTTTTGAAAAACATATAATTTTTATTCTATTATAGTAATTTCTAAGTTGATAAAAATCATAATTTGATTACAATCCAAACTCTTCATCTAATCCTAGATAATAATAAATAAATAAAAGGTCCATCTAATCAATTTTTTTTTAAAATTATATTACTACACGTAAAAAAAGCAACATATAGCTAATAAAGTTTATTTTCAAGCAAATTATCTTTAATATAATATAAGAGTGTAATTTTGAATAAATTTTCTTTCTTTTAATGTACAACTATTCTTTTTATCTAAAAAAAAAAAAAAATTCTCTTGGTCTATCCAAAAAAAAAAAAAAAAAACTCTTAGGGAGTGAGTACTGAGCACATGTCTAGATGTTCTGCCATCAAAAAAGTAAAATCAATTCTAAACTCTTTGTCTCAAACTCAAACTCTTAATAATAAATCTTTCCCACCATATTACAATTATTCATAAAGTTAAGGAAAAAAAAATGTTGATATCAACATTAAGCTAAATAGAGGAAAGTTGATAAGAAAAAGTAAAATTTTGTATTTATCCAAAGATTAGTAAAGGAAAAGTTGATAAGAACAATTAAGATTTTATGTCTATCTAAAAAAATTGCTACAATTTTTGCTTACCTTCAAGTATATCTAAAACTTACAATTAGATCATAGGGAATAAAAATCAATTGGGAAAAAAAATTATAAATATTTTTGCTTTGCCTCCCTTAAACTTCTCATTCGGACAGTTCATGAAGGTTATATTTTTTGTATTCTTAGTTTTTTTTTTTTTTTTTTTTTTGTATATATTTTTAGTTGGATGGTTTTGTTCTATAATAGAAGTACCACAGTGTATTGTACTAGGTCAAATTGTGTGGATATTTTTAAGGATGCCTACAATGAAAGCTATAGGTTTTATTTCCTCTCCAAGGTTATTTAACTCTATCTTGTAATTTTTTTTTCCTTTTTTGTTTCATTATGTTCATAAAATACATCATATTATTTATACTACAACTAACTATATTGGAACTCTTTGAAGCTATAAAGTTTGAAGGGAACTTTGAAAAGCTTAGTTATTTTGACCATCTCTATTTGGCCATGGAGGGAGGCACGTACTCATTTGTGGAGTCATGGATGCTATTTTCATGTATCGTAAAGATTCTTATTCCATAATTGGTAAGTATGATAAATCCTCATTATTTCTGGTATGTATTCTTTATTCTTTTGCCTAAATTTTCTAAGGAGGAAAAAATGTAAGTATTCATGTTATTAGAATTTTGAAAGTGATTATTTACAATAAGCTTGAATTGTCGGAACTTAATTAACTAGATCTTCATCAACCATAATCTATTGGGATATGATCACAACAAAGGATTCTCAAGAGAGATAAAAACCTTAAAAATTAAGGTGTACTTGGCTTAGCAAGTTTGGGTCAATTGAAATATACACTGGAATTGGATAAGATATGGAATGATCCATTGAAGTTTTAAACACCTTGAAGTTATAATCTACATTCCAAATGCATCATTTACTCATAATATAGATTGTTGTTCACAAAATTAGCCTAGGAGGATGTGCAGACCTCACAAAAAGGTATTACTTTTTAATTCTTATGACATCTCAATGCTAATGAAGCCATTTTCAATTATCAATGCAAACTTATTACCAAGGTCTTAACTCTTAGTATTTCTCAAAAATATGTCTTGAAGTTTATATTTACACATTTGTTTTGATAGGTTGAAATTCGGTGCCTCCTCCATCACTTTCAAATACAAAAATTCAATTCTTATGTAAATCTCACTACTTTTATTTATTTATTTTGTTTAGTAATTTGGGTTGTTTATAATTCTTAACTATTAAATTGAGTTTACCACTTAAATATATGTTATTATTTAAATTTAATTAAATTAAAAAAATATTTATTATTATTTTTAGATTACACATGATTCTTGATTAAGCCGTGCATCGCATGGGCATAATACTAGTTTTAAAGTAATTACAAGGGCAAGTAATATAGTTTGGCAAGAACACAAAGTATAGTTTGGCAAGAATTATAAACTAACTAAGAAATTAATCAAAGCAAAGATATAATATAAAAGCAATAAAAAGATTAAACAATCTAAATAAACTAATTAAGGTTTTGGAATCAATCCTGTAATTCATATTATTATTTTTTTTCCAATTACTACATGATAATCTAGAAATCAATCTTGCTATCATGGAAAATATTCTCATTAAAATCCTTATTTCAAAAATTTAAAGCAAAGTATAGTTTGGCAAGAATTATAAACTAACTAAGAAATTAATCTAAACAAAGATATAATATAAAAGCAATAAAAAGATTAAAAAATCTAAATAAACTAATTAAGGTTTTGGAATCAATCCTGTAATTCATATTATTATTTTTTTTCAATTACTACATGATAATCTAGAAATCAATCTTAGTATCATGGAAAATATTCTCATTAAAATCCTTATTTCAAAAATCTAAAGCATTCTCTTCTTCGCCTCCTAGGTATAAAATTGTGAATGTCCCTTTTTGACAGTGTCCAGGTCCAAGCAAAAGCGAGGACCCCAGGGGCCTTTTGTTGTAGTTTGAAGGGACTGAACTTGGTTCACCACAACTAAATGGGCTGTTTACAAAGCAAATGGTGCACAGAGCAAGAATACTACAATACGTACATAGTAGCAAGTACGAATATATGTATTGAACAGTAAGGAAAACAGCGAAGGAAAACAACGTAAATAAGAAATGCATAAATAACTGTTAAGGATCCTCAGACCCGTGTAAAATATTTCATTATTTTTCTTAATTATGGGTTACAATGTGCTCACTAAGACGTGATACAAGGTCCAAATAAGCTCAAAAATTATAGACTTAGATGACTATCTAAGCCTCTAAGATTTGGAAAGTTTGAATCCCTTTGAATCCAAGTATGTTCTATAGTGACTATTTTTTGGGATACTGGGCGATATTTCCCTATTTTCTCTGAGTTTTTTACAGAGTTTTCTCAATGATTCTGTTTTGATTTACTATTACTGACCGCCCCTTCAATGTTGGCTGCTTCTCCATCTTATAGTGTTATTCTAGGGTTCCGGGGTACCGCTGATTCCCTTCCCCTGTTTCCCTGGGTCCCAGAGCCCAGGCTGTGCCAACCATTTTGATGGTTGGTACTTTCCTTGCTTCTCATAGTTTCCTTCTTTTTGCGTTATTCCCCCAAAAGCTTCTTGCTGACTTTCTATTCCGAGATGTTCTTAGAGGACTAACTTCTTAATCTCTCTTCCTTCAAGACTTTTACACCTTACCTTTTCAAATTTAGCTTTTTGGCTACCTTCTTCTTGTAATTTTTCCCAAGTGAGCGGAATCCATTCCTGCTAGGTTGAAGGTTTTCTCGGCTACTTCCCTCTATAATTCCTCATTCTAGGTTCCTCGAGGTACCACCCCCTTGTTCGTGAATGGCTACTCCAAGCCTTTTGATTCCTTGCTGCATCACTAGGTGCTTAAGAAGGACGTATTTGTCCTTCATTTTTTTGTGTTTCTAAGTGCTCTTTTCAAACTATCTCAATCTCCTTCCTAGCTGTGTTGCACACCTCAAGGATCCCGAGCCCCTGGCAGCCTTTGGTTATCCCAGGCTTTACTGGATTTCTTTTGATTTTCTGGTTTTGGCAGGCTAGGCCTATTTCCTTTCATTCTTTCGCTTGTTTCTAAGGCCTATCTTCTCATGAGTTCAGGGCTTTAGATCTTTTGGGCTTACCATCCTTTTCCAATGTGGTGAGCTTAACCACTTTAATATTACTTCTATGGAGTTGGCCCATTGTGCTATTTTTGGGCTTGGCATTATGATTTTTTAGACCTCAACAAAAATCAAATCATCTATTGTATAAGTTGACAAACAAATCATGAGTGATATCCAATTTTAAAATCTAACAATTATAAACCAAGCATTCAATTAATTAAGATAAATTCAAAAATATGAGAAAAACACGATTGAACCCATATTAAGAATCTTATCTTAGTCAATTGAGATTACGCAAGAACATTTTAAATTATTAAAGAACAATTACTATGAAAAAAATTAAATCTGGTAAATAATATTAATAATCCTTAACAAGGTTTGATTTTCACCTTAATTGAAAATTTAGCTACTCATAATAATTGTAATAAAACACAGAAAATAAGTACTAAACATTAGGCTAAACAAATAAAACAAAACTAGAATGAAAAAGAGAAGTTAGAGTGCTATTATTGAGAGAAAAGCCATAGAGAAAGCCACAACCGGCACTGCCTATTGCTCTTATTTTCTGTTCCTGCTTTCCAGCTCTCCGCTCTTAGCCGCTACATTATTTTATGTTTCCATCTATTTATACTTACATGCACATATGCGACTGACCCTAAAGCCTTATTATTAAAACCCCAACGTGGCCCAAAAGTAAGAATTCCTAGGTGCATGTTTTGTTGAAGAAATAAAAAGGCCCACATCAAACATGCCATCAAGCCCATCTGTACATCTCCCACGAAAACAGGCTTTTATTTTCTTCTTTCTCCACTTTTCTTCACCAGATTAACAATTGGCCCCACTCTTCTTCTTTTTTCCTCTTTCTTTTCTTCATGCCTTGTTGGACTTGCCCAGCCTATGCTTGTGTAAGTCAGTCTCTTTAGACTCTGCTTTCATTCTTCTCTTTTCTTTTTGCTTGCTTCCTTCGCCTAGGCTTTATCTCTCAAATTGGCTTGATTTAATTGACCATCTCTCAAATAAAGCCTATTACAGCACTAGCATCAACGGTAATATCTCAGGATATGGCAACTTACAGGGAATAGATCGCAGGATTAATGTTGGCAAATAATAGGCATCATTGATCATTGATGCCACGTACTTTTTTTTTGGATGAAATTGATTCCCTAGCATTGATGCAACGTTGTAAACTTTAGTTATTGATTATCTTTTAAAACACTTGATTAAAGTGTTATAGTTTAAGTCTTACTTATATGATTAAAGTTTCAGGATTGAATGTTATATGAAAGACATTTGATTTTATAATTCTTCCAGGTGTAAGGATTTTAAATACTTTGGAGCAAACGTGTTTTTGAATTAGAATAGATATAATTTTTTTTATAAAAAAGAATTAAACAAACAAAACAAAATTCAACTTTTTCAAAAACAACTACCAAACAAATTCTTGAATTTTGTTTTTGGCAAATGTGTTTTTCCTTTCAACCAACCAAACGTTTAAAACAGGAAAAAAATAATTGTTTTTTTTTTTCTTTTTCCCTTGAAAACAAGAAAATGAAAATAGAAAACGAACATTCCCTTAAAGGAGAATGTGGGAGGTTTTGTGTTTTGGATTTTTTTTTTATATTGTAAAAGTTTTTTTAAGGTTATTTTAATATGTTGTATATATTATTTTAATGTGTTGTATAGAGAAATAGAATATGTGATGTGGGGTGTAATGTTAAATGCTATGTTAAATGAAAAAAAATGTGTGCATGAGAGGAGAGAGATAATGTGGAATAAAAAAAAAAAAAAATAGCCTTAGGCCTAGGTTTGATCTGTGAGGGAGGCAAAGAGGAGAGGGAAGAGATAGAGAGAGATCAAAGAGGTAGGCAGGCAACAATCAGAGCAGAGAGGAAGCAGACAAAGAGAGACAGAGAGACAGAGAGAGAGAGAGAGAGAGAGAGAGAGAGAGAGGGAGAAGAAGAAGAAGAGTGTGAAAGAATAAAATATATAAAGGGCAAATAAAAAATAATAATATCTTTAGCACATGGCTACAGTATGGTAGAATGGCACTATAGCATGTTGTAAAAAAAAAAAAAAATATATATATATATATATATATAGAGTTGGGTTCAAGTTACACCTGGTGTAACTCTAAGCAATGTTACACCACTCAATATTTTTTAATTGGATGCAAATTTTGACAAATCCACCGTGAGATTACATTATCTTCGTATATTCTCCATACTTGCAAAATTTCAAGGTGATCAAAAATTAATAGCCATGTCATCAATTAATTTTTTAAATTCAATTTTTTGTAGTTTAAAATAATGCATAAATGATGAGTTTATAAATAAAATGGTAAATAACATCCAATTGACTTGAAAATTGGCATGATTATTAAGAACATATAGAATATGTAATTCAACGGTGGGATTTTCAAAATATGAATTCTATAACAAGTTATTGGGTGGTGTAACATTACTTAGAGTTACACCAGGTGTAACTTGAACCTAACCCATATATATATATAGTATTTAGAACATTTCATGAAGCACGTTTTTTTAGTGTTTGGTGTACTAAATACTAAAAGTTTAGCACTTAGCACACTTAATGCTAATGTTCTTAGAGTATTAGTATTGGGAGTTGTAAAATCCTCAAATTGCAAATTTATATCATTAAAGCACAAAAATCATGCAGTACCCAAGTGTCTATTTGCTAAACTTTTTACAATTATGCTACAGTAGAGTTCTACTTATACACTCTATTGTTCACTAATTGTAAACTTAAATTTTGTTATTTTATTACTCTAACTCTCTCTCTCTCTCTCTTTCTCTCTCTCTTCTCTGTTTGTCTCACTCACTCTCCTCTTTTCTTCCTCCTCTCTATCTTCTCTTTGTTTCTCTCTCACTCAATAAAAAATTCTTCTTTGTTTCTCTCTCTCTCTCTCCCTCTCTCTCTCTCTCTCTCGTTGAAGGCAGTGACAACATGGGTTTGTCACCATGGGTGGGTTTTGGTCTTGGGCTTTGCCACCATGGGTAGGTTTTTGGTCATGGGTTTGTTGCCATGGGTCGGTTTTGGTCTTAGGTTTGCCATCGTGGGTGAGTTTTGGTCATGGGTTTTGCCACTATGGGTGGGTTTTGGTCATGGGTTAACCTTCGTGGGTGGGTTTTGGTCGTGGGTCATTTTTGGGTGTGGGTTTGCTGCCATGGGTCGGTTTTGGTCGTGCGTTGTTGGTAGTTATGGGTTGTTTTTGGTCATGGGTAATGGGTTTGTTAATCGACGATGGTGGTGGGTTTGCTAATCGATGGAGGTGGTGATGGTGGTTTCAATTTTGGTTGAGTTAATTTGGGTGTGGATGGTGGATGTGTTGTTGATGGTGGGGATTGTAGTTGTGGCTAATAGGTTGTTGTGGTGGCTAGGTTTTTTTTTTTTTTTTTTTTTTTTTTTTGGTGGTGGTGGTGATATTTTAGACTGAGAGAGATAGATAGAATATGATGGAGAGGAATGTGGTGGTTGGGGTTTTATTTCCAGTGGTGGTGATCTTTGAGAGAGATAGAAAATGGTGGGGAAGAAGAAAGACCGTGAGAGAAGAGAGATGAGGAAGAGAGAGAAAGAGGTATAAAATTAATAAATAAATGAATAGATTTGATAATAAGAAATGGGGTGTTATGTGTATTGTAAAATCGTATGGTATAATAGATAAAGTAGCTTTTGAGATGGTAAAATGAGATATTTTTTAGAAGCCCGGATGCTAATACTCTTAGCATGCAAACCTTTATAATATATAAAACAAAAATAATTTATAATTAGTTACAAAATAACATAAAAGTAAGGTTAAATATGCAAATACATGAATGCTTTATTGTATATATTTCATGCACTTTACTAATCTTCATGAAAGGCATAAAATGCTAATCTAGAGAATTGCAGCTGAATGCCTGCCTACCAAAGCCAATTTAGCCAAATTTTTTGATATTAGAGATGTATTATGTACCCTTTGTAAGGAAAAAGCCTAGTCTTCAATCCATCTTTTTGCTCTATGTCCGGTGGCCAAGATTTTATGGTTCAATAGTCAATGGGGGGTGAGGTTAGATGCACTTGTACTCTACCTTGGAGCTCATCCAACTCCTCTTCCCCCCATTCCCCCCCCCCCCCCCCCAATTTGTGGATTGTTTTGACCAGAGCAATGATTTTGTTGAGGAATTAAGTTTATTTTCAGAACATCCCCAATGAACTTATCTTCCAAAATTAGGAAGCTCTTTGCTGAATTCAAAAGTTTCATATCTCTTAAGATGGTTTTCGTGAGATTGATGGAGTTGCTTTATGCCTAGTCTCCTCCTAGAAGTTTCTCAATTAAAATAAATGTCGATGTTGTGATTAGGCAGAAATTTTCATCTATAGATGCAGTAGTGAGAGATAGGGGAGGGGAGTTGGTCTTTGGTTGCTCTCAAAAGGTGAATCTCACCCTCCCTCTCCAAGCTAAGGCTGGAGCAATTACCTTGCCTTGTTGCTAGCTGCTAATTTGGAAGTTGAGAGCATTTTTATTAATAATGACTCCAAGATTTTCCTAGAGGCTCTTCTTGATCCAAGTCACCCCCACCCCCCTCCCCTCTCCCCACCCGTGAAGGATCAAATCTAGAGTTTCTAAGATGTATTAACAACTTGTTGTTCTATCTAATGTTTCTATCTCTTGGGTGCCTAGAACAACTAATATGACGGTTCATTCTTTAGCAAAATGGTCGATGTCTTGTAATTTTTTTGGTTCTTTTGATTTTGGATGCTATCCCTCTTGTTTTGTTTCTGTAGTGAGGGATGAAGATTGCAATTGTTTGTACTTTTAGCTTTTCTTTGTGTATAAATATTTATTATTGTTGATACTCCATTTTTGACAAGAGGCCCAATAGCAGAAGAAGCCGAACAATAATAATTGAAAAAAAAATGTACATGAGCTTTATTACCTTATCATTATCCAAAAAAAAAAAAAAAAAGTAATCTACAAATTCTAAACTTTACTTTTTTAAAAAAGTTTTCAAAGAAATATCAAAAATTGAAATGGTCTCCCAAACATTTTTTTTCTAGTATTTTAAAATTTGTTCTTAAAAAGGGAGCCAAACATAGATAATGTAAAAATTATTATTTGAAAACTAGTTTCAATTTCAATTTTTTAAAGAATCTCTCTTCACCAAGCACGAGTTTTCTCTCTCGTTCTTTTGCAAGTCTCTCCCTCCCTAAGGGTTTCCGAGGGGTTTTTTTTTTCATTTTATTTCCATTGGTGCGCTATGGCAGAGGACGTGATAGATATTTTAGAGAATATGACGTTGACAACGGAGGAAGAAGAAGTAATATCAATTTTAAATGAAGGCGAAAATGAAGAAATAGAGAGTTGCTCTCAGAGTTTGATCAGAAAATTTCTCACATGCAAACTGTTTAATAAGAGGGTGGCTCTGAATACACTGAAACGAGCCTAGGGTCTCGAAGATGGTGTGTAGATAATTGAAGTTGGATCAAATATTTTCTAATTCAAGTTTAAAATGGATTTTGATTAGGAATAGGTGCTCAAAGGAGGTCCTTGGTCGTTTGACAGTCAGGTGTTAATGCTTCGTCACTAGGAAACTGGGATGATTGCTAAGAATGTGAAGTTTGAGTCAGTACCTTTTTGGGTTCAGATTTGGGGGGCTCCATTTGATATGTTCTCCCCTAAAGTGGCGGTGGAAGTGGGTAGTTGACTAGGGAAAGTGTTAGGAACCCGGTGGTTCCTAATGAGGATTGATGGGAATTATAGGGGAATGGATGGGGATTGTAGGGAAATTGACTTAATTCGAGGTAGTCACCCTCCATAAAGAAATAGAAAGATTAAGAGAGAGAGAGATGTACTAATGCACTAACAAATTGGTTTATTCTTCATTGATTTCTCATATTGGATTACAATTATGTATTTATAGGAGACTAGATCTAATCTCATTGGCCCACATGGCCTCATCCTATTGGTTCTATTATTCTCCATGTGCATTAATAACTTCAACATGTGCTAAATGTGATTAACATGTTTAGAATTGTAACTAACTAACTAAATCTCAATACACCAATTATTATCCATATGCTTATAGCATTCCTAACAGAAAGTTGAAGCAATGGAGAAGCGACAGAAGTAAGATACTTAGAATTTCTTCGTAAGAGTGAAGGTGGCTATCCCTATTTCAAAACCCGTTAGAAGGGGAGGTTTTCTAGCGGGTTCAGATGGCAAGAGGAATTGGTTACGTTCAAATATGAAAGGCTGTCGATGTTTTGTCACTTGTGTGGGTTACTAGGACATGATATTAGGCATTGTGCTAGGCATTTTTCACTACAAAAAAATGGTGCTAAGGTGCTTTGCAAGTACGGGGATGGGTTGAGAGCTACTAGAGGACGCCCTCGATCTCCTCCCAGACGGGATTCAAGCACTTCGATGCTGCCATACAATAATAAGGTGGTGGTGGGAGGGCCTGAGCACGCTAGCAGACAGGTTGGAACGGCAGTGGAGGAAAAGCATATTGCAGTTAAGCATACAAACCATGACATATGTGGTGATGTCAGTAGCGATAAATTAGTAACTGTCATAGATTTGGTGGAGATCACAACTAAAAATTCAGGAGTTTCACTGATAAAAAAGGACGTTGTGGGATTGAGGTTGGTGGTTACTATCAATGACAATTCAAATTCAAAATTGGGGGATAGCTTGGAGCCAGATGTTTTTAATCATGTGTGAAGTTTAAAAAGAAATGGTGGGCCTCAGGTTTTAAAACCAAAGCCGAAATGGACTAGGCTTATCCATATGGAATGTGGGCCTAGGGGATCAAGTAAAGAAGAATCCAAGATATCAGGGGAAAAGGGACAGTCAACTTATTGATGCAGAGTTGGAGGTTGGGTTAGTGGAAAAACAAGGAAATGAAGTAGACTGCAAGTGTAGGATATTCCTCAAAATGACAAAACGGCAGGGGTGTTGGATCACTTGCCGAGCACAATGAGACTATTAAGTTGGAACTGCCAAGAACTTGGAAACCCTAGGACAGTTTGTAGCATTCACAAGTTGGGGAGGGATCAAGCTCCCACGGTGTGTTTTTTAATGAAAACAAGATTAGATAGAGATGGGTTTGATAGACATTGCAGAGAATTACATTTTCCAAACAAGCTAATTATTAAAAAGGCAAATGCAAGAGGAGGTTTAGCATTGATTTGGAAATCAGATGTGGTATTGGATGTCATAAACTATTCTAAGAATCATGTTTTAGCTAAAGTAGTGGAGGAGGATGGGTTTTAGTGGTTCTTAACTTGTTTTTATGGATGGCCTAAGGCGTCTCAGAAACATCAATCCTAGGCACTATTGCAACATCTTTCTTCTTTTGTTACTGGGTCATAGTGTTGTATTGGAGATTTCAATGCACTTCTTTATGCTTCTGAAAAACAAAGCAAACATTCACCTCTGTATAAACAGATGGAAGAGTTTCAGATGGCCCTGGATTCTTGCAATTTGTGGGTTTGGAATTTAATGGATATCCTTTCACGTGGAACAACATGTGACCTGGTCTAGCTAATACAATGGACAATTAGATAGGGCTGTAACAAATCTAGAGTGGAGAGATAAATTTTCAACTAGCATTATGACCCATCTGTTCTCACATGCTTCGAATCATCTCCCATTAATCTTGCACTCCATAATGGATAGGAGGACTAGAGGTAGAGGCAGACAAGGATTCAAATTTGAAGAGTCCTGGTTATTGTAGGAAGATTGTGAAACAATTGTTAGAGAGTCTTGGTCTAAATATGAGATGCAACTTCGGAGTTAGCAAATATAAAACTCAAGATTGCAGATACTGGAGATGAACTAAAAGCATGGGGAGCTTGAAAGACTCACCTTATTGCTGATGAAATCAAAAGACTCCAGGCTAGTGTCGAGTTTCTTAATGCTTGTGAATATACATAAGAGAATAAGGTCGAGTTTCTGGCAGTAAGTAGGACACTGGATGAACCACTTCTCAAGCAAAAAATATATTGGGCTCAACGTTCTCAACTCCCATGGTTGAAGCATGAAGACAAGAACACAAAGTTCTTTCATTCAAAGGCATCCCAAAGGCGACAAAGGAACTTCATTCAGGATTAAGGATCAACAAAATGTTTGGGTCGAAGAAATTGATGACATTGCGAGTGTGGCGATGGATTATTCTAAGGAAATTTTCACCTCAAGTACGTGTGATCAGATGGAAGAATGTCTTAATTCGGTTGCTCACAAAGTTACCCCAAATATGCAGGAAGCATTGTCCGACGATTATAGTGTTGAAGAAATAAAAGCAACATTGTTCCAAATGGGACCAAAGAAGGCTCCTAGACCTGATGGTATGAATGCTCACTTTTATAAAAAAATTTCGGCATGCAATTTTAAATTTTTTGAATTTTGGTAATATGGTGCTTGAGATTAATTATACTCACATTGTTCTTATCCCTAAAATTAAGTCACCAAAAAATTTTTCAGATTTTCGACCCATTAGCCTTTGTAATGTCATCTACAAAATTATATCCAAAGTTTTGGCTAATAGATTGAAGCAGGTTCTTCCCTAGTTGATATCTCCAACTCAAAGTGCTTTTGTCCCAGGTCGCATTATAACAGATAATGTATTAATGTATGAGACTCTGCAAGTCATGCACTGTAGAAAAAAGGGGCTCTTGCATTGACACTAGATAATAGCAAAGCTTATGACAAGGTTGAATGGCCTTTCCTCAAGGGTATGACAAATAAATGGGTTTCCCGGCTGTGTGGATTGATTGGGTTATGAGTTGTGTCACCACATCTTCTTTTTTTGTTTGTATCAATGGTAAAGCTTATGGTAATATCCTCCCATCTAAGGGGCTTCATCAAGGAGACCCCCTATCGCCTTATTTATTTCTTTTATGTGCAAAAGGTTTCACGTCTTTACTAGCAAAGGTGGAGGAGGATGGGCGGCTCCATGGTGTTTCAATATGTAGAAGAGCTTTTAGTATCTCCCATCTATTATTTGCTGATGACTCTTTGCTGTTTTGCCAAGCAAAACAACAAGAAGTCCAAGTCATTAATGACACTTTGCAACTATATGTATCGGCTTCAAGTCAATGTATCAATTTTGAGAAGTCTTCAGTTTTTTCAGTAGCAATACAGCAATTGGACAGAAAAATTGGATAAAGAGTACCTTGGGAGTTAAAGAGGTAGATCGGTTTGATACCTACCTGGGGCTTCCTACATTGGTTGGAAGGTCAAATTACCAAACCTTCTCTTTTATTAAGGAAAGCGTTTGAAAAAAATCGAAGGATGGAAAGAAAAATTACTATCTAGAGTTGGAAAAGAAGTGCTAATAAAAGCGGTGGCCTAATCCATTCCTACAAATACAATAGGTGTCTTTCAACTCCCAGTTAAGCTTTGTGATAAACTTAACTCTATGTGTGCAAGATTTTGGTGGGGGCAAATGGGTGAAAGGAGGAAGATCCATTGGAAAAGTTGGGATGTGTTGACAAAATCTAAGAAGGCGGGTGGAATAGGTTTTCGTGATTTAAGGAATTTCAATTTAGCTATGTTGGCAAAGCAAGGTTGGAAATTATTACAAGAGGATGGGTCTTTTTTCTACAGATGTTTTAAAGCAAAGTTTTTCCCAAAGGGTAATTTTTTAAAGGCTTCTAACGTTCCAAATAGCTCTTTTGTGTGGAAAAGCTTAATGACAGTGTAACCAATGTAGAAGAAAATGTGCTACTGAAGGGTGGGAAATGACTTATCTATTCGATTTATGTAGAATAAATGGATCCCGAATCATCCAATAAACATGGTGCTTCATCCACCAGCCCAAGAGGAATAGGAGTGGCGGGTGTCAGATTTGATTGATTGGAGAATTCATTGGTGGGATCGTGAACTGATTGAATCGAATTTTCACTAGACTAATGTAGAAGCCATTCTTCGGATCCCTCTAAGTAGAAGACATGTTTATGATTTTGTCTTGTGGTTGCACAATAAAAATGGGGCTTACTCAGTGAAGTTCGGTTATCACATAGCTAGATTGATCTCAAAGGAAGATAATGGGATGGGAGAGAGCTCAGAACCAATGGTAGGAGGTCAGGTTTGGAGAAAATTGTGGAAGCTTCATGTGCCAAACAAGATAAAGGTCTTTGGTTGGAGAGCTTGCCAAGATATCTTGCCAACACAAGAGAACTTAGTCAAAAGAAGAGTCATAGAAGATGGGAATTGTAGTATATGTCAACAAGTTCCTAAATTAGTTGTTCACGGGCTATGGGAATATGGTGCAGCACAAGATATTTGGAATGGATGTCTTGCTCGAATACAGAAATGTGCAAGTGGTCAGGATGATATATTGCAGTTGTTTTTAGCTATGTTGAACAAATTGTCCACTGAGGAGTTTGAACTCTTTTAGTTCAAAGTTGGCTAATTTGGAACCAAAGAAATACAGTTGTCCATAGAGGTAAGCTACAGGACCCAACTCAGCTAAATATAAGGGTAAGGGACTACTTAGAGGAGTATAAGGAAGCTCAAAACCATCTTGCTATTTCGACCTATGCAGAGCCTAGGCAGTCATGGAGGCCACCCTTGGGGTCTGTTTACAAATTAAATTTCGACACCACTGTATTTACACAGATAGGTGCATCAGGTTATGGTGCAGTGGTTTGAAATGAGATAGGGTTAGTGATGGCTGCTGTATCGACTAAGGGATCGCCAGTAATGGATAGTGAGGAGGCAAAGGCATTGGCATGAACAAAAGCAATGGAGTTTGTGGTGGATGCAAGCTTCTCAAAGATTATTCTTAAGGAAGACAATGTAAATGTTATGAAAGCAATTTTATCCCTACCTGTCAATTTGCCTCTGTTGGGTCTGATATATGAAGATATTCAATGTTTAGCTGCAGCCTATAGGCCATAGGAGCTTCTTTGTTAGTTGTGTTCGTCGTAGAGCGGACTCTATAGCCTATTCTCTAGCTCACTATGCTTGCCAAATAGGAATGGCAACGGGTCGGGTTTGGGCCAGGTTTTTGCATACCCGGACCCAACCCATAGGCCAAGACCTACGATCCGAACCCGGCCCGATTATTAATTGGGTTTTTTTCCCAAGGCCCAGACCCGCCCCGCCGGGCTTCGCGAGCCCCATTTAGCCGTTGGGCCCAAATCTGGCCCAACCAATTTTTTTTTTTATATATTTTAAGCCCATTAAGTTTTTTTGCCAGATTTTTGCCAAATTCAAGCCCATTCAAGGCATTATTGGGCAGCCAATTCAAGCCCATTAAGATTTTTGGCATTTTTTGTATTAAGATTTTTGGCATTTAGGCCACGTTATATGGCAGCCAAATCGATCCAAATCATATGCAGCCAAATCAATCCAAATCATAGGTTAATCATAAATCAATAAATCACTTGTTAATTATACATCTATAAATCAATAAATCATAACTAAAATCACTAGCTAAACATAAAAATAAAATAAATCCAAGAAGTCCAAGAACTAAGTAACACAAGTCCAACAAGTTCAAGAAATTAAAAAGTTACAAAACAAATCCCACAAGTCTAAGAAATTAAAAAGGCTAAGTGTACAGCCCTGGCTATGTGGGCCCGTCTATGCGATTAGGCCTTGGGCCTTGGGCCAACAAGGGGGGTCACGGGCCCAACATCCGTTCCCCTGGGGCTTCAATCTAAGACCACCTTCGAACAGGCCCGACCCAAGCGTCATTCGTGAACTTGATTACCTAGGCCGGACAGAGGTGTAACTGTTGAATTGACCGACCGGATCACTGTGCCGGACGTCAATATACTCGCCCGGACACACAGCGAAAGGATTGCCCGGCGTTACCTTGGGGATAACGCTGCCGTGCACATTCACTATAATGGGGATCAATCCCAAAGCCACTCCCACCTAAACACCCACTAAATCCTTCTGAGATTGGACCTCTCAATCCATTAACATTGGGACAATCAAGATCACCCCACTAACAATCTCCTATAAATAGGAAATTGGAAGAAGGAACTGGGGTTAGAGAGTGGAGAGAGGAAGAGGAGAGAATAGATGAAGTCAAGAGTATATACAAAAAAGGGGAGAAAAGTGATCTCATTGAGTCTTATAGCTGCGAACGACCCAATGTAGGAATCACCATCCCACTACACAAATAGGTTGTGAGCTTAGGCGAGACTTGGCCCATAGAAGTCTCATCTTTGCTGCGCACACTAAGAAATTACAAAATGTCTTATCCTCCACAAACCAACAAATTAAAAAGGCTAAGAAATTATAAAAGGCTTAGAATAATTACAAACCAACAAATTAATCCAACAAGTCTAAGGAATTAAAAATGCTACTAAATTAATACAAAATGTCTAATCATCCACAATTGTGACACAACTCCCATCCTTTTCATTAGGCTCTCCATCATCAAGAATTGATTGAAGTGGACAATCTCCAGACATAGTTGAAGAACCTACAACAACAATTAATTAAAAAATGGAATAAACTTCATCAAATTGTAACTAGCAAATAAACATAGTTGAGACTTGAATCAAGTGAAAGATATATGTACACAAATTCACTACCATATTTCACACTTAGTTTCACTGATTCACTACCATAAAACATGCAAAAGCATTAATACTGAACTAATAAACAAATAAAAAATAACATATTAAGCCTACAAAATTATAAACCAAACTAAAACATCAAAGAGGACCCAAAATGTTTCTCAAAAAAAAAAAAAAAAAAAAGAAGACCCAAAAAAGAAACTTCAACATAGTCCTTAACTGAACTCCAGGATAACAAGAATCAATCTTAAATTTACTCAACATAGAAAAAGCAAGCAAACTCAAACTAAAAAGGGCAATTTTTTTTTACGAAAACACTGTTAATTATAGAGTTACCCAAACACATAGTATATAACGAAAATGCTAACACATTAACCCCAAACAGACATGCAAGCAAGAACATTAATAATATTGTACATTCACAACAACATATTACCTTAAAAAGCTAAAACAAACGGCTTTTCAAAGCCCAAGTCTCGGAGATTCCACAGTAAACTCTGCAAGCAAAACCCAAAACAGAGCAAATAAGCGCAGATCGAACCCATAAACCACAAAATAAACCTTTTTTAAAAAAACACATTATTTTTCAAAGGACACAAACATAAGACCACAACAATATTACTGCAACCAAGATCAGAAAATAGAAAAAAAAAATTAATTTCTTTTAGAAAACAAAAAGTCTGAGCTAAACGACAAAATAGACTGTCACTGAAACATTCTTACCAGGCCTAAAAAAATTACTTTTTTTTCTAATTTGAAGAAGAAAATGAAAAAATCACAACAAGGAAGATTCTTTCCAGAAGCAGAAACCGAGAAAATAGTCACAGATCGAGCTCATACAAAGGAAATACCCAAAAAGCCTGAACCAAACAAAGCATTAAACCCCACACACACACACACACCAAAAAAAAAAAAAAAAAATGATAGAAGAAGATGGTGAGAGCACAAACCAGATGGGTCTTCCAAGGAGATCAGAACAGAGCAAAATGAGGGAGTGCCGGAGTGAGGGAGTGTCGGACTGAGCTGAGCGAGGCTGAAGAAATGAGGGATTACCGGATTAGGGTTAGATTATATATATATATATATATATATATGGCATTTTTGTAATTTAGGGTTTCAGGTTTTTAAACGGGCCGGGTCTCGAGTCAGGTCTCGGGTTTTTTTGATAAAACCCGGACCCGACCCAGACCCGCTTCGGGTTTTTTTTTTTTTTTTTTTTAAATCCATACTCGACCATATTCCTAATCGAACCGAGTAAAATCCGGCCCATTAGGGTCGGGCTGGGCCGGGTACCCGCAAATCGGACAAAAATTACCATCCCTGCCAAATAGATGATGATGTTGCATGGCTAGAAGAATCACCACCACCTGTCTTAGAGGCATTATATTTGGATTCTAATTTTTTATATATTGAATGAGTGGTGTTTGCTTTCAGCTTCAAAAAAAAAAATTTTCTGAAAATTGTTTTCCTATTGTTTTGAAAATAAAAACAAAAATCCTTCTACCGAACAGGCCCTTATTGTGTAAAATCCAAAAACTCTCCAAATTTGGAGGTTTAATTTGTATTTGAACTTTATTTATTTATTTTTTATTTTTTATTGATGGACATAGTAGTGGCGGAGCTACATTGGGACCAAAGAGGGCCCTGGCCCCAAAATATTTGGAAAAATTTTAGAAGATAGATATATATATATATATATATATTGAAGTTATCCTAACCCATTTGAAAATATTTAAATCTTAACATTTTGGCCCCAATATCCAGATAAGTCCAAAATTACATATTACCTTCATTGAAATGGAAAAAATCCAATTAGTGATGAATATATGTGTCAAAAATTACAACAATTAGACATTTTTCAGTATCTTAAGATGAACATATAGTTATTTAGCAAAAATCTTGCAAAATAAAAGGAAAAAATAATCTAATTTTTCACCTTAAGGGCTTACTTGCATAGCAACAGCAGAAAGATTGAAGATCTTTTTGATTCGCCGCACCAGCACATAGTTGCAAACATTTTGCTCGTCACAGGATAGGACATATGTGACTCTCTCTCTCTCTCTCTCAACTGCTTTGTCCGCCTTCTTTTTCTTTCTATTCTTTTTTTTTTCTTTCCTCTAGGCTCTAGTTTTCGTCATTTACAATGTAACAAAGCTTCTGTGTTAATAATAGTTACAGACAGCAGACTAGATAAACACATTTATCGGTGTGTTGTTAAAATCTTCTCTAGAATCTCTACCAAAGCAAGTGGGTAGGGTATAGCATTCCCATAATCCCACATTCCAAGGTATTTTTTTTCTTTCATCTTCTTATAATTTGACTTTTCTTTACCATATATTTAATTGTTATTAAAATAATCCAAATATCATATAACATTATTTGTACCTATTAAAATATACTACTATTTTTCTCTAAAATATATATATATATATATATATACTACTATTTCTCATTTACTAGTATTATATCCGTGCGTTGCACGGTTTTAAATATAAACTTTTAGTATAATTTTATTGAGGAATAATAAATTAATAATCACTTGAATATAGATTATATAAATTGCATATAAATTATTGTTCTTAAAAGTATCAAGCAATCACACAACATATTTATATGAAAAAATTCATAAATTAAATAATTAAGAACCTATGGAAACTTAACCAAAGCTATTTCATTTGCCAAAAAAATAAACATAATTCTCACTGAAAAAGCCAAATCCTTCCTTTTGCAATTCTTGACTTAATTTTGGTTTTTTATTTATTGATTTTAGCATCCTTAAATAGTAAAGTAGAGTAGACTTAGTAGAGTTTTAATTCAACTCAATTTCTCTTTAATTCAACTCAATTTCTCTTGGATTCAAACTTAATTTGTGGAGGTGTGAAAAATAATCACGTTAACTCAATCAAATATCACGTTGCTTTTTTTTTTCTTTTTTTTTCTTTTTTTTTTTTTTTATGTGTAGTAATTTTTTTTTTTTTTTTATTGATTGATTTTAGCATTCTTAAATAGTTTTAGTAAAAGTCCTGTGCATTGCTTGGTTTTAGTCATTAATTTGTTCTATATTTAAAAAATAAAAAATAACTAAATGAATCTTTTTTTTTTATGTGAACTAAATGAATCATTATTACATCATTTCATAATTTTTATCTAACATAATTATATATATATATATATATATATATATAATCTAACACCTTAAATTATACAACTTGAGTAATGTCTATAGTTGTATTGTGCTTTAAACCTCAATGAAACAACACATCTATAAACTATCGAAATTTATAAGCATTAACAAATATTTAAAATATTTTTTTAGAAGAAAAAAATAATTAAAACTGAAAGCAAAAAGCACAACATACACACACGTATATATACACACACATAAAAATATATATATATATATATATATATATTTAATAATTACAAACAACCAAAAACAAAATTAAATAAAAAACTCAATTCATTAATTAAGAACAATCCATTTTTTTAAGAAACAAGAAAAAGCCAAATTTCTAAACATTAAAAATATGAAAAACAAATTTAAGCAAAGAAAGACTTACATAGAAATTGGACTGGTGGATTTAATTTATTCTTCTTCTTTTTTTTCTTCTTTTTTTCTCTTGTACCCAATTTTTAAATTGGCAGCAAATTTTGTTTTTAGAAAAGCTGGACTATACATAAGAAAGTATCAAACAAAAACTGCAACAAATTAAATCCACAATATTGATGTCAATAATATGTAAAAGAAAATAAATAAATGATACAGCTAGCATAATATGTAAATATATCCATACATGAAATTTTAACCTATCTATAAAATGAATAAATTCAATAAATAAAGAAAGAGAGAACAAAAAAAAAAAAAAACCACTTTATTCAATTACAGTTTTTAAGCCCAACTTGTACTTCCTTCAATATTGTAAAACCTACCTACTTCTCATTTTCCTTGCACATCTGAGTCTGAGTCTACCATATTTACTGAACTAAATAACGTTATAATTTATATACATCTTCAAAGAAAAAAAGTTATATACTATAATACGACTTTTTTATTTTACTCAAAACATGAAATGGAAAAGATTCATCTACATGTTACCTGTAGAGGATATTGAAGTCGGCATTTCAAATGATAACCATTTTGCGTTTAAAGTTTTCTATTCCATGGTTGGTATATATATATATGTGTGTGCGCATGAAAGTATGTCATCTTTATCCTTATCTCTAGCATAACATATAGAGTTTGTTCTTGTCACGTAAACCATGTTATCAGGTAGAGAGAAGTGAAGAGATCCGTTGATTAATCATTTAAAAAAAGAAGCAAAAAAAACTCTTTCATGATTTTTAGATTGAGACATAATTATCAATTAAGGGAATGGATATTATTGTAGAGAGTGCAGATGTGAAGCCGAAATTCTAATCACCCTAGATATCATAACTCATAAATCAAATAAATCTCCAATTGCTAATCAAATAAATCAAAAGGGAGATCGAGGACATGATAACGATAACTATGAAGAACTCAAAAAAATATTAGTAGTAACCGTATGGCATTAGGACATAAAAGGTAGGATATTGTGATATACATCATGTTAAATATTTAATTTTTTTTATTTATAATTTTTTTGTAATTTGGTGCAGCCACTTGACGCAACCATGACTTCTAAGCCCAACTTTAATTTGTGGAGATGTGAAAAATAATCACATTGCTTTTTTTTTTTTTTCCAAAAAAGTTGTAACTAATATTTGTAGTTATATAATTTAAATGAAATTGGATTCAAACTTAATTTGTGGAGGTGTGAAAAATAATCATGTTAACTCAATCATATATCTCGTTGCTATTTTTTTTTTATTCCAATTAAAAAATTGTAGCTAATAGGTGTTGTAATATAATTTAAATAAAAAAAAAAGGATTAGATGAAGATGAAAATTGAGAAGAAATAGATGGAGAAAAGAATTCAGATTGTAATTAAATTAAGATTATTAATTTAATAATATTAAAATTTTGAAAATTTAGATGATAAATATTATCTAAATTAAATTTTTGTATGTTAAATATTATCCCCTAATTTAAGAAATATATCTTAACAAATAAAAAAATAATGTTAATTAGATGATAAATATTATCCCTTAATTTAAGAAATATATCCCAACAATTAAAAAAATAATGTTAATTTTATTTTATTTAATGATAAGAATGAATTAGAGTCCTGGTAGTATATTATTCCTTTTTAGTTCTTTAAAAATCTAAAAATTTAATAAAATTTTTGCAATTTGGTGAAGCCACGTGACGCAACTACGGCGTCTAACCCCAACTTTTATTATATATAATATGATATAAATTAAATTGCATGTACATTACTGTTCTAGATTTTATATAGAGTATGGATGTAATTAATTTGAAAATGTCTAACGTTTCCCTTTGTTTCTTGATCATATCTTGTACTTCTTTTTTAGTTGAATAAACTTTCGTTTACCATTAAAAAAAATGTAATTATTAGGAACTCCGTGAGTACCTAATAATTTTTCTAAAATTAGAAAAGAAAAAAATGGTGTATGGGACTCACTATTCATGTAAAAGGAGAGAGTACGCATTTATGGTACTCTAGGAGTACACAATAATTTCCCCTAATTTTATATATGGCCCCCCAAAAATAAATCTCTAACTCCGCCACTGGGACATAATGGCCTATATATAAAAAAAGAAATGATATGTGTACAACATTTTTACAATAAATCTTAAGTTGCTAGTTGTTATTATTGGGGCAAAAAAGTAATCTTAGTATTAGTTTCAAATTTGAACCAATAATAAGTAACCACATGTAATTTGTTGTAAAAATATTGTAAAATTGTTATAGACGTAACATCTCTCATATAAGAAAGAAAAAGAAAAGTGCCTTTACAAACCATGTTTTTATTTTTTGATGGCCTTTACAAACCATGTTTAATGGCTCATCAAATTAGTAGTTAATTTTTCTTTCCTTCTTTTACAGTTTGACTCATCAAATCAGTAGTAAATTTTTCTTTTTTTACAATACAACGTTTTATAAGGATTAAGGAATGTTTGGTATACTGGTAACAATATAAAAGATCACATCAGGGACGGACGTGCCCAAGAGGGCCCAGGCCCTCTGATATCACCAACAAAAAATAAAAAATGCCTCCTCCAAAACTAAAATCTTAACAACATTTTTTTTTAATAGACAAACAACAACATTAAACGCAAACAAGATCATAAATGAGTCCTCACAACAATAATTATGAGTCCCAACCCAAACAACAATTCCATTTTTGCAAATAACAACCCAGCCCAAACAAGCGACTATTTTAGCCAAAATTTACCACTTTAATTTAAGAAAAAAGAAGAAAGATTCTCTAAAAAAAACATTAATAATAATTTTAAAATAAAAAAATTAAAGTCTATTTGAAATCTGTTTATTTTATTAAAATTGAAAATTTTTTTACTAAAAATAATAGAAATAAAGTACTTCCATTTCTCTCTCAAAAACCTAACTGCTAGTCTTCTTTATGAGCTTATCTGCTATGATAATTTTTTTTCTCCCTCCTTATATTATAGTGCGATAAGGTTGTGACTTATGATTGTGTTTTTTTTTTTTTTTTTTTGGTTATGATTGTGATTTCACTGATTTTATAATGGTCAGTCTCTGTCACAGAGACTGTCGGTTTTTGGCATTTTTTTTTATATGCGAACATGAATTGTGTAATGAGTACGAGACGTGTGAGTCGTTGTGATATTAAAATTAATTTATATAAAAAGAGTTAGAGAGTAGGGAACAAATAACGAGGCATTATGGTGTGTTAATCGTTAATGGTGGGGACAATAATCGATTGTAAATTGTGTGGAAGTCAGATAAAGAAAAGGAAAGCTACGAAAAGGAGGCGTGTAAATGTGTGTTGTGAATAAAAAATTGGATAGCCCCCCCAAATTGAGCAACTGTGGGGTATTCTGCAGATACTATTTTTTAGATAAAAATATTAAGAGACAAATCTCAAAAGACAAAAGACAAATGCATCATAAAATAACAATGTCAAATGCCCACAAATTCGTCATAAAATAAAAATGTCAAATGTCCCACAAATACGTCATAAAATAAAAATATCCCACTTCACTAATTCATAAATGCATCACAAATTTTAGAGAGTATTATTTTGAAATTACATAAAAATGTCTCACAAATGCATCATAAATTTATGCGTCATAACTATTTTTTTAGTAGGTGTAATAAAATTTTAAATTAATATATTCTGAAATAAACAAATTTTTCATATACATAATAATTATGAAAATAAAAAATCATCAAAAAATTAACTTATTTTTCACTCAAATTTAAAAAATATTTATTTACTAAATATAATTATATAAATAAAATATTTCTTAAAATAAATCTTAAGTTTGATTTCAATGTTACAATTCACGATCAGATTTTTGAATTTATTTAATTATTTCATTACAACAAATTTTATTTTGAGAAATGCTAACGAGTGTCTTCAAAGTATTGGTTAACAATTTATTTTAAGAAAATTTTGACATTATTTTTATAAAAAATAAAAAAAAAACTGTCAAAATATTATTATCTTTTTTTTTCTTATAAATTTTTTTTTTAATTAAATTATTAACTAATACCCGAAAAACACTCATTCTCCTAACTTATTTATTTTTAGTAACATTCCCATTGTAATTCTCGTTCCAGAGTCAAGCATTCAATGCTATATAATTATAGTCTAGTTTGTACTTGTGATAATTACTTAATGGACAGGGGTACGTATTTGTCAACCATATGATTTTTTTGGGCAGAACATAGGCCCCCTTAATCATAATAAATATGTTTAAGGCAGGTACAACTCGTTGGTACCCCACCTTTTTTTTTCACTTTTAATAATATGGAATCATACGACAAATGAAAAACCTGGAATCATCCGCATCTTTTTTCTTTTTTCTTTTTTTTTTTTATGGGACATCATCCGCATCTTTCTTGAAAAGAAAAGGTGGGGTCACAGAAGATTTGAATAAGTCAGTTACGTGATTTTAATAATATGTTCATTCGCATCGCTTATTAACATATGTGCGCAGTGGTTGGCTGTACGTGTCTTCATCTCAACAATAACCAGGTCTGCCAACCTCTCAAACCCACTAATTTTTACTTAAAATCTCCGATTGCCACTGCCTCCGGTGACTGATGGGTTGCTTCAGCAGTAAACCTTCGACGTCCGGCTCTCCATCTGCTCATAAGCCGAAACATGAAACTTCCAAGAACCCTCCGAACTCCGGCTACAGGTAAAATCAATAAATCTTAAATTTTGAATCAATGGTTGTTTTTTTGTTTTTGTTTTTGTTTTTTTTTTTTTTCTCTGTCTTTTTTTCTTTTTCTTTTTTTTTTTTTGAGATTGAATCAAACTCGATGAAGATGAAATGAACAAAGACAGTAGTAAATGGTTTTAAAAATAGGATCGGATCGGAAAATCGGTGGTTGAACCATGAAAATCGGAGAACGGTACCGGTTGAACCGGTTTTTCTGATACCACTGTAGACACTTTTTCTTTCTATCAGCTTCACGGCGTGGTTGAAGATCTGAGCAGATCGGCGCCCCACTTCGTCCTGGGTGAAGTGACACCCACTGACACAACATAGACATCTTGAATTTTCAATGTCTTTCTGAGCTTTAGACACGAAAAGAATATAAAAAAGAATAATGAAACAAATAAAATATGTGTCTCTTTATGGGATGGCAATGTAATAAAATTTGGGTTTTAATATGGGTTTCAACGAAATAGAAAGGCATTCAAACAGTAAGTTCCTAATCCAAACCTGGTGAAGGCAGTGGAAATGCAAGCCAGAGAGTTTTTGTATTGTGTGGTGGATCCAAGCACGGAGAAGGCAGGACACGTGAAACGGTGAAGTGGTCAAAACTAGCTGAGGGCTGGCTAAAACTGAACACCGATGGCTCGGTTATCAGCACAAGTGGGCTCTCAGGGTGTGGGGGGCTGCTCAGGGACAGAGCTGGCCAGTGGATTGTAGGTTTTGCGAAATATATAAATGTGAATTCAAGTATTTGCAGCGGAACTTTGGGCCTTAAGGGAAGGTCTGATCTTGTGTATAGAACGGGGAGCCCATGCTGTGGAAATAGAACTCGATGCATTCACAGCAATTTCCTTAGTAGCTAGCAATGTCAATACTAATGGAGATCTATCTGGTCTTGTTCATGATTGCAGGGAATTGTTGCTACAGCTGCCTCAAGTTAAGTTATCCACTGCTTCAGGGAGGCAAAATTTCGCGCCAATGCCTTATCCAGATCGGGATCGGCCTCCGCTGATGTTTTCTCTATTTTTTAACACCTCCCCTGCCATCCAATAGCTTCTGTATTCTAATATGTTGTACTAATACTGTATTTTAATTGTTGTATTGTTCTATTTGAATTGTTTTTGAACTTCTTAATTTCTATTCCCATCTGCTCCCCCTCCCTCCCCTCAATCCTTATAGGCTTGTTTAGATTAATGAGAAGGTGAGAAGGGTAGAGCAGAGTTGGCCAAAAATCTACTCCCTCTTTCTCTCCCTCAATCCAAACAGACCTGTAATGAAAGGTGCTTTCGTTTGCATCTCTACTTGTTGAACTCAACGAGATTGGTGGGAAGCATGGAATTGGCCAAATTGACATGCTTGAAAACCGATTAATTGGAATGAAGAGCTGTGGAGTCTATGAAACTCTTGGTGGGACAATACACTTTGCCACTGCCACTGTACCAGAGTTGGAGTCTTTAACAATTGATTGAGAAAGCATGCAACTTAAAGATTCACTTGCACTCAAGTATGCTGAAACTATACAAAGGTTCAGTTTCTGTAACAGGCCGTTAGAGCCCCTATAGCCTCTATAGGCAAGATATTTCATCATTTGAGAGCAGCATGATTAGGCTGATGCTGCTGGGTTTATTCGGCTTTATGGTCTTCCAATGAGGGTTCAAGCAAGCTCAAGCAGGGTATATGAGACTTGGGTTTGATTGTTTCTTGTCTTATTGGTGAATTATTCTCTTGTATTCCTAAGTTGAGGCATTTGGGTTAATTGTATTACATTAAGTAGTTTATGACATAAGATTTATGTTTCTCTTTGGTTCATGCTTTCTTTCTTTTTGTAAGATGTTATTGCCAATTGTTCTGTCTGCTTTGCATATTTTACATTTTGCAGGTCTACCGTGATGCTCTAATGGCTTGTTTGGAAGTTTAGAGAGGGAGGAGAGTAGAGGGGAGTAGAGGGGAGGGGAGTAGTGGGGAGGAGAGTAGAGGAAAATGATTCCCCTCCATCTTGTTTGGATGTTTTTAAAGTTAGTAAGGGGGAAGGGAGTAATTAGCCCTTCCCCTTGTATAATTTTGTTAATATAATAAGGGTAAATTAGGTAATTTACTTGGTCAATAGTTTATGTGCTCTACTCTCCCTCCAAATCTCTCCAATTTGGAGGAATTAAAAATGGGGGGTTAGAGGGAGTTGAAACCCCTCCAAACCCCTCCAAACCCCTCTTCCTCCTTCCTTAAAAAACTTCCAAACAAGGTAATTAGATTACTCTCCCTCCCTCTACTCTACTCCCCCTCCTTTTTTAAACATCCAAACAGGCCATAAAAGATCTGAAATTCCTAGAACTACAAAGTCTCTTGAATGGTTAACTTTACACTAGGCCTAGGTTTAGCGTTTAGGATCCGATACTGAACAGTTGAATTTATTTTGAATGTTAGAATAGTGAAATGCAGTATCACGTGGTGGATATGACGATGAATAGAGACGACCCAAGTGTTGGGTCCAAAATTTCTCCGGTTCTCTGAACACTAGTTTCGTTTCAATTGAGTATAGTAATAATTAGAGAAGGGGGGGGGGGGTGTGGTTGGGCGCGGGGCCCTTGGCGGCCCTCCCTTGACTTTTCATAAATCCTCCCTCCCTCTTATATATTTTAGTGGACAAAATTATAATTTTGGACATAAATTTAAATAATGACCCTCCTAAATTTTTACTAAAAATATGTAGTGCATTTATATAGTTGAATAATGAATTTGTTGCCTTATGTTGAAATGAATTTCAATTATTTCAACTAGTAAATTATCTAATAATTGAACAAAATTTTTTTGATAATAATAATAATAATAATAATATAATATCCTCTCCCAGTTTTTCTTTCTATTATAGTTATTTTCACTAAAAAATTATTCAAATTGTTACATTCAAGCTTTTCCATTTTTTAAGTTTGTGGTGTTTTGAATACCCACGTGTAGAAAAAATTTACTAAGCAAAAAAGAATGAGATTGAATCCATCTAAAACTAAGTGTTATCGCATAAATGTGTTAATACTACCCATAATGTATCTATTTAACTAAAGAATGATAAAGATTTTTTTGGGGAAATTGTACTTTCACCATTAACTATGGTGCAGTTACAATGTATCCCTAAACTTCAAAACAGAGCAATGTGTAGGGAAACATTTTTGTCAAATGTAACAAATTCAAAATTCTCTCTTTGGGTCACCCTCCCCTCTCTCAGCTATTCATTTGATTGATTTACAGTCTTTGTGTCCTACAAATCTACTCCACCTATTGTTGCTCAATTCTTCCACATCACTGGAGACCTTATAATTATTATGTTGCTGATGGATCTTCATCGTGGTCAGAGCTGTTCAAATTTTAATGGAACATCCATCTTGCTGAATCTTCTAAAAAATTGGTAAAAAAGTTTCCTTCTCTGCCCATCATTTTGCTGCCATTACATCATGATCAGACAAAATTCTATTCATGTCCTCAAAATATGGCCAGCTCTTCTTGCTTTTCTTCCCATTCTTGGCCGTCTCCTGTTCAAAACAAAAATATTTTTAATTAGACAAAATTTTACTCATGTCCTCAAAAAAAGGCCAGCTCTCCATGCTTTCCTTCCCATTCTTGCTCTCCTGTTCACAAAAATATCATTGTTAATTAACTGTCAGGAGAGGATGGGAGGGTGTTGCCATCATTAACAAAACAGACAGGGTGAGCGCTTGCCAATTATTTGAGGGCCTGCAAAGGTCATAATCCTAGAGAATTTTCTGATCTTAGTCATCAAAACCATATTTTCTGAACATATTCAAAAGCCTACAAAACTTTTTTTTGTTTGTTTGTTTTTCTTTTCTGTATTGGTAAGTTATGCACCTAGTGGATCTTGAACCACAACCCACCAACCAATTATTGTGGGAGAAGAAGGTACCAGATGACCTCTGGGTCATTGGCTTTAAAACCCAAATTGTGTAGGCAAAGATAGGGACATAAAATCCTAAATATCACATGTGCACACACATATGATGAATGTCCGTTCCATCCAGAGGCATTGCTAGATAAGATTCATAATAGAAATTCAAAATGACATCCAAATTTTAAAATAACCAAAAGAAGCAAGAACAAACCTCATATTTCAGAACCAGAGATGTCCATAGAGATTTGCATTGTCCTGGACTTCGATTGATCCCATCAGACAACAAGCTTCCAGATATCTGTTCCCAAAGGGCCATTCTTCCCTTCACAACTTGGAATTTGCTATGCAATTCTCCACGCAAATCAATTAGCTTCTTAACCTCCTCAGGTTTCCATTTATTTCGTTTTAAAGGCTTGGAAGAATTTGGCAGCTTTGAGGACTCATCTTTACCACTTTCAATACTGCCCTTCTCAACCATTGAGACATGTTTTGATCG
The DNA here is from genome assembly GCA_023736055.1 of Quercus glauca. NCBI lineage: Eukaryota > Viridiplantae > Streptophyta > Magnoliopsida > Fagales > Fagaceae > Quercus > Quercus glauca. Next base: position 5,795,080 of record CM043324.1, read on the forward strand.
TGGAACGAAACCATTGTTATCTTTTGCAACTTCATCAACAGGTGACGATGATGTAACAAATGCTTTCCAGAAATCATCTGAATCCTCAGAATCAGAGAAAGGCCTCTCTGCTAAGCTGGAACTTGAAGCTATGGTGTCTTCCTCAGGTAGTAGTCTTTCAAGTTTGTTACCTTCACCTACATGGATCATGTATGATGGGAGGAAAAAAGATCACAATAAAAACCACTGCCAGTGCCAGAGTTTACGAATTAGCCTATGTGTCACAATCCCACCATGACGATATAGAACAAAAATATTCCAGAGCAATGATATTATGCACCCATCTCAAATTCTAACTTCCAAAGAGAATTACGAAATTGTGTGTGGAAATGTTAGAATATGTAGTTGAAATTAGGTACAGTTACATAGTAGATAGTTCCAGTGGCAGCCACCCCAGAAACAACCACATCAAAATTATATTAGCATGATGCAATTGATCCATTATTGTCATACATTGGCTGAATGGTTAAACTGCTGGAGTAACCAGCCAAGCTCCTAAGAACTGTGGTTTTGGAGCAACCAAGGTTAAGTATATTATATGATGTGATTTGAATTACTTATTGAAAATTTTATGTTCAATATAAAAATATTAACCATATATAACTCAAAGCACTAGGCACTTTATGTGTGTGTGTGTATATAAGTACGGACATATAAATGCAGAAATCTCAAATTATCAATTCTCTGTTTTAAGCGTTTTTATGTAATGGCCTGCACACTGGGATGAAGAATAACTCTACCAATGTATTATCACCTTCCAAAATTCAAAAATTGAAAATTCTGGGGTTGTGCAGCAACATACAAAGCCCCACAGATGGAACTATTGTTGAGTCCCCCATAAATTTAAAACTTCCAAAAACACAAGAGAAGTAGTGATTGCATCATCTTGGCGTAGATTAAATCATGTCTTAATCTGATGGTGCAAATAAACTTCACTAATATTATCAGGAAATGTAGCAGGCATCCCCCAAGCACTGAAACATATTCCATTAATTACATGCATGAATGGATTCCGGCATTCATGAACTGGACATGTAGACCAATCTACCCACAAATGAGCTCGCCGCACGCACACACACACGCACACACATATATATAAAGAGAGAGAGAGACCTTTCAAATTTTTTTGTAAAGAGTGCTCTAACTGTATGTTGGCAATGTCTTCTGTATGCATCCTATCAGACTGATTTTCTTCTGAATGTCCATCAACCTCTTTTCTCAATGCTGATATCCCATAACCAACATGGGATTTGCCAGATAGCCTTGCATTTACCTCATCAGAAAGAACTGCTGCAGGGTTCTCTAGAGCAATAGCAATGACTTCAGGCCTTTTACTACTGTACTTCCTTACCATCTTCCTCAATAGCTCAGCCACAGTTCTTTCCATGTGGGATAGAGGACAATTCACAGGCAAGCTTGAAAGTGCAGCATGAGTGGCTTTATGGAGTGCATCTAAAAGCTTCCCTTTGTCAAGCCATAAGCATCTTGTAGTGATTCTTATCTTCCCTTTCAAGCTATTCTCTATCATACCATCTACATTTTGAGGGCGTAAAATTTCCATACTGTAAAAGAGAGTTATAAGGATGCCATTGTATAGATGACAATGATATTGAACTGTACTGCAAGATCCAAGAGGACTACCTGACCACTATAATGCCATCTGATGCAATCCTTTGTCTCTCATCAATGCAAAGTTCTGATGATGTGCCAAATGCTTTATCGCCATCACTATACATCAACTGCAATACAAGACTAGATCTCTAAGAATTTGCTAGAATAACTTTTCATTATAGGCAAGGCAAAACCCTTAATCACTAACCTGCAAATTCTCTTTCCCTAGGGAAGTGAAACCACTAGAAAGAACTCTTCTATTTCTCAAATGAGAGACCCCAAGCATCTCCCCATTCTTTATAACCTGATATAATTAAGTCACGTTAAATTTTTTCATCATATCGTATTATAAATAACATGAAATGTGTGTGTTGTAACATCAATAGAATCCTAACCAGTATTTTGCATCATAATAGGCATGCTATACACCAAAGTAATTACACAGGACAATCTTCCCTTCCACTTAAATATGAATTCTGACATGAGGACTTGTTAACCCTAATAAAAGCCAAGCACTAAGAGGAGTGTTTTTTTTTTTTTTTCCCTAAATTATTGTTCTACAATTCCCTTGACTCGTGGGTTCACAGAATTTACACTTTACAGACATATAGTTGGATGGAAGCTTCTATATATATATATGAATTTAGTGAGCAAAGACAAGCAAAAGGGGGTTATCTTTTTATCCATGTAAAAGATGAGAACAAGTCATACTTGTCCAAAAAAAACAAAAAAGAAGACCAAAATAGGTCATGGAAAACTAAAGCCCATTGTGACAAAGCTCCCTACTAAGTAAAAAAAAGTACAAAAGCAGCATGTTCATATGCATGATATTAAGCTCTCAATTGTAAAAGGGGAAGGTGAACCGAAGGAACGCTCAATGTGACAACAAACCCAATAGCTTAACCTTACTGATCTTGCTGAAAGTATGATTAACCTTACTGATCCTCAATCTAGCCAATAATGAGATGCATAATCTCATTCCAATCTCAACTCTAGCAGAAAAGTCATTGCCCCAGTTAAAGTCCCAACTTAATTCCAAATGCTTATGTAGTAAAATTGTTAAAATACAATCTCATCATACTGAAAGCCTGATGAATTTAGAAGCTAAGCCGGTCAGAGTTTCCTACCGAATCCATTTCATCATGCTAAGCTACTAATCTATCAACTAAACATCATAACAAAGCAGTGACTTACACAACTGTGTCGAATACCAGTTGATCTTCCAAGTAATTCATGCTCTTTCAAAAACAAGAGTTCTCCATGTATGGGCAAAAAATGTTGTGGCTTCACAATTTGAAGTATTTCCTCCTGCAGAAATGCATTTCATATTTCATTAGTATCTCATCATATGCAAGACAGAGGAATAAGACAGATGCATTTAGTTCATGAGTAATGGAAACAAGGCCTGTACATAATAAATTATTTATGAGGCCTGACTAGATCTCACCCATGGGACCTACAATTAACCTACAGGCTTATTTATATGCAACTAATTCTCTTGAAAATTTAGTCATCATAAAATGAAAAAGAGAGAAGCGTTCAAAAAGTGAAACCCAAGAAAACCTAACCATGTCTACTTTCTTTGAGTAATCCTATTATTGATATGACAATAACATGATTATAAGATATTGAATTTTTGTTGCTCTCTTCTATAATTAAACAAAAATGTTTAAGAAGATTAGAAAAAAATAATAAAAATACAATAATGTAGGAAAATTCAAATTTTGAAAACTGACAATGAAACTTACCAGTTCTCCTCGATATCCATGACCAGATGTATGTAGGCCCTCATTCTTCCCCATTACAATTGACGATCCAATCTCTGATATCCGGTTTAACATTTTCATCACTCGAGATTCATTACCAGGGATTACCTAAAGTTATTTAAAACCAGATACAATTTTATTAACTTGACTATGTAATGAAGCTTAGAAAGAAGATCTAAATGTAACCATAACGAAATCCCCAAAGATCAGAGTTCTAAAGACTATAGCTGGAAGGTTTGTAATTAATTGATTGAAGTAGTTATCACCAAAGAATATAGTAGAGAACCAATACTTGAACCTAAAACTGGACTACTTGTAGGAGTTACAATATGAACATATTCAACATGGTCAACCGTCAACACAATGCACTGTTCCTTTTCTAAAAATGATTGCACTGTTCCTTTCTGATAGAAAGAACATAAAAGAAGAAAACAAAAACAAAATGGAACAGAGTCATAGGTTTTTTTTTTTTTTTTTTTTTTTTTTTTTTTTTTTTTTTTAATACCCTCTTTCAAACTTTTTCTAAGTGATTGTGCAAAATATTTTGTACTTTAAACACTTTCTGGCCAATCAAAGTAAAAACATCTGTAAATCTGTTTTTCAAAATTTTCATTAAATAACAAAAAAAAAAAAATGTACAGAGAAAATCAGAAAAGAATTTTCTCAATGTATACAGAATTCTGAAAGCAGGCTACAGTTCTGTAAAATGTTGTTACCTTTGCTGAGTACAATATTACATCTTCCTTGCTCAGTTTAAGAGAATGACTACCTCCATACGATGCAAGATTTAAGGCAGCTCGTGGTTCTGCCTGACATATAATATACAAAATAGTGATATGCCAGCTAAATTGGTCCAATAAATATAATGCTGTCAATGGAACCAGGCAGCCACCAAGGGCAACTAGAATAACTTACTTGAGAGCCAGTTGTGACAATTAACAAATCCTTTGGAGCATAAGCATCAATATCCTCAATTTTCACCTATAAATTAGAAAGAGTGGGGGACAGAAAAAATCAAGAGCTTGATGAAAAATTTATAAATGAAAGGAGCAATATGAACAATGCTGATATTAATGTAGATTTGTATATGATGATTAGCACTGGCAGACAGATTTATATGCCAATATTGTTCTTTCCCCATAATTAATCTCATCATAATGAAATTCGGACAAAGACTTGAACTGAAACTTAGTTCAGTTGAACCAGAAGTTACAGAGCCAGTGTGTAATAGCCAGAAATAGAGGCTGCTACACTTCCAGACCTTATGACTGTTTCTTCTCTTTTTAATAACTAACATTATCCTTAATCCCAAATAATTGGGTTGGCCCATGTTCATTACATATTACAAAATTTGTTACGCAAGTCGTTAATCTATCACAACCCTCCCCCTTTAATTGGACTTCAGTGTGCCATACAAAAGGATATGATAATAAAGTATAACAAAGGTGAGGTTAGAGGTTCAAGCCTTCCTATTGCCAATTTGTGATAAAAATTATTATAAAAAAATAAATTAAAGAGTACAACAAAGGTGGAAGAAGAAATTGGATCCAACATGTTGGATCGAACTTGCATCCTATGGATGCATCTGATCATAAAGTTACTACATTGACACTAGCAACAGTGGTTCATATCTGATCAACATGTTTATGCAACGCCTCAGCAATTACGCCCCTGATGCAGTTAAATGGCAAAGATGGATTCACGTAAACAACCACACTTCATTGGGATTCATTTTTGAGTTGAGATGAATTTAGTTTAATTCTGTCCAGCCAAATATAGCAGATGGCTGGAAGCCAATTTTTTCACAACTTAACATAAAGTGAATTGAGCTCTTAATTGTTCTCTCCCTTTGAGTGTCACACCACATAAAAACTTCCAAACTTGAGAACTGTGTAGCCACAAGTAAAAGAAAACAGGCTAAGGGACAGAAGAAATCTTATACGTGTTATTTTACCAGAGTTGACGGATCAATTGGTGCCTTTCCATCCTTCCAAGCTGCATCCAGATATGTCCTTAAGGACATCCCAACAAATACCTATCACAAATCATTATATCACAACTTCTAAGACACATTCTATCTTGAAAATACAAGAGTGCAGAGTATTATAACAACGAAAAGTACAACTGCATGAAATTAGAGGAGCTGGGGAGAACATACCAATTTTCTGCCAGTTAAATCAGCAGCAGCTTTCACACTTCCAAGGCGGTGTATATTTGATGCAAACTGAGTTGTAATTACCCTTCCCTTAGCTTCAGAAATACGCCTCAACAATGAATTTGCCACTACAGATTCGCTAATTGTCCTTCCAGGTGAGAGAATATTTGTTGAGTCACTCATCATCTGCAAAGTCATGTGCATTAATTGCTAATTTTTCATTTGCTTCTATTCTCTGTGGATAGTTTAAATGAAGCTGTAAACTGAAATGGCATTTTAGTTATTTCCACATTAACACAATATATAGACAAAATCCTAGAAAGAGAACATCGGTTAATCAAACAGAGAAGACTAACAAAAACAAAGGCATTATAACCACTAAGGACAGAGCAAAAACAAGAAATACAAGGCATCAGATGCCAGTCTAAACCTTTCAAACACAAGATTGCAAAAGAAGAGAGAAATTTTGAAACATTTGAGTACAATTTCTAGACACACACAAAAACCCTATGTTTGTGAAAAACTCCTCTCCATATAGAAGGCAGCCATACAAGTCTCATATAATCGAAATAAGGTACTAGCATTTTTTTTTCTGGATAAGGAATTTTATTAATGGAAAGGAACTCTTGAGTTTCCTAAAAAATCACAATCAAAGATTCAGCCAATAAAATTATATCACGATTAGAAAATATTACTTGCCAATAGCATTGACAACATGAATACCTCCTGATGATTTTACTATTAGCACAAAAAGGTGGAGCCTGTTTTTCTAAGGGTAAATAGTGGACCCCTGGAACTAGACCTCACAAAAGGGGACTGGTGCAATTGGTTCACTAGGCAACCAACACATGGATCTCAAATTTTAGTGCTTTGGTCCTCGTGAACCCATTCAACAACAACAACAAAAAAGCCTTAGTCCCAAAATTTGGAGTTGGCTATGGATCCTTGACAAATTAGATATGGTTGGCCACATTAATTATTTTTCTCCATTCTATCTTATTTGAAGTTATGCTCTTTGTTACTTTCCTAATTGACATGTCTTTTTTTATTACTTCTACCAATGTTATTTTTGGCTTTCCTCTGGCTATTTCCGTTCCTCAACGTGGATCGACTCACTCTTTCTTACTGGTTCATTACTCGCTCTCCTTTGAACATGACCAAACCATCTCAAGTGATTTTCCCTCATCTTTTCATCAGATTGAGCTACCGCTATCTTTAAACGGATGTCCTCATTTCGAATCTTATCTTTCCATATATTCCAACTTATTCATCTTAACATTCTCATTTCCGCTACACTCATTTTTATGGTTATATTGCCTCTTAACCGCCCAACTCGTGAACCCATACCTCTCCCCCAAAGTGAAACGTGATGAATTTCGTTTTATATGCACTATATCAACATAAAAAATACGAAAAATATAATAAAAAAGATCCAAGTGACTTACCAATGTTACTCCTTCTTTTGAAAGTTCCTCTAAAGCTTCACGATCAAAAACTTTACCATCCAACGGTGTTTCATCAATCTGTTGAACGTAAACTCTCATACACCTTGAGAATGAAAGTGAAAAAGAGGAAAAAGCATATATAAGTTAGTTTTACCTTCCAGTCCCCAGTATGAAGAATCGTACCATCAGCGCAGCGAAGAACTAATCCACAACAATCAGGAATGGAATGGGTAACCCTAATAGGCTCTATTTCAAATGGCCCAGCCACAAACTTCCTCCGTGTTCTAAATACCCTAAGTCTAGAAGGAACAAAAATCCCGTTCTCCTTTAAACGCTTTTTAATAAGCTGTTGAAAAATAAAAAGTATTACCTTTCTGCACTAGTATGAACAGAAACAAATATTTACACATCCCAAGGATACAAGAAGAAAAGGCTCCAGAAACAGTGACTTATACTTAACTTACAGGAAAATCATTATTGGTTAACATATCAAGTTTTTGGAAAGCAGCACATTCATAAAATTTATGTTTGTGAGTGTGTGCGTGCATGTGTTTATATTTATATGAAATTAAATCCCATGAAAAGTACCTCCATTGTAAAGGAAGATGCAAATATCGGTGTACGAGAATCCAAAGCTGGAATTACCTGTTTATACAGCATTAAACCTAGTGAAAAATCTGTAACAGCAGAAACACATAAAGAGCATAATGCTTAAAAGTTCAATCCTAAAGTTTAGAGAGAGAGAGAGAGAGAGAGAGAGAGAGAAAGATAAGAAGAAGAAAAATAAATCATTTAATTTTCAAAAACTTCTTGGTCTAATACAGTTCTGGAGGCACTTCAGTTTCCGTCATGACTGTTTCGGAAACCATGTGAGTCATTAATATCTGGTTATATACTTTGCAGACACAGTCTCTCTCTCTCTCTCTCTCTCTCTCTCTCTCTCTAAATAGATTGAGTTAACATTCCAAACAAAAACATGAATATCAAGAATTGGAAGTCAAGTTTCAACACAATTTTCTACTGCAATTTGGCAGAACCAGAAGTAAACTTGACAAATAATAATAGAAGATTTTGAGCAACTAGTTACTCAACTAAAATAGGGGTGGTTTGGTAATTACCTGATTTACCCTATACTAAAATAGATGCGTGGGTCTCACATATTATGAGAGGATGGCTTCATAAAATAATTTACCCAACAAAATAGTCTTTCATGTAATCAATAAAATAGAGATATAGAGAAATTGAATTCAATAAAATTCCAAAAGCTTATTTGAAAGCTTTGAGGTCTCCTTCCTAGTTGTGATTGCCTAGGGTTTATCTTCTTTATTTCTTGTTCTATTCACTGTTTAATTCAAGATCCAATCTTTTTATTACCAAACCCTACCTAAACCCTTAAACATCAAACCCTATCAAAAACCCTTCAAGATGTCATCAAGAACCCTAACTTAGTATTGAATTCCTAAAGATCCTACAACAAAATAGGTATCAAAGCCACTAAGGCTTCTATCCTGCATTATAAAGAAAATGAAAATGATAAACGCTAGGCAACTTGAAACAATAACTAAATACATAAAAGTAATAATTTTAAAAGTAAATCATCAAATTATGGTAACATTTACTTCAGGAATTCTTTTGTGGCAATAATACAAGAGAGAGAGATAGGCCTGCTTATCTTTTCGTACTTTCCTTAGTTTAATAATCTGAGATTATCTCAAAGGAAAATAATAAACAGAGTGTTACATAAAAAGATTAAATGAATGCACACAGCTTTGCTATGGTAGAAATAAGGAGTGTAGTTAACAATGACAATGGAGACATCACTTAGACAATGCACAATGCCAAACTTATCCTTAAGGTTTGATGACAATTCCATCCCAACTAGCCAATGGCAATGAATCTGGGTCCTACAATTAAACAATGAAGATTGTTTAATTGTTGTCAGAAGTCTTTGTTGAAGCCCATCAGATGCCCTACAACTGCAAGCCATCGGCCAAGGCACCAATTTTTCCCCTTTCACCAGATGCGAGTGCTAATGCAGTGTCCCACCAAATTCATCAATGATAAAACATGAGAAACAATTTGGCCTCATGCCCCATTACAAAGACTTTGCCACAAAGACTTAATAGACTTAACAAGATAAATAACCAAGTACTAGATCCATCAGTATTCAGTCAAAATATCATTTCCAAGAAGCAGAAGGAATTTCTTTATCTTTTAAGATGAATAAGCAGAAGGAAACTTTACCCAAGGCAACGCACCAATGTGATCTTCATGGCCATGTGTTATAACAACTGCTTCAATTTTGTGACTCCATCTTTTGATAAATGTGGTATCAGGTACAATTTTTTGGACTCCAAGTTCATCATAGCTGAAATACAAGTGAGAAGTATGATGTCAATACATTAGAAAAAACATGTAGTTATAGCTAAATCAGCAAAAAAGCAATTTTCAGAGTAAAATATGACAACTACTCCAAAGTGCAAGTGGAAAACTACTTCCTCTAATTCTTTATTCATAATTAATAAAAATCCATTAATGAAAAAGCACAAAAGGCGCAACCCTAGTACATCCACGGGAAGTATACAAAGGAAATGAGCAGGCAAATATAAAAAGGAAAAATTAAGTAAAACCACAATAATGGTTAACAAAACTCAAGGCATCCAGGAACTAAAGAAAGTCCTTAGTAGAAAATTTTCCTTGTCATGTAAAATTTCCTCTGTAGTAGATGTAGCCAAGAAGAGGGGATTTATTTGACAATTTAGATCAGAATTTGAAATCTGGTAACCTCTTAAAGCAAATAAAGTTATGACTAGTTTTTGGGGACAAATCCTCCATTAGAAACAAAATCTTTAGATAGAAAACTATACTCAGTAATCACCAAGATGCAATTCTTCAGGATTTAAAACCATAGCAAACAAGTGTTCAAATCTTACTCTGGAAACATGACACCAGCATCAATCAGTATGTATCGATCATAATTACCCACAAGCATGCAATTCATCCCGATTTCACCCAGGCCACCAATTGGAAGAACGCGGAGCGGTGGGCCATCAGACCCCTCATAAAATTGTTCCATCTTGCGCTGAACCGAGTCTTCCATACTTTTCCTTGGCCCGTCCATCTTTCCCAATCTTTTACGCGGTACTTTAGATCTACGTGTATCTAACATAAGAAGAAGAAGAAGAAGAAGAAGAAGAACAACAACAACAACAACAACAACAACAACAAAGCCTTAGTTCCAAAATTTTGGGGTCGGCATTTAAACTAATATTAGAAGAAACAGCATTTAAAAAAGATGCCAATTCTAAAAAATAACAAAATAACAGAAATTACAATAACCAAAATACAGCTATTCCCATTATAATTCTTCACTTGGGATTAGATTTTAAATTTACACAAATATGCAAACCAAAGCTAGTCCTTAATCCCAGTTTTAAAAATACAAAGAAAGAACAGTCAAAACAAGAACTTTACAATTGGATGCTTATAGTTCTCAAACATTTCAGTTCAAAAAGAAAAAAGCAAGCAATGTTTTCTAAGTAAATGTGAGTGCAAAAAAGAAAAAAAATTTATTTTCTTCCACTTTCCCAGCAACTTAAAATTACTAAAAAAAATGCGCAAAACAACAAAAACATAGAAGCTTATAGCTCTCACCATTCTCAGCTAAAAATGAAAGGTAAGCAATGTTTTCCATGTGAAGCTTGAACGAAAAACCACACGAAAATTCCCTTTTCTTCCATTTTCTCAGCAACTTCAAATTTCAAAGAAAATGTGCAAAAACAGTAACCAAAACATAGACGCTTATAACTCTCACCTAATATCACAGCTCAAAAAGAAAAACCAAGCAATGTTTTCCATGCGAACCTCGAATTCAAAACAACATAAGACCTTTTTCCTTTCTTCCATTTTCTCAGAAATCAGTCACCAACTTCAAATTACTACGAACACTAAACAATCACAAATTTGATAAATTTTCCATTATTTAACATTAAATCCAACACAGCACAAACACAAAACAAAACAAAACTTCTTCTTTTTCGTTTTACTTCTTTCATTTTTTTTTCTCAGCAACCAAACATAAACTAACCATTACTAACAAAACCAACACTGTAGCAAATTCGAAGCGTAGTATATTACCTATACTACTAGTATGAGAACCAACCGAGCACGAAACGAAACGTTTCGTCGTATACTTCGGACGGCACAAGAGGCTGTACGGACACAGCGAGAGAGCTCCAAAGGCAGCCATTCTCTGATGCGAGCTCAGTGCACTCGACGGAGCAAAACCATCACGAAACGCCGATTTCATGTGGTTTCAAAGCTTCGAAACGCCAAAAAAAAAAAAAAAAAGGAAACCCTAAGAGATTTTAGCGCTTTGAGTGAGCGAGGGTTTTAAGTATTTAGAGCTCTGGTTTTGGAGCGGGAAATGGAAAGAAAGAGAGGCTGTGAGATTTTATTTTTGTAAGGTTGAGAAATATATAAATATCAAATGCTATTATCTTTCTGGTTTTATCTTTTTTGGTCTAAAATTCTAAGAAACAAGATAACTCGTGTGCCACTCAAGATCTTCCCTCCCACGTGTGGAGAATTTGGTGTAAACGGTGTGTCGTTTTTGTTTGTTTTTATAAAAGTCTTATGTATAAAAGTCCGTTAGAGCTCATCAGCTCTCTCATAAAAAATGCCATTTTACAACACCAAAAACCTATTTTATCATTTTAACACACCATTTTACAACATGTCATTTATCAGATGTTCTATATTTCAATTCTATATATTAAAATAATATTTATTATTCATTAAAATAATATATTAATTTCTATCCATCATTCTCATCATCGGCAACAACAACAACAACAGCACAACCATCACTGCCACAACAACGGCCACCAGCCACTGCCGCAACAACACCGACAGCCACCACCGGCACAATCCTACATCCACCAACGCCACCTCAAAAAAAAAAAAAAAAAATCACAATAACAGAGGTCGGCACAAACCCACGCTCATCGAACCAAACAAACCCACATCCCAAACCCACCACCGGCAGAAACCCACATCCACATCCACTGGCACATCCACCGGCACAAACCCGAGATCGGCGAGATCCACATCCACCGGTTGATCGGTGATGGCGAGAACGATGGCGTACCCGAGATTGGTGAGAACAGCGGTTCCCACATCCACATCCACCGGCACAAACTCGAGATCGGCAATGGCGAGAACGATGGTCCACCGTTGATCGGTGATGGCGATAACGATGGCGTACCCGAGATCGGCGAGAACAACGGTTCCCACGTCCACATCCACCGGCACAAACTCGAGATCGGCGATGGCGAGAACGATGGTCCACCGTTGATCGGTGAGGCCGCCGTACCGGTGAACGATGGCGTACGAAGAACGATGAGACGGCTTGATCGGCGATCGGCAGCTTGATCGATGATGGCAGCTTGATCGCTGCTAATTTGAAGGTGAGGGAGGGTGATCTGAAGAAGAAAGAGAGAGAGAGCATCGGCTGGAGAGAGAGGAAATAATGAGAAGAGAGAGAAAAAGTTGAATTAAATATTGAGAGGAGAGAGAAAATGTCGAATAAAAAATTAATATTTAGAAATGGCATTTTGGTCCGTACCGTCTCATATATGAGACGGTACTATAGCATGTCTCATTTTTTTGAGACTTTTAACACGCCTGATAGAGCATCTGTAGCAGGTGTGGTAAATGTGCCAAATGTTAAATATTTGACACATTTGCCACACCAAACACAAAAATAAGGGTTTATGAGATGTGGCAAATCTCAAAATTTATACCACATGTGTACAGTACCGTTGCAAATTTGCAACGGTACGGACATATGTTGTAAAAATAAAATCAGTTTTATATTCTGTTTTCTCTCTCCACTCTTTATTTTTTCTTCTCCTCTCTCACTCTCCGATTCCGTCTCTCTGCTATCTCACTCTCCGATTCCCTCTCTCTTCGATCAGTCCGGCAGCGACGACGGCGTGATCCGACGACGATCTCACCCACGCTCCAGCCACGACGGCGTAGCTCCGACGAGGATCTCACCCACGACGATGGCGTAGCTCGATCTCACCCACGCTACAGCCACGCTCCAGTGACGACGGCGTAGCTCCGACGACGATCTCACCCACGACGACGGCGTAGCTCGATCTCACCCTCGCTCCAGCCACGCTCGATCTCACCCACGCTCCAGCCACGCTCAATCTCACCCATGCTCAGCCACGCTCGATCTCGCCGATCTCACCCCGAGGCCGCCGTCGATCTCACACTCTTCCCTCTCCTCTCTGTTCGCCTTTCATTCTGCCTCTCTCTGGTTGTGGTTTTGTTTTTTTTTTTTTTTTTTGGCTGCAATTTGGGTTGATCTGATGGTGGTGGTGGGCTGTGGGCTATGGGCGGTGACAGTGGCAGTGGTGGTGGGCTGTGGGGGTGATGGCCGGTGGTGGCTGTTGGGATTGTTGATGATAATGGGAGATAATATATTATTTTAATGTGTAGTAATATTATTTTAATGTATAGTATTGAATTATAGAACATCTGATAAATGAGATGTTGTAAAATGATGTGGTAAAATAATAAAGTAGGTCTTTAGTGTGGTAAAATGGCATTTTTTTTACAACATCTGCTGTGGATGCTCTAAATGGTTGTTTTTTATGTTTGGTGTGTCAAATGTGCCAAATATTTGGCATTTGGCACATTTGACACACCTGATGAGAGTGCTCTTATTTGGGCAAAATTTTCCAAATAGCATGTTTTTAGAAAAAATTTAGGAAAGTAACACATGGACAAAGTTAATTAGTTAAGTAGATGAAACTCGAGTTTAATGCTATTCACCAAAAATCATGTTATTTGCTCGTGCAAAAACTGTTGTTTACATATTATCTATTTTATACTAAAATATCAATTTTTCTTTTTCTTTTTTTTTTTGAGAATGAAATATCAATTTTTCTTGATTCTGTTAATTGTTTCATTTTCTTCACACACCGTAATTATTATTCACTCTCTACCTTCATCCCCAGGATACATAAATAAGGAATAAAAACTAAATGTAAAATTAATAGTGTTAATGTAAACATAAACGAAATTTGTAGCAATCACTAACTGGGTATTTTTACGCAACTTTGTATTACTTGATATAGATAAAATTTAGGCTTGATCGGGTACGCCATCGTTCTCGGTGATGGCGAGAACGATGGCGTACCCGAGATTGGTGAGAACAGCGGTTCCCACATCCACATCCACCGGCACAAACTCGAGATCGGCGATGGCGAGAACGATGGTCCACCGTTGATCGGTGATGGCGAGAACGATGGCGTACCCGAGATCGGCGAGAACAGCGGTTCCCACGTCCACATCCACCGGCACAAACTCGAGATCGGCGATGGCGAGAACGATGGTCCACCGTTGATCGGTGAGGCCGCCGTACCGGTGAACGATGGCGTACGAAGAACGATGAGACGGCTTGATCGGCGATCGGCAGCTTGATCGGTGATGGTGGCTTGATCGCTGCTGATTTGAAGGTGAGGGAGGGTGATCTGAAGAAGAAAGAAAGAGAGAGCATCGGCTGGAGAGAGAGGAAATAATGAGAAGAGAGAGAAAAAGTTGAATTAAATATTGAGAGGAGAGAGAAAATGTCGAATAAAAAATTAATATTTAGAAATGGCATTTTGGTCCATACCGTCTCATATATGAGACGGTACTGTAGCATGTCTCATTTTTTTGAGACTTTTAACACGCCTGATAAGAGCATCTGTAGCAGGTGTGGTAAATGTGCCAAATGTTAAATATTTGGCACATTTGCCACACCAAACACAAAAATAAGGGTTTATGAGATGTGGCAAATCTCAAAATTTATACCACATGTGTACAGTACCGTTGCAAATTTGCAACGGTACGGACATATGTTGTAAAAATAAAATCAGTTTTATATTTTGTTTTCTCTCTCCACTCTTTATTTTTTCTTCTCCTCTCTCACTCTCCGGTTCCGTCTCTCTGCTATCTCACTCTCCGATTCCCTCTCTCTTTGATCAGTCCGGCAGCGACGACGCGTGATCCGACGACGATCTCACCCACGCTCCAGCCACGACGGCGTAGCTCCGACGAGGATCTCACCCACGACGATGGCGTAGCTCGATCTCACCCACGCTACAGCCACGCTCCAGTGACGACGGCGTAGCTCCGACGACGATCTCACCCACGACGACGGCGTAGCTCGATCTCACCCTCGCTCCAGCCACGCTCGATCTCACCCACGCTCCAGCCACGCTCAATCTCACCCATGCTCAGCCACGCTCGATCTCGCCGATCTCACCCCGAGGCCGCCGTCGATCTCACACTCTTCCCTCTCCTCTCTGTTCGCCTTTCATTCTGCCTCTCTCTGGTTGTGGTTTTTTTTTTTTTTTTTTTTTTTTTTTGCTACAATTTGGGTTGATCTGATGGTGGTGGTGGGCTGTGGGCTATGGGCGGTGACAGTGGCAGTGGTGGTGGGCTGTGGGGGTGATGGCCAGTGGTGGCTGTTGGGATTGTTGATGATAATGGGAGATAATATATTATTTTAATGTGTAGTAATATTATTTTAATGTATAGTATTGAATTATAGAACATCTGATAAATGAGATGTTGTAAAATGATGTGGTAAAATAATAAAGTAGGTCTTTAGTGTGGCAAAATGGCATTTTTTTTACAACATCTGCTGTGGATGCTCTAAATGGTTGTTTTTTATGTTTGGTGTGTCAAATGTGCCAAATATTTGGCATTTGGCACATTTGACACACCTGATGAGAGTGCTCTTATTTGGGCAAAATTTTCCAAATAGCATGTTTTTAGAAAAAATTTAGGAAAGTAACACATGGACAAAGTTAATTAGTTAAGTAGATGAAACTCGAGTTTAATGCTATTCACCAAAAATCATGTTATTTGCTCGTGCAAAATCTGTTGTTTACATATTATCTATTTTATACTAAAATATCAATTTTTCTTTTTCTTTTTTTTTTTGAGAATGAAATATCAATTTTTCTTGATTCTGTTAATTGTTTCATTTTCTTCACACACCGTAATTATTATTCACTCTCTACCTTCATCCCCAGGATACATAAATAAGGAATAAAAACTAAATGTAAAATTAATAGTGTTAATGTAAACATAAACGAAATTTGTAGCAATCACTAACTGGGTATTTTTACGCAACTTTGTATTACTTGATATAGATAAAATTTAGGCTTGATCGGGTACGCCATCGTTCTCGGTGATGGTGAGAACGATGGCGTACCCGAGATTGGTGAGAACAGCGGTTCCCACATCCACATCCACCGGCACAAACTCGAGATCGGCGATGGCGAGAACGATGGTCCACCGTTGATCGGTGATGGCGAGAACGATGGCGTACCCGAGATCGGCGAGAACAGCGGTTCCCACATCCACATCCACCGGCACAAACTCGAGATCGGCGATGGCGAGAACGATGGTCCACCGTTGATCGGTGAGGCCGCCGTACCGGTGAACGATGGCGTACGAAGAACGATGAGACGGCTTGATCGGCGATCGGCAGCTTGATCGGTGATGGCGGCTTGATCGCTGCTGATTTGAAAGTGAGGGAGGGTGATCTGAAGAAGAAAGAGAGAGAGAGAGCATCGGCTGGAGAGAGAGGAAATAATGAGAAGAGAGAGAAAAAGTTGAATTAAATATTGAGAGGAGAGAGAAAATGTCGAATAAAAAATTAATATTTAGAAATGGCATTTTGGTCCGTACCGTCGCATATATGAGACGGTACTGTAGCATGTCTCATTTTTTTGAGACTTTTAACACGCCTGATTATAAATGGTTGTTTTTTATGTTTGGTGTGTCAAATGTGCCAAATATTTGGCATTTGGCACATTTGACACACCTGATGAGAGTGCTCTTATTTGGGCAAAATTTTCCAAATAGCATGTTTTTAGAAAAAATTTAGGAAAGTAACACATGGACAAAGTTAATTAGTTAAGTAGATGAAACTCGAGTTTAATGCTATTCACCAAAAATCATGTTATTTGCTCGTGCAAAAACTGTTGTTTACATATTATCTATTTTATACTAAAATATCAATTTTTCTTTTTTCTTTTTTTTTTGAGAATGAAATATCAAATTTTCTTGATTCTGTTAATTGTTTCATTTTCTTCACACACCGTAATTATTATTCACTCTCTACCTTCATCCCCAGGATACATAAATAAGGAATAAAAACTAAATGTAAAATTAATAGTGTTAATGTAAACATAAACGAAATTTGTAGCAATCACTAACTGGGTATTTTTACGCAACTTTGTATTACTTGATATAGATAAAATTTAGGCTTGATTGGCTAAAATGTGTTTCTTTTTCTATTATGCAAACACGGATGTGAGTGCTCTAATGATTCTTATGTTTACTCCAAATTTATGTCATGGTTTTTATTTGTATGTGAGTGTATGTGTATAAATGATCTAACCCTTGTGGTATGAAAGTAACGGTTTTTAAAGTCCATTGCCTTTAGGTTACACTTTCCGTTTCAGTGAAGGAACATTTTGAGAGTTTAATTCCTTCAATAACTCTACCTTGACAAAAAAAATTAGTTTTTTTTTTTTTTTCAAAATTTTATGGTGTAAAATAGGATTTTATTAACAACTAAATGGAGAAACTATATTGTTAATCTAATAATAGGGCTTATGGCTAACATGATTCTTTTTTGGGGGTTTGGCTCTTGGCTGAGTCAATAACAAGATAAAAATAGGGCTTTGGTTAAGGGGCGAATAAAGAAGATCGATTATTTGTTACCCAAAATACTTTTATTGTAATTCAATTCAATCAAACTGAAGATTGAGAAGACATTTGTCTGAATCTAAAATTTGATGTTCTTTGAGCTATTATTGATTGTTGTTTTTGTTTAGTTTCATTGAAGGTAATTGATTTGGTTCAGATTTACTTTTCTAAAATTAGTCTGAATCTAAAATTAGTGTTTTACTTTTCTTTTTCTTATTGTGGATTTTCCCTGAAATTTTGTGCCTTCTGCCGGATTTTTGAATCATTGGGTTTGGAATTCATTTATGTTGCAATTTTATTTTTCTTGCAATCCTATCTGGAACTTTAATAGGACTGTTTTAAAAAAATTGAGCATCATTCCTATTGTATTAATATAAAAATAAAATTGATAATATCAATAATGTGTTTGTGTATATAGTATGCACGACTTTTCATAATTCTATACTAATATTTAGTTTAAATATTTGGAATAATAAATTAAAAAAAATTATTTTAGTAAATTTAAATATTGCTTCCTTTGATAGTTAAAACCTTCTGTATGTTTTTCTATTATCCATCTTCATGCATTCAATCAGTGACCATATCCGAAACTCAAACGAACAAAGAATAATAATATCAAAGAGAAAATGAGAGAAATTTAATTTTAGTTTGGAGATGAACGGCAGAGAAGATCCTCATCATTTTAGTGTCAAATCAAAATAGACTGGGCTGAAATAAATCACAACAATAGTGAACTTGATTGTTTACTGCTTGCCCATACAATTTTTTTCACATATCCTAAAAATGTAAAAAAGCAACAATGATCTAGTTGGTACAAAAAACATTACAGCATCAGCAAGATGACAGGAAGTTAACCCATGTCCCTGTTCTGCAAATTCATCAGTCATGTTTCAATGGCATGTCCTGGAAACCATGGCAGTCCTGGTTGAAGACATTGTTTTGAATGTGAAACAGGAACAATAGGTCCTAGAAAGAGGCGCCACAAATCAAGTATTATTGTAACTAGCATGGCAGCACCCAGGGCATCAACTGCCACTCTCGGTAGGTCCCATGGTTTGCCAGGTTTCTCATCAATTCTGCACATGTAGTTGAATTGGCCTCAGGAAAGCTAATGTATACACAAGAGAACAATAAATACATTTAAAAACCCAATGGGTATTCTTTAACCTAAGATAGAGGAAAATTTTTAGAGTTTGCACTCTTACATGTGAACACAATGAACAAATGCTTATTTCTGACAATTTAATCGGTTAATACAACTATAATATATTTTTATAAGTAAAGCATTGCGTTAGTTAACACTTAATACAACAATACAAGTGCGAAAGAGAAGGAAATCACCAGTAATTGTAAATTAGAATTCTTACCTCAGAAACATAGGGAAGCTTACAATGAAGTAGATGGCATAAAACAAGGAGCCAACTTTGTACATGGATGATCGGTCCACAAATTCATAATAGGGGAACTGCACATATTCAACACAAAACATCATTACCATTTTATAAAATAAAATAAAACATCATTACCACAACTTTATATCATTCATTCGTGGCCCAGATATGTTCAGCATGTAATTAGTTCATCAAAAGGGAAACATTCAGAAAGAGAAAAGAAATGAAGTGCATCACAACAAATAACTGTGCCTATTTCACAACAACAACAACCAAACCTTAGTCCCAAATTTGTTTGGGGTCAATTATGGATTCTTAACAAATAAGTCAAGGTCAGCCACATGTATTCTACTATAAATGTTGTCAAATTTTCAAAACTTCAAATTTTTACGTGTGTCATCATGTTGCAATAATTGTTGTCAATTTTTCTAGAAAAGGACAAAGGGAGACTTATTTATATGTTTGCCCTAGAGATTCAGACTCTCATAATAGTAATGAAAAGAGTAATAAAAATATTCAGAGTTTAAGCAATATATTCAGAGTTTAAGTAAGCTTATTAGACAAAAGAAATTGATAATAACAATGGAACAAAAACTTTGTTATCACATACATTAGAAATAGCCAAAGTCTCAAGGTATGCTATGAAATAAGAAAGAGCCAAAATCCATGCAGCCTCAAAAATCCACTGAATTTTCTCTGGCAAGTCGGCAATAGAATGCCTTAGTCTGCGAAGTGTCATGTTTGATGTAACATGATAAAATAAAAAGCAAACGTGTGTGAGAAGGAAAGTTGTGTGTGGTACCTGCAAGGAAACAAATTATCTGATTAGAAATGATAGCATGTAGTCTAACTATTAAGCGTTTCTTGTTTCTAACTATTGAATGTTTCTTGTTTAATACTTACATTGTTCATCTTCCATGACGGAAAGGTATAAGAAGCTCCCAAAACTGTGAAGAAATAGTGGGTCCAAAAGTAATTCCCTACATAGCTGAAGAGTATAATCCATAAATTGGCCTGCAACAAAAATAAGTTTGTCTTTCAGGCCAAGAACAAATACCCATAAAAAATTAGTTTAACGTATTGAGAGGTAGATATGCAGGGCCACTGGATTGACATTATAATTAGGTAGAGGGAGATAAGGACCTATTCAAATGTCAAAGAAGTGTAGTATAGACCACCGAAAAGAAAAGTTCATCGCAGGCTTTGCTAGTAATAAGAAAATGAAAAAAGACAGCAAAGATGATTAAAAAGCAGGACAATTGTTATAAGTTCATCTCACAAGAACAACATTTGGAGATTACATTGCTTATGCAGCTCTTCAAATTTCAAATGACAGTTTTTGTAGCTCTGTGTGAAGTAAAAAATACATTGGCAATATTACCCCTGCATTGCTTTATTTTTCATTAATTAGAACTTATGGCTCAAACACTACAGTAATCCATAAAAATAATGTTATTCAACATTCATGTTCTAAGAGATTGACTAACACTCCATGGGTACAGTAAAGATGGTAAGGGCCTGTGCAACAAACAATTTTATATTAGAAACATCTTGAGGACTTGGTGTTTTTAGGTTAAACAAAATCATAATCAAAAGTAGGTCTGGCCCAAGCAGCCACATAAAGAACTTTTAGCTTTATGTAAGGACACAATTCTTATCAGCAAAGTCATAAACCAATTATTCAGAATGAATGCTAAGCATGTATTTAAAAATTACATATTTCTATCAATGCAATTAAAGGTTAGAAATACACAAAAAAGACTACAAAAGCTAGGTCCATCACAACTGACTGTAAATTCAGCATAAAAATGGTGAAAACAAAGCACACATCATCCAGAAGATCCATGACCCCAAAACAATTTTCATTGTTCTATAACCTTTCATAATTATTATAAGTAAAGTGTTACACCATAAAAACACTTGCCTTGACCCAATAACGATCCTTCAAAGGCAAAAAGCTATCAGCCTGCAAAAAAAAAAATCCAAAAAGAAAAATAATTAGCACATAAACCATGTTTTGAGCAACTAATAACTCTCCCCAACTGCACTTTTAAAAAATAGCCATCAGTTCCCAATTCAAATGGATTACAAAAGGCTTGGGTAATATAGTCAATTTAAAGTTCATAACATTTTTTGGAAATGAAAGCTTACAATATAGTTTGGATACACCCATCATGGTCCATGCTAACTCGACAATTTTATTTAAAATGCCATTTCAAGAACAAAGCTGAATACTTTAATCTATACAAAACAAATATAATACACGAACAATATAGTATATACATGCCAATAGACATGACACAAATCACAATGATATGCAGCCCAGCAATCTTCATGGACTTCTCCATTAATAGAAAAAGTAAAAAATGATTGAAAAAGTTAAAGAATTTACCTTCCCAACAAAGAGCATTGGTATCAAGAAAGAAGGAACCGCTGCAACCAACCCCAAAAGTAGGTACTCCAATTCTGTAAAGCTCTGTCAATTACCAAAATTAACTTTTTACACAAGGCACAACAGATAATTTGTTAAAGAAAGAGAAAGAGAAAGAGAAGTCATTTTATATTTTAAGACACACATTACTACCATTCTCTTTTTTTTCTTTTTCTTTTTGATAGACATTACTACCATTCTCACGCATATGTAAAATGCAATTAAGGTAACCATTTTTTTATTTTTTTATTTTTTTTAAAAAAATGGTATAGTACAATTTTTGTCACTAAAATTTGTTCCAAATTTAATTTTTGTCCACTCAATTTCGTGCTTAGATCCATAGTAGACAAAGTTCTGATGTGGCACCTTTTTCTTTTTTGCTTACAACAAAATTCAAAAAAAAAAAAAAAAATCAGGGACAAAATTGCAGATCTTATGGATAGTAAGAACTATATTCCAGCTAAGTAAAAAAGAAAAAGTCAAACGATATTAATGGATGAAGTTAAATTGTTCAGCTACATTGAACATCTACAAGTGACAAAATTGTAAAAATACAACTACCCTTTTTCTTTGACAATTGTTTTTGTTGTTTTCAT
The DNA here is from genome assembly GCA_023736055.1 of Quercus glauca. NCBI lineage: Eukaryota > Viridiplantae > Streptophyta > Magnoliopsida > Fagales > Fagaceae > Quercus > Quercus glauca. The sequence goes on from CM043324.1 coordinate 5,817,299, forward strand.
GCCGTGTTTCCTACTTTTCGCAGTAACCAAACAGCAAGCTAAAAATTAGTGGAAAAAAAAAAACAAAACAAAAAATAAATAGTCAAAACCTCGTAGAGTTTGTATGGAACGACAATGCCTAAACACAGAATGAGCCAGAAAGGAGTGTAGAAGAGGAAGAAGAGCTCGCCCCATCTCTTGCTCGGGTCAGTAGCCAGCCACAAATTCTGACCCGTACCCGGTTTCACACCTGAGACCATTTTTTTGGAATCAAAATTGGATTTTGAAAGAGACCCATTTCAGAACTTTACATTTAACATACATTGATTACGAAAATTTCAGAGCTAGAAGGAGAAGAAGTAGGAGAAGAGTGTCGAGAAAATTACCGCCCATATTTTCTGTTCGGGTAATCGGGTCTGGATTGGAGTGCTTGTGTCAGAGATCTTTTTGAAAAGTGATGTGATAAGAGAGTGTGAAAGTGAAAGTGAAGTGTTTGACGACAATTAATTTTCAGCAATAGGCTGTTTTATTAGTTATTAGAACCTAGACGAACAGTGACGGTGGCGGAGATTTCTGATAAGTCCTGCAAATCGACGGTCCAGATTTGTTACTCTCTCTTTCTATATTCTATTTTTACTTTTCTTTTCTTTTTAGAAAAAAATATGGCTGAGGTATATTGGTTGAAATCTATGCCATAAACCGAGTGATATGATAAAGATCTATATATATTGAAACTCTCTAAATATATATATTATTTTTTAAAGAATAATTTAATACAACATGCTTTCATAGGGAAATCTGGCTAACTAACTATAAAAATTAAACTTTATAGTTAGTTGGGCCGGTTCTGGAAGTATATTGCATACTAGCAACTCGAGCCTTAGAAGCTCGATTTTGGGGTAGAAAACCGAGCCTCAAACGCTCGGTTTTTATGTTTTGTGGCACTCTGACGTGGAAGGCTTTCCACGTGGAAATCGAGCCTTTGGGACTCGATTTATATATCGAGCCTTTGAGGCTCGATTTCAGTGCCACGTGGACACACCACGTAGATCTCGAGTCTCTGAGACTCGGTTTGCTAAAAGTGAAACCGAGTCTCAGAAACTCAATTTTTGAATTGTAATACCTCTGGCCCGATTTGACTGCTCCATGCCTTGCCTTCACGTGTTCCAGCAGTCACAGCAGCTTCTGACTGCTCCAGTCCTTCACGTGTATCAGCTGGCTAGTGAGGTTAATTTGCTATCTCATTTTCCCCCTTCACTTTCACTGATGCACATATGTCATTTTCCCCTTTGCTATCTCATTTCCCCCCTTCACTTTCACTGAGGCACTTTTTTCACTGGAGCTTTCACTTTCACAGCAACTTGACTCTCTCTCACACTGCCTCTCAACCTCCCTCTCACTCTTATACAATCCCAGCACATCCTCATGTCAGGTAAGGTCTCACTCTCTAGTTAGTTGTTAGTTGTTAGTTGTTAGTTGTTAGTTGTTTATTGTTTGTTGTTTGTTGTTTGTTGTTTGTTGTTTGTTGTTTGGTTTTGATATTGTCTATAATTTTTTTTTTGCTTGAGTATGAAATTATAATAATTGATTTGGTGATGTAATTGCTTCATTTTGGTTTTGCCATCTACTAAAAATATCAAATGTTGCTCCAAAAAATAAGAATGCTGAGCAGTGAAACAAGAATGAATGTAACTATGTTAATATAATGAATGTACCTCAAAATTGCACAGGCAGACCATTTCGGTCCACTTCGGTCTCTTAAGTCCATTTCAGTCCATTCGGTCCATTTAGTCCACTTTGGTCATTCACTCTTTTTGGTCCATTTCGATCCCATAGGTACACTTTAGTCCATTCAGTCCAATTTAGTCCATTCGGTCCATTTTGGTCTATTAGGTCCACCTTGGTACATCCAGTCCACTTCGGTCCATTCGGTCCATCCAGTCCACTTCGGTCCACTTCAGTCCATTCGGTCCATCCAGTCCACTTCGGTCCACTTCAGTCCATCCAGTCCACTTCGGTCCACTTCAGTCCATCCAGTCCACTTCAGTCCATTCGGTCCATCCAGTCCACTTCAGTCAGTCCATTCGGTCCATCCAGTCTAATTTGGTCCAAGTTAAAACAAAATTAAAATAAACTAATCATTTAACATAAACGTGTAATGTGATAAAACCACCGAAATCCCATCAATTAGAGTAAGTATTATTCTCTAAACTCTGATTTTACTTTTTTGCTTGACTATGAAAGAATGATTGATATATATTTAAGATGTATTCTTGGTATATTTGTATTGTTAGGTTTTTAATGATTGTATTGTTGTATGGTTTGATTTTTTTTATTTATATTTTTGTAGAGCTGATTTGAAATTTTGCAATGGGATGACGTTTTTGTCTTTAGATTTTTTTTGTATTAGTATGAAATGATAATGATTGTGTGCGTGTATGTGATGTGGGGTGAGTATATGCAAATGCAAAGTGACAAGTTGTAATTTTTGAACTTTGAGTAAATAGAAAAGGTTTTGCAATTGTTAAATGAAAGAGATAAAAATATGTGACTAACATATTATTACACTTGACTTAGGTTCACAACATATTATTACACTTGACTCTCTCTCTCACGCACTTGCTCTTGCTTATCCAAATTTTAATTTATTTTATTTTATTAATTTTTGAAGACTAGTAAAATATAGGACTAACATATTATACTTGACTCTCTAATAGGTTCACAATCTTTGAAGAATATTGAGTTAAATGTATACTTCGGTGGACCCCTTGATAATCCTGGAGGGATTGACGGATTCCCATTTAGAGGGGAGGGTATTGAATGCTATTACATGATGATACGTCGTAAGTTGAAGACATTGGATGATTTGAAGAAGAAAATAATGGACGAATTGAATTTGAACCGTGCTTGGTATGACATAAAAATTATTTATCGTTACCCACAAGAAGTCCTTCATGAACGGATAAATTACGGGTATATGACAATCAAAGAAGACAAACATGTAAAGATGATGTTTAATAGGATCCAGAAAATGCCCCAAGTAAATGCTGCTGAGTTGTACGTAAGTTTAGAGGCACTTGCAGAAGTTGATACGGAGACGGTGCAACAAACAACTACGTCTTTACAATTTACAGCCCTAGACGATGGATGCACTACAATGGGAAGGTATACAATGGGAGGTTATACAATGGGAGAGTATACAATGGGAGGTTATACGCTCCCAACTCAAGATCATGTTGCCAATACTGGTGAAACCCTTCATCCTCAAGAGACATATTTAGAGGAGAGAGGGTATACAATGGGAGAGGACACAATGGGAGGTTATACGCTCCCAACTCAAGATTATGTTGCCAATACTGGTGAAACCCTCCATCCTGAAGAGACACATTTAGAGGAGGAAGACGAAGACGAAGATCATGCTATGAATGATGGTGAAAATGTTGATGATGTGGACGAGTATGAAGAGAGGATTGACCAAGGCGACTTTGAGAACGATGTGGATGACCATGAAGTCGTTCCCATTTTTGAAGAGGAAAATATGGAGAACCATGGTGAAGGTGATGCAGACGATGGTATTCGCATCCACCATGATACAAATACGACCACTGCCTACGCACCTCCTAGCGAGTCCTTTTACGCAAATACTTGGAAAAATATGGTTGATCCTTCAGCTCTTCAGATACCATTTGTTTCTACTTGGGAAGATGGGATGCATTTTAGTAAAGGCTTGACTTTTGCAAATAAAGAGGTGGTGAAGCGTGCATTGATAATATACGCAGCAAGTGATAATAGAAATTTTATTATCCGGAGGTCGACCACAACTAGATTGTGCGCCGCATGCATTGACACCAACTGTAAGTGGTACGTTGGGGCAGTCAAGAAGGATATACTTAATGGTTTGTGGATGGTCACGTCTTATATGGGTCCACATAGTTGTATACCTTTTGGTCGGCGAAGAGACGGTAAAATGATGGATTCTAATTTTGTTGCATCAGAAATTGTGGAAAAATTGCGACAAAAGCACACTACTCGTATTGATGAGCTCTGGGAGATCATACATACTAAGTATAACCATGAACTTTCTTACTATAAGGTATGGGACGCAAAACAAAAGGCAATTGCTAAGATATATGGGGATTAGGAGGAGTCTTACCAAAGGCTGCGAAAGTTGTTGTTGGCATACTTGGATCAGGATTCGGGTACCCAGTACAGCTATCACACCATACCTAGGGGCATAGATGATACTACGATACTGCGCTATGTATTTTGGGCATTCGCTCCATGCATTGCTGCATTCAGATATTGCAGGCCGGTGATCAGTATTGATGGGACTCATTTGTATGGTAAATATCGAGGGGTGTTGATGATTGCAATGGCAACCGATGCTAACCAAAAGGTTTTGCCTCTCGCCTTTGCTGTTGTGGACAAGGAGTCCGGGGTTAGTTGGGGATGGTTTTTAGAGTGTCTCAGAACTTCAATAGAGCATGTCATACCTGCCGATGGCATTTGCATTATTTCTGACCGACATAAAGGTATCAAATGCGCCATTCGAGAGTGGCCTAGAGGTGAGGATGGAAGAGAACGGGTATTTCACCGATATTGCCTTCGACATGTTGCTAGCAACTTCAACACACACTTTGATAACCCGACTCTAAAGGCATTGGCCTTGAAAGTTGGATATGCGACTAATGAAGCTAAATTTGAGTCCATAATGCAAACCATTAAGGAGGCCGAGATTAATATGTTGAGGGGTGTAAGACCTGATGATCCCAATATTACATGCTATATGCCACATACATATCTAGTAAGTTTGGATTTGGACAAATGGACCCAGTCACACGATGGTGGAAGACGTTACGGGGCAATGACAACCAATATCTCTGAGTGCTTCAATGGGGTACTTAAAGGTGCCCGCGGTTTGCCCATTACTGCAATGGTTGAGTTCATTTGGTGCAAACTTGTTGCATATTTCCACGATCGAAGGGAACTACTTTCTTCTAATCTCTCTCAAGGTAAGGTGTGGACTGATTATGCAATGGGGATCTATACCAAAAATGAGAAGAAAATTTCAGGACACACTTTGAGGCATTTTAATCATGAACTTGGTATATATCAAGTGGTTACCCCGTACAACGACCGAAGAGGTGGAGGGGGAAACCACAGTCATGATGTGCGCATATTTGATAGAACACGTGACTGTGGAAAGTGGTAAAACATTAAGATCCCCTGTTCACATCAATTAAAGTTCTCCAAGCTCTGCACCTCAATGCCACCGACTATATTGACCCATGTTACAGTTTGAAGAACGCCATTGACACATATGCACATCAATTTGTGGTGCCACTGTCAGAGTCATTGTGGAGGGACGTTCGCGGACCACGGTGGGTGCCTGACCCACAGCTGTTGCGGGCCAAAGGTCGTCCTGTGAAGTCAAGATTAAGGAATGAAATGGATGGGGTACGACGAGAACGGGGAAGTCGGAGGGAAGCTCCGGACTTGATTGAGATTCAACCGAGGCAGCGATGCGGGCTATGTCATGAAGAGGGGCATAACCGCAGAAAATGTCCCAATTCCAGTGGGGCTTTAACAAGCGGTTCCCATGGGGCTTCGACAAGTGGTAGTGCTGCAAACTAGGCAAGTGCTATCACTGTTTTTATATAATATGCTCAGAAATTCATTTGGTTTTTACTCTTTGCATTTGGGAACTAACAACTGTACAATAATACTTTTTAGGTGAGCAAATCCTACAAATGAGGAATGGCCATGGGACATCTTTTGCGGTATGGACAAGTGCAAGGCGATTATGTTGTATCGAGTCAGTTGTTATTTTGTTTATGGCTGAACAATGTTGTAATTGAACTATTTGTTATCCATTGTACTTGTTACATTAGTTGTGTTGTGCAGTGTTTGCCTATAATGTCGGCGATGATAGTACTTACTGTATAGTTCAATGATAGCTACTAATGTGTTTTGTGTGCCTCATGTACTGCTTAAATCTCTCTGCTCTGTAGGTCATAGGGCCATTGTAATGTCCATGAACAGTAACTGGCTTAATCCAGTTTTTTTTCCTTTCATTGGTGGTAGTAAAATAATATAGGTATATATATATATATATATTATGGTCGTGGGGGAAGGAAAAAAAATAGTTTGTTCATGTTGTGGATTTTGGTTTAATGCAGGTAGGAGAAGGAAAAATAAAGAAACCAAAAAAAAAAATTCCCAGTAGAAATCGAGTTTAAGAGACTCGATTTCCTTAAACTCGATTTCTCTGAGGAAATCGACACTAAGAGACTCGATTTCCATTTAGTTCCTGGTTTTCTCTGAGCGGAAATCGAGACTAAGAGACTCAATTTCCATATGGAAATCGAGTCTCTTAAACTCGATTTCCACTAGGCATAATATTCACACTAACTCTCGGCCTGGCGTACTCGCTGATGGTGGACTCGAGTACTAAGCTAAAATCGAGTGTCTAATACTTGATTTACAGCTGAAATCAACTATCTTATACTCGAGTTCTAGTGGATAATTTTTTTTTTTTTACACCATTTTCAGAACTCAGTTTTTTTTCACCATTTCTATTGCGGATTTCCATAATCTCCTAGATTTTTGTTTAAAACTTTTTTGTTAAAAATGTGGTAAATATACTATTGCAGATGTAACATTTTCATTTATTTGAGGGACAGGCTAAAAAAAAAAGTGTAACAAAATGATTTACATTCAATTCTAGTGAGATCAGACTGGAGTGTATTGGTTATTAAAGACATGCATTCAACTCTCACCAATTTGACGAACCTGATCCAACTCAACACATTGGGTTCATTTTTCTCTTATGTGGGCTGATAAAATGACATGGATCGTAAATTGTTTTATGAAACTTGGGGTTTAGGTTAAAATTTAAACTCAAGTAACTCCAAGAAAATTGAAAAAAGTTGACCACTTTCTAGATGACCCTTTCACCAATCAGTGCACAACTTTTTTTCAAAACTATTTGAATGACTTTTTGTGATTGGTGCATAATAAAAGTAGTATCAATGGTAAACTTAGGCAAAAGAGAGAGATCCTCTGATAATTTTACATTGCATCCATTGACAACCATGATTTTAAATTAATATAAAATGATTAATTGAAAGTAATAATTGCTTCAACTTATGCAAGGTATCCTTGGTTCATATAAATCATTTTTACATTTTAACAAAGAATGGCAAACCCCAGTATTTGTGCCAAGTGTTTAGGTTTTGTTTTATTATTGTGGCTGAGGTCAGGTGTTCAGAAGACCAGCTTAGGCATCAAGGAGAAGTAAAAGAAGCTTTTGTCAATCCCATAACCATTTGTTGCAACAAAAAAGATCTGGTCAACAAACCTTAAAAAACGAAGAGAAATGGAAGAACGTTTTAAACCTGGTTGGCATTAATCCTCAGTGATAATTTTTGTATTTTACCATTTTTTTTGTAGAATAAAACAAAGTCGGTTTCACTTAATTCAACTAGTAAAATAATATCATATTAGGTTATAGTTAACTTATCATTGAATAAAAGTTTTGGGGTTTTAAGCTGTCTACAACAAAAACCAATTAGTAACTAATATCTTGATTTAATAATAAAGAACAATTATCATAAAGCGGATGACCATAAGTTGGAATTCTATCATATCTATATAAATAACACAACATGGAAATTATTGTAGGATGCTCAAAATCATCCCTGGGAGAATAAAAATCTATGAGAGTTCACAACTGTCTGCTCAGGAACTTGTAATTTGAGATAAGGATAAAATTGAAAATATTTATTTACTATCAAGTAAATTACAGCACCATAAATTACAACACCACAAGTAAATTACAACACCAAATCACCAGTGCGAGATTTGATTGATCTCACAAACAATACTGATCTCAACTTCTTTTTTAAGTCTATTAACAAGCTACACACCTCCAATGGGTGTAGTGTTGAACCCACAACCAGATTTTCCAACCATTCTTATGGGAAACAAAGTGCTATTTGAGCTGGAGCTCATTGGCTACAGCCTCAAACAAGTCCTGTCACCTAATCTCACAATTTAAGAATCATTGGTCATAGCATGACCCTGGACCAGTCGGAGGGCGCCGGGCATATTTATTTGTGACTGGAGCAGCTTCAACTCCACGCCTATTCAAGAGACATCTGAAGTATTGCAACCGGGGTAATGCAGTCAAGGTCATATTTCCTGTGGATATGGCATCCCTTCTGCTCCACATGCGCTCTATAGGAAACAAAGTGACCAATGGCATTCTTAAGAGCCAATAATAGCCCCCAAAAAAAGTAAAACAAACCCCGCAGGGGGGTGTGGAAATTGCATCTCTTACTTAAGACAATCATTATGAGCTTCCAATATATTGCAAAAGCTAAAAACACTTGTTAGTGTTGGTGTTGGTGTATGCATGCATCTTAGACACCAACAGTGGAGTTGCTAATCCAACCCCCCCCCCCCCCCCCAACAAAATTTTTTTTTTTGTTTGAAAAGATCACTAACACTTTCCTACCGAGAAAAACTTGAGGAAAAGAACAAGAACAAGCTTGGACCACTGGGTTTCAGGGAGGTGACCATGCTAAATATAACTGGTATTTGTCACTATCTCCTAAAAATAATAAAGTACAAGATATATTCATTTTTTAACCCAGGAAAATCAGTATATACCACTGAAAGAGATTATTTTATTTCTTTAGAAAGTCCAAAACACCCCAATTAATCACTACTTCATTTTGTGAAAGCCTGTGTCTCCAAGTTCCTCAAGATTGTCCCAAGGTCACCAGTAAGAAGAAACATAAAAAAAGATCTAAAAGGCACGCACCATTCTCCACCAATTGCAGGTTCATAGAGAACTTAACTCCAACAAGGCTACACAATTTCAGTGCCTAAGTCTTAACTGATGATTTATTTGCAGCAGAGACATACTTGCTGCTGCTGCAGCTCGAGGCCAGATTGTTTGCTGAACATCTGATGTATCTGCTGTCTCACCCCACATGCAAACTTCTCCACCAAGCACAAGCTCTTGCTTAGAAGTGTCATTTATTCCCTCTAGTGGCTCAGTAGTGTAAACTTCATTCCAAGGGACATCCAGATGGTCTAGATACCAAAAACGTTGATTGCTGAAAATGCATTTAAAACCCTTCGCAACAGCCTTTGGACAAAGCCCAGCGCCCAACCTATAGCAACATGCAAAAGAATTTTAAGTTAACACAAATAGACATTCGGAGATGTGAAACTGGTCCAAGGAAGAGAAACCCACCAGTTATGCACTACAGTCCTTGGATTAAGGTTTTCTGCAAATGTATTGAAGGTTTCTTCCCTGAGATGTGAAAATTCAAAACTGTCATGAGTTTGGCATATATTGATAAAATGACAGTATTGAGGAAAAATAACCATGATTTATATAATCATTTTATTGAAAAGAGGTTCATTCCAGTACCTAGGGAGCATACTAGAGCATCTCCTAAATGATTACATTGTAATAACCATGAATTCTCCTTCAATAGTTGATTCTTCTATTTCCTTATGGATATTAGCAGAATAATGATCATTCTTGCTCAAGGTGTATGTAAGCTATGCATATCAATTTATTTATTTATTATTATTTTCCATGTCTATCCTTTAGGTTGATATCGTAGAACTTTCCAAACTCTCAAGTAGATCCTAACACCATACCAATTGACAGGGGTCCAATTTTTTGAAATTGCTATTTCTTGAGCTTTTAGTACAAAATATTTGTAGGCATCCTTAGCAGTCATGTTCCGGTCCTGAAGCCTGCATATTAAATAGTAGACATACAGAGTGAATGTTAATCAAGGTCACATAAACACTGTACTCAATTCAAACGTGGAGACATTTGATCAGGACATATTATGAACCCAATATTTCAGTGGCCACTGCCTACAAATTATTGTAGCAGATAGATAAGAAAGAGAACTAAACCAATGACTGAGAAAGTTTCAAACAAACATGCCATTGATGTAACCACAGATTAGTCCACAAAATTATCAGTGGGGGTGCTAAATCAAAAAGAGTAAGATTGCTTACAAGACCTTGGTAGAACATGTCAAATATGAATCCTTTATTTTTATCAGTTGGGGGGAGAAAGGATGCGCATGGCCGCCCCGGGGGGGCTAGTTTTCAGTAAGCCAGTGGCTAAAATTGAACAATTTATAAACCTAAATTTAGTTGATTCAGGGAATGAAGCATTATACCATTCAAACAGACTTCAAAATACCAGAGTTTTGCCTAGATTTGTTTCTTCTTTTCTTACAGTAATTATTTGAGGACTAAAATTTGAATGAAAAAGGTATACGAGCGACATGTAAATGCAACATCATGAATACCTAGATATAATTTGAACAAAAAGGGTCAAACTAACCACAAGAATGAGGTATCTCTGTGAATCATATATTGTGCCATTTCCTTCTACCTAGATTACTTCACTGTTTCAAGCCTAATATAGCTCAACTAATTCAAATGTTTTGGACCTTAAGTAATGACATAACATGATTTGTAACCAAAACAGTTGCAATATGTCCCATTGCTTCACATGTGGAGTAGAGCTCCAGCAATCTGTCAAATAAAATGATTTGTTGTCAATAAAAAATAAGAACCATAGTAGCACACAAGTAATACCACAGAGAGAGAGAGAGAGAGAGAGAGAGAGAGTTGAAACACACAATTTCTAATCAAGCAAAGAAGTATGAACCGTACTATCAACAAGCACGTCTGGTTCATTTATGAGTTCTAACCATGCAGTTGGAATTTTTGGCCAATGTTATGACCTTTGACAAAATGAGTTACAAAGAAACCATTTCTATGAGATTTCTAGTGCCTGAGTAAGCTTTTCCATTGACAAAAAGATTAACAGACAGAAGAAGTTATTTCCAATGATTTTGAGTTTCAATGTTTAAAAGGCTCAAGACTTTCATCTCCTCTACGATAATATTTTATACTATAGATGGAATACTCATAAGCTCAAGCTTGGAATAATTATGCCAGGAAAGAGAAACGCTTTTAGTCTCAGTTTGATGCAAACAGTAAAGAGTTAGAGGAAAAACAAGAGCAAATACCAAAAGATTCAACAACAGTGGTCTAGGTTCAACGTGGGGCCTCTTGGCATCTTTCATAGGCTACTTTAGTTTATATTGTCTTAGCATTACAATTCTTTAGGTTAGAAAGTTGGTTCAGTTTTCATAAAGTTTCACTAAGATAGGGGTAGTTTTGTAACTTCTAGATTTTCCTGGAATGGGTTGTAATGTAGCTGACCCTAACTAGTTTGTTGAGGATCCGAAGTCAACCCCAAAATTTTGGGAATAAGGCTTGTGTTTTGTTGTTTTGATTGTTCACTGCAATGGGCTGTTTTGGAGGCTCATAAGTCTTATCTTATGTTTTAAGTCCTTTTTCTGTTTGGTTTGGACGTTATGTAGTAGTCATTCTAGGAAAAGGTTATTTAAGAGTCGACAACACAATAGTCTATAAAAGAGTCTTTAGCATTAAATAAAAGACATAAATAGAGAGATCAATTGAATAAAATTCCAAGATCTTATTTTAAGCTTTAAAGGTGTAATTACCTTCTACCTAAGTGTGATTGCTTGCTAAACCTAGGTGTGATTGCCTAGGATTTACATTTATTTGATTCTATTTCCATTCACTGTTTTAACACCAAACAGCCATCAACTCATTCAAGATCCAACCTTTTTATTACTCAACCTACCTAAACCATTAAACACCAAACCCTATTGAAGAAACCCTTCAAGATCTCATTAAGAACCCTAAGTTAATGCTCAATTTTGTAACGAAATGATTGGTTTCTAAGGGAAATGAATGGGAATTGAATTAATTCGATGTAGACACCCTCCAAAAAGATGATAAAGGGAGGAGAGAATTTTTTCCTTTTCCATGTTATTGACAACTTAGACACAGTAAAAGCCTTAATGGATTCTGATATGAATTTTGATGTAGGATCTTTAGGAATTTGTAATGAGCCCAAGTGTGTACTATAGTTGTAATTCTTGTAATCATAGTAATCCTTGTAAAGAATTAAGTGTACCATAGGTGTAATTCTTGTAATCACATAGCAATCCTTGTAAAGAATTAAGAAGGGTCAAGTTAGTTAGTTGTAAGATTTCAAGAAGCGGGGCCAAGTTAGTTAAGATTGCAAGAAGTGGAGCCGAATTGGTTACAAGTTGTTAGAGCCTTCACATAAGTTTATACAAAATTTATTGTCGATTTTAGAATAAGAACTTGCTTTTTCTATTTTAGCTAACCATTTTTCAAAATGCCACATCTGATTATTTATTTCGTACTCTATTTCATTAAAATATCAAATTTTCTTGAAAAAATTATCTCTCTTTCTTTACACACAACAACCAACATCCACTCTCTTCCTTCACCGTTGGGAAACATAAAAAATTTGTTTTGAGTAAGCTACAGTGCCTCCTAAATTTTGACAAGCACTGTAGCAAAATCCTATCCAACATAACCAGTTCATGATCTGATGTGGGTGATTTTTTTGCTTCATTAGCTATATTTTGGGTCTTATGCTATTTTAGCATACTTGATGCAAATGCTCTTAGTTGGTTCTTTTGGCCAATAATCCTTGCTAGTAACTTGTATAAATAAATGTAATCCATGCCATTTCATCATTAAAGAAATATGACACAACTTTCTCACAGTACTAGCATAAATTAAACCTTTGGTGATTAAAAAAAAAAAAATTTATTTTCACACATTCTTGGAATGTAAGATCATAAAAGATTTATTTTTGGGTTACTAATATCATGTCTTTTGTCAACGTAGAGATAGCAGAATCTTAGCTTGCAACAAGAAGGCCATTCAAACTCACCTGTATTAACTTCATCACCACCCAAGTGGAAGAGCTCAAAGGGGAAAATTTTTCTCATATCTGTAAAATACAAATTTTAAATAAATGAATTTAGGGAGAGGAGAACAAAAACGTACAACAAAACAATATATATCGCATCAAGTATTACTTTTTATTTCTTTGCCCTTTCCAAATTTTACTAAAAGAAATTCCATGTTGCTGTTAAGTTCTTATGCACACATATTTACACCATGATATCATATGGTATTCCTCCAACTTTTGATCTTTGAATTATGTGGATGTCTATGAGAATAATGCAGCTAACAGCATATGAACAAACAAGGCTATTTTTTTTTTTAATATAATATCCATATAGCATGTTTCATAATTTCATTGGGGAGGGGGGATGGACCATGGATGACTGCCTAGAAAAGGTTTTAAAGGAGCTTAACCTGTCAGAATCCCAGAAATCACATCAAAAGTAAAGTTTTTTGTGACATCAAGTGGCTCTCTACATGAAGTAGAAGGCCAAAGATCAGGATATCCAGTGCCCCAGCATTGAAAGTAGATCAACCGCTTATCAGTTTAAGGAAACAAATAAATACAAGATTACAAGTGGCAACGTTCTTTATTTTTTGGTGTTTGAACTCTTGAATCTTTCCCTATGACTTTGAGGAAACAGCTTAAAGGATAATTCTGACCTCCCAGCTCTAAGACTTGCAAGATAAGAATTTCTAGAGCAGGATTTTTTAATCCATGATTAAAAAATTAAAAATGTTATTAGTATATTTTCATTTGTCTTCTTGCCATATAAATTATGACAGAATTACAGGATGAGGGCCAGAAAGCTATATTCTTCCTATTGGTTAGGATCAGGTACTAATATAATATGCCAAATCCAAGCCTTCTTTAAGAAGATTTCTTGAGCCTAAAAAGGTTTCTTTTCCAGTCTTTGAAACCGAGAGACTCTTAGCTTGAATATCAGATCATAATATCAGCTTATAATAAAATAGTGGACATCAAGTTATACTTTACCATGATTCTGCATGACCAGGGATATCTGTTTCTGCCATGACATTGATGCCTGTTACACACCACATAAAATAATCAAGAAAAAGAAATAAAGTCATTCTTTCCCCAAGGATTCAACCCCTTAAATACTTATTTAGTAGCTAAAACTCATTCTAAAATTCTATGTCTATTCAGGAAAACATTTACACTTTGTCATTCCCATCCAATCATGAGATGCCACAGTTCTATTGCATAAGTAATATTTGAAGATGGATATTTTATGAAATTTAAAATCTGTAAAGCTTGCTGTTTATGATGTATTACTCAAGCTTCAACAAACTGTAAAGATATTACGCACCTCTTACTTTGGCAAAGCTTCACATCAATGGATGGAAACATGAAAAAGGAAACACACTATTAGCCTATGTCAGACTCATAAATAAAAAAGTATTAAGTAATATAAATTAGAACATATACTAGCCATGTACAAGGAATGTAAAATATACTAATAATAATAATAATCATCTGGTTATAGGAAAAAAAAATATTGTTGTTTATCATTTGTTTGTTTATAGCAATACACTTTCAGGTCTCACATTTTTAACAGGTGGAGCACATTACAGTCTACAGTGACCCTTGCTACTTCCAGCAATGATGCTGCAAGAGAGAGGAAAAAAAAAAAAAATTAAAGACAAGAAGATGAACCAATCCAGCAAGAATGGGCAATAGGAGTAAATGTTCATTGTACCCACCAACACATGAACCATAGTCACCAGCACCTGGGGAACTAAGCGGACTATCAAAATGACCATTCAATAAAAGTGATGGGTCACCATCCTGTGAATTTGCTGGTGATATCCTGTCATTCAGCAAAACTAAATCCTTAGTGATATTTGTCAAATTTGCAGTCAGTTTTTTTTTTTTTTTTTTTTTTTTTTTTTTTTTTTTTTTTTTTTTTTTTTTTTTCGTAAGTAATGTTAATTTATGCAGACAAACAAATTTCCTCTTAGAATGCAGAAAAAGTGTTCCCATGTAAAGTAGGACAAAAAGAATTGACACATACCAAAATGAATAATGTAATATGGAGGCAGGTGTTAAAGTTCCGTTTCAATAGCAGCAAGATTCTCTTTACATTTAATGAGTCTTTGTTGACGAGATTCCCTTGCGTCCACAAGTCTTCCATTTCTTTATATTTTCCCCTCGGACCTCGAGGGAAAAATATAAAGAAATGGAAGACCTGAGGAAGCAAGCGGAATACCACCAACAGAGACTCATTAAAGCTACGGTTGACTTTTGCTGATGCTGAAGCAGTAGTTGAAAACCTGCCCGCATATGACAAAACCATGGGATGAACGTCTTGCTAACTTTTCTAGCCAATTGTTGATGTTTGCTGCCGGGGTGGGTGTCTTTTCCGGGTTGCTGAGAACCTACCATAAATCACGTTCAATGTGTTATCTATCTCCAATATTGCTAGTTTCTAAGGATTTCAATGAATATTATTAACATGTTCTGAACCATTTCCTGATAAGTCATTCCAATAGATTAAATGAATGTCACAAGAGACCAAACATATTGAATTACGTTGACAAGAAAAAGGAATCATACCTTCAGAGTACTTCGTTCCTTGTGTGCTTTTTTGGCAACCGCAGCAGCATTGTCATAACCAATTTTCTGGAATAAAATCAACAACAAAAGTTATAACACAAAGCACAGGAAACTATAAGGAAAGTGTACACATGAAAACAGGTGAAACACAAGTGGAAACTAACAGGGTTCAAAGATGTGACAAGCATTAGTGACTGCAACACCATGCAAAATGCCACATAGCAACAACAGACGATAGATTAGCCTGAAATCTAAAACATAGAAAAATATGAAGATTTATATTTTGTACCTAGTATCAACTCACCTCATGCAGCAATTTTGAAATTCTTTCCCTATTAGCTTGAATTCGTCTCACACAGTTCTTTTCAAAGGAGGCAGATGCATCTCCAAGCACTCTCACAGACTGTCAGGAATCAAAAACACTAGTTGAATTAGAAGACATAAACACTAGGGGAGCAAGATTGTAAAGTGTGAGTTTCTTGGTAAGCACGGCATTAAATTTTGCATGAAGATATCAAGAGATCATGAAATTTCAAATGGCATCCTAATAAAACTATTCTAGACAGGTCCACAGGACCACCACATTATACTTTTTTATTATAGGACTTTACAAACTCGCAAATAGCTCTTTTCAACTTATGGATTGAAAATTACAAAAGCATAACAGCCATGCTTGCTAACTTCTAGCCCAAATCACTGCCAGATAGAATAAGATGTATCCTACCCAATCATGGCCAATTGATGTTGAATAATGGATGCACTTGGCACCTCCAATAAGCATAATTGCAATAATGCGACAATAGAACATACATGTAGGAGACCACTGGCAATCAATGGTTTGTACACATTAAGTTCGAAGTGACCGTTGGAACCACCTATTGTGATGGCCACATGATTTCCCTTAACCTCAAAGACGTTAAAAATAAATAAATATCAAGAAAGGTTCCTAAATGATACTTAAAAATGAAAACCAATCATTATAGAAGTACACTGCAAGATTGAATTATCTACGAGGACTTAGAAAGTCTGATTTCTATGCATCTTACTAGTTACTACTTGCAAATAAGTCCCCAATTTAACCAAAATTCAAGACACTAAACTTACCTGAGCACAGACCATGGTGAGAGCTTCACATTGAGTAGGATTGACCTTTCCCTGAAACAGAATAGGTTCAGTTAAGTGACGAAATTTGGGTTTTTAGTTAAAAATAAATAAATTAGAAGAATTGTGGAATAAGATGGGGGCTGTACGGGTATAATACTGCTGCCTGGCTCATTTTCAGGAAGAATGAGTTCACCAAGGCCACAACGTGGACCACTGTACAAGAGAAACACAGGGAGAACCTTAAGGGAGAGAACTATAAATAAAAAATGCAAGTCACACTAGGCATACAAACCTTCCTAATAAACGTATGTCATTTGCAATCTTCATCAGAGAAGCAGCAATTGTGTTAAGGGCTCCACTGGTTTCAACAAAAGCATCATGTGCAGCTTGCCAAAAATGAAACATATGAGCATACAGCCCTACTCGGTCTCTAGAAGGACAAGATGAAAAGCACGAATTGCTCATATTGTAAAACATCCACTCTTACAACACAAAAGGGATAGAAAATGAACAGACAAAAGCGGAGTTACAGGATCGGAAGCTAACCAAAGCTTCAAACTTGTTTTCTGCAGTAACAAATGGTAAGTTTGTTTCCTCAGCTACTGCTGCAACTATCTTCACATCAAACCTAAATTATAGAAGAAAACTACTGTCATAGTAAACATGAACAGAACAACAGAAGCGGAAAAGCATTCTTTCTGAATAATATTTAGAGGGAAGAATACAGAATTCATGTTCATTATTGCCAAATCCATGACAGGATTTACAGTTTTATCAGAATAATTTAAATAGAGTGCCTACAGCATACATACTCAAGGTACAAAAACCATTAAACTACAAAAACCAGCACCAACCTCATGGCATTCATGTTGCTTTGGGTTCCACTTCCAGTTGCCATACAACAACAAGTGGGAAATGATCGTTTAGCTTTCCCTCTGCTACTTCTTGGGCAGCTTGCATTATTGCTTTTGCTATCATTGGGTCAAGACCATACTCCATATTCACCTGGAACATAACTTGTTAGGTACATCTTAACAAAACCCCCTACGCTAAAAACCACTGAAAATATACACTAAAGAACATACTTTCTTGCAAATGTTTACATTTAACATAATGTTAAACCAACCAAAACTATTAGCTACACTAAAAAATGCAATCTTTGCACTATAAATTCAAAATAATAAATCAAACAACAAAAATGAAAGAGACCCAATTGAAGAAAACTCAAAATGTAAGTTCAAGAATCAATTTTCAATTACTTAACAAAGAAATGGCAGTGAAAAAAAAAAAAAACCTCCTATGCAAAAAACCATTGAAAACATATACCAATGAACATACTTTCTCGCAAATGTGTACATTTAACATTCAATTGCTTTGAGTTACCTTTTTTGGGCCTTATGCCGTCTCGTATAATGAGGAGGAGCTCTTGCATGTCCTTCATCAGATGCCTCAGGGCCAGCATTGTGTCCATGTTTGTGCCCCCCAGTCCCACAAGGAGGTGGCTTTGATATGCGTTTGGGTCGACCTTCTGCCACTGCAAGTAACCCAACAACCTACTCAGCCTGAACATGGGGTGGGTCGATGGCTGAAGAAGGGCCAATAGACGCACTGTGGGAGGGTGGCTCCTGCTGCATGTCAGGTGGGGTTGGAGTAAGACCCAGGTCAAAGGATGGAACGGCTGACAGCTCAAGGGATGGAGGTGGGGTGGGTGAAGGGATGGTGGGCCTAAGGGATGGAGGTGGGGTGGGTGAAGAGATGGTGGGGCGAGGGGATGGAGGTGGGGTGGGTGAAGGGATGGTGGGCCTAAGGGATGGAGGTGGGGTGGTGAAGAGATGGTGGGGCGAGGGAATGGAGGTGGGGTGGGTAAAGGGATGGTGGGCCTAAGGGATGGAGGTGGGGTGGGTGAAGGGATGGTGGGCCTAAGGGATGGAGGTGGGGTGGGTGAAGAGATGGTGGGGCGAGGGGATGGAGGTGGGGTGGGTGAAGGGATGGTGGGCCTAAGGGATGGAGGTGGTGTGGATGAAGCGATGGTGGGGCGAGAAGATGGATGTGAGATGGGTGAAGATATGGTGGGGCAAGGGGATGGATGTGGGGTAGATGGAGAGGGATCGGGGATAGGGACAACTCGAGGGGTAGCAACAGGTGGACGAGAGGGACATCCGGCCGAAGCTGTGCTTGTGCTTGGGCCCTTAGTAGTGCTTGGGCCCGCAGGAGTAGCTGCCTCCTCATTGGGGGCCTCAGGGATAGGAGGTGGTACACGTTCAATCGCATGCACGGTCGTCAGCACGTCAGTAATGTCCTGGTGGTCCTCTGAGCCCACTGGGTGACGCCTCAACAAACGGGTGCAACATTCAATCTACAAATGGAAAAACCACGCATATTAGTTCAGCAATACCAAATCAACAATGCCAATCGATAATAAAGTCAATGTTGGTTATGAATTGGTTCTGCTAGTAATAATTGCAAATTAAAGAGAGACCAAGTGCTAAGCAAAAAATGTAGTAAGATATCTCATGTTAATTCAACAGTGATTTCATGTTAAGAAGTACGGTAAGATGTAGAAGACATTGAAAAGTTACCAGTAAAGTCACTACTGCACCAGGCCTATCGATGAACCTCCGAGTTACCCTACTGAACCAGTTGTGGTACTCGTGCTGTGGAGGCATATCACCAAGCGCTGCTTCACAACGCCGTTCAAGGCGATTACCCCACTCATCGATATGCACGTGATGTCTCCGTATCCAATCAACACCGATCTTACCCCTCAAATCAATGCCATGAAGCACTTCATCAGTGTCAACAGGGCGGGGAATTTCTTGGATCATCCCAAATTGCCGAACGACACGATCCGGTGTATGTTTTTCTATTAGGTGAAAACATACAAGCGGCACCGTTGCCGTCCACACAGCCATCCCTACAACGCACCATGGGGGAAGGTCCTCTAACTCAGTTTCATATGGCTGCCACACCACCTACAACAGCCCAAAAAGAAGTACAGAACACATTAGGCAACAATGTTTATATTTCAAAATTCATCAAACCTATATCTTGTTCGTAAACATGTACAAATCTATTTTTCATACCTGGCCTGGCAACATTGAAGCTATTTGCTCACGATACCTGTCCCTGAAGACGTGGGCGGGCCTATTTTTCTTGTTTGGGACCCACAACCACCTACAATCAAGAACAACGGATCAATATGTAGAACTTTCCTACTAACATAATTCCAAGGTTTAAACTATAATGTAATCACATATAACTACTGAGATTGACTTATAGATATTTACTTAATTAATAATAGCACTAAAATAAGAATTTTGACCTTATAAAAAACAAAGCACATACAAGCCACATGACAGTCACAAACTTCCTGACATATTAACGTAATCATATATATTGAACCTTTGTTCAAATTCTTGTTATGTTGACATAAAAATTTGCTAGAAGCCTTTAAAATAAAATAAATATGTAAGTTCAAGTTACATAATTGTGAGCTTAGGTAATGATCACATAATGTATATGACGTGTATGAGGTAGATACTTACTTCAGGGATAGTGGACCATGCACTGGAGGACCATAAGCACCCACTGGCGGGCCACGCTCAACTGCTGGGCACAAATAAGGGAACCTGGCCCATGCCCAATACTGGATCAATAGTAGGCACCCACCCATCTGACTGGTGCCCTCGCTTGCCCTGCATAGTTCTCTGTACAACCATGCAAGGCAAACACTTCCCCAACTATACCTTCGTGGGTTACGAAAGTTTTCCAACTGTTGCACCCACATTAGATGCACCCTATCGCCGGATTTGTCCATGAATATTGTGTCCCCCAGTAGCGCTAGGATGTAGCATCGTGCGTACTGATAAAGCTGATCCTCATTAGCATTATGCGGCAATGGTTCTGCAACTTGCGCCAAAAGCCGGTTGATGATAATCCGCTGGCCATGAAGTTCCTTATGGTTGTTTTGATTTACAGGTTGAAAGCCAAGGAATTCCCGGCACACATCCGCCCAAGTCTTTATGGTGCTCCCTGTTATAGCGTCACCATCAACAGGAAGCCCAAGAAGAACCTCCACATCTTGCAATGTGATGGTGACCTCACCATGTAGCATGTGGAAGGTGTGAGTCTCGGGCCGCCATCGCTCTACTAAGGCCGTTATCAGGCCATGGTCAATCTCTCTACCTGAGACCCAGAGGAGTCCCTCCAAACTAACAGCCTTGATGATGTTCCTGACTCGGTCGTCCACCATTGGCTCTCGATCAGACATTTCTGAACTACGGCTGCGGCAGGTAATGGACCCTGGATCCTGCACAGAACAAAACCATGGATTAATATATTTTATTCAAATGTGTGTACATTGTATGAATTTGTTAGACGTACATCGGTTAAGTCTTTAGTGTTGTGTTTTACCTGCCCATTCCAAATAGCTTCGGACCGATGCTTGGGCTGCTGTGTCAAAACCGACCTGTCAATGGGTCCAGGCTGTGTATAGTCAATCTGCCCAGCATTTGCAGCAGCCATACTGCACAAGAATGATAAGTAGTTAGAAAGAAATAAGAGAAACGAAGAAAACTTAAAAGAACAATAGACAATCATCCCAAACTTTGTACATGGAAAGAATGAGATATATTACTTTCACAGATTAAAAAAATTTAAAATTACAAGCAAAAGAATTGGAAATCAAGAGGACTTAATGGAAGTATATCATGCATTCACAAAAATCATTGAGTGCCTTTCTACCTGTGATTTGCTCAATCAAAATCACTCCAAAGCTATACAAATCAACTTTGGTAGTCACCTGTCCAGTCACTGTTCAGTCATCCATGAAAGTTTAATGTCAGTACCACAAGGATTGATAATTGATCAAAAACCAGAGTGATAACAACAATTTATACATGACTATGGTGAGGTATGCAGAAAAAGGAGCAAAGCAAAAAAGAAAAAAGGCAATATCGACAAATGGGTTTGATATATGAATAACAAATGTCTACTTTAGGATTTGTTTATCCCATGAGACGAATTTGCAGGGACAAAAGCCATTCTATTTTGTTTCCATGGCATCTCATTAAAGAAATGTTCAAGTACTGTCTAAAATATATTGGAGAGGACAAGTTTGTATGTCTTTAACCATGGAAACTTGACAGCAACAAGATAAACAGAACACACAAAACATTGGAATTTACATGCAAAAGCACCACCATCACCACAATATTAACAGCAGCATACAGTTGCTGTCAAAACCCCAGCCCCCAAAATTCCTATCTCAAAGCTGCAGCATAAAAAAATAACCAAATTCTTGCAAATGACATAATGGACGCACATTATACACATGTACAAATAAAATGTATTAAAAATGAATTTAATGGCCCTCACATGAAACTAACACTAAACTTATAAGCTGAAATCCATGCATCTAGCAAGGAATGAGAGTAATGCAGTACCAGTACAGAAGGCTCTGCAGAAATATCAGTTTAGCTCTCATGTTTTGAGGGGCACAACGAAGTCCTAACTAACCAGATAGGATACAATTTTGAGTTCAAAGATGGTGTCTTCACAAGTCACATTGCATATTATTTTCCCCACATCAATTGTCTTTTTAGAAAGTGGCTCTATATTGTGAATGGTGAAATAGACAAGGGACTGCTATTTTGTAGTCATGTAAAATGCTGTAAGCCTATGTACCCACTCAACTTTTCACTTAGTGATTTCTTCTGAAGGTTCAATGTTTGTCTGATGCTTACATTTAAAATCTAATCTTGGTTAGTCTTGATTATTTCAAGGACAATCAACTATAGATTTTTATGAGCATAGAAAAGTTTAGAAAAAATATAATACTTCTAATCTTAAGTCAAAGAAAATTAAAGAAGGTATCTGCGTATTCTGGTGCAAAATACCCAAAAGTTCCATCTAGTTTAGTGAACCAAAAGTATAACTTCAATGCTCAACTCCTTCAAAAATGCACTCTTGTTACACAAAACAGAATTTTCTTGAATTTCATTATAAAATAAATAAACAAACTGAGCCTTGAAAATAATAACTTTGCTAAAACGCACAGCAACACAGTTACTTCATGGACATATCAAACGTTTAAATAGGAGAAACTAACCTCAGCAAATACTGCCACAATTTTGAACTTAGTAATTAATTTATCGAAAAGTTAAAGATAAGAGACTGAAGGCTGAGACTGGAGACTGAGTGAGGGTAGAGACGGTGACAGGGTGTTTGTGTGAGGGTGGAGCGGGGTGACTGACAGAGGCGTGAGAGTGGGTCGGTGAGTGAGAGTGAGAGGCTAAGTGAGAGTGGGTCGGTGAGTGAGAGGCTAAGAGAGTGGGTCGGGGTCAGTGAGGCTGAGTGAGAGTGGGTCAGGGACGGTGAGGCTGAGAGAGTGAGAGGGTGAGTGAGACTGGGTCGAGGTTGGTGAGGCTGAGAGAGTGAGAGGATGAGCGAGGGTCGGCGTCGGCGATGGTGACTGGTCTCTGTCAGAGTGAGAGTGAGAGTGAGATTGGAGAGGGTGAGTAAGAGTGGAGAGAGGCGGAACCAACTAAAAGAGTTTAAATTTCGAAAAAATTCTATTAGAAATCGAGTCTTATAGACTCGGTTTCCAGGTGGCATCGACGTGCACACCGATGTCACACACAACTGGAAATTGAGTCTCTAAGACTCGATTTCCAGGTGGCGTCCATAGTGGAAATTGAGTCTTAGAGACTCGATTTCTAGGTGGATGCCAAGTGGCAAGTACGCCACGTCAGATAAGATCAAAGCTAAAAACCGAGCCTCAAAGACTCGATTTATGGGCCCAAAATCGAGTCTTTGAGACTCGATTTGTTAGTATACAAATTACTTTGATAACCAGGCCTACTAACTAGATAGTTGGGATTTTATGGTTAAATCCCAATTTCGTTCTGCTTTCATATATATTTTGTTACAACTGCCTTATGTAATTGGTTGTAATTGGCTGTTTGTTATTATCATGTGAAATCATTATTTTTTTTTTCTCCATGGAGAACGGTTTATCGCGTAAAAAGTTTTTATTTTTATTTTTATAAAGTTGTTATTATTTTAGGCTAGCACGTGTAAACGTAATGATTGGTATCCTAATTATGATAAAAAGTTATTATTAAGTATGAACGTCATACGTTGAAACTTTCAAAATATATATATGGTTTTTATTTTTATTAAGAAATAATTTAATACAACATGCTTTCATACATAGTTCGCCACAACGGCCCTTTGTGGTTGATTGTGATTGGCTGTCTGTTACTATCATGTGAAATCATCATTTTTTTTCTCTATCAATCACAGTCTATCATGTAAAAGTTAAAACAGAACAATTGTGACAAAGCATATGTATAAAAGTGTGTAGTATTAAAATTGTTATTATTTTAGGTTAGCACTTGTTGAAGTAAATTTTTTTAAGGCATAATTTAGAATAACGTATTTTCACACATATTTTGCCACACTTGTCTTATGTGACAGATTGTAATTGATTGTCTATTACTATCAAATGACTCATCTTGCTATTTAATTAAGAAATTGGGTTTTAATTATATATTTTTGTACAAGAGTTAATTAAATTATGATCAAATACCAAGAAAAATAAAAAATTATTAAGTACTCCTAGAGTATCATAAATATGTACTCCTCCCTTTTACATAAATAGTGAGTCTTACTATGAATTTAATTAGTGAGATCCGTCATTCACGTGAGAGAAAAAAGTACGCATTTATGGTATTCCGAAAGTACACAATAATTTCCTAAAAAAAAATATGCACAATCATGATAAATTTGGCATACATTTAATCATTTATTACTTCTTATTATGTATTTTTGGACAATTATTAACAATATATTTTACTTAGTTTCATGGTTCGTGTCATACATATAGCGTTTATAAACCTCATTTGTAACGGCTGTACCATTTGTAATCACGACAAGATTATATATTTGTAATCACGACAAGATTATATCGTGTCAATCCACTTATAACTATTTTACTAACCTTAACTTGTTGGGAAGCATGTTGTAATTAAAAAAAAACTTGTTGGGATGTTTCTCCAAAAAAAAAAAAAAAAAATTGTTGGGATGTTTTCTTTTTTTCTTTTAATCTAAGATAGAAATCAATGAAATTATATGATTGTCTTTTTTTTTTTTTTTTTGGAAAGAGTTTCAACCTATGACGTGATTTCTTATACAACTATTAAAAATTTTATTAGTTAAGTTAACTGAAACTCACTATATAATAGTCTAATCTAAATGTATATATGTATCTTATAAAAAAAAAATATATGTATACTTAAATTCTAACCCCTCTCCTCTTTTCCATAAAAACTTGTACAGTAACTATCACACCAAATGTACGCGACGCAATGATAATTTATTTATTTAATTACATAAAAAATTTAAAGTTCCTTTTTTTTTTTTCAAGTACAGCTTACTTTTTAAGCAAAACACCAATAAAAATAAGCTCACCCAACACAAAAAGAGGGAGGGATGTCATGTTACGGTTGAAAGTACGTAATAAACACAATGCATCATGTCCATTAAGTCGCCTATCAATATTGTCACCATTTTTTCTTAAAATTAATAAGATTTTTTTTTATTGGAAACTTATTAGTTATTACAAATTAAAGATAAGAATCTTATCATCAATAGAGGTCACCTAGAGGCTAGAGCAATAGCATTAGCAAATACTCTTCCTATATGCTTAACCCAACCCCTCGTCAGAAAAAAAAAAAAAAAAAAAAAAAAAAAAAAAAAAAAAAAAAAAAAAAAAACCCAACCCAAACAATTTTCATATCAGGCTAGCCAAAAATTGTAGAAGCTATGGTACCTCGGCAAGCTAGCCAAAAGGTGTGATTTCTCGATAAGGTGTTTGTGTGTGGCCAATATTGGCCATTGAATCATTGATCTTGACGAGTTTAGATTTGTGTTTGTGCGTGGCCAATATTGGCCATTGAATCATTGATCTTGACGAGTTTAGATTTATCTGGGAGAACTTAATGTACTGCACACGAGGATTGTATTTAAATTTTTGCATAATAAAAAGTTGTTAATGATGAACTCATGTGAAAGCCAATAATAACTAAGATAGTAATGGGGTAGATCCGAAACAAGTTTTTAACAATGCCCCCACCCTAGTTAGCACCTGTGGGTACCTACTTTGTGCCGCCAACCCAATTATTTTTTTACAGTTTACTAAATTTTGATTTAACATATGTAATACATTAAACTAAAACTCATAAGAACTCATAAAAGATAAAAATAAAAAATATAGTTCTAACATTCCGAAACATATAATAATAAAACAATTCAAGTATTAAAGAAGCACAAAAACAATTCAAACATAACCTTACAACAATTAAAAATAATAAAAAATTTAATAATATAAAAGAAAATTCAATAATATGGCAAGGAAAGACATCATCAATTCAAAGTTTGAATACTAAAAAAATCTATATTTGGTGGGCTCCCCAATACTCTCACTCTCCTAAGAAATATAAATAGTCCACCCTTATCCGTTAGATTGGTTTAAATGGTCATCCTTTATAATAACTTTTTTTTTTTTGATTGAATCCTTTATAATAACTTAATCCCATTGTTGTTACACACACTCGGGCAAACAAAAAGATATTTAGTATCAAATGATACTATCTCTTGGACATGTTAGATTACGGACACGTTGGATTGCGGACATGTGTCTACTTTTGGACACGTGTCCAAATCCTGACGTGTCTAGTGATAACTTTCACTGGACACAAGCCCTTCCCAATTCAATAAATGTGAAACATATGAGTAAAAAATAACTAATCCACTAATAAATGAAAAATATGTATTAGTAAGTAATTATTTTTATACACATATTTCTCGTTTATTAGGACCGGCGTTTTAAGTTGAAATTTTCTTTAAAAAAAAAAAAATAAATAAAGAAGTCTTTTGTTTCCCACTTAGTTCCTAAACCCACCAGGCCTTAAGTGGCATGCCCTCATTGGCATGGTTTACATTTACATGTCAGTATTTGCATGTAGAACACTTGCATAAGAGCCAGCTCTGACCCATCTCTCACTTCCCATGTGTTTGAAGAGAGCAAAAAGTACAAAATTCTTCAACTACTTTTGTCTCTTTCACAAGTCTGCATGCCATGCGTCACACAAACCATGCACGACCCCAGATTAACAAAACAAACTCCTTGCATGCAAAGGTTCACAATTCCTATATATCATTCTTTATATGTAGTAGTCGTTTCTAGTCTTAATTCAGTCATACTGATACACACACACACACACACAAGCTGAGATGGATAAGGATAAGGAGGCTTTGGTGGTTTGCAGTGACAAGAGCATGGGAATAGGCATAACAATATGGGATATGGACACTGGGGATCATCTTCTTCACATACCAACTTGTGCTTCACCTTCTCATGGGCTTGTGTGCTTGAGAAAGCAGTTCCTTGTAGCTTCCCAGATTCACAGACATGGGTCTGTTGGTGGAGGAGCTATCTTCACATGGGCATTGAATAAGGTAAATGATGGTCAGCTCAATTTCCAAATAAATTTAATCAAATGGGTTTCCACTTTTCCTTTTTTTAGAATGTACAAATTGTATCTTTCATTACTGTCCTATGGGGTAATTGGAAATAGGAATTAATCTATGCACAAGGTTCCTTCTTCTGCAATTGATGTATTAGGATTGTGTAGATTAATTGTCAGGGTAATTGGAAATAGGAATTAGTCTCTAAAAATTGTGCACTAGGTTCCTGTGTCTGTGGTTCTGGAGAGAATTGGTGTATTATGATTTATGTTTGTGTGTATATTTAGGCATAGCTATATGCTTCCCAATATGCTTGAATTTTTTTGTATTTCCCTATTTCCCAAAAATTGTCTTCTTATTTCAGTTATTGAACGATTGACTATAGCTGTAAAATTTAAACATCCTTTGATAAATCGGGCGTCATTAATATTGGACCACCATTGATCATTTGGGTAATGCAAAGGCTTGCTTGCTTGATATTCCAAATATGTAACTAAGTTTGTTCGTCACTGTATGTCTTTTATCTGTTAAAAATGCTTCTCTCTCAAATTTTACTATTCACTTAGTCTGACTATGCATTATGTGTTGGAAAATATGACTAAATAAACAAGTTTTGATTCAAAAATACAAACCCTAAAAATTAGCAATAACAAAAATAAATAGATAGAGTTAGAAAGATCTCACAAACTATAAAATCACGTAAAATGCGTTGTCTTTAAATGTTGATTCAGCCACCCGGAGTAGAGCTCGGTGTAAATGGCTCTCTTGACCGAACAACCCCCAAGATTAGACTATAGTGATTTCTTCAAGCTGATCACACACTCAAACAAGAAGTACTAAGAACAACCTTAATTTACCTTTCCTTAAAACTAAAAAATGATGCTGAAATTTTTTATGTGAAGATGAGCAGAAAGTTTAGAGCTGAACAGAGGAGGGATAGTGGCGGCAGCAAGGCTAAAAACTGAAGAGAAAAGAAAGTGAAAACATGGTTTCTTATAAGCCACGGCTGTTCATTAAATGAACAACGGGCTGTTCGTTAAATCATTAAATGCCCTCAGATGCTCACCAACGGACATAACAAAATCAAATCAAATTTGGGCTAAAAGAAAGTAAGGGAAAAGGTGAGGCCCAAGAATGATGAACAAATCCAAGCCCAAGCCCATGCCAACGCCAACATCTAGTCCATTGTGTTTTTACAAACCACCTAAGCTATGCAAAGCCTTATAAACTCATAACAAGATTTATTCCTAACCAACGTGGGACACAAAGCAAAGGTTAAGTGTTTGAAACACACTAACTCCAACATTATGTAGGGTAGTTTTGGATGTCTGTTCATGTATATGTACTAGTCTTATATGATGCATATGGTTACTGAAAAAATGCATAAAGGAGATTAACAGAAAAGAAAATCTAATGAGCCTAATATAATAAAGGGTTGGGTTTAAGTTACACCTGATATAACTCTAAGTAATGTTACACCACCCAATAACTTGTTATTGAATTTATATTTTAAAAATCCAACCGTTGAATAACATGTTTTATATGTTCTTAACATGCATGCTAATTTTCATATCAATCAGATGCTATTTACCATTTGATCTATAAACTCATCTTTTATGCATTATTTTAAACTACAAAAATTTGAATTTTAATAATTGATTGATGACATGGTTATTAATCTTTGATCACCTCGAAATTTTGCAAGCATGAAGAATATACAAAGATAATGTAATCTAACGGTGGATTTGTCAATATTCGCATCAAATTAAAAAATATTGAGTGGTGTAACATTACTTAGAGTTACACCATGTGTAACTTGAACCTAACCCTATAATAAAATGGATTAGGTGATTTATAGAATTCACTTATTGCTAGAAAATGTTTTGTTACAGCAGGGCAAACCATCATTACTAAGTTGCAATTTGCTAGATATTCATCTGACAGTTTGAAGCTTTTCATTGAAGTTCTGGCTGGACTTCACTTGTATTGCACAATTCCCCATATTTGTAACCCCAATCTTAAACTTCAAAAATTAGAGACTAATCTTCTTGCATATTTAAGTGAAGCTTCAAAAATAAGAAACCAAAGTATAATTAAGTGAAGCTTCTTGCATATTTCTCCTTTAAAACTCTGTTTTACAATAGAAAGCTTTGCATGGTTAATTGGTTTACTTAAATTTCCTAATCTTCAGCCTCAGTCACCTCTTCGGAGTTACCCAGTGGAGGCCATTGGGTCACTTTCTTGCACAAAGGATGGCCTATATCTGGCCGGTGGGGCACTTTCTGGAAATGCTTATTTTTGGGAGGTTAGTAAGAACTCTATCAAGTTGCCTTGTTCAATCGTTCTTAGTAAAAAAAAATATTCTTTCCTGTTAATGAGAAGTCAAAAAAGCCAATTTCATATGGTAAATTTCTTTCCATAAGTCTAGAGACAAAAATTGTCACGACTTTTGACGTGGCCTATTTAGATTGGTGCATGCTAAAAATGGCGTCAATGTATAGCCTTGTGTCCATAGCATTGCTCAATTTCTTTACATTGATTCTAAGTTCAGCAACTATATAGTATCCAATTTTCTTCATTTTTGTCAATCTTTGGGGCAATGACTGTTTCAATTCTAATGTGGGATAAGATGAATAAATTACTGTCCCTCCTTAGATTCTGATGTGGTTAAGGTAATACTCAGATTGCCAATGGAAGATTGCTCAAGACTTGGCATGCTCATCACAAATCTTTAAATTGCTTGCTGTTTTCCAATGATGATTCTCTTCTCATTTCCGGGTCAGATGATGGTATGATCTGTGTTTGGTCTGTAATTAGGTAATGCTGAATTCTTTTTCTGTTGTTACTTAATTTCTGTAGGCAACACAAAATAAGAAGGACAAAAGATTTGAAGCCTTTGCAATAATGAATTACTCTAATTAATTTGATTGAAGCTTGCTAGACACGGAGGATTCTGGAAGCTTGCATTCTTTGTTACACTATTCATCAGAGCATAAATCTTGTATTACTGGTCTATTGACCACATCAGGAAGCTCAATTTCAGTTTTAGTATCAAGCTCCCTTGATGGCACATGCAAGGTGACCAAACTATGTGCATCATGGTTCTGACTCTTAGTAATTATATCTTTCAACACTGAATTTTCTTCTTAATATAGCTGACTAAATTTCATATCTTGTAGGTTTGGGATTTTGTCTCAGGAAGGCTTATACAAACTCAAGTGTATCCACTAGCAATAACTGCAATTGCTCTTCACCCAGAAGAGCAATTCTTGTTCTGTGGAAGTGTAGATGGAAGAATTTTTGTCAACAAGCTTGATGTTGGACTGTTGGAGGAACAATTCGTTGTTGAAGAAGCCCAACCAGTTGTGCTAAATGGACACAAGTAATGTATGGTGCTTGAATTTTCCAGTTACTAAATGGAGATTAAATCTCCTTCTGTCAAAGGAAAAAATAGTTGAAAAACCTAGTGATTTTGAATCTCATTTACATGAAATAGTTTGATTCCTAATTAGTACAATGACTTTGGCAATGTGAACCAGCTTTTTGTGTTGATTTGACATTAACTATGGAGACTGAATTGGTGACAAACTGGCTCCTGCTAGCTTTAATTAACCTGGTTCTTTGGCTTTTGGAACCCATGTTTGGAAACTTCAGTTCACATGTTGTTTGAAGATAAACACACACCTGCACAGAGATGCTATAAGTCCATAACCAATGAGTGTTAAATTGTGATCCTCTACTATACTCATTTTGCTTGGCCATTTGTCTAGATATTTAATTCATATAAACTCGTGTAGTAATATAATCAGTTTACCTTCCCATTCACACAGTGGAGCGATAACTGCATTGACCTTCAGTGAATCGGGTCTGATATCTGCATCTGAGGACTGCACCATTTGCATGTGGGATGTAGTCAACCGGGTGATTATTCGAAGATTCAATCATGGAAAAGGTAAGCATAACCTTCAATGTCTGCTTTGTCTTTTATTATCCTTTACTCAGGAGGGAGTTTGCTATTCACTTGGATCTGTAAAATTATATGTTGTTGAAGAATTATCCATCCATTTGACCTATGTGGTATTTGGTTGCTGATGAAATGGAGTAATAGGAAAATCCTGAAATACCAATTTTCAATTAATGAGCACAAAAAATAATTTGAACGGGAATGTATACTTTTATATTTCACAAAGATTACCTAGAGTATTAGAATCAAACATGTTATGCATGATGGGAAATCCAAACATAGAAAAAAAAAATTGCCCCGTGTATTTCTTAGTAAACAATTACCTATTATTATTATTATTATTATTATTATTATTATTATTATTATTATTTTGATAACCTTATCAAAAAACTCTTAGTAACCAAATAGTTTCCACACTCCTTTGCCTTCAACTTCATCATCTAAGAGGTGCATTTTTGTCTTACATGTGAGAGACGGTTACATGCAAATGTCTATCCATATATCACATATGCCCACATTTGTATAGATGCATTCTACAAATACTTTAATTTGAATAGTTAGAACAAGGAAATAATCTTATGTATGAGAATATATATATATATATATTCTTAATC
The DNA here is from genome assembly GCA_023736055.1 of Quercus glauca. Classification (NCBI taxonomy): domain Eukaryota; kingdom Viridiplantae; phylum Streptophyta; class Magnoliopsida; order Fagales; family Fagaceae; genus Quercus; species Quercus glauca. The sequence goes on from CM043324.1 coordinate 5,848,941, forward strand.
TTATGTCATACATATCTTCTAACAAATAACCACTGATCTTGCATGGCTAAGATTGTTGTTTTCATCAATAAGCAGGGGCAGTAACTAATATGACAGTGATTCCGCAGTCCTCACTGCTTTCTATATCAAAAAATCAGAGAGTTTCAAACCAGTTCCATGTTTCATTACTTGAAAAGTTTCCTCAGCCAGCCAACTCAGTCAAGGGAACACTCAATCTCCTTTCCTTAGGTCATCATTCCTCTGAAGAAAAGGAGACTTCCCTTGACTTCCAAAGCACTGATTCATTGCAGCAGCATATATCTGATTTAGAGGTCTTTCCCACTCTCTTAAAGCAAATTTTGACAAATGCACAGACAATTAAGTGTAACATAGAAAAATGATATACCATTAAATTACCAAATAGAACTAAGTTTAGCACATTATATGTGAAGTAGACTAATTTTTGACAATGCACTTATTCTGTGTCTTGGAATTGGGGCAGAAAAAACGAACACCAGCAGCCATGCAAGTGAAGGTGGAAACTTGTATAGAGAATCGGATGTGGGCCACAAGAATGACAAAGCATGTCATGGAGATGAATAAGCATTTGCAATCACGTTTGCTTGACTTGATGGAGTGCAGATTGTTTTGGTCTACTCAAATTGACTCACCCTTATCTAAAAAGAGAAAGATGCTCAAGGTTGGGAGTTCAATTCTAGAGGGGGAGGAGGCACCATAGCCCTCAAGTTGAATTGTCATGGTTTGCAATAGTTGACTTCTGTTTCAGTATTTCGTTCTATTGTATTTTTCTCTGTTAGTGTATGAAGAACAATAAGACCACACCTGTAGAGGTTGTTATGATGGTTTGGCCTACCTCTCTTATCTTTATAACCATTTCTATTCTTGTTTTAATATTACTTTATCTTCCTATTCTTCTATTATTTTTCAGTTTTTGGTGTAAATATACTATTAGTCCTATTATCGATAATCAAGACAAACATAAAGCTGCTTGAAAGAGACCTTAGGGAAGATGGAGGATAAGGTCTGCATGAAGGTCAAATAGAAACAGAAAGAACAGGATTGTTGAAGTAATTCCATTGCAAAAATTGCCACCATAAGAGATTAATGAGCTTGGCAATATGCAGGACATCTATTGTGAAGCCTGCTGAATAAAGCATTACTTGGATGCTTATAAGGCAAGTTGTGAAGCCTTAGGAAATCAAGATCCTTGCTTGAGTTAATAAAATCATGCATGAGTACGGTTTTGGACAGGACATTATTAGACTTGCAACTGCAATTTGCACTGCTCAAAGGCCGAGAGATTGCAGAAAATGATTCTTACATTACCTAAGAAAATTCCTTGGAGAATCAGTATTCACTATTTCTTGCATCTTCTTGAATTGAGCTTCAGCATGCAGAAGTAAACTGCTTGCTCAGGTTCATATCTGAAAGTGGAAAAAATTAACATGTTGCAGTGCAAGTCTAGCTATGCTTCATAAGTGAAGATACATATAAAAAGACAAAAGTATAAATATTTCATTTTTAAGTAATTTGCTTCATTATTTGGGACTGGAAACTCGGTCACTATCAGTTTTTCATCAACTACCTCACAGGATAATTTAGGAAAATATATTGCAGCTCTTCAAGAAATATTATGATCAACCTGATTTTCTGACTAGCTGCTTTTTTATTATACAGATCTTTTGACTAGTTAGACTTTCAGACCATAATCTTGGATTCACTAAACTTATTTTCATAAAATTATTCTAAAAATATTGTTTGCCTAAGATATTACCTAGGAATTTGGCACATAACTGCAATTGACTTTCGTTACTACAACATCTATTATATCATCCTTAATACCATACCCACCTCGATAAATATCTTTTGTAACATCTACTGAATATCTGTTACCAATGGCTTCTGTCGAAGCAACTTTTCCTTTAGTAATATGTCTCATTTAAATTATTTTCTTTTAGATTTGAGAATACTATATAGGTGGTGTCAGATTTTTAAATAAGTAATCTTTTGTCTATTGAATTTTGAAGTAATAAGAACTCAGAATGGTCTGTTTAACCGTTTATCAATTATCTTTGCTCAAAAAGTCTATTCCATATTGATCAAACTCAACAACCATGATACAAAACAATTATGGTTTTCTGTAAAATACCTTTTGAATAAAGAGATGTGATATGTGACAGCCAAGTTTTCACTAAGGAGAGTCTGCACTATCTCTATTTGTAATGTCAAAATTTTTTGTGACAGTGGAATTCTAGCATGGTAGAGAAAATCTAATGCAATTCTGTTTTCCCTTTCAGTGTACTATTTAAGAGTGGCCTGCAATTCCTGTATTTATGCAGTACTATTTAAGAATGGGAAATGCTAACGAGTGCCCTTAGGGTACTGGTTAAGAATCCAGTTAAAAAAAGTTTTGACATCACTTTTATGGGAAATGAAAAAAGCTGTCAAAACATTAATTGCTTTTTTTTTTTTTCCCATAAAAACTTTCTTTAACTGGATTCTTAACTAGTGCCCTAAGGGCACCCGTTAGCATAACCCTTTAAGAATATCTCCTTGATTTACTAATTTGCTTTCAAGCTCTGAACTAGTGGAGTACAGCTAACGTGATACTCCACATCAATAAAAACAAATCAATTAATGCAAACAATATGACACAAGTTCAAAAAAGTCATATGAATAAGTTAAATTTTTATCAGGTTAACTTGTTTTAATTCGTGTGGAGTACCACATCAGCTATATTATGAGAATACCTAATAATTTTCCAAAAAAAGTTAGAACGAAAAGGGAGTCAATGTTAATAATTGGTCAATACTATTTATCACTTTTAGCTGTGCATTGAAATGGATGTATGCAGTAACAAAATCATGAAGGGTGCAGATTTTTATTTATATTTTGTCTTTTTCTGAAATTAGGAAAAGTGCAATGATATTCATTCAAGTGATATGACAGGCTCCAACTAGAAAGCATTAAGATTTTCTTCTCTTTTTCTTGATCACATATGGGTGGTTATACAGTCCAAGAGTAGTTTTTTTCCAACACAAAATCCATGTCCTTCTCTGCCTCTGGATTGAACCTAAAAAACCATCTTTTGTTGAGAGGACAAGGGGCAAGACCATTTTTCTTATACACCATCAAATCAAAGATATGGGGGAATAAAAAAGAGACCTTCATTCCCATAGGCCATTGTTGGTTAGGACTTGGGAGTAATGAAAATATTCGCTTATGAGTGCCTAAGCTACCTGGAACTTAGCGTTTCTTGTTTTTGAAGTTGGTCTACAAGACTGCAACTAAGGGCCCATTAACTTTACCAAGGAGGCGCATTTAGGGGACTTTTTGAAGCAAGTTTGTTGCTATCTCAGCTGCAAAAGTGATAGTATTGAACCACAATACAAGAATAAGTTGTAAAATGCAAGGTGGAGAATCTGTGGGCAGCAAATTGTGGTTTTCTCAGAAACAGAATAAAAAATAAATGCTATATAGCTTTGAAACTACGCATTTTCTATAGTTTGTAAAATCAGTCATATAGTATCTCTATAGTTGGTTAAGAAAAAAAAGAGAAATAAATCTACCACAGGTTATAGAATAATCAATAAGATAAATTTTTGACATAAACCAACCTAGAGATGCCATTGTCCCACCTTCTTATACGACTGATTTTAAAAACAATAGAAAATACTTTATATATATGACATAAAGTTCGAAGGTATATAGCATTGTTGTTTGTTTTGTTTCTGAGGAAACCACAATATGCTGCAAGGTGGAGAAACAATGGGCAGCCTATTGTTGTTATCTCAGGAACATAATAGAAAGCTATGCTTTATGCATGTTTAAAATAAGTATTTTTTATAGTTTGTGATATCAGTCAAATAAAATAAAGGAGAATAGTATCTCTATAGTTTTTTTTTTGAGAAGATAGTATCTCTATCTCTATAGTTCTATAAAGTAATTAATTAAGATAAAGTTTTTGACATAAACCATTATAGGAACAATGGTGATAATTAATATTAATATTGAAGGAAATTTGTACACTAAAAAATCAAAATGCCCCTAGACATTCTAAATTAGCGTACCACACACTTGGACATCTTTTTGAGTTCTAGGGCTACAACAACTCAAAACAATGTTATGAAAATATGATAGAATTTTGTTGTACCATTGAAAATGCATTACATGCCATCCTTAGCCCAAATATCTCAATATATGTTTGTAACTTTTTATGTTGATAATTTAATCCATATAAAACTCTATTAAAGTTTCAATTAGCTCACAAATTTTTTGAATTTAAAGCCTATTTTCATTACATACAATTGTTAGGTTAAATTACAAATTACATCATCTAATTTTGTCATAAATTCAGTTTAGTCTTGTAACTTCTAATTTATTCATTTCAATATGATAACTTTTACTTTTATTCGATGTAATCCTTGTGTTAAGTTTGTCACAACCACCTAATATCCTTAGGCGTCCTTAAAATGACATTATTTTGAAAATTCAAAAATACCAAAACTATGTCGTTTTGGGACGCTTAACTACAAATCCTCTAATGAGAAGTGGATGGAATGACCACACTTAAAACAAATAGAAGTTATAGGGTAGAAAATTGAAATGAACAAATTAAAAGTTATATGAATGACTTGAATTTTGGGTAAAATTAGACATTGCAATTTATAATTTAACCAGATTTGTACTACTAATTCATAATTAAAAATAAGGGGCTTTTATATATGGTATGCATATATAGCACCCCAATTATTTTCTCTTGGAAATATTTATAAATATTATTACATAATTGCCCAAGCTCTCCTCTTGGGGTTTGAACCAAAACCATCAATCCATTCCACCAAACTCACCTAGGGTGGGTACTTGGAGAGGAGTGTAGGAATCCTCTTGCAGTCAGCTCCTAGCTACCAGCTTTCTCATGGTGCTAGGGTAAGGTTTGTGGTCATCCCAGATCATAGTAGCTATGATTCAATCCAACATTCTCTAGCGGAAAGTGCTTTTATGGTTACACTCAAGGGGTGAGTCATAATGGTCGCCCCCCCCCCCCCCCCCCCCCTCCTTTTTATTCATCAAAAAAATAACTCACCTAGGGCTACCACCTTAGCTATTGAATTCAATTTTTAATATTTAACCTTTTATTTTTGTTTTGTGATAAATCAAATATTTTGTTCTTATTATTTTTCTGGATAAACATTTAACATTTTTTTATCATATATTATATACTATATACTTGTTATTATATAATAAAAATTAGGCTTAGAAGTTGCGATTGTGTAAATTGCAGCAGTTTTTTTAACTAAAAAAAATTACAATAAATTTTTAGATAAAAATAATATCTTATTTGTTTTTATCAACTTTTTTTTATTCCTTTATTACTTATTTGGATAACTTTAAATTCCTATGTTGATTATAACTTAAATAAATAAAATCTATCATATTTTCTTAATGTCTTCATCATTCATGTTTATTTATTTATTTTACATTACGTTGATGTCAATATTTTTTATTTCATTCTATCTCTATGACATTTTTGTTTCGTTTCTTGTTTTGGATAAACTTGCATCCTAAGTGATGTCATTTTTACGTTTTGTTATTTGTTTAAACGTGACAGTTTTTTTTCTAATACATATCTTTTTCCTAATAATTCTCATTCTCTTATAATTTTTACAGTGATTCACTCTCTCTATCATATTTCCGTTGATCTGGGTTCACTTTATAAATCCATGGCCTGAATTTTTGGTTAATGGCCTTGCCCCTTATTTCCTATGATTAGTTGATTGATAATGAGAAGAAACTTTTTTTGAGAGAGGAAGAGTGGATTGCCACTGCTGGGTAAGTAATAAAGAGGAGAGGGTTTGAATAAAAGGCCAAAGAAATATTAATCTTCCACTGGTGGGCAGATCTGAAATCTTAAAAAGTCAAAGAATGAAAAGCCAAAGAAATATTAAAAGGGTCTGGTTAAACTTAATGTGTACTTAAGTTTTGCCCATCCTAAAAATATAAAAGAAGGATCAAGGGTTCAAATGCATTCCTTATTTTCTTAGCCCGTGTATTGTCTATTTACCTTGGAAATTCTTTCTCAAAAATATTTACCTTGGAAATTATACTAACAATATCTGTTAAATATTATCCCCTAATTTAAGAAATATATCATAACAAGTTTCTCAAAAAAAAAAAATATCATAACAAATAAAAAAGTAATGTTAATTAGATGATAAATATTATTTAAATCAAATTTTTGCATGTTAAATATTATCCCTTAATTTAAGAAAATATATCCTAACAAATAAAAATATAATGTTAATATAATTTTATTTAATGATAAGAATGAATTAGAGTTCTAGTAGTATACTATTTCTTTTTAGTTCTTTACAAATCTAAAAATTTAATAAAATTTCTGTAATTTGATGAAGCCATATGGTACAACTATAGCGTATAAGCCTAACTTTTATTATATATAATAATATGATATGATTTCTTTTTAGCAAAAAAAAAATATGATATGATTTCTCGGTAAGCGGGCTCTTTTTTCCATAGTTGGTGGCAGACAAGTGCCACTAAGCCCTCACAAAACGACACCGTTTTCTCAATTCCTTTCTATGCTTTTCGCGCCCTTCTAAAACCCTAGCTAGTAGCTACCACAAAACACAACACAACACACGGGTCCACACAACTCACTGATTTCAGAGACTGAAACGCGCACACACAAACAATCAGAGAGAGAGAGAGATAGAAATGGCTCAGCTCAAAGCTATTTCTTCATGCTCACCCAGCAGCCTTGCTTTTCAAGTACCAAAGAGAGGTACATGTTCTGGGCTTTTCAGTTTTTCTTTGATTTTTTTATTATTTGAGATTTATTTTCATGATTCAATCGCATGCAGTGTTTGCATGTTAATTGAAAATAATTTTTAAAAAAAAATTCTGGGTTCAAATTGTTTTGTGAAAAAAATGATTTCTTGGCACCCAAAATTGTATCTTTTATTTTTGTTGTTTTTGCTTTCTGTGAGATTTATTTGTATGTTTCAATCACATTCTGTATTTTCATGTTGATTGAAAACCTTTTTGTTTGTTTGTTTAATAATTCTGGGCTCAATTTGTTTTGTAAAAAAAATGATTTGTTGGCACCCAAAATTGTATCTTTTGTTATTATTATTTTTTGTTCTATGAGATTTATTTGCATGATTCAATAACACATTCTGTATTTGCACGTTATTTGCAAAACTTTTTTGTTATAATTTCTTGGCCCCCAAAATTGTATCTTTTCCACTATTCGAATTGAAAGATTTCATTTTTTTTTTTTTTTTGGGTGAAGCTATATAGAAAATTTACTACACAGATAGGATTGTATTTTGCTGAGGAATGTTGGGATGGAGTATTTTGTGTTTCAAATAGTTTGATTGCATGTGTTATTTTTGGGATTTGTTATTTGAAATTAAGTCTCTGAAAGAGAATGGAGAAATTGAATCTCTGAGATTATGTTTGGGTTACAATTTTTTATGTTTGGGTTTTGTTATTAGAAATTGAATCTCTGAGATTATGCTGTAACTGATTCCAATCACAGAGTCATTGCAGTTTAATGATAAAGTAAGCTGCCCAAGGAAGTTGTCTTCAGCATCCGAGGTAATTGTACCTTAAAACTTAAGAGCAGTGCCAGTGTCTACCTTAAAACTTACAAAGATGTGATTGATGCAACACCACTTTCAGTTTGGCCCACTATTGACACCACTTTCTACGCACTGAACGCAATATGTCACCAAAAATTTTGTCACTAGACTTATTCTCTGCGTCTTTCTAAATAAATGTTTGTTGTATAAGTAATGTGATTAATTTGGATTTTTTTACAGTTGGTGGCTAGAACGAGTGAGCTCCATGGTCATGCTGTTGCTACTATTAGTAATGGTGGCAATATAACTAAGTTTCCTAAAAATCAAGGTGAGGTTGTTTTAGAATACTTGTTTCTGAAATATTCTTGTTTGGAATATAGCCCAATAGATTTTCTCTTTAGAGAAGTCAATATCAGTTAATAATTTCTATTGTTGTTCATTCTTTTTCATGTAGTGTTATTGTATTGATGGCTCGTAAGCTATCATGACTTAGTTTGCAATGAGTTAATTAAGTGCTTAAATGTTAAAACCTTAAGTAATGAATATGCTAGGCTGTTTAGTTTGGCTTATAACTTTATTTATTTCTTTATTTTTATTTTTTGGGACATACTTAGCTTATTTGCCCTTGAGATGCAGTTATTCAAGCAGTTTTGCAGAGTGATAGAGGGATGGAAATTTCTGAAGCTACAAAGGGTATAGGGTTGCGTGGCAAATTGAATAAGGTCGTTCTAGCTTATAGTGGTGGCTTAGACACATCAGTCATAGTCCCATGGCTAAGGTATGTCTACTGTTATATGTTTTGTAGTCCCCTGTTTTGTGGCTTGGAACATTCCCCTAATTATATTTCCACTGTACAAGTATTCAGGGTTCTTCAGTTTTAGATTGGTATGTTTGGAATACAATTGATTAAAATATGAAATTAGACTCATACTCTCTTTGATGGCAATCCGGGACTGGTAGTTTTAAAATATTTATTTTATGAGGAGAGATAGCCAGTGAGTTTGGAGGAGATAAAACAGCAGTTTTTAGTAACTGACTTACTGTGTTAGGTAGTGGTTGGGATGACTTCATTATAAGTATTCTGCTGGTTACTCTGTTAGTGACGAACTATAGATGCTGCCTGCTTTCTGTTTTTAATATTTCATGCTTGAACATGTCTTCTTGAATTACATATAAAACAGCAGTTTTTGTGCCTGATTAAATATTAGCTCCATGCTTTAACATGTCTCCTTTGCAGACTTTGTTGAATTATTACCTTACTTGAATGAATTAAATGCTGCTTGCTTTCTGTTTTTAACATTTCATGGTGCTGGTTAATGCATTTGAATTATTTGTTTTCCCATGATATATTTTTTAACAAACCTATCCCTTGCAGGGAGAACTATGGCTGTGATGTTGTTTGCTTCACTGCTGATGTTGGTCAGGTATGTTAAGTAGCAACATCTACTTGCTCAAAGTTCCTTTGCTTATTTAGTCTTCCTGTACAACTAGTCTTAGATGGTATCCTTCATTCCCACTTGACCAGTTGCATTCGTATTAATTGTGTGCTTATCTGAAATGCCAAATTTATAGGGTGTTGGGGAGTTGGAAGGGTTGGAAGCAAAGGCTAAAGCCAGTGGGGCTTCTCAGTTAGTGGTGAAGGACTTGAAGGAGGAATTTGTACGGGATTTTATTTTTCCTTGCTTGAGAGCTGGTGCAATTTATGAGAGGAAATATTTGCTGGGGACCTCGATGGCTCGCCCTGTTATTGCAAAAGTGAGCTCCTACTTTGAAGTTTGTTGTGTTTATTAGGTTTAAATATGGCAAGCATGCAGATTTTTCAAGAGAAATTAATAATACAGTTTGCTGCTCTTTTAGAAGTGTTCTTGATTTTTCTATCATCTGTTTTTATTTCCATTTGTTGTCTCTGATAGAGTTGAGTGTAGATACCCTATTGGTACTTTTTTGGGTAATTTAAATAAAATAAAAATGTATATTATTTTTGTTCAAGGAAGCCTTTTCGTTTCTGAGCTTCTTTTCATCAGTTGTGTTTTAATGGCATCATGAAATTTCTTTTTCCATCTGATAAATTTTAAATCTTTGTAATGATATATTTAAAAAACAGGCCATGGTGGATATTGCCAAAGAAGTAGGAGCTGATGCTGTTGCTCATGGATGCACTGGAAAAGGAAATGATCAGGCATGCCTCATGATTGAGCTCTAAATTTTATGACCCATTGTGTTCTGTTTTTTTGTCTGACACAGTCTCGCTTGCTATTTTGTGTATTCAGGTTCGCTTTGAGCTCACATTCTTTGCTCTGAATCCCAAGCTAAATGTTGTGGCTCCTTGGAGGGAATGGGATATTACAGGGAGAGAAGATGCTATCGAATACGCTAAGAAGCATAATGTACCTGTCCCGGTAACAAAGAAATCCATATACAGCAGGGATAGGAACCTATGGCACCTTAGCCATGAGGTAACATTCACCTCTCCATTTCCTGTTTTGTCCTGTCAAATTTCTGCTGAAATTTCAATCTTAGTATAGCTCTTTGTTTTATGTCAGTTGCTCAGAAACTGTTGTAGGAAATAAGCTTATTTTTTGCTCTCATGGTCACCTTTTAATTCTCTCACTCTCTCTCATGAGTTTCATTTCCATGCCTTTATAGGGTGACATTTTGGAAGACCCAGCAAACGAACCTAAGAAGGATATGTACATGTTGACTGTGGACCCAGAAGAGGCACCGGACAAACCTGAGTAAGCATCCTTATTGAATTTTTAGTTTAACCCCTGTATCATTATCTATTTTTTTCTATGCCGCTTTTTTTAATTCTTTTTTTTTCTATGCCTTCATTTCCTGTAGATATATTGAAATTGGGATAGAGTCGGGTCTTCCTGTTTCAGTTAACGGGAAGGTGCTATCGCCTGCATCTCTACTTACTGAACTCAACGAGATTGGTGGAAAGCATGGAATTGGCCGAATTGACATGGTTGAAAACCGATTAGTTGGTATGAAGAGCCGTGGAGTCTATGAAACTCCAGGTGGGACAATCCTCTTCGAGGCTGTACAGGGGTTGGAGTCTTTAACAATTGATCGAGAAAGCATGCAACTTAAAGATTCACTTGCACTCAAGTATGCTGAGCTAGTTTATGCAGGCAGATGGTTTGATCCACTTCGCGAGTCAATGGATGCATTTATGGAAAAAATCACTGAGACTACAACAGGTTCAGTTACACTCAAACTATACAAAGGTTCAGTTTCTGTAGCTAGCCGTAAGAGCCCTTATAGCCTGTATAGGCAAGATATTTCATCTTTTGAGAGCAGCCAGATTTATGATCAGGCCGACGCTGCTGGGTTTATTCGGCTTTATGGTCTTCCAATGAGGGTTCGATCAATGCTCAAGCAGGGCATGTGAGACTTGGGTGTTTGATTGTTTCTTGTCTTATTGGTGAATTATTCTCTTATATCCCTAAAGTTGAGGCCTTTGGGTTAATTGTATGACAATAAGTAGTTTATGACATAAGATTTATGTTTCTCTTTGGTGTTTATGCTTTCTTTTTTTCTTTTTGTAAGATGTTGCTGCCAATTGTTCTGTGTCTGCTTTGCATATTTTACATTTTGCATAGTTTAAAGGTGATTTCAAATTAAACATAAAAATTTCAAATGAAATAATATGCTTAAAAATGTATTTCAATTAAATCATAAATTTGTTTTACTTATTATTATTATTTTTTTTTTGGGAGAAAGGATTAAAATACAATACATATAAAAAATCATCAATAAAATACAAGATTGAAATATGATATACCCTAAAATAAAATAATAATAATTTTTTTTTTTAATTTCTATAATCATCAAATGATTTTTTTATATTTTATTTTATAATAAAGTAACATTTCTTTATAGTTCATGAATATTGAATAATATTCACCTAAAAAGGAAAAAGAAAAAGATTAATGAATAATATAAGATAAGAACAAGAAGGCTCTCCACCAATATATATTTTATTCCTAACTTTTCCATTTAACGAACCAAGAAACGATGGCAATTTATGTAAATATCCGAAAATAGTAAGGTCATTTCCACACCTAGCACTCATTTCCACTTTTTCGTTATTTCTCAAATTCTCTCTCTCTCTCTCTCTCACTTTCGTGCCATGATCGAACTACGCCGCAGCAGCGCCACCAAAGCCGCCGCAATAATGGCGGCGCCGCTACTCAGCCGACTCACAGACTTCTTTGTGAGCCGATTCCACTACAACTCCGCCACAGCAGCTCAGCCACAACCCGAATCCGACTCCGACGACGATGACTCCTCCTCCTCCGACTCCAACTACTACTACTACTACTACAACAACAACAACAACAACCGCAAGCCGCCGCGTTGTTACGGTCCAAATCCAATGTCGTCGGACTCGGAGGCCTTTGTTCCAACCAACCCGGTCCAGTGGTCTTTCATGGGGAACCCGAGCGCTAAAAGGCACGTGTTCGCTCAAAGGATCTCGAAGCTTCTAGAAGTCCCTCGCATTTCCATTTCTACCCTCGTCCGTCAAGACATCAACCCTCGCTCTTCTCTCTACAAACAGGTCTCCTCTCCTCTCAGTTCAAGTTTCTTTTGCTTTCTTTCTTTCTGTTTCTCGGTGTGTAGTTGTAAATTAGATTCGGGACTGAGGGTAGTTTGGTCATTTAAATTATATTTGAAAGCCACGGTAAGTTAATACCATTGGCTAGCTGTTTCAAGCACTTTTTCAGGATTATAAAACATCTGCCTTGCTAAATTACACAAATACCCATTTCTTGTTTTTTTTTTTTTAAAGTATTTTTGTGTTCTTGAATAATTTATTTTGGGGAATTAAATAAAATCTTTGGGAGGATAGATTTATATTAATATTAACTAGTGTGTTACCCGTGCATATACGCAGGTGTAAGTGAAAACAATTTATACACACATGTATAAATATATATATATATATATATATATATATATATATATATAAAATATAGAATTTAATTGAATTTAAATTCTTTGATTTTTGAACCAAATAATTCATTTGCCATAAAAATTAAAAGAATTAGATGGATACGTGACACAAAATTGGACTCAAATTTAGAATTTAATTGGATTTGGACTCTTCGATTTTTACACTCAATAATTTATGATACAAAAATTAAAAATTAGATGGGACACGTGGCACAAAATTGAGAATTCGATTGAAAATCTAATTGGATTTCACTTTTAATATATATATATATATTATTGTTGTATTGTATAAAATCTTTGGAAAGTGAGGATAGATTTATGAATAATTTTGTGCAAAATATCATGGCTTGTCACAATGTTATTTTATTAATTTTGCTTTTGTTGTTAAAGGTGCTTTAAAGAAATGATTGCAAGTTGGCTCCTAGATAATACAGTTCTAATTATAAAATAGGGTTGATTGGTTTAGTTTAATTATGCCAAATTACGAGTTATCCATTGTGAAATTACTTACAATTGTTTATGTAAAGATGCATGGTGCAATTGAAGAGGCAATGAATAAGTGTCCCAAGTTGGAAAAATTAGTATTTAATTTTTTTTTTTTTAACAATGTATAAACTAAGTAATTTATGACTATTCTAAAGTAATTATGCCATGTTAGTATTATCCATTATTATTATATATTTGTAATTTTTTTTTTTTTTGAGGATTTCATACCTTCAATGAATGTCGTATAATGGGAACTACTGTGCTTATTTCTTATTAAATTAAAGCTTTGATAAACCTACAGATGCATTTGGAAAATTTTCCCAAAAAAGAAAAAAATTTGAAGTGGAATCAGCCTTTATTAGAACTGATGCAATAGCAGACTCACTTTATGTTTATCTTTGTGTATTTTCCATTTTTCATCTTCTGAAAATAGATTGCAAATGCTGTCAATGGCGGGGCAATAGTACCGGAGGATATACTATTTCGGCTGTTGTCAAAGAGGTTGGAAGATGGGTATTCCCAAGGTGAAAGTGGGTTTATACTGGATGGAATTCCTCGTTCAAGAATCCAGGCTGTAAGTCTTTTATGAGAGAAACTTGCCTTCTTTTGATGGACTTCAATCCTTCATGCAGATTTCATTCGTTGTGTGTACCTGACTTTGTCAGATTATTTAAATGTTTTTAGGTTCCCAGAAAAATTTTTATCGTTCAACATGAAGGGGATGTAATTATGGATTTATTTACAGACTTTATGTAATTATAGATGTGTTAGTGCTGGTTGAGATATTGTGTTTCATAGGGCATGTTTGCACCTCATAAGAAATAACCAAATTGATGATAACACAACTTGACACTAATGCTGCCATGAACTCTTAATTTTTGTCACAGGAGATCCTTGACCAAGTTGGCAAGATTGATCTGGTAGTGAATTTCAAATCCATGGAGGATAGCTTCATGAAGCACTGTGGAGGTAGTAACGGTATCCCCCTTTTCCCTCCCCAAATTGAATTTCAAGAGAGAAGCAAGTTTCTGATATGTCCTTGCATGTTACTTAACCAAAATACTTAATTGTGATGCAGAGGGTACCTCGAGGGAAAGAATTGAACAGTATGCAAAGCAGGTAGTCTTCAATTCTCTTCTCTTGGTGCTTCCTTATATTGGTATATTCTTCCTGATCTGTAATACTTAATTGTGAATATCCAGCTTGGCATTATCTTGTTTTTATCTGTATTACTTGGGATGGTTCCTGCTATTTTTTGGCCAGTCACAAATTTGCACATCCCGTAGTAGAATATGAAATGGGATGGAAAACCAAAAACCTATCTCTACATTAGGCAGTGAGACAAATCAAAGTTCCAGTTTTCTCTAACAAATTTGGAACTTCTGTTATTTTCTTTCTTAGCATGATGGCACTATGGTAGGTGACCTCTTAGTTATCCATAGAGAAAGAAAAGAAATAAATATTGAGGATGTACAATTTGAGTATATCACACATCTTGAGTTTGTTTTATGTCCGAATTGTAAAAAACCATCCTCTAATTTGCATGTTTTGAAATGGCTAATTTCCTTCCAGAAAGTCTATTGACTTTGGTTGTGCAATGTCATGTCTCAAATGTGATATTGATATATCAACACTTCCTGTCTGGTTTTTTTTCTTCTTGATAGTCTTTTAGTTTGAACTCCTTGTTATGCTCTTATTCTTCCAATTGCGATTAATATCTTGTTGATTTCCATGTCTCTGACTGCAAGCCTTCTTGGGATGAGTTCTGATGAAAGTATTGTCTTTTTCTCCCCAGAGCAAGGCACTGGAAGATTATTACAGGAAACAGCAAAAGCTTCTTGAGTTTCAAGTTGACAGTTCACCTGTTGCAAATTGGCCTAGGCTTTTGGCTGCTTTACATCTGAAACATATAGTTGCTGCTCGCACTTCACATAAGCTCAATACAGGGATCAATCGGCGTTAGCTTAATACTAATATTCTGTCCATGTTTGAAGTACTTACTGTAAATAAGTAATGTGAATCACATGATAGGCCTAGAGTTGCAGTTCTGACAACTAACTTGTAATATAGTTTTTGCAATCTAGGAAACAACCTTACTGAACTTCTACCAACGACTTCTTTGTTTTTCTTTCCTTACTTTGTAAAATGTAAGATTTTTGGTAAGCTCAATACAAATGAAAAGATGTTAGGATTTTGACATAAGAAAAATTGTAGGTTGGAGAATGAATGAATAGAAATGCAGTTAAAAGGCGCAAATTACTGTTCGTATTTGTGATGGATTCATTTTGCATTGGGAAAAGAAAAGGCTTCAGCAGCAAAGACTGTCACTTCATTAGTATCTAATTATTTTAATGTAGTAGCCTATAGAGAATGGAAATTTGTGTGCTCCTTTTTGTTAATTTTTTCTTTTTATATTGTTTCCATGTATGCCAATTGATTTTCATTATGATGGACTCATTCATTCCCACTAGAAGCCCATGGTTGGTTGACACTGTGGTCATGGTCCGCTAGATGTATTTCTTTGGCAGGCTCGATGCTTGAATTGGCAATTATATGAGCATATCATTCGGATTTTTAAAAAAAAGACAATGAAAATGGTGTATGAGAAGCAAACCACTGTATATGACTACTACTTTTGCCAATTTTTGTTTGCAATAACTGAAAATATCCTAGTTGAAGATAAATAAGCCGATCGTGCAGCAAAAGAGAAGATGATGATACAGCTGAAGCAGGGAAAGCTAAATATAAGCCAATCATATGCAGAAATAATTAATTTTCACTCATCCACTGATGTTTTAAGTTTCTCATCATTTATATTCATACCAAAGTTACAAAACTAGCTAACTCTAAAAGTCTCAAGCGTTGTTATAATTTCACATTCCAAGTCAGTCATTTCCAATAAGAATTATCTCAAATATTACAAGGCCTGCCAACATGGAGTCATTTTTTAATGAAAATGAAGAGAGACTATTAGAGTCTCAAAATATTAATGTCGAAACAAATAGAGCGTTATTGGTGAATAATTCTTTTGTATGAGTGTATCCCTAAAGTTGAGGCCTTTGGGCTAATTGTATGACAATAAGTAGTTTATGGCATAAGATTTATGTTTCTCTTTGGTGTTTATGCTTTCTTTCTTTCTTTTTCTAAGATGTTGCTGCCAATTGTTCTGTGTCTGCTTTGCATATTTTACATTTTGCAGGTCTACTGTGATGCTTTAAAAGATTGGAATTCCTAGAACTCCAAAGTCTCTTGAATGGATTACTATACACTTGATTGATTCACAAACCCCACTAGTGTTGATGATTGATAAGGGGCCAACCAAAGGCCTAGGTTTAGGTTTCTGATATTGAACAGTTGAACTTGAATTTATTTTTAATGTTAGAAAAGTGAAATGGGGTATCACATGATTCACATGGATACTTGTATTGACGATGAACAGATACAACCCAAGTCCGAAATTTCTCCAGTTCTCTGCACACTAGTTACGTCTCAATTGAGAGTAGAGTAATAATGGAGCTGCCATGAGTGTGGTTCTTTGTCAATTCACAAGCTCTTCCCACTATTTTTGTGAAATATGTCCAAAATTCACGGTTAGTCTTTCACTGTGAGCCTTAAGGGGGAGTTTGGTTTGCTGTGACGTGTCTTTGATGTGATAAACATTACGGTAATGTGATATTAAGATTTTAGGTTTATTTTATTTTTTCTAACATTACCATAATCTAAAATTACAAAATATATCACATTATCTTAATCTCATAACTTTTCTAAACAATGTAATGTTGTATTCTTGTATAGAGATTATATTAATATAAGATTACAATATTGTAATATTACAATGCAATATAACATCACGGCGAACCAAACGCCCCTAAGTGTGATGGGTCACATTCTGGGTAGTTTAAAGGCGATTTCAAATTAAACATAAAAGTTTCAAATGAAATTATATACTGTGCTTAAAAATATATTTCAATTAAACCATAATGAAATTATATACAAAAATATATATTTCAATTAAACCATAAACTTGTTGTACTTAAGTTGATATTGGAAAATATTTAAGTGAAATTATATGCTCAAAAATATATTTCAATTAAACCATGAATTTGTTGTACTTAAGTTGATATTGGAAAATAATTAAATAAAGCGATATCGTGTGGTTTAGAGGAAAATAATGTTCATATATAATAAGCACATGTATTACTTCCAAGTAGCAAGCAAATGAAAGATTGAACATGAAACAAACATGGAAAGGAGGGATGTATGAAAACAATGCCAGCACATAACGTCGTTTTGTGTTTAAGCATTCCTTTTATTTATTTCTGGTTAATCAAGCATATAATATTAATCAGAAACAACCAATATTCTATTACAAGAATGCTCTACTAAAAGCAAGCACATTTTCCATACAAAAAGTGAAAATCAATACTCTGAATAGCTCCTATTTTTGCTAAGTTATCAGTACATCAATAACTTCTCTATAAAATTAATTTGATTTAAAATTTATAAAAATACGTTAATTTAGGGTCTGTTTGGGATTCGCTTATTTTGCTGAAACTAATTTTTTATTTTTTTATTTTTTATGAAAGTACTGTAGATGAATGTAAAAGTTAATTAAAATAATAAAATAGTACTCATAAATAATATCAAAAAGTGTAATAAGACTCATAAATAGTAGCAAAAAAAAAATTAAATAATAAAATAAGCTGATTTTTTAATTTAGAGCCAAACACACGATTTAAAAAATCATCAATAAAATACAAGATTGAAATATGATTTACCCGCAAATGAAATAATAATAATAATAATAATTCTTTTGTACGTTTTTAAAAGTTTTATAGTCATCAAAAGAAATCACTTCGTTTTTCATTTAATTTTTCTATAATAAAGTAACATTTCTTTATAGTTCATGAATATTGAATAATATTCACCCAAAAAAGAGAGAAAAAGATTAATGAATAATATAAGATAAGAAGAAGAAGGCTCTCCAAATATATTTTATTCCCATAAAAAAAAAAAAAAACAAATATATTTTATTTCTAACCTTTTCCATTAAAAAAAAAGAAGAAGAAGAAGGAATTTCCAACAAGAAATGGCGCGCAAGAACGAAGAAACGATGGCATTTTATGTAAAAATCCCATAATAGTAAGGTCATTTTCACACCTATCACTCATTTCCACTTTTTCGTTATTTCTCAAATTCTTTTCGCGCCATGATCGAACTACGCCGCAGCAAAAGCGCCACCAAAGCCGCGGCAATAACGGCGGCGGCGGCGCCGCTACTCAGCCGACTCACTGACTTCTTTGTGAGCCGATTCTACTCCAACTCCGCCACAGCAGCTCAGCCACAACCCGACGATGACTACTACTGCAACTGCAACTACAACTACAAGCTGCCGCGTCGTTACGGTCCAATTCCAATGTCGGAATCGGAGGCCTTTGTTCCAACCAACCCGGTCCAGTGGTCTTTCATAGGGAATCCGAGCGCCAAAAGGCACGTGTTCGCTCGAAGGATCTCGAAGCTTCTTGAAGTCCCTCACATTTCCATTTCTACCCTCGTCCGTCAAGACCTCAACCCTCGCTCTTCTCTCTACAAACAGGTCCACTTTCCTCTCCTCTCCTCTCAGTTCAAGTTTCTTTTGTGCTTTCTTTCTCTGTTTCTTGGTGTGAAGCTGTAAATTAGATTTGGGACTGAGGGTATTTTGGTCCTTTAAATGTATATTTGAAAGTCGCGGTAAATAATATCATTGGCGAGCTGAATCAGAATGATAAAATATGTCTTGTTAAATTACACAAATACCCTTTTCTTGTGTTTTTTTTAAGTATTTTTTGTGTTCTTGAATAATTTCTTTTGGGAAATTACATAAAAATTATAAAAAATCTTTGGGATGATATATTTATATTAATATTAATTTTATTAATGTTGTTGTTGAATATAATCTTTGGGATTTATGAATAATTTTATGCAAATTATAATGACTTGTCACACTATTATTTATTATTATTATCCTAATTTTGTTATTGCTGTTAAAGGTGCTTTAAAGAAATGATTGCAAGTTGGCTCCTAGATAATACACTTCTAATTAGTTTAGTTTAATTATGCCAAATTAATTATCCAAAAGTTCAGTTATGCAAATTGCGAGGCTATGAGTTATCGTTTGTGAAATTACTTACAATTGTTTATGTGAAGATGCATTGTGCAATTTAAGATGCAATGAATAAGTGAACGAAGTTGGAAAAATTAGTTTCTCTAATTTATGACTATTCTAAAGAAATTACTCCATGTTTGCATTATAATTATTATATAATTGTAAATTTTTTGAGGATTTCATACCTTCCATGAATGTAGTATAATGGGAACTACTGTGCTTATTTTTTATTATTATTAAATTTAAGCTATGATGAACTCACAGATGCATTTGGAAATTTTTTCCAGAAAAAGAAATTTTTTTTTTGAAGTGGAATCAACCTTTATTGGATTTGGAACTGATGCAATAGCACACTCACTTTATGTTTCTCTATGTGTTTTTTCATCTTCTGAAAATAGATTGCAAATGCCGTCAATCAAGGAGCAATTGTTCCAGACGGTAAACTATTTCGGCTGTTGTCAAAGAGGTTGGAAGATGGGTATTCCCGAGGTGAAAGTGGGTTTATACTGGATGGAATTCCTCGTTCAAGAATCCAGGCTGTAAGTCTTTTATCAGAGAAACTTGCCTTCTTTTGATGTACTTCATGCAGATTTCATTCGTTGAATGTACCTGATTTTTTAGATTAGTTAAATGTTTTTAGGTTCCCAGAAAAATTGTTATTGTTCAACATGAAAGGGATGTAATTATGGATTTATTTACAGACCTTATGTAATTATAGATGTGTTAGTGTTGGTCGAGATATTGTGTTCCATAGGGCATCTTTGCACCTCATAAGAAATAACCCAATTGATGATAAAACAACTTGGCACTAATGCTGCCATGAACTCTTAATTTTTGTCACAGGAGATCCTTGACCAACTTGGCAAGATTGATCTGGTTGTGAATTTCAAATCCATGGAGGATAGCTTCATGAAACACCATGGAGGTAGGATCCCCCTTTTCGCTCCCCAAATTGATTTTCAAGAGAGAAACAAGTTTCCGATATGTCCTTGCATGTTACTCAACCAAAATCCTTAATTGTGATGCAGATGGTACCTCGAGGGAAAGAATTGAACAGTATGCAAAGCAGGTAGTCTTCAATTCTCATATTTTGGTGCTTCCTTATATTGGTAGATTCTTCCTGATCTGTAGTACTTAATCGTGAATATCCAGCTTGGCATTATCTTGTTTTTATCTGTATTACTTGGGATGGTTCGTGCTATTTTTGGTCCAGTCACAAATTTGCACATCCCATAGTGGACTATGAAATGGGACACCAAAAACCTATCTCTACATTAGGCAGTGAGGCAAATCAAAGTTCCTGTTCTCTAACAAATTTTGTACCTTCTGTTATTTTCTTTCTTAGTGTGATGCCACTATGGTAAGTGACCTCTTAGTTATCCAAAGAGAAAGAACAGAAATAACTTTTGGGGACGTACAGTTTGAGTATATCCCACATCTTGAGTTTGTTTTATATCCAAATTGTAATAACACATCCTCGAATTTGCATGTTTTGAAATGGCTAATTTCCTTCCAGAAAGTCAATTGACTTAGGTTGTGCAATGTCATGTATCAAATGTGATATTGATATATCAACACTTCCTGTCTGGTTTATTCTTCTTGATAGTCTTTTAGTTTGAACTCCTTGTTATACTCTTATTCTTCCAATTGCAATTGCTATCTTGTTGATTTCCATGTCTCTGACTGCAAGCCTTTGGGATGAGTTCTGATGAAAGTATCGTCTTTTTCTCCCTAGAGCAAGGCACTGGAAGATTATTACAGGAAACAGCAAAAGCTTCTTGAGTTTCAAGTTGACAATTCACCTGGCGCGAATTGGCCTAGGCTTTTGGCTGCTTTACATCTGAAATATATAGTTGCTGCTCGCACTTCACATAAGCTCAATACAGGGATTGATCGGCGTTAGCTTAATACTAATATTCTGTCCATCTTTGAAGTACTTACTGTAAATAAGTAATGTGAATCACATGATAGGCCTAGAGTTGCAGTTCTGACAACTAACTTGTAATATAGTTTTTGCAATCTAGGAAACAACCTTACTAAGCTTCTACCGATGACTTCTTCGTTTTTCTTTCCTTACTTTGTAAAATGTAAGATTTCTGGTAAGTAAGCTCAAATGCTCAATACAAATGAAAGGATGTTAGGATTTTGACATAAGAAAAATTGTAGGTCGAAGAATGAATGAATAGAAATGCAGTTAAAAGGCGCAAATTACTGTTCGTATTTGTGATGGATTCATTTTGCATTGGGAAAAGAAAAGGCTTCAGCAGCAAAGACTGTCACTTCATTAGTATCTAATTATTTAATGTAGTAGCCTATCAGAGAATGGAAATTTGTATGCTCGTTTTTGTTAATTTTTTTCTTTTTATATTGTTTCCATGGGTGCCGATTGATTTTCATTATGATGGACTCATTCTTTCCCACTAGAAGCCTGTGGTTGGTTGACACTGTGGTCATGGTCCGCTAGATGTATTTCTTTGGCAGGCTCGATGCTTGAATTGGCGATTATATGAGCAAATCATTCGGATTTTAAAAAAAGACAATGAAAATGGTGTATGAGAAGCAAACCACTATATGACTACTATTTTTGCCAATTTTCTTTTGCAATAACTGAAAAGATCCTAGTTGAAGATAAATAAGCCGATTGTGCAGCAAAAGAGAACATGATGATACAGCTGAAGCAGGGAAAGCTAAATATAAGCCAATCATATGCTGAAATAATTAATTTTCCCTCCTCATCCACTGATGTTTTAAGTTTCTCATCATTTATATTCATACCAAAGTTACAAAACTAGCTAACTCTAAAAGTCTCAAGAGTTGTTATAATTTCACATTCCAAGTCAGCCATTTCCAATAAGAATTATCACAAATATTACAAGGCCTGCCAACATGGTGTCATTTTTTAATGAAAATGGAGAGAGACTATTAGAGTCTCAAACGCAAAAAAGTTTATATGGTGGACTCAAAGAAGAAGGCAAAGGTTATGAAGAGTAGTGAGAAGAAGAGGGAGAAGTTGCCGGAGAAGATGGTGAGGAAGAAGAGAAAACTAAAGTAAATTAGATTGAGTTTTGTGAAAAAACCAAAATGAATGATGCTTTGTGCCTTCTGAGATCATTTGTAATTTTATTTTAGCAGACCTTGTTGGAATATTTGCAAGTGGTATGAAATAATTTGTTTTTGATTATTTCTGTTCTTTCAATTTTGTCTTGCTAGAAATAAAGTTTTTGTCACATACGCAGTCATTGTTTTGCTTATTGCGAGCAAACTAAGCGTATTAGGATTTTTAGTTCTTTTGTTGAACTATTTTTACTTCATTTGTAGAACCTACTGGAATGCATTTGAACTGCATAACCCATAAATGTAGTATTTTGGGTGACTATATATGCAGTTGGCAGGAAAAAGTGACCAGTTTGTGTGACTTTTGTCTTTACAGATTTACTATTTTCTGGAAGGGCTAATACTGCGTGACATGCACTTTAGATTGCATGAATGAGTTCTTATCTTTTTTTTTTTTTTTATCGCATTAATGAAGAGTTTATTGGTACTTCCATCTGTTTTACCTTGAATTGGAATCTTGAAACTAACCTACCTCCATGACAAGTCCCAAGAGTAAGTAATGAGCCAATGTCTTGTTTGTCAACATAGGTGAGTAGCATGGTTGTCGTAGTTTCACTTTTTCACTTATGTCTTCGTTTGAACTTCATAATACAAAATTTATAGTACAATTTTGAGACAAGCATTCATTTAATGTTTTGTTAATTTGTGTAAATATATGGGAGGAAAATTTGCTGTTGACTCGCATCTCCCTTGGTATTTGCCTTTGGAGAAAAAAAAAAAAAAAATCAGTTCTTGCTAATTAGCTTCTGAGGTTTTGGACGTCTATCACTAGAAACATGGTAAGAATGCTAAAACCTGTCCTGTTTGCTGGTAATCATATTCAACACTGAACTAATCTGAAATACCTTTGCTTAAGATTTGAGCCTAAGGTATGATCCAACCTCATACGATCAATTTGCTGCATAATAAAAGGATTAAAACCTGGAAAAGTGGAACAAGGAAATTGAATTTCTCTTTCCATACTGTCTTCTTTGTCGTCTTTTTTATTTTAATTTTTTTATTTGGTAGAATGTACTCTGTCTGTAGCATTGTTGTCTTTAATAAGGGGAGAAAACATACAAAGGAAAACAAAACAAAGAACCTATCAAATTATAATGATAATTAGCCAAAAGGCAAAATATTTGTAAATCATCTTTACCAATCATTATATTCTTCATCGAAAAACTTGCAGAGGGGACTCTGAGGCATTGATTTCTACAAAAGTTTATCAATGGACTACTCCATAATGGTAAGAATGCAATTTAAAATGTACTTTGAATGACCACTTATTCTAATGCTACATCTTGAAGGCCATTGCTCTCAATTTATACTTATTTAATGTTTTAATCTTGTGAAGGCATAATTCCTTTTGTCACATTATTCCACTTTGACTTACCAAAAGCTCTTCAAGATGAGTATGACAGCTTCTTGAATTGCAGGATTGTGTATGCAATTTTTATTTTTTACACATTTGAAATTTATATAAATACTAATCTTGCTTAATAATAAATTGAGTTTGAATTGTTACATCATTTTGCATATACAATATAGTGATGATTTTGAAAACTATGCCAACCTTTGTTTCCAAACTTTTGGAGATCGAGTTAAACATTGGACAACAATCAATGAGCCAAAGTTGGAAGGAATGAATGACAGTAGGAAGGACTCAATTGTGATCTTACTTCTTAGTCATCTAACTTTTAGCTTTTTCCTTTCCTTGATGAGTTTGATTGTTATGTTTTGCATGGTTCATTGCTTGTGGTGTTCAAGAATAAGTATTGAGGATTTGTATCCTCTCTTTTAGTTAACAGTTAATTTTCTAGATATGGTTTATGTTTTAATCTTGGAGTACACTGGTTTTATGTGTGACAGAGATCCATTTTCTTAAAGAAATCATTTGCTCCAGCCTTGCAGGATGTAGGAGGTTTTCAAAAAAAAAAAAATGACAATCATTTTATTTTGCAAAAAATCAGAGATAATGGCTTTCTTATTCTTCAAAAGAGCTTTGGGCAGCCTCATCATAGCACATAGCATCCATGGAAGTTGCATCTATGCTTGTATAATGCAAAGAAGAAATACCAACCTTGACACGATTGCCTATAAGTGAAAGAGGTTAATGTGGCGCTGCGGCTGTTTCCTGGGCTTTCAGCATTAGTCCAAACAATATAGTACTGAACATAATGCTAGTAGTGATTTGATGGATGAACAAAAATCTTACAAATTTATATGAAATGATTTACAAATGAGTATACTCATTGAGATTCCCAAAAGAAAAGGGAACAAATTTACTCATTAGGATGCTTCAAAATATGCCTGTTTTGTGTTTGCACATGCACTCAGGTATGGGATATGCAATCACATCTCTATCCCTCCTGTTAGCTCTCATCTCAGGCTGCCCCTGAGATTTGCTGTGCAGTTTCCTCATGATGCTTCTGAATTCTGCATCAGAAATGGAGGTATCATCGAAAAAAGGAAGCATTGATCGCTTGTTTGGCTTTATATATTTCCTATGCCCGACATAGGCACGATGACCCTGTTAAGTAAAAAATGCAATGCAGAAAGAATGAGATAAACTAACACAGATTTAGCAGTTGCACCACAGACATAAATATTATTTTGACATCATGTCAGATTTCTAGTCGCCACTAATCAGATGGCAATCCAGATGCCTATCCAGATTGATGATTTTTGGGATGAAGTTACATAACAACAATATAAAATGGAAACTTTGCATTTAGAAATTATCAGTTCTATCAAACTATATTGTACTGTCTTTAGCAATTATCATTCCATCAAACTAGATTGTACTATCTTTTTGTTTTCTGCAATAAGGGGTTAAAGTTTTAATTGGAAACTACTATTTTTCCAGGGTTTCCATGAGCTGATACTAATAGGACTTCTTCATGGAAGTAGCTAGTATTAGAAGTCTTGGTCACTTACCTGCATTGCTCGTCCCATATTTCCACCATGGGAAGGTACAAAGACATCACTGCTCAGGGAGACAATGTAGTCAATGGCAGCCAGAGCTGAGGACTTGTTAATGTACTGTGAAAGTTCTCCATTTTGTGCCAACTTTTCCTTTGTCACAACATTTGGAAATTCTGCCACAAGTGGCTGCAAAGCCTTGTTTCTCCCAAATGGCTCTCCCCCTGCAATATATACCCGTGCACTTCTGGGTGCTCCTAGAGCCTTTAGGAGCCTGCAATAACAGCACATTTAAAATTCTCTCCAGTTACAGTCTTAAAAATCTTTATCAAGGATTATACATTAGCAGTTATGAGTTTCTGATTTACCTTGCCATTTCTAATGCATTTAGGGGGCATAGTCCAGCAAGTCGTCGTTGAGTGTAGGTCATGTTTAACCTTCCTGTCAGGTATTCGGGTTGAGACTCCCGAACCTTGGTGATGATGTCATCATGTTCTGTGCCCAAACCAGTGAGACATCCAGTTCTGACCCACACATCCTTCTCTAGCCGGAGATGGAGGGCAATGAAAGGGCCTTCAATCCACATTCTCCTTGCAAGCCGATTTCCAAGCTCCCTAATTGGTGCTGCATATCTTAATGCATGAAAGGCTACCTGCAATATGAAGATGAAATGGGACATAATTAGGCTACAGAACTACACTGATGATTGTTTAATATGAATTTAATGGAGATTGATTTCCATGTACCTTACATCGAAGCTTCTGCAGATCATATGGAAGATTCTTTGAGAGTTTAGAATCTAAACCTTTCAACACCAGAACACCTTCTTTATTTAGCTGCACGATCAATCAAATGTATTTCAAGGGAAACTCAAATATGAATGACTTTTAGAGCCACTAGAACAACTGGCACACATGCATGCACATATATCTAATAGATTGTTCTTTATGAAAAAAGAAAAATTATAATGAGTGCATCTTCAATTCTGAATTCGCATTCTACCTACTAACACTTCGTTGGTGAAATTTCTTTGAATTAATACAATGTTAAGAAGTTATAAGTGTAAACTATATGTAATTTTTTAAAATTGCTTTCCAGTCCTAACCTCACCTTAGCAGCTAAATCATGGTAAAATGCAGCAGATGGAATTTCCATCAACAAAGAATTCCTTACTTGTCTAAAGAATCTGTTTCGAATCCAGAGCGGAGAAACATCATAAGGAATCTTGTTTTCAACGGTCTGCCTTGACATCAAATGCGTGGAAGGAAGAGATGATACAACGCGTACATCAGCTTGTAAAGTCCTCTTGAAATGTTTTACATCAAATATATCCGAAAACTCACTGCAGTTATTACAAAAACAAATTGTCAAATTGATTTCCATACATAATATCCTTCAATACAGGACAATTCTAATAATTAAATGTAAAAATTGTATAGACATTATGCTGAACTGGTCAAATGTGTGATAGAAGCTAGAAACATAAAAAATTTTGCTGCTTTGATGAGATAATGAAGGATTTCATTAGGAAAAAATTTATGAACCATGAATTCTTCTAGACATTAAGAGTTGACCAATACTTTAATCTACTAATGTTACTATTCATATGTCACAATAAATGAGTGCAGGAAATATATAGATTCAAACGACTAAAGTACTAAACACATCAAATTTATTTACATCTTTCTCTTTTACCTTTCATCGCCCCATATCAGATTAACCTGCAAGACTGGCACAACCAACGCAGCCCCAAGAATTCTTGCAATAACAACAGCATCAACAATCTGATTTCTCTGCTGGTTTAGTCCCCCAGAGGCCACCACCACCAAGAACCTCCTCTTCTCCTTTGAAATCTTCAGAGACGCTTTCCTATACCCAATACTAAAATCCAAGCATGGCTTGTACCCCAGCCCATCTGGTTGCTCCCAGAACTCTCTCTCCTCCTCAGAAACATTATTCCTAACAACCCCATGAGCCGGTAACGGCACCATCACACTGTTTGACAGTTTTGGCTCATCCTCATCATCCGAAGTTGTTGATAAAAGAGAGACTAAGTTAATCGGAGAGTACTCAGAAGACTTGAGGGAAGGAGATGAAAATGGTGACGAGGGAGAACTGAGATGACATGAAGAGGAGGAAGCTTGGGAAACAAGAAAGAAGCTGAGAATGGAAAAACCCAAGAAAGTGAAGGAAAGTATGAGAGAAAGAAAGAAGAGTGAGAGGCTTTGGGGTGTACAAAGCTTGTGGTTTCTTGGACTTTTCTTTGGAGAGTTGACAAGGGAAGCCAATGGAGAAAGTGAAAGCAAGTAGTGAAAGAATGGTGATGGGTTCTCAGTTATGAAGGAGCTCTTCATGTTTCTTGCTGTGGCCATGAAAAAGCTGGCTTTGTGTTCTCTGCTACCATGGAAATTCTTTGATGAAAGCAAATGAAACTTATGTGAAAACTGGGAGTAATTGTGGAACGAAAATCTAAGGCTAACTATGAATCTTGGGTTCTTGAACTGGAGGTTAAAATCTACCCATTGTGTTATGGAAAAAATAGCAGGGGAATTGCACTGAATATACAGAAATAATGAAATACAGCAAAGGGTGTTTTGGTCAAATAATGAAACCAACAGTTTTTTCAGTTATATAATTCGTTTCGTTTTCCCTGTAAAAAGCTAGTTCAGCTTCCCCATTAAACAAAGTGCAAATTACCGAGCTTACCCCTGAAATCTTCTGATAATTCAAAATTGGAGCAATTTAATGTAGTCTTTAGGCCATCATATATTTTTGGTGGAAAATATTTTTTTCCCCTCCATCTTAGAAGGTTCTAAACGCACCATTTTTCACAATTTTTTAATGTGTTAACTTTTTATTAGAGCAATTTATTACTTTCAAATTGACCTACTATTTACACAATTTTTATTTGTAATTGTGGATTATGCACAGTAGATCTTTTGTAGTTTTGGAATAAAAGAAAAAGAAAAAAAGAAGAAGAAGTAAGAGTTTGTACGTCCCTAAATTTATTGAACACAGTCCTAAATACTAAACAGGTTGATTAATTTCTAAAAAATTTAAATACTTTTTGCTAACAATTTTACTCACCCTAAAAAAGACACGTGAATGCAAAATTCAAAAGGTTTAATATATGATATTATGATCAAAAGCTGATCATTGAAGCTTACATGTTTCACTTTTTTAAATAAAATATGAATAGTTTAAATGTTTCACATCATATCCAATATATTAAGTTTACATTTATATTTTTTTCGAAAAAAAGTTTACATATATTAAAGTATATACACAATTGGTTTATTTATTATAATTTATCTAAATGTAAAGCTTTTATATACATATATATATATATTTTTTTTTTTTTTGAAGTCCAAACCATTGTTGCTTTGTTCATATATACTTTAGAAGTCTACTACGCTATATTCCTAATCCCTCTCTCACAATCCGTAGTATGGTATACTTGGAAGTCTACTTCTAGGCTAATACACAGGCTACTTTCAGGTTATGGCTACCTCTATTTATAACACATTGTTATCAAAGAAAAAACCGACCCCGCTACAATTCTTCACTATCCCTTTTGTTTTTATTTTTTCCACATCATTAATTGATTTTTTTTTTTTTTTTTTTAGTTTTAGTTTTATAAAACTCTATTAGAATCTGTTCAGTCGCAAAAGATTACTACTCTCACTCTACTATCATGAACTACAATTGAAAACAAAATCCCAACCATTCCCTTCCCTTATAAGAACGGTCTCAGCCTCTCTTCTCTAGGGACTTATTCAGCTACAGAGCCAATTAGATGACTCAATATAATCAATAAATGTATTGTTGTTCTACGTCCATTTTTTCTTAGATCAAATTCAAAATTTTAAGCAGTAAAACTTCTCCTAAAAATTATGACCCCACACACGGTCAACAACTTTGGCATTCCTTTATTGTTTTTCATAAATGAGTCTTTGGTCTATTGCAGGTGAGAGTCATAGGGTAAGGTTTTATTTTATATTTTATTTTTGGTTTATTTAGAGAAGTCTCCTTCTAGTGAAAGTTTGCTTGAGTAATTTTGGTGGCTCTATTTCTTTTGCTTCCCCCCTCTAAGTGCATGCCACTATATAACTGTATTGCATATTTGCATCTTTATAAGAAAAAAATAGACTATATTGCAACTTTTGCATTGTTAAAATTTCTATCTCTAATTTCATGATTTAGGTTTGTATCTTATTGAAAAATAAATAACTAAATTTGTGAGAATCATAAACAAATAAGGGAAAGATTTTGTTATGTACTTGTATGCTGCAATTGCCACATAATGTCTAAAGGTCTCACGTGCATTGCACACGACCCTTGGACACATGTTGCTTTTTTTTTTTTTGGCTTTTCCAATAAATAATTGTTGACGTTATTTAATGTTACCCTAATTTTAGGGTTAATTAATATAAGTATTGATTTCTTTTGAATTGTATGTACTTAGCCAATTTTTGGACCAAGCTTTGCCCTTAAAATTGGTATGCTGCAATTGCCACATAATGTCTAAGGGTCTCGCGTGCATTGCACATGACCCTTAGGCCTTGCTTGGGAAGGGGTAATGGAATGGAATGGAAATGAATGAAAAGAATAATTTTAGAATATTATTCCCTTCCCTTGTTTGGGAGTTTTAATGGAGGGAATGGAAAGCTCATTCTCTTGTTTGGGAGTTTAAGTAGGAGGGAATGGAATGGGTAGGAGGGAATACTCATTCCTCTCTATTCCCTTAAAACCTCAAATTTTCATTCCCCCCGAAATTGGGAGGAATGGAAGGGAATGAAATTAAATTTAATGATTTTTTTACTAAAACTCCCAAAATACCCCTATATATTCAACCCTTTATTTTAAAATAGGGGTCTAACTGTAATATTGTCATAAAATGATTCCATTCCATTCCCTCCATATTGCTCTTAAACAAGAT
Organism: Quercus glauca; assembly: GCA_023736055.1. Classification (NCBI taxonomy): domain Eukaryota; kingdom Viridiplantae; phylum Streptophyta; class Magnoliopsida; order Fagales; family Fagaceae; genus Quercus; species Quercus glauca. Next base: position 5,879,092 of record CM043324.1, read on the forward strand.
TACTTACATTTTATTCATTTTCATTCCTTTCCATTCCTTTATTTTAAAACATCCAATCAAGGTTACTTGATTCCATTCCATTCCATTCTTTTCCATTCCTTTCCCTTACTTAAATACATTCCATTTCATTCCATTATTTTCCATTCCCTTATAATGATTTCGTTCCATTCCATTTTATTCTCTTATGAACTCCTAAGCGGAGCCTTAGACACATGTTGCTTTCTTTTTGCTTTCCAAATAAATAATTGTTGACGTTAGTTAATGTTACCCTAATTTTAGGGTTAATTAATATAAGTATCAATTTCTTTTGAATTGTATGTACTCAGCCGATTTTTGGACCAAGCTTTGCCCTTGATATTGGTATGCTGCAATTGCCACATAATGTCTAAGGGTCTCATGTACATTGCACATGACCCTTGGACATATGTTGCTTTCTTTTTGCTTTCCCAATAAATAATTGTTGACGTTATTTAATGTTACCCTAATTTTAGGGTTAATTAATATAAGTATTGATTTCTTTTGAATTGTATGTACTAAGCCGATTTTTGGACCAAGCTTTGCCCTTGAAATTGGGTTGTTTATGTGTTTCATATTTGACAAAAATTTTAGTTGAAATTTCAGCACAATAGGTTTGGAATAGATTAGATTATGCATTCTCAAGTAAAGTTTTAGCCCATAGAAATCCGATTTCATTTAACAGGTCCTCTCTCTCTTTCTCCAATTGGTTTTTGTATTATTTTAATTCTTTAATGTGATTGTATTTCTTTTTACTATTATTTATAATTTATTTTTGAGTAACTAACTTTGTCTTTATTTCTAATTATCTCTTTACCTCCTTTTATCAAGTATTGATTTGATTATCATTCTGTTTTGACTAATTGTAGCATTGAAAAAAGTGAATATATATTTATTTATTTAACATTTTCTACTGGTCATAACATAAAAGGATGTTGTCCATTACATCAAATGGATTATTTTAAACGTAATATCAACAGAGTATATATATATTCTATATAAAAAAAATAGAGTATATATATATATATACATTATCTTAAATGTAAAATATTAATTCCACTAATTGTCTACCAATTAGGCTCCATCCTACCCAAAAAAAAGTTAATTTATATTTAACTATAGAATAAATGGTGCATCTATTACAAATTACAATTTTTTTTTTTTGGGTAAATACAACTTACATCTTTCCCAGCATACTATATGTTACAAATTACAAATATGGGGTATTTAACACTAATTAAAACTGATTATGTATTTTCTTCTATTTTTTTTTTTGAGAATAAAAAAGAAAAAAAAAAAACTGATTGTGTATTCTAACCCTCCTTTTAAATAAATGGGTCTTTAAAATTATACCTTAAATGCACTATAATCCCTTCGAATTGTTCCTAAATCCTTTGACATTCCTTAAATAAAATGAGCTGTTACATGCGGATTATTATTTTCTCAAATTGCTCTAATAAAAACGACGTCGTTATGGCATATACCCCTTAATTCCTTCAATCAAAAGGACATCATTTTTTTTGGTTATAGTCTATATAAATTTCAAAAAGTGCCCATTAATGTGCAGGGGCCAAAAATAAAAATAAAAAGAAAAAAAAGAAAAGAAAACACATAATAAGTGGTGTATATCAGTTTTAGAATTAACAATATTACCGATCCATTGAAGTATCCATCCAAAAACCTGTTTATAATTCTTAAATGTAGAAAAATTTTCATCTCTCTCTCTCTCTCCTATAACATTTTGGTTTCTTAAATTCTTCATTTCTCCATTAAATTCTCAATGTGGAATCATAAATAATTATATAGCCACATGATCCCTCTCTACCCATCTTCTCCACCTCAATTTTTCTTTGATCCCTAAACATCCCAAAATTCAAGTCCTTCTACTTTTTTTTTCCCTAGGTTCTTGGTGCTCAATATGTTAAGGTTTTACGTACGTTAGCTTCTCTCACCTTGATAGGTAATTGAAAATAATTGGTCAATTTTGTAAACACCCACACACACATATTATTTCCTTCATGTTAATGAATTTTTTAATGTAATAAAATTTTCAATTAATTGATTTGTGAAATTGTGAGAAGATTTAAGTTTTAGAGGAGATCCAAGAGCAATGACAATATGACATCGAAGAATACTTCAAACGAAGAACACCAAACAACAACTAAGTCACCACCGTTGTCATATTCATTGAGAATTTTCAAGTTTTTTTAGTTGAAATATTATTTCAAATTCTTTTCTTTTTTCCTTTGATTTATTTAAGGTTTTTTTTATATACAATTTTCATATTAAAATTATTAATTATATCACAAATCACATAGCCATATAATTAATAACATCTGAATATACAAATATTTTAGTTTATCTTCTATTTGGTCCAGTTCGGTCTACTTTGGTCCCTTTCAGTCTATTTCGGTCTACTTCCGTCCATTATGGTCTACTTACTTCATTCGGTCTAGTTCGGTGTTAGTAAGTCTATTTCGGTCTAATTCAGTCCATTCAGTCCACTTTGGTCACATTCCGTCCATTTCGGTCTATTTTTGTCCACTTCGTCCACTTTGGTCCATTCATTCCACTCTCGTAAATATATAAATAAATAGTATATATATATAAAATATTACTAAATAAATAAGTATATATTAAATAATTTAATGAAATAATTAAAATTAAATTAATAAAAATCACATTCCAAAATTCTTATTTTAAGTAATTTTAGTTTTTCGGTTTATATTTCAACTATAAGTAATTGGTTACTTTATTGTAAGAATCTCAAACCATAGTTTCCATTCTTCTTTGGCGTAAATGTGGTTTCCCTTTTGTCTTAATAATTGTTGTGGTCGTACATGCATACAATTATGCCTATAATATTCAAATATGGTTACAAAATCATTGCAATAATTTTTGTGCAATCTATAAAACCTATTGTTTGTATTAGGCAATTAATCAAATAGTCACATAGCTAATTGAAATACTATCCAAATGTTGTGTGAAACTCAAATTGTCACCTCTAAAAACAACTAAATAGTAAACCAAATTTAAGTTAAACAAAAGGATGAAAAGAGAGAGCCTGTGCTTAGGAATTATAACACAAAACTACCCAAATTTATATACCATTACAAATCTTCCATAATTAAAAAAAAAAAAAAAAAAGCCTAGAATAGAAAACAAAGAAAATTTGAGGTGAAAATTAAATAAAAATTAACAAAAAACTCATTATTCTTTGGCATAGTTTAGCGCTCCCCCCCCCCCCCCCCCCCACCCCTCCCTCTTACTTAAAAAAAAAGTTTTCTTATTTGAAGGCAAGTGAATTTGAGAAGCACATAAGTCTTTTTTTCCTTTTTATTTATTTTTTGGTTCTATATTAAATAATTAGATACCAATTTATGCTTTGGTTCGATTTCTATTTATATATCTTATGGTTTATGATTTCTTTCAACTTGAATTTACTTTTTGACCACAATAGTTGAATTTGATTGAATTTAAATTAATCTGATTTATTTTATGGTTGTTTATAATACTTTTGTTATCATTAGGAGCGGACGACATAGGTTGAAACTCTATCAATTTTATGTCTTCTTGTAAATGTAGTATAGTTTTGTCATGTCCTAATATTTAATTTATAAGAATGTTTTTTTTTTTTTTTTAATTTATAAGAATGTTATGTATTTGTGACTATTCAGAATATTAGGAAAAACTGGGGAAAGTATGACTTTAATTAAGATGTTTAATTGGCTGTTTAGATTTCTTATTATTTTGAGTGCTAATAAGAACTACACTAATTAAAATTTCTAACAATAATCATGTGCTATTTTTTTTTTTTATATACATACACACACTCAAACACACAAACATGAAAAAAAATGTGAAATAATTAAGCTCACATTGATAAACTTCTATATGTATCACCTTGATCAATCATATGATATATCTATGGCTAAAGCTGAAGAAGAGAAAATCAAACAGTTTAATTAGAACAACATATCAGACGAGAAGATTAAAAATAAAAACTTGATATATGAGAAAGAAAATCTTGACATATATTTTTCACAAAAAAAAAAAAAATCTTGACATATAAAACTAAAAATCTTGACTAATAATAATTCTTTTCAAGAGTACTAGTGTTCCTCAGAATCAATTCTAGAGGCCTAATATAGTTAAACCTTCCAGCGTTTGTTGCATTTGACGCAAGTGATATAAGTTGTCATGGGCTCATCGGCACTCCGGGTCTGCAACTGGTAGTAGTTGCACTTGCGCTCGCGGCACCGGCTGCACTGGAACATGTCAGTGGTGGCCTTATCTTCTTCATCAGCATCGTGCACACATCTCTTCAACTTTTTCAACTTTATCTGAATGTTCTCACGCTGCCTTTTCTCGCTGGCCATCTCTTCGGCACTCATTGTTACAAGGGTCTCCGCCTTGATCTCCCCTAGAAGAACCTTTCGCCTCAAATCCGGGTTCTTTGGGTCTTTGAGATTGAACAAGACTGATCGATACTTAGACTTCTTGATTGGATTAGACCACCCAATTCTTTCGTACATTGCAGACTCTACTGCAGCAGCCACTTCAACTGGGTCAAAAGCTGGTGATATGCTCTCATCAGTTTCAGATGATACTCTTGAAAAGGCCTCTGCCAACAGTTTCCTAACGCTCTCACGATAATCACAGTTCTTGATCGACTTGGAATCTTGACGACGATGATGATGGTCAATCTTCTTCTTCACTATTTCTGTTTCTGTTTCTGCATTAGGAACAGTAATACCCGACTTAATAATCAGTCTCTTTCTGTTTGGGACCCCGAAGTCTTTTTCAATGCTCAGTGCCGCCATTGTCAAGTTTGATTCAGAATCTTGATGATCAAGAAGAATAAACTTCAAAGTATCAGTCTCTTTGGAACCCCAGTAATCTTGTGTCTCTGTCAAACCCTTACCCCTTGTTCTCCAAATTGAAGAACGTATCAGAAAACAAACAGAAACTCAACAAGGTATGAATTCTAAAAGGGAGACTCTGTGTAATTCTGACTTGCCTTTCAAGGTTGTTTTATACTCAACAATGGTTGTTGTTTCCGACACCCTCAAGGAATACGAATAGGTATAGGAAATTTGAAGGTCGGTGAGATGATGAGGGCTTATTTAAATTTGGTTCTAGCCGTTGATGCTGCTGTTTGGTATTTATTTTCGAGTTTTATTGTTTTTATTTTTAAAAGAAGATAAGCTGAGTTTTACTTTTTACTATTGAAGATTGAGAAGATTTTATTTACCGAGTGGCTTTTAAATTTTTAATGGGTCCCCTCCCTGGCTTTTTAAAAAGAGATCTCGATTTGCAATTAATTCACGTCATGTATTTCATGAGTACCTAAATTTTAATTTTCAATTGTTCACAATAATAGAGTAGTAATTAGTTGACAAAGCTTATAATAACAGTAGGGTACAAAGTTGTGAATATTCTTTTAGAAAATTGTATATTTTTAATCTATAGAATTGCGTACGTTTCTTTGAAAAATTATATTCATTTACTGTATAGAATTGTGTATATTATTTGAAAAATTGTGTAAGTTGAATATATAGAATTATGTATGTTTTTTGAAAAATTGTGCATTTTCAATGTACAAAATTGTTTACATTATATAAAAATTTGTGTTCGTCAAATATACAGAGTTGTGTAAATTCTTATATAGAATCCAGTACATTCTTTGAAAAATATTGCTTAAGACTGTTTTCTCCCTATTGTTGTGTTGGAATAGAAACTTCTAGCTGTTTCGAGGCTGATTGATTTTCTTAAATGATTTGTGCCACACAAATATTCTTTCCCATTGACAAGATGAATATTATTTCACTAGCAAAAGAAAAATGAATATATTTTGTTCACATTCTTCCTCAATGGACTGTACCACAACAAGGATTACCCTTGTATAATTGTGACTTTTCTCATAAAACTATTTCAATTCTAATAGGCAAATATTGTAATTCATGTACAAGTTTGTCAAGGAAAAAGAGCTCTACCTTTCATTTGGAACTAGTAATTCCCTAGTTGCTGAAAACCATTAAACTAGCATAGCAACTAATTCTGTCAATGATATTACAATTACTATGAGCTCTTCCCAGATTGAGGCACACTTATGTGTTTACATAGCCTCAGAAGTTGGCTACATCTTTCTACATCAGCAATGAAATGGAGGAGCAGCTCCATGCAGAGAGAGAGGGAGGGAAAAATCATTAAATCATTGAGGCGATGCAGCGTCAAATCTATGATCACCACTAACAGTTCCCTGGATTTGAGCTGCATACTGTAAGTTCCAAAGTACATCCTCAATAGAGGGACGGCTGCATGACTCGAGAGAAATACATTTGCTCATTATGGAAAGCACAATTGATAATGATTCCTGTGAGCAAGTGGCTTGCACAATTGGGTCAATTATTCGTTTCTGGCCATCCAGGGAGTTAATAGAAGCCTGCAAAAATGAGGAATCCTAGTATCAAGAAAATGTTTCTCATATACAACGCACATATATTCTGTAGTTGGTCAGAATGGCAGCACATACTATTTCATTTAGCAAGAGTGCGTCTCTTCTAGCACATACTGAAGGTCCAACGAGTGCCTCAAGTAATATGAATCCAAAGCTACAAACATCATCCTCTAAGTTTTTCATTTGCCTGAAGACATTACAATATAAACCAACAATGATCAATGTGCTAAACTTGCAGCAAGGATACATTTCATAGCATTCATGAATTTCCAAATAAATAAAAGACTATCAAAAATTTGTCTGCTCAATGTAAATAGAAGTGATCCGATTTAAAATCTTGATAGACTAATATCTAGACATTTCTAGGTAGCACTTGGATGAATTTGTTCATGGTCAATTCCTCCAGCCAATCCAAGAAGTTCCATTTCCATTTGCATTAGAAATTTAAAAAAATCAGTATATTACATCAAGAAAATGCAATGATTAATAAAAACCTTACCATGATTTATAGCCTTCTACTTTTGCCTGAAAATGAGGGGCACAAGTCAATAACCACTAACAACGAAGAATTTCGTGCAAAGCCAATCAATCAATCAATCAATAAAAATTAGAAGCCCTACCCCACATTTGTCAGTTTCTTCTGAGATAATGGACAATCCATAGTCACTCAACTTTGCCATCCCATGCTCATTGAGCAGGATATTATTTGTCTTCAGTCGGTTGTGGAAGAAACCAGGAATAATTCCGGTATGGAGGAAATGCACAGCCTTGGCAATACTGATTAGAATTGCCAATCTTTCTGACCAATTGAAAACCTTTCCATAGCTATTCTCTACAAATATAAAGCAACTATACTTAGAATGTAATGCACAACTGTATAGTGCTGCAAACAAACATGGGAAGACCATTAAAAAAACCCCTATTTTTGTTAAAACAAGTGCAATTTTATCTGTGAGGATAGTTGTTTCCTGCACTAGTTGATTGCTAAATATTTTTAAAAGAAGAATATAAACTAATTTGAAGGATTTGTGCATAAAAAGTGAAGCTGCAAATTGAACAGCCCTGCCTAAAGATTAAAGTACCAAAAGTTTGATATCGGATATCAAGTATTGGAACTCATACACACACAGACACAAAAAAGAAAAAGGAGGGCTGCATAAAATTGCATAAACCTAAACATCCTATTTCCTCCAGGAACAGTTCTTATTAAGTCTTTAAAAATTACCTACAAGATGAGTACAAAAGCTCCCACTGGGAAGATATTCAGATATAAGAAAGATTTTATTCGTGCTGAAATCATCTCTTCCACCAACATCAACACAATGCCCCAAAAGGCATACCAAATGTGGGTGACGAAGCTTTGCAAGCAGGTCCAACCTAAGTTTAAGATTTCGAATTGAATATTTCTTTGACAAAGGCATACACCTAATAGCAACTGGGGCCCCATTCTCTAATCTTCCTTTGTAAAGCTGCAAGACAAAGGAGAGAGAGATTAAGAGAATCTGATATGATGGAAATCAAAGCTTAGACAGTTGAGTAAAAGCACTCACATTCAACTTTCATAATGAGAAAAATGTGCTCAACTAAGACGGCAGCCTAACAGTAAAAGCTCACGTATTTCAAGTCCTTCCAATGAATTTAATATAATGGCAATCTAGCTTGAAGTAGCAAAATAAATAATAGTTATGACATATAATGTCATCAAATATTACCACAACCAAGCATATCCCACTGAATGATTTTTTGGGGTTAAATTTTACCTTTTATGCCACCAAATGAGTCACATATGTCATATGCCATATGTGGCTGCATAAACTTTGTACCTTGGTGTTACTACCAAAATTCAGAAGAAGGCACTCAGAAACCAAAAACAAGTGGCTATGCAATTGCAATTGTTCATAAAAGCCAAAAAAAAAAAAAAAAAAAAAATTGCGTATGTCACCATGAACTTTTAAGGCTACAGTAACAGTTACTTTAGAACATAATTCGAATCGTAAGGCTGACAACCTTTACTCTCTTCTGAATAATAAGGAACCAAATGTCTCATCCCCTATAACCATGACTATTGTGACTTGGAGTGCATCAATTAAAGGGTACTTGAAATCTTAAGACATGGGGTTTAGCTGCCTAAATATGCACCTTCTTAAACCAGTTACCATGCATTTAAAATCTTGATTAAACAAAGATGACCACTGTGATATTTACCCTACATTTCATAAATACTTTTATAGCATATTAGAAGTTTTAGACAGTACCTTTCCATATGAGCCTTCTCCCATAAAGGCAGAATTATCAAAGTTGTTTGTAGCTTCTTTTAACTCTTCGAAAGTATAAGACCTACACGCTGGAAGACTTGACGTGCCGAACTTTGCAGCTTCAGAAACAAATCCTAAACAAGAAAAAATGTGGTTACAATTATGTTCATCAGTTTTAAAAATCACATTCAGTTGTCCCCATACCCTAACAACACTATTTTTTGTTCCGAATTCATACATACTTTAGCAATGTTTTCCTTACAAAGAGAAAAAAAGTAATTTTACATTTTCTTTAGAGGATGACCTACTTGCACTTGCTAGAAGCTCAGAGGAGAACCCAGCTGCAGAGCTATCTTGCACTGTTTTATGCAATAAATGTTGTTCTGATATCCCTCTAGGGCAATATGTTCTCCACAAAATGAGAAATCCATAAGCCAGAAGCATCATAAGTATGAAGACTCCTATAATTAAGCCCACTAAAATTCCTGCATTTTTTCTTTTGGATTGTTTCTTCATGTAGACTTCCATACAATATGATTCAACATGCTGATGACTTGTATTAAAGGATAAGCAATTCCCATCAACCTCAACAATTCTCTTGTCTGAATTAGTGTTAAAACAAGAAGGCAATCCCCCCATCAACTTATTATTAGATATATCAATGAACTCAAGTTTGCTTCCACAGCTTAGATGGTCCGGAAGTGACCCACTTAACATGTTTGATGCTATATTCAAGAAACTGATATTAGGCAAAGAGAAAACTGCATAAGGAGGTTTGCCTCTAAGTAGATTGAATGACAAGTCAAGGTGTTGAAGCTGACTTAATTGGCCATATTGCTGAGGAATCTCACCAAAGAAGGAGTTGTTGCTAAGGATAACCATGACCACTCCTTTAGGCATTTTTGGTAGCACAGAATCTAACTTGTTGGCACTCAAATCCAACACATGTAAGCTAGTTAAGCTACTAAGATGTGGTAATTTCCCAGACATGCCATTGCTAGACATAATAAGATCAGTGAGAGTGGTGATACTTAGAATTGAAGATGGAAATTGACCTTTCAACTGGTTGTTCCTCAAGCTTAGAATTGTCAGATTGGACAATGAATCAAACCAATTGGGGACAGTATCATTAAAAAAGTTGTCATCTAGTTGAAGAGTTTGAAGCTTCACCATTGTAGATATCTTAGGAGGAACTGAACCAAAAAGAAAATTTGAACTCAAATCCAGATATTCAAGTGAAGAAAGTCGATGAATTTTGTCTGGAAGTGGACCCCAAATGCCCAAAGATACCAAACTAAGAACTCTCAAATTGGTTAGCCTTGCCAGGGTGGCCACAAAAGAATCCAAAGAGAAGTTTTCTGATAAAGTTTGTTTTGGAATTGCAAACCCATGAAAGTCACTAACTTTGGCAGTCTTGTCACCTACAATTCTGAGTTCTGTGACAAAGTTGTCTTGGCATGTGATGTTTACTTGTGGAAATGAAGATAAATAGCAAAAATCTATGCTACGATTATTCCAAATCTCCAATTGCTTTGGGTACTCCAAGTGCTTTCTAAGCTGCTGAAGTACTTGGGTTTGAGAAGACTGTAATGGATAAGTACCAAGAACAAAGAAACTCCATGTAAAACAGAAAAGCAAAAACAAACAACACCACCCCATTGAACTCTCTTTCTTGTCAATGCTTCATGGACCAATAGCTGTCATTTAATAGCACAAAACAAGGCAAAAATTTATCAGTGAAACAGAGATTGACCTTGTAAATATCAAGCAGAGGCGGCTGATATTCAAAATTTATCTATTCCATGCTTTAAAGGAAAATCCATTAAAGCAGTACGCATAGAGAAGTTGCCAACTTTACCTTTAAATTAGTCAAAGTTGAATCCTTGAGCAAGTTCCACAGTGCTAACCAAAAACAAAGAGCAAGTTTTGCAGAGTTTATGAAGGAGAAACAGGTGAAAACAGATATTGAAGTTTCAGATTGATAAACTAAACTAATCAAATGAGATATATGTTGAATGCTTCAAGGAAGGTAAGGAAAACCCATGAAGGAAAACATGTATTATGTATAACGAACATACATGAAAATGATTTGTGGAAGTGATCCTATACTAAGAACAAATGCAAAGTGCCAACAACCAGGGAATACTAACAATAACTCCATGTTTTTTTGATGTAAAATTTGTGATTTGAGAGGTGGGGTACCTGGTTGGTTTTAACGCATTTAGTGCTTCCACATGGTGCTATATCTTGGAGATTGCGTGCTTTCTCTATTTCTCTCTCTCTCTCTCTCTCTCTCTCTAGCAGTAAGGCATCTGGGTCTTCATTGGTAGCACTATTGCAAGTGTAAATTCTCACTCTCATTGAGCAGTGAACAAAGCAAAGTGACAAGCTAGTGCGTTATATAGAAGCAGTTAAAATGACAACTGAAAAACGTAGTCAAGCAGTTACTTTGCTTGTTTGTCTGTCCTAGACTTTAACAGTTCGTCTCGGAGAAAGTTACTTTGCTTGTTAGTCACCCAACAAATTTTATAATTCTTTTCATAGTTATTGATGAGGCATGTTGTTGATGAGGCATGTTGTGATTGGTAGGTGAATGTGAAAATGATTTTTACTTTAAATGTAATTATTATTATTATTTTTTTAGGTAGAATTGTAGATATGATAGAATTTCATCTCCTTTGGTGTAGGTAAGGTTCAAACCTTAAATCTTTTTTTTTTACAACAAGAAATTTATTAATTGAGCTAACTGAAATTCACACTTTAATCGTAACTTATCAACTTACTACTTAATAAGTTAGGATAATTATTGTGGAAAAATAAATAAATTTTGATTCATAAGTCATAACATTACTCTTCTCTTTCTATTCTTGCCTGTAATATGTACTATTGTACTGATCTTTGGTCATGTCTAACTTTTCAAAAATACCAAAATGGCTTTGAGAGTTCTTTTTATTTTTATTTTATAACTATAAGGTAGATTTGAGAGTTCTATTTGGAAAATGATATTTACCTGATTACTCAAGGCTCCCTGGCCTGTACTGTGCATGCATGTGCCTATATGATGTTACATTACATGAGAGAGACAGTGAAATTTTGTTTGCTTTTGAGGCTTCCTAAAATGGATCTCAAGAGGCATCAAATAATATGGTTCCATGTATTGTAAATTTGTAAGTTTGTACTTTTGGGAACATTTGTATCCTGAATTCTTGCCCCTAAATTGGATCCTCTAGTAATCCTCTTCATCTCCATTAGGAAGTTTGTTTAACGACCACTGTGGAGAGCATGGGAGATGATTGGACAGTTCTAGTGCCTCAAAGCTCAAACCTATAAGTATATGAAACTTAATAAATTTTGTTAGTATCACATTGAATCCCAAACTTTTAAGATTGTATCAATTTAAATCTTAATTTTTTAAAAATTTAATTTGGGGGTTTGGTTTGTAAGTTTGATTGGAGGTTTAACTTGATAGTACAATTTTAAAAAAGCAGTAGATTCAATTTGAACTAAACTAAACTCTAGGTTGAATTTGTATCCCTCTTAACCTTTACTCTTTAATCTAAAACTTTTGAAATTATAGAATTTGTTGAAAAATATTGTGTTAGTAAAATATAATTTTCCCCCAAAAACATAATCCAGTCATTGAAATCATAATCAAATGAAGGGCAGATTGGTAATTACAATGCATGTCCTTGGAATTTGCGGTTCCTAGTTGCCATAACTTGACAGGCTGTCTCTAATATGATAACAGCAAATCTCATTTGCCCATACTATTCTGTTTTGATAACATTTGGGCCATACAATTAGACTTTTAATATTGAATCAGTGATAAGATACTATCTAATCAGTGAAACCTCCATTATTTGCAGTTTTGAGGTGGGAGGATAAGGCTTTTGGCATGGCAGCATGTCACTTATTGCTCAGGTTTCTACAGTACTGCATTTATTAAGGTCAAAATGGATGGACCAAGTCAAACTGCTCTAATCATCATGATTCAAAACTCAACCTGTCAATGAGTAATGTTTGACGAAGATATTTTTCTTAATGATTTTTCATAATTTGTTAAGATAGTAAATAATAACAAAGTTACCATTGTAACTATTTTATTATGCAGCAATTATAATATATCACATCAATAATTATCATGTATTTTTTAAAGATTTTGTGTCCTTAGATCTGATATTAAGAGCATCACAACAGATTTTGTGTCTATGCTGTTGATCTTGTCCTGCTTCTGCACATGGGACCCCAAGCATTAGGGATAATAATATGGGGTTGAAATGAATAAGATGCTATAAGAGAATAGGGCTAACACTTGAACCATATGGAAAAGCTCAAAACCGAAAGCAATGCCCAGAACTTGCAATAATGATTAATCTTCCATTGAAATTCTCTGCATTGATCCTTTTATCTTTGCTTTAAAGACATTGCATGTGTAAATACACTAATACTAGCACTTTAAAAGAGACGTGGTGCATAGTAGCGTCAAACCACGGTCCAGGATTCATCCCAAGTGGTCCTGGACAAGCTTTAAAGGTCCTCTAGCGGTCCATCCTTTATCATATGTGGGGTCAATTTTACAAATTATTTTTCATTTTTCACCAAAATTGAGCATCTGGGAAGTCAAGGACATATTGATTATATGAACCAGTGAACCAAAAGACAGGTCTTTTGGCCCTTTGGGACATAGGAGAGGTGCCAACCTCCTCTCACTCTAGTTGGTTGAAAGCCTCAAATCTTTTCTTATACCGACTGAAATAGGAAAGGAGAGGTGAAAGGCAGGGAAAGAAAAAAAGCACATATCTTTTTATGAAATTCAAAAAGGACTATGATATGTCAACAATTAGCATCCAAATTCCTGAGCAAGAAATGATTTGAATCATGAACTTAGCTAAAATGAGACCATAATAATAGCAACACATGCTTTTTGCTTCTGCCGCTATAGTAGGTGCAATACCAAGCTTTGTTTCACCCTCACCCTATAAAATAACAGTTTATGTGAGCACATGCCATAATAAAGATTGTTTTGTGACATACAGTTACTGATTACATAGCACTCATATTATTTGTACATGATTGGCTGCTCAACAGATTGATTCCAAGGACCAAGCTCCAGCTTTGAAAAATGATTAATTGTTGGTTGAGATTCAAAGAGTGAGAAAAGGAAATTAAAGCTCCCAATATGTAAAGGAAATAATTGGGTAGGCCAGGCCATGAGAGGTCCCATTTACAACAATGAAAGGACAAGAGTCTTAAACAATATCTATTATCACAATGACCCCACTCTCCCTGATATGTATCCATGATTTTAGGGCATTTAGACTTGCAGACCAAGATTAGGTGTACAGAGGGAAAGAACATTTAAGATGAAATAAATAAGGAATGAGATAAGTTTGAAGAAAGAACTGTATTGAGTTGTAAAGTGGTCATAGAGTCAAAATAGACTCTCACATCCAAGTGCTCTACTGTCTCTTTCTTTAGTACAAAGATGAGGCCAGCAATTTTATGATTTCAGCCATTAGCCTTTGACATCATGGTATGTCGTTATCAAATAAATCATTCAATGTAGATATTGACATATTGTAACACAATATCATAGAGAAAGGATGGTAAATTTGCCTTTACTTTTTATCATTATGATATCAGATAAAAATGAAAAGTTTTAACATTGAGATTGATTGTCATTAAAAGCATTCTGCAGAGGACCTATTACTTAGTTTTTCACAAATAAAAATGTATATAATGTCACGCCACTTCAAGAAAACAAATAGAAAGGATATATTTAGTCACAACAATGGTGAAAAGCATACTTTTTAACCAAAAAGAAAAAAGAAAAGAAAAACATACTTTTTAAACCAAAAAAGAGAAGAAGAAAAGAAAAGCATACTTCCACTCCTCACAATATTACTAGCTTAAAGTTTATAACAGTACATTTTTATCACATAGACCCTATCCAAAAAAAAAAATTATCACATGGACAGAATATAAGAGTGTTAACATACAAATGTTCTTTTTTCTTATAAATATAACTACTAAATTGATCACAATTTTGGCACATCAACATAGAATCTACCATTTTTGATCTAGAAGAAAAATTGTACTCGCTAAAAACCAAAAAGTATCACCAGTCTCACTCAACTCTCAACCCGATACATGAGATAAATTCTATAAGATAGTGAGAAAACAAATAATTGTAAGGATGAAATAATTTCCAAACACGGTCCCAGTCCATGTTATAATAGTAAGCAGTGAAAAGAATCCTTTCTGCTAGTGCTGATCAAAAGAGTAGGGTTCTGCTAGTGCAGGAAACTTAATGAAGAAGTCTCTACAGGTAGTTATTTGTCAAGTTATCCATTTGAATAGCAATTTGGCGAAGTAGACAACAATAAAATAGCATATTTTCTAGTGTTATTAGCATGTGATTCATTTTAGTGTCCCCATGCTTTGATCTATAAAGTTCTTGAGGACCTAACAGTTACTCTTAACAGAAGAAAACATGTAGATACACAAAATACAGCATTAGTACTGCCTTGTACAAGGCATTTTTGGAGGACAGAGGAACATCATTCCTCATTTACAGGTATTTTGAAATTTATGCTCCATCTCAAAGCCTGGTACACAAGTTATTGAAACAAAACTTGAACTCTTATAACAACTTTTCCAAACCCAAGTAGTAGCAGATTGTATATTGTCCTTTTCCCCCTTCGTGTCCTTGCTACTAAACTAAGCTGCAAAGATTAGTTTAATCTAATTTTTTACCTAAGTGTGAGAAGAAACATTAGGAGTTCATTGGCATGCTAGGTATTGTAGCCCAACTATAAGACTTTAGGCTCCAGAAGCAGGGCATGGTGTAAAATTGCCATCTTATCAGGCCCTGAGAAGTGGCCTCACAAGCTTCAACAACAGGACCAAGCATGGAATTTGAGATTTCTCTCAACTCATTTTAAAACCAATAAATACTTTGTGTGTGTTGGGGGGGGGGGGGAAGAGGTTATAAGGTACAAAAGTTGAAAAAAAAAATTGTGGTCTGTACTATCCAGAAATTCTAAGAAAATCAATTTGGAGTTCTCCAAAGTTGAGGAGCTAGTCAAATCTTATGAAAAATGGGTATGGTACAATCAGCTTTCCGGGGTTACTAAATGATCTTTTTCCTTTGATGGGGAAATATCATTGTTTTATAATGGGCAAAATTTAGGTACAAATACAATTACTTAGGTGTTGTACCTTAAGTTCAACTACATGTTGTTTCTTTCTTTATCTCACCAAAAAAAGAAAAAAAAAAAAGAAATCAATTACATGTTGCATTGAAGATTTCAATGTAGTACAAATAATGTTATCTTTTCCAATGACAATCAAATTCAACCATGTGATGTATTGGCCAATATATACATATATATATATATATACACTCCCCCTCAATCCAAATAAGCATTAATAACAGTACAAAGGAAGCCAATGGTTGCGCCTCATCTGCAAGAGATTTCATGACCACCTTGGAATCACCTTGCAAAATACCTTGGTAAATACCAACTTCCAGGGAAAACTCCAAGGCTCGGTCAGTAGCTACTGCTTCCACCTCGCCTACTTGATTGCTCAATTTGATAAAATATTATTAATTTATTTTAAGTACAGAAAATTTGTCCTTAATCCATTCAATACAAAGGAAATTATCTCATACAAAATATTTATACTCAGAAAATGGATCTACATATATGTGAGCCCAGTACATGCGAGAGGCTCTACTAATGATTCAATATAGTAAACAGAAAAATAGTAAACAGTGAAAAGAAAGCTTCTAATAGTGCTAATGGAAAGAAAGAGTAAGGTTCTGCCAAGAGCTAGGGATCTTCGTGCAGAAAAAGAGTTATTTGTAAAGTGATGCATTTCATAGTAATTAGGCGAAGTAGACAACAATGAGAATAGCATCATTGCAAGTGTTTTAGTGTTATAAATTTTAATATCCCCATTTTTTTTTTATGTATGGGAATTCTCAAGCACCTAACAACTCTCAACAAAAGAAAATATATAACTACACAACATACAGCACTAGTACTGCCTTGTACAAAACCTATTTTTGGAGGACAAAGGAGCATTAATCCTCATGCACAGGTTTTGTGAAATTTATGCTCCATTTCAAAGCCTGGAACACAAGATATTGAAACAAAATTTGAACTCTTATAATAACTTTTCCAAACCCAAACAGTAGCAAGTTCTATATCGTCCTTTTCTCACTTCCATGTTCTTGCTACTAAACTAAATTGCAAAGACTAGTTAAAGACAATGTAACTTCATTGAACTTTTGACCTTTGTGTGTGAAAAAAACATTAGGAATTCATTGACATGGTTGGTATTATAGCCAACAATAAGGTTTTGGGCTTTACAAGCAGAGCACGATGTAAAATTGCCAACATTGCTGGGCCAGGAAAGTGGCTCAACAAGCTTTTACAACAGGACTAACCATGGAGAGACAAGCTGACTCTAGGATATGAGATTTCTCTCACCTCATTTTAAACCAATAACTTTGTAAGGGAAAACAAAGAATGAAATGTTACAAGGTACAAAAATTTAGAAGTCTATACTGTACAGAAATTCTAAGAATATGAAAAGAAATGATAAAAAGTTATTACTTCCTTGCACATTGAAGAAGAATCTCTAATAAGAAAAATGAATTAATGGCCTTTTGGAGAAGGAAATTATGAGGCTAACCTTGTGGGCTCGGCCCAACAAAGCTAGAGTCCAAAGTCCGTGACCCCTCATGTGGCGAGATTCGAGCCTAGCAATCCTCTATTAGATTCTTTCTAACAAGAGCCTAGCTGTAACGGCTCAAGGAAAAGCGCTAACTACATCTGCGCTATACCTCAAAAGGACTAGTCACAATTGAGGCTCCTTAAAGTTGTTAATAAAGCCTAGATCTACCCAGTAAATACCGGATGTGAGACTCATCACACACCCACACACATCACACAATCAATCAAATTGGAGCATCACAATCACCTTCACTTAAATCCCTAACGTCCTCGTTAGGGCCCACTTTGTGGGGTAATGTCTCTGAGCCCACATGGGGTTACCAGGCCGGCTCTGATACCATATGTAACGACCCAAGGAAAAGCGCTAGCCACATCTGCGTTATACCTCAAAAGGACTAGTCACAATTGAGGCTCCTTGTAGTTGTTAATAAAGCCCAGATCTACCCAGTAAATACCCGATGTGGGACTCATCACACACCCACACACATCACACAATTAATCAAATTGGGCTACGCAGGTTAACTCAATAGCTATCTATCTTCCACATACTTTTGTTAAACTAAGCCATGCAAAATAAACCCAATTTCAGGAACCTAAAAAGACTCAAATCAATAAAACTTCGAAAGTCTGCTACATCAATCATTTTCTCAAATTAGTGGGGAGCCACTCCTGTCTAAGACAATACTCTTTGTTCATCTCAACTGTTTTACCAGGGGAGTAGCCGAAGGAAGTGAACAATCAAACACATTTTTTAAAAAGTAAATAATGAATTTTGTTAAAGAAGAGGAGTGCTCAAAATCTAGAGCTTGCATATTCTATAGAGATAGATTTTATTGGAAAAATAATCACTTAAAATGGAATAATTTCCTCTAGGTCATTATCACCCGTATAATAAAATCAAATGGCCCCAAAGTAGGCTAAGAATTCTGTTCAATGCAAGAAGAGCCAAAAAAATGAAAGTAGATGAAAAAGAAGTAATTTTAAACCACATCTACTCCAAATAGGCTGCTAGGAATCTTTATAGAAATGTCATAAGCCAATCATCATAAAGGATCACAGCAAAGGCAAATTAAAAAATTTTGATGTTATGGTAATGAAAGAAAAGAAAATGTAATTAAGTCATGTGCAATATCTCATATTCCACATATGTATAGCAAGGTTACAAAGAAACCTATAGCAAACTACATTTGATTATCATTTTGCATAATCCAAAGGAAAATCTGCTTGCCTAGTAAAAATTTGTGACCAATGGTCTTGATTTCCCAAGGATTGAGGAGAAGCACAACCCAATTATCATAGAAGTCTGGAACAAGACTAGTCAAACAACTTGCTTTAGCCTTCCTTGAATATTAATCCAAACCATGGTGCATTAATCTGAGCCACATTTGGAGTAACAAACCTGCACACATAACCAAGTATTTATTCTAATACATGCCTAAAAAAACTATTAAATCTTCCCCCAACCACATAGTCAAACATATAATAGCATTCATGGAAGTATAAGACACCTCAACAACCAATTTGGAGCACAATCTGATGATTATGATTCTTCTGGGTAAACCCACAAGACCGCAAAATAGGTGAATCTACACATTGAGCAACCTCTAACACTGTTGGTATCAGACCAACAATGCAACAAGTTGCATAAGGAATGCTGCAATCCATGAAGATCAAGTTTAGAAGCCATTTTTATTTAGTATCAAGTTTTCAATAGTATGCAATTAATTTGATATTTAAAAAAGGTATGACTAAGAGTTCATTGACTCGAGCCATACGGGGGCACTTTCTCTTTTTCTTCAAATTTCTCAAATAAATGATTATTAACATTCCTTTATAGCCTATTTTCAAACAGAATCAAGGATTAGATAAGAATACCATTAATATGGTACAAAAGTATCCAGACGACCTGAAAATAACCAAAGGCACAGTAACACAATCTGTAGTTTAAATTTTTCCAAAGTAGGATATCAAATGAAAATCTACATATGGCAAAAAAATGAAAGAACACATAAAGAGAGGCCCACACTAAACATCTTGTTAACTTGTCCAGAGTAATGCCACCCCAAGGCTAAACATCATAAGAACCATCATAAAACAAAGATCCCTATCTTAGTTTCCCTAGCCCTCGCTTCATAAACAGAGTTTAGCGGTCACATTGCTATTTTGATTGGTAAATACTAATTGTTTACACTTTAGATTAGACCAACGACTTCAGCATCCATCCCTTGTTTATGAGACGCAGAGAAGAAGACCTTGCATGACAAACCTATTTCCTCTCTCATTGTTGATCTGAAAAGGTTCTGTGACATTGTGAGGAATGAGAACTCCCAGGCTTTGAGTCACTTTGGTAGAGTAAAAGCACTAGCTGTGATTCTTGAAACAAACATAAAGGGAGATATTAGTGATAATATGGCTGATTTTATTCATAGAAAGAATGTTTATGTTGCCAGTAAGTACCAAAAGGCACCTGCAAAAAGCTCCTCAGTTATGTCTTTGAAGCGTTTGTGGACACCACTGTTATTTTACTTTCAACCTGTGCTATACTCTCTCTGCCTTAGGTATCAAACAGCATGGCTGGAAAGATGGGTAGCATCATAGTGGGAGTATTGTCATTGCTGCCATTTTGGTTGTTGCTGTTTCTGCTGTCTGTAACTTCAAGCAATCCAGGCAATTTAAGAAGCTCTCCCAACGAGTAGAGACATCAAGGTGGATGTATTGAAGGATGGGTGGCACCAACATATTTTAATGCACTTGTTGGTATTGTCGCTGGCTATTATTGTACTTTGGCTTATTCTATGAAGTGCATGTTGATTATGTGTTGGCACAATTTGGGTCAGACATAACAATCTGCACTGAAAAACAGGCACCCTTACATTAAATGAGACCAAGGTAACAAGATTTTGCCTTTAAATAAGCAATGAGGGAAGCCAAGTAATATTTAAAATATAGATTCTCAATCGCTTGCAAAGATTTTTGGGAGCCCTTGCTGTTTTTGATCTGAATATCAATGAAATCTATAATCCATGTTGAAGACTTTAAGTTAGAGAATTCAGAGAAAAACAAAAGTGGAGTTTTGGTGAAGAGGAAGAGTGAGAAGGCTATTCGATACTACTACACGAGAGCTCCAGAGACTAAGGGATATAAATTCAAGAAATTGATTTGAGCTAACCTTTAACATGACATGATGGTAGAAAGAAAAGTTATCCCCCGCTCAATTCATTGAATAAGACCAACCCTATGACAAATTAATTACCTACACCGAAGTAATTTTTTGTTTTACCAAGTATGAAAAAGTGATACTAAAGTTCAAAGGTAAAGTCATTCTTCCTTGAACTTTCTTAGGCATACAGTTGGAGAAATAAAAGGCAAACATGATTGAGGATAAAATTCATAGATTCAACTAGACAAGAAGTAATAAATATCATTAGTTTGAGAAGTTCATTACAAAAATCAAACTTTAGAAAATCAGAGAACTTGCTCCAACTTGACTAACCATAATATTAGTCAACATTTGATCTTTCTTATATGTTGTCATATGTAACAAATCAGCAATATGGAGAGCCTTAAATCATTATAACTAAAATCACAATGAAGAAAATGTGAACCAAACTCGGAGCAAAGTGACCACTTGATTACTCCCATATGATCGAAACCAAATTACAATACCAACAATTACCAAGATTTAGGGAAAACACACACTAAATAGTTACATGCAAAAGTTACAAGAAACACATTATTTTATTGCATAGGAAATTGTTTGCCATCTTTTCATCAGTTGCATAATTGGCATAGAAAGATGATTGATTGTCAATAAACCAAACTATAACAAGAAGAAATTATCAGAGTTCTCAATTCCCAAGGTTTTGTAACAATGCTCAGGTCATATTACATCTAGGTAGAATAGTATCTGGCAAGAGAACAACAATACCCCAAAAGGAAGATGAAGATTTATTTCTTCCTAAGCAGGATATTAAAAAAAAAATTTGAAATTACATGTGTCCCATCCTGAACACCTTAGCTGAGCAAGGGCAATACAAGTTAAGCAAAGGGAGGCCAAGGTGGTTGTTGCCTCCCATGGGATTGAAGTATTTTATATTTCTTATATGTATATAGATAATCCTTTGTGTTGTACATCCCAATTCTTCTAATTTAATACAATGGTCCCCTTAGTTATTGCAAATATCACAAACACTTAATTCCATTCAAAAGTCACAAGTTTTGATAGTATTAACATAAAATGAATAATACAACAGAAAAATTATTGGTCTTTATTAGAGAACTTTTACTTTCCTTATAAAATATATTTTTAGACATACCTTATTTAAAATATGCATATATTTTCCTTCAAATAAAGAAGTTATTGTTCCCTAAAAAAAAATCCCAGGTTATATTATAAACAAAAACAAGAAAAAAAAAAGGTTTATTCATTAGAGAGGCAGGCAATATGCATATAATTGGCCTCAATAAGGCAGCTAACCAAGGAGAGAGTAATTTAAGAATGTATCATCAACCTTTTATAAAAATATACCACTGTAGATATAAAAAAGTTAATGTCTTAAATTTTGGGTTCCCTGGCTTCTGCTAAGATATACATGCCCTGGCCCAAGCACGAACAATCTTGTGACCAAGCTGCATATAGTTCCATCCAGGCCACTTACAAGCCAACTTGTAGATATGGACAAAGTTTAGCTACAAAATTGGTTGTAACCTTACTAAATATCTTTTTATTGGAGGTGAATTTTGACAAATTCACCATTGGATTACATTTTATTCTTATATTCTCCATGTTTACAAAATTTCTAGAAAACTAAAGATCAATAGCTATATCATCAACAAATTATTTAAATTGCAAGTTTTTGTAGTTCAAAATTATGCATAAAATATAAGCTTATCAATTATATAGTAAATAATATCCGATTGACACAAAATTTGACATGTGTATTAAGATAGTAAAGAATATGCAATTCAACGGTTAGATTTTCAAAATATGTAGTAATATTTATTTTGTAGGCTACAATCAATTTTGTCTGTAGACAAATCACTTTTGATAGGACTTGTGTAAGGTGACTATTCTACAACCTAAAGCTCAAAATAAGTTTTAGTTCAAATTGCAAGAAGGCAAATTATAATTGTAGCGTTTCATTTGTTTAATTCAAGAATATCACAGGCAGAGTAACATACTATACTCATAAGCATACCTCAATGGTCTAAGCCAATACTGAGAAGTTGGAGTGAGGGCAATCAAATACTTGAATTGAAATTGCAGCTTTGTCTTTGCCTTTTCACTCACTGGTTAAGTTTTCTGCAAACAAGTTTGCATGTTTCTTAAGCATAAAGCTGCTTCACAAAAATAAAAACATCAAGATATAAAGTTAACAGTTTACCTTATCAGCTTTTGTCCTTGTTAAATATTTTCTGTCAAGTTTGGTAATTTTTGATTATTCAAAGCACTGAATAAGATTTTCAAAACCCAAATTAGCTTCTTGAAATATAGTCCTTCTATTTGGTTATTTAATATATTTCACAACACATAAGCATTTTCTATGTGATTTTTTTTATTAGATAATGCGGTTATTGGGATCCATTTCTACAATTGCACCCACCAACAGCCTTATAACGCATGTAAATGGGGTACATTTCTACGATTGCAACATAAAAATGCCCTAAAAATTAAATACATTCTACCTTGATGTATTGCATTACAAGAAAATAAAAGCATTTAAAATTCAGCGTATTTCCCATTTACTCATTGTAACTCATAAAGATGATAACATAGTCCTCATATAGGTAAAGAATGTTGAAAAGGGCATACGCAGCTGAGCAGAAAGTAAATGATAAAAAATTGACTCAACTACATGGGTTGCATGTAGGGACTTAGGAACCTTTCTAGTGACACTAAAAGCCAATCTTCTAAGGAGTCTCCACAAAAGGCAAAGCCAAAGAATAATCGATGCTGATGTTGTAACAGAAGAGGAAAAGAATAAAAGAAATCAATATGTAACTCAATAATTTATGAATGCTAAATTTCACATATGTATGCACTTACAATGAAAAAGAATTGAAGATTGAAACATCATCATGAGAATTATAAATTTGACCAATCACGTCTCCTCTACCACCAACAAGGTGCAACCCCTTACTTTGAGAGTAACATCACAAGACAAGAAGCTTGGTTATACTAAGTATGACTTAAAGCAACAATATTTCTTTTAAGCTAATCATTATCCATTGATGTTGGTTGAAATCATAGACGTTATGTAAAAAGAAATAAACTGAAAATTAAACTGAAAAAACCACATTATGTAATTTTTAATAGATGAAATGAGAGAACATTTGTTGCTCTAATACTCTAAATCTTCTTACTCTAGACATATTTTAAACTTAAAGTATTAGAGATGAAGTGCAGGATGGCTGATCATGCATGTCACTGAAGCAATCACAATCGGTAGTGGCAATTCCAGAAGGTCTGCCTCTAGCTGTTAATCTGACATTTGGCATATTCTACAAAGTGCTTGATGGTTGATCACACCGTGGTTCATGAATTTTCTGCTCGTGACACAATGGACTCAGCCACATAAAAATCAGCACCTGATAGCACATGAGATGAAGCTAACAGAATTTAGCTTGGAAAAGAGGCAATGAGAGAATGTACTTCCTAAGAAAAAGCATGAAATGTTCTTGATCTAACCAGATTTCCAAATGAAGATGAAACCAAAGCCAAAACAGAATTTGGCTTGCAAGCTGGATTTACAATGAAGTTTTCTGCAATTCAAACAGAACAGTCTAAAAGATAAATACTCAACAACAAGCTAACAAAATCAAGAGTATCTCTAGAGGAGATTCATCCGACTACAAAAAGAAAGAGAAATAGCAATCCAATTGTTTAATCTTTACCATATTTTACCATTATATATATACACTGAAACTCCTCTCTAGAAAAGAAAGAGGTGAGTTCATTCATTCAGCCCATAGAAACATTTTATCAAATACATGGAATGCTTACCTTCGTACCCTCTACCACAATTTGCGCTCCTCTTTGGTCAATGGCATTCCCATCTTGCTGTTGATGTTTATGCCACGTCCGATAGCTCTCCCATTCCCGTCTTGATCTTTAAGAACCACAGCCAAGCCTACATTGTTTTGATCACATGATGCATCGAAATTAAGCTTTACCAATTGATCAAGTGGTTTGGTCCAAGCACTTCCCTTGTTTTGCCCTTTGGTGAGTGGTCTCAAGTAAAAGTCATACTGTTTGTTTAGACGATAGACTAATTGGTTTATGGTGGGTTTAGTGCTTGAAACCAAAGCTTCCTCTCGTGCCATCCAAAGGATTTTCATTGCCACTGTTGCATATAGCGTGAACTCATCTTTGGTGATTCTTTCTGCGAGTAACTCACTGGGGAGATCAATTATATGTTCAATAAATTCCATTACAGTTTGAGCACGGATCATTTCGACTCGAAAACCCCATCTACCACCATACCACACTCCTTTGGCATAGGGACAATATTGAAATAGATGTAAAAGGGAATCTTTTGCTATTTCACAAAGAGGGCAATGGGTTTCTGAGAATCTGATGAGGTTTTGAGTAGCGACTCTACGTAAAAACATTTTTAAGCTTTCATCAAAGGACACTCTTAAACTTTCATGAATTCTTACACAGGCCATCTTATCTACAGTAGGATTCCGAGAAGGACAGATGCAAGCTACATGGGCCCCACACCTTTCTATTTTAATTTTTGCCATTTTTGGATCATAATCTGAAACTTCACATAGAAGCTCAACATTGTTGCAATCCTCTAAAACTATGCCATCAAATGAGCTATTGCTTCTATAGTGAAAACACATAAAAGATGATGACTCTAAAAGATATTCAAATGAACAGATCATTTTTTTATAACCATTGAGGAAAATGTGGATAGAACAAATAAAAGTTTTATATTGATTTGCCCCAATATCCTTCTGTTCTACTTTTAAAGCAACACAGAAAGCAAATACTAGAGATTTCGAACTGACCCAGAATGATATGGAGCTTCCAACACTTTGATGGTTGAACCACTTTGGAATCTTAGTTCCCGGAAGGATAAGGTTAAACTGAAATCCATCATCTGCAAGGTCAACTGCAGAACACATTTTAGATGTATCGCAACACTTTTCAGAAACTGAGTCCTGATGCAATGATCCCCTTGAACATACCATATTTTGTGGAAGCCCAACCATTTCTCCAAACTGATGCAAATTTAAGAAACTTCAGTTTAGCAAATTTATTCATATATTATATTTTGGAAAGTTAAACAAAATTGTTTCTTTCCATGAGAAAGGGAGAGACCTGGCTTAATAATCTTCTTCTTGATTGTGAATCCAAGGAAGCGCACCCTTCTATGTATAAACCTTCTAGATGTGGTGGAGGTCTTGGAATTTCCCGAAGGTTCCAGCAGTGTTGAAAGTAAAGCCTTTTTAATTTTTGAAATCTAATATTGATTTCAGGGAGGGTAGTAATGTTGCTATAAAGGATACCTAAAGTTTCTAACTTGGGGAAACAATTAGTAGTATCCATGGCTTTTGGAAAATTGTCACAATCATCCATACAGAGAGAGCGAAGATTTTTTAAATTAGAGATGCTACTTGGAACCTCTTTCACGTTTTTTAAACTTATACTTAACTCATGAAGGCCAGTGAGATATTCTATTGATGAAAACAACGCTTCCGTTCCTTGCTCAGGATTTTCACAGCCCGAGAAATAAAAATCTTTTAGAGATTTCAACTTGAGGTTTCTTGGCATAATTCTAAGATTTTGGCATCCCCAGAGATTCCAGTATTTAAGCTCTTCAAGAAGTCCAACGGACTGATGAACCTCAACTAAATTTATGCATGCTTCAAGGTTCAATTCCTTTATGTTTGGGGCAATTAGTGATAAGTCGGGTACCTTTGTAATATTTTTACCATATGACAAATCCATATATATCAATGTTCCGAATCGACATCTCTGCAGAAAGAAGAAAATTTTGAAATTTATTAGCAAAAAGAAAAAAAATTAATATGATAGGCTAAGAGGATAGGTTAAGAAATACTATATGTTCAATTACGAATTATTGTAAACATTTTTTAAAAAAAAAATTGCTAAAGATACTACAAGTATTACAATATAAAATTTACAAACTAATGTAATAATGAATGTAAATGTTGGGCTTCAACTGACTCATAAATAAATATTTGATTTGTCTCTTTATAATTGGTAACACATCAATTTGATCAATTTGTACACTCAATATAGTTAACCTTGTAGTACATGTAACATTACTCTTTTTTTTAAGTGCACAAATTGATTTTGTTCATTGAAAATTTATAAAAATATTATTTAATTTAGTATTAAATGCATGGTTTAGTTTTAACCACAAAAAAAAAAAAAAATGCACCTTAACTTGTTCCCTAAGAGCACTCATTAACAAAAGCCTAATAAAAATTTATAAATGCTAATTATCATACCTCGAAATG
The DNA here is from genome assembly GCA_023736055.1 of Quercus glauca. Classification (NCBI taxonomy): domain Eukaryota; kingdom Viridiplantae; phylum Streptophyta; class Magnoliopsida; order Fagales; family Fagaceae; genus Quercus; species Quercus glauca. Next base: position 5,906,061 of record CM043324.1, read on the forward strand.
CTCGTCCAATTTTATGTGGCTTTGTTGCATATTGAGTACAACGAGGTTTTTAGGCTCAAAGTCTGATGGTAAGGAAGATAAAGGAAATTCACTCCAATCAAGTAACCTCAACCCATTGGGAAGAGATTCAAGGTCTTCACAAATTACATTGCGAACTTTCAAATATTTGAGGTTCCTCATCTTTTTAAGATTCAACTTCAGGTTTTTTGGATTAGGCAAACACACTGTTATGCTTCGAATTTCATTTGACCCCTAATTGAACAAAACATTAAGTAAACCACAATGTAAAAATAATTCACCAAAAAATAATAGATTGTTAAACTTTAAACAAAAGCCACACTAATAAAATTATATTTTCTTAAACATTAAAAAAAAAAAAAAAAGGAATAAAAATGACTAAATTCCCTTGTGAAAAAATAGAAAAAAGTAAATCAAAACAACTCATACCGTATTTTCAATTAGTATTTCAGGAGCATCCTCATAACACAATAGCCTACTACGCTTCTCAATCACTTCTAGTGATTCTTGTCGAACAATTTCCCAACCCATTTGTTGAATCAAGTCATGCATCGATAATTTGTTATCTTCAGTAACAATTATAAGACACTTATCAATAAGTCTTTCAATATCATAATGTGGATCATGGCTATTGATGCTTCTTAGTATATCTACAACTTTATCTTTGCGGAATCCTTTAAGAAAATAAGCAATATCAAGAAAAATTTCCTGTTGAGTTTGGTCCAATCTATCATAGCTTATTTTGAGTATTTTTTGAATGTCTCCCTTGGGAATTCTTCTGTATTTGTCTAACGCACTTTTCCATTCTTGTTTAGTTCTTCCAAACAAATCTGCGCCAATTATTTTTAGAACTAATGGAAGACCTTTGGCATAATCTATAAATTGGTTGACCAATTCTGAATAATCTTCCTCAAAATTGTTTCTTCCAAAGGCCTCTTGACAAAAGAGTTTATGAGCTTCATGTTCATTTAACTCCTTCACCTCGTAGTACATTACATGAATATTTTTTGTAAGAGTATCAAGCAAGTGTTTGTCTCTTGTGGTTATAATGATTCTACTTCCAGAAGTAAACCTATCATAATTTTCAAGAAAAAATTCTACCTCATCCAATTTTTCAACATTATCAAGAACTATAAGAATCCTTTTACGATGAAGCCTTTCAATTGTCACATTGATTCCTTTAGATATACTCCCCACCTTCAAATTTTGATACCCTAAGATCTCATAACAAAGTGTCTCTTGTAATTGAATTGCGCCATCATTTGTCCTTGATTTTTCACTAACATTATCTAGAAAGCAGCTTCCATCAAAACAATAATGAATTGTGTTAAAAATAACTTTTGCAATTGTTGTCTTACCCACTCCGGGAAGGCCAAAGATCCCTACAATGCGGACATCATTTGATTTAATATCTAAACACCGATTTATGACGTCATTTACACGACTATCTATTCCAATGGGATATTTTACAACAGATAATTTCATGTGATTTAATTGCGCACTTGAGATCTCTTTAAAAATTTCTTCAATAAATTCAAATTGAGAGCAGCTGCAACTGTCATTTAGATAACATAAAAAGTATGTAATAAGTTAGAATAGAAAATAGAAATACATGAACACGAACTAAATTCAAGATGTTTCGTTTGTGCACTACAACTAAAATATCATATAATCTATATCTATATCAATAATCTATATTATTACTAAAAACTGAAGAATAGAGTTTATTGTTGCTATGTTTCTGTTGAGCCACATTAGTAGCCATGTCATTCATTTTTTTTTCTTTTCTTGATTTAAACTTTTCTTCCCCCTATTTTCAAAAAAAAAAAAAAAAAAAAAAAACTCTTCTTCTCCTTATTAGTTTACACACCTACTGTTACACTTCTTCCAATCTTTCCCTTTCCTTTTTGCCTCTTTAGCTTCCCACTACTCTACCGTTATACTTCCTTGTTCTTTTTTATATTTTGACTTTTTACTCATTTTATTTTGTATAAATTTGATATCATTTTCCCATTTAATACATCATTCATTTATTTTTTATATTTTCTTTTCTCTATTTAAACTTTTCTTCCCCCTATTTTCCAAAAAAAAAAAAAGTTTTTTTTCTCCCTATTAGTTTACACTCCTACTATTACACTTCTTCCAACATTTTCCTTTCTTTTTTACCTCTTTATCTGCCCACTACTTTACTGTTATACTTCCTCTTTTTTATATTTTGACTCTTTACCCATTTTATTTTGTATAAATTTGATATCATTTTCTCATTTAATATGTCATTCATTTATTTTTTATTTTTTATTTTCTCTATTTAAACTTTTCTTCCCTCTATTTTCAAAAAAAAAAAAAAAAAAAAAAAAAACTCTTCTTCTCCCTATTAGTTTACACACCTACTATGACACTTCTTCCAACATTTCCCTTTCTTTTTTGCCTCTATCTCCCCACTACTTTACCATTATACTTCTTTCCTCTTTTTTATATTTTGACTCTTCTGCTGCCCATTTTATTTTGTATAAATTTGTTATCCTTTTCCCATTCAATTCATATTTTTTTCATACAAAACTGTCAGTACTCTCTCTCTCTCTCTCTCTATACTTTCTTTCGGTGAATTTTTATTCTTTCTTATAATTCTAATTAAGGTTGATGGTTTTTTTTTTTAATATATGTATTGGCATTGTGTGTGTGTGTGTGTGTTTTTTTTTTTTAATATCCCATCAGAAAGTCTTCTCCTTCCCTTTTATTGTTTTGGTTGAATTTTAGTTTTGGTCAATACTTAGTTTTTTTGGAAACATGAATTTGAATATACCTACCAATTGTTTGAGTAATAAATTATTATAAAGCCTATTATTTATTCCTTTAGTTTCATTTTAATTTTGGTTAAGGTAACATTGTAATTTTATAATGAATTTTGATTATTATGATAATTTCTTTATTCGTTAAGAGATGAGAAATTTGAATAATAAATTTAAAACTTATAAAGTTTAGTTGGATATTAAGCAAATATAATACACTACAACAGAAGTTAGAAGAATATGGTTCATCTTAAAAAAAATATTAATCAAACATTAAAAAATAATAATAATAAAATGATATATTTGTAGAGATAAAAAGAAAAAAAATACTTGTAGAGTTTTTTTTTTTTTTTTTTTTTTTTTTTTTTAGAATAGACAATACTTAAAGTAATGGTTACTTTTTATATATTTACCTTATTACATAATATTTATATTTCCACGCATCGCGCGGGTCTACGGCTAGTAATATATAAAAGTCAAAGCATAGAATTTAATTTTGTTATGCTCATGTTAAGCCACATTATCAGCTACACCACTATTTTTTATATTTTGTTTTTACAATATTAATTATTCAATAGTACACCATGATTTTACCCATTCTCTAACCTCATTGTAACTTATCAATCATAATAAAACCATATATCTTTTGGCAATATATGACTTCTCAACTTATATCTCTATATTCCCTCAAAAAAAAAAAAAAAAAAAACTTATATCTCTATAATTTTTTAATCAATTTTTACCTTCATGATCTCTTAAATTCTAGCATTACATTGTCTTTTAACCTTTTCTCTTTTCATTGTAAACTCTACTTCTCCCTCCATTATATCCCACTCTAACCTTATTCTTCCTACAACCATTCCTCTATTGTTTTAAATTTTCATTTAAATTTCTTATTGCCCCTTTTGTATCTCTCCCCTCTATTCATTCTATGTTTTGCTTACAAATTCTTTGTTATTGTTGATTTGATTGTCACATCTCATTTATGTTAGCAATTTTATGCTTATGGCCAAAAAGTTTCCAAGTTAAGCGTTAGCGATATAATGTTACCCAGCTATCATATTCAAATTAATTTATGTTTATTTAGTACTAATATTATTTGATCCATATTTGGTTTTGGTAAAATTAAAACAAGAGACTAAGGTGGTAACTCAAAGTAGAGAGAATAAAATTCTTTAAATACTTACAAATTACAATACATACACACTCAAAATGGTCTCAATTACTGTAGCCTTTGTTAGCTTTAATTATTAACTAGTGTGTAGCTTGTGCATATGCATGAGTATAATTTTAAAAAATCGCAATTATATGATTCAGATTGTACACTATTTTTAGAAGAGATTACATGGTATTACCTTTATATATATGATTTAGAATTTAATTGGTTTTAGACTCTTCGGTTTTTGTATCTAATAATTTACTTGCAACAAAAATTAAAAACTTAGATGGACAAGTAACGGAAAATTGAATTCCAATTGAAATCCAATTTAGAATTTAATTGGATTTAGACTCTTCGATTTTTACACTAAATAATTTACTTGGCACAAAATTAAAAAAATTAAATGGAATACGTAGCACAAAATTTAAAATTCAATTAAAATCTAATTGAATTTTCTCTAAATTCTCTAAATTTTTGCTCTCTCTCTCTCTCTCTCTCTCTCTCTCTCTCTCTCTCTCTCTATATATATATATATATATATATATATACATAGTAGTCATGATTGGGGCTATAGTACTGACTATGCATAGGACTACTAAGGTGAAAAGACAGGATATATTCCGACGAAATGCTATTATATATTTATGCAATTAATGCTACACTTTTATTTTTGGATTGTTTCTACATAACAGCATCAACGTTCTCTTTTTTGGTTACAAAGTGCATATTGGTTTACTTGAATAATTAGTAACTTGATATTTTTCATGCGTGTTTTAAAGTTTATTCATTAAGTAGAGCCATGTTATAATATTTAGGAATTAGCAAGATCAATCATAATCCACTTTTGCAGCCTATCAAACTTTGATATTACCTGAGGTATGTCTTGAATATTTTTTTAAAAAAAATTTAGATGCATTTTTCTTTTTGGATATTACAAATTAAAAGTTATGACTTTGTTGTGGGTTTATTTATTTTTTATTATTATCATAATCCACTTTTATTGGGGTTTTTTTTTTTCTTTTTTTTTTTCCTCTTCAATTTATAAAATTTTGAGATTTTTTTTTTTTTTTTTTTTTTTTTTTTTTTTTTTTTTTTGTGTTTTGGGTATTAGGGAGAGAAATTTGGTTGTTAATGTGATTTTTTTTTTAGTTTTGGTTTTTTTTGGACTTTAGATCTTGAAAGTGTTTGTATATATACACTTTTTTTTTTTTTTTGTTTTTTGTTTGACAAGAGGTAGAAACAATATATATATATATATATATATATATATAAGGACCCAAAAACTGAACAGCCTAGGCCCACTCAGAATGGTGGAATCTGTGCAACCCAGCAAGGCCTAAATCAATAGATATTTGTAAGAGAGTGGGGTAAAACATAGGGGGGGGGGGGGGAGGGTGGGGGGCTCAGTCCGAGGATAAAATCAAAGAGGAAATGACCAAAGGTTCAAGTTTATGTATATGAGATGCTCTTTACAAGTTCGTTCGAGGACAAAGCTCTTACACTCAGGGACAGAACCAGGATTTGAATCGGGGGGGGGGGGGGGGCAAAGCTTAAGACAATTTTTTTTTTTTTAATGAAAATAAAAACTAACACCTATTTCATATTCAACAAAATACTACATATAAAATAAGTGTTTCTTAAACATTTAATATTATAAAAATGTCGACAAAGTATAACATACAAAATAAGTGTTTTTTAAACATTTCAACGTATTTATCAAAATGGAACTTGACGCTCTTTTAAGTCTCGAAAGTCGTCTATGATTGAACAAAATAATAATAATGAACAAAAGTAATGAACAAAAAAAAGTTGGAAAAGAAATAAATTTAAAGGATGGATTTAAAATCTTACCAAAGCCCAGAAGAAGAAGTTCTGTTGGGGACATTATTTAGGAAATGAAATATAGACTTAAAACTACCCCCACAAACTCTATAGTCTATGGCATGTGAAAGAGATGAAGTTACGAGTAAAAAACGGTGAGTAGATGATTGGTACAACATCAAGTTCGCAACAAAAGAGAGAATAGCTCGCCTTGAATTCAATGAAACTTCTAAAATGAGAGCCATGTTTTGACCAATATTCCAAGGCTTTTTTTTTTTTTTTTGGGGTACTAGCTTTTTTTTTTTTTTTTTGTGGGGGGGGGGGGGGGGGTGGGGGCATCCCCCCCCCCCCCCCTGCCCCTATGTAGGTCCGTCCCTGCTTACACTAGACAATACACTATTCACTATCTTTCTCTTAATGTTCTTGTTCTAAGTTTTTGTCCTTAGACTATTTTTCTCTAGATCCCCTTCATTTGGAAGTTTCCTTTCTTTATATACTTCTCAGAACATCGCATCCTGGCACTTTATCTCCACTTACCCAGACTCTCCCTATGACACTTGTTCCCTTAGATTTCTATTGAAGGTGGTAGAAGGAGTTGCTTAGCTGTGAATTCCACTGTTCAGGTCACTTCCTCATCAATGCAGTTGATAAAACTGTTGTTAATCATTTAATGTAGAGGCAGTAGGTGAACTCTCACTAGAAACTTCCTTCACCTTCCATGATTCTCTCTCTAAAACCCATCCTCCTCATTCGGACTTCCCAGAATTCCTTTGTCTCTTTTCCTCCTATCCTCAAGTTGATCCCCTCCTCGGGCTCTCAATGCCTTTATAGTGACAACCACAGCTCATTGTATTCTTCCTCAGTCCTCAAGTCCCCATAATATATATATATATATATATATATATATATATATATATATATATAGTTCCTTTTAGGTTTTGAATCATGTTTTTGTAAGGGTTTGGTTTTGGAAATTTTTTTATGCTATTTACATTATTTTATTTATAAAATTTTGAGATAAGTTTTCTACATTTTAGGTGTTAGAGGTGACATTTTTTCCCCTTAATCAAGGTTTTGATTTATTTTAGGTCCTGAAAGTAGTTGTTTCATTTTCATTTTTATTTTTTTTAACTTCTAAATCTTTTAGATACATTTTTTGTGGATTTGATATTAGGGACATAAAGTTTGGATATTGAGAAAATTTATCAAATTTCTAACATAGCTAATGTTAGGTTCTAAATGTTTAGAACAATTGGCAAATCATGAACACAAACTTGTCTAGATATAGATCTTAGTGTCTATAGGTACTATTAGACAATGCTCAAGGTGATTCAAGTCAAGATTCAAGAACATACAAGCTGCAAGAAGAAGATTTCATAATATGTCTGGTTCGATTGATCGAAGAACAGGCTAGATCGATCGAGAATCATATCTGCAGAATTTTAAGTCAGCCCAAACAACTATTTAAGCCCATGAAGGATTAGGGTTTCAGATCTACTTCTCCTAGTATATAAAGGAAACCCTAAGCCACGTTTTTTAGAGCTTTAGAGAGAGAGAGAAGAGTGTGCCTCTTTTGTATCTAGGGTTTTGTACCCAAGCCTCTCGAAGTCTTTGGTTGCTCATATTGCTGTTTGTGTGAATCTCTTGTGAGATCTGTGAGGAGCTTTCCTTCACACAAGCTTAGGATTATCAAGAGGAGATTTTTTCAAGAACTTGATGATCATTCAGTTGCTGCCATAAGAGCTTAAAGATACACATGTGAGAGTGCTTGTACTTGCTGGAGAATCTAAGAAAGAAGGAGTCCGTGGTCTCGAAACTTGCACGTGGTTGTGTCAATAAGTTTCTACTGATGGGTAGCAATAGAATGTTAGTGGTCTAAATTCTATTGTAAAACTTCGATTCTTTCTATAGTGGATTCAAGTTTACCTTGAGGATAGCTAGGTTAAATCCTCTCTAGGTTTTTTACCGGTTTGGTTTTCCTGGGTGATCATATCTTTGTGTTATTTATTTTTTCGCTGCTATACATGATATGATTGTTTGACTATGATAACCTAGAACTGTATAATTTGACTAAATAATAACTTGGCTTATTAACTAGGTTAATCTGGTTGTATTTTAAGGGGTCTAAAAACGAACAGCTAACTTTATTGTAAATATTATATGGGAATGGTTATTTTTATGCTTTTCCTTTTAAGTTCTCGATTAAATTTTTTTTCATTTGATAATAGAGAAATTTTTACTAATTATAATAGGTATATTCATATTACCTTTTTATAAAAACTCATTATGCAAATCAACGTCTCGTATATAACAAAAGTTGGACCTTAAAAGTTGTGGTTACAACATGTGACATACTCTCTTTGAGCCAAGTTCCTATGCCTTTAAAAGTTTTGGTTAATTATAAATTAAATATTAAATAGTATAATTTATGTTGTTAGTGAAATCATAAAACCTTTGGTACACTATATAAATTTTTTAAAATGAAAAAATAATCAATAAAGTAATTATTGTCACCAAAAAATTTGCTATAAGGTTAATTTTAGGGTAAAATGTAAAACTGTCTCTTTGAGTTTCTTCAGATTTTATTTTAGTCCTCTAACTTTCTAGTTTATTCAATTAAGACTTTTCCATTAACTTTTATTATATGTTGTGGTTAATTTTTCTTCAAAATTTTTAAATTATATAAGTTCAATTAATGATTGAAAAATATTTTTCAATTTTTTTTTGCAAAATTTTTTAACAAAAGTTAACGGAAAGACCTTAATTGAATAAATTTAAAACTTAGAGGACTGAAATGAACGAAAGCAAAGTTAGATGACTGAAATAAAATCTAAAGAAAGTTAGAGGGTCAGCTTTGCATTTTAGCCTTAATTTTATATGAACTCACGTCCAAATTATATCATACCATATACTATATAATAAAAGTTGTATCCTACATTGTAGTTGTGCTAAGTGGATGCCCTCCTCGTTATTTATTTGGTTTATATTTTTCTTTTTTTTTTCTCTTTAGGTCATTTGGTGTACTATAAGTAAATTATAACAATTTCATAGTTGCTCTAAGTTGAACTCTATCGTCAATGTTTCAAAAAAATTTAAATAAAAGTTACTCAATTAAAATTCTACTCCAAAGAGTTTTTCAAATTTTGAGAGAAATTTCATTATTTATTTTATATTATGTTGATGGCCTACCACAAATTTTTGGTTTAATAATAAAAGTTTAATTATACAAGTCGTGTTTGCACTATGTAGCGTAATATAAGTATTGAATTTGTATGATATACTTCCACCCTTTCACTTATTATAAATAAATTAAAATTATTAACATAGTTTACTTTTAAGTAAAACTGTATTACAAAATATTTAAAAATATAAAATAATATTTTGATAAAAAATCAATTATAAATTTCAAGAAATTTAGAATGTGTTTCATTATTTATTTTAAATGATTTTATAATCTATGTTAAACTTGGTTTTACATGGTGTGTATTCACCATGTAACTTAAGTAAATTCTTTTTATCTAATTTATAATTCGTTTTTAACAATATTATTGAATTATATTCTTTAGTTTAAATATGATTTTTTTTATTATACCTTGCATCACACATGCATCACACTAGTTGTTAATAAAAATAAATTACATACATTTTATAGATGTGAGGGAACAAGTTATTAGAGACCTACTTTTGATGTTTTTACAAAGTTATTAAGTACTTTTTCAAAAACTTTCTAAATATTGTGCAAGAAAGTCTTAATTAATTGGTAGGATTATCTTGATTGTATATTCTTATGTTTCTGCCATTGATCTTTGTAGCAACTAGATTAGCAATTAAAAATTAATACTTTCATAATTTGACCCCAAAAAATTAAAGCCATCAGTGAAAAAAATTAGTGGTAACTAGTGTTAATTTACTTAAAATTTGGTGACTAGACACACAATTGAAAATTTAAATAAAAAAAAAGAAAGTGAAAGGGTAATAATTAAATACCTGTCCTTGTAGGTTAAACCAGATATGCTACCAACTTTGTTTAGAGCTTCCCTCCATCTTTGCACCTTCTTTATATTATTTACTTCATGTTTTGCTAAAACTTTTCCAAATTTTCCCTTTTGGTTACGTACTTCTGAGGGATCCACCTTATAAAACACCGGCAGCACCATTTGTCCATTCTTCTTACACTCAAGAATTTCAACAAGTTCATTCAAGCACCAGGTAGAAGATGCATAATTCTCAGAGAATACAATTATGAAACTTCTTGAACTTTTAATGGCTTCGAGAAGTTCACTAGAAATTTCTTCTCCCCTTGGGAGTTCATCATCGATAAAGGTGTGAATACCCTTCAACTTCAAAAAGCCATTCAAATGGCTCGTAAAATCCATGCGGGTATCTTCTCCCCTGAAACTCAAGAACACATCATATTTGTATTGGTGGGTGATGGAGGAAAAGGAGGCTCGTTTGTTAGTCAAAAAAGCCATAGTGAAATGGTACGTTTGAGAAGATGATCTAAAAGGAAGAGGAGAAAGAAAGCTTGATGAAATTAGGCAAAGGAAAGTGAATGAAAATTAAAATAAGAGGTTTTTCTGAATGGATTTTTGAGAGAGAAAGGGAATGGCAGAGAGAAGAAATTGAATGTTAGTTGTTGTTTTGAGGCCAAGAAGACTATGTGTGGGTTTGGATAACAATTAATCCGGCGTCTACGTTTTACGCAACGCGTTTTCTCCTTTTTTTTTTTTTGCCCACATTTGTTAACTTTAATAGACAATATTTATTGTTTATGAACAATGTATGCACTGTTTACGCACTATGCATACACTGTTCACGCATTAAAAAAATATTAAAAATGGGTCCCACGGCACTATTCATACATTTAAAAATTATTTTGCTATAATGTTTTTAGCAACAATTAGTTTTTAGCAACAATAAATTGTATCCAAACGGACCCTATATAATAGTCTACTGTAAAAATACTATTTGTAGTCTGACTAACTTTTTTAGAGAATACAATTTTTTAGTTGGTGGCCCAAACTGGTTGTCCATTGTGAAAGTACTATATGGAAAGTAGGAAGAAATTTCTTAGTTACATGCTTATTTGTGGAGTGTAGCTAGCTAAAGCTTATGCATTCTGACTCATTTTCAAACTTTGAATAAAGCAAAGGAAAAACAATTTCCTTCCTATTACATAAGAAAGAGAATCTTTGACTCCGTGGTAAATTATTCCTTGAGGAGTAGGAAGAAATTTCTCCGTTTACCTCTGATCCAGGAAAGTGTGCATTGCCTACAAAATAATAAATTAATAATCTGCTTCTAGATGAACTCTTAACGTATGTTTTAGGCCTAAAATAGGAGATGTCGTGGGCCTAAAATTGAAAAGTGTTAGATGGGCCTGATGATCCATTTCATTGTAATCTATCTCGGTCTAATACAGCTCCCAGGCGATCATTGCAACGTCTTCTATTATCAGTTCATTATTACAAAAAGCCAGAGGGTTCTCGCCAATCAAATAGCACTATGTTCTCATGGGTTGAGTCATTACTTCAAATTGAATCATCAACTATTATAAGAACTGCAACATATATAACAAGATTAAGCTAGCTTGGATTTTGTTTGGGTAGGCAAAGCCTCTACTTGAATAGATGGGTTGAGTCATTACTTCAAATTGAATCATCAACTATTATAAGAACTGCAACATATATAACAAGATTAAGCTAGCTTGGATTTTTTTTTGGGTAGGTAAAGCCTCTACTTGATTAGATGACTACTCAGAATAAATAACTGCATCTCACATAAACTCTATAAACATATTTAGAGCCAACCAAACTCCAAAAAAGTAAATCTACTGTTCTGTGAGTACTATCAAAAATAACATGGAAAAATCAAGGTACATCAATCCAACCAAAACCAGGGGAAAAAAAAATGGAAAAAAAAAGCAAGCAGTCAAGCTTTCATCTTTGTGTGACTGTTGCTCGAAAGACAACCTCCTATCTTCCTGTTTGATGCAAAAACTTCTCAACCTGCCGCTGATGCTTCCAATGAACGTTATAATAGTCGATGCCAACCAACACGCTCTTTCCAAACTTTGTTTTATGAAGTAATCACAATATCAAAGATTCAAAATGTCTTCCATGGGTCGTGGGTCATTTCCCCCACGCCAAAGAAACTGTTTTCCATTCTCCAACTTCCCACTCAGCAGCGATGGAGACTTCACCACTGCCCCGCTTATTGATTTGATGAGAAATCCAATTATCCAAATGTTCTAGATCTGAGAGGTATGTTGTTCCTCCAACAAGGATGATATTGCTTACTCCAAGATTCAAGCAATGAATGGGTGAGTGCACTTTGCCTTTCTGTCGGTCAGATGAAATTCCCAGGTTTTCTTCTCCCATAAAATTTTTTACTATAGGTGTTCTAGATTTTTTTTAATTTTTTTTTATAATTTTTGTATTTGCTTTTCTTTGATACTCATGTTGATCTCTTTGATGATTATGGTTAGTATTTGATGGAATGATGTGTCATGAATTATTTTTGTACAGGCTATTTTGGAATTTATGGCCAATTGATTTTACAACTCTGGTTCATTCTGTACTCCAATTGTTTGATAAAATTCCCCAATGTAAAGACAATGTCATTTTTAAAGAATTTTGGTATCGACCTTTCATGAAACTTGCTTATTACCGTGAGAAAAGCTTAATTTAATCATCAAGACTCATTCTTGGACGGGTTGTTGATAGTTCTTAGACATTTTGGAGTTCACTTGTGATATTTATTAATAACTGTAAATTTCAATTATGCTATTTTGTATTAATCGTGTGATATATATACATATATTCATACATTATTTAGTATTGATATTCTATCATCATGCAGAAGAAGTTCAGACTTTAGAGAAGCAAAATGAGCAGAGGTGGAGAGAAAGGTCTCGAAACTACAAAAATCCAGAAGGAAATATCAATGGATAGCTGAAAAATATGTCTGATGATGCTTTCATTTGTGGAAACAATTATACTTTCTACATTGAAGCCTTGCTACCTAGCTTTCTTTTAGGTGAGCACAGGCAGCATTTTACACAAACATCTGAATCTGCCAAACTCGTGAGCCTTAACATAACACTGATGCTAGTGAATCTTCCAACTTCATATCAAAACTCTTAACAGTATCCCTATGCTCACCCAATGAGAAAAATTCTAACAATGGATCTAAGACCCTAATTGGAATTCTATCCAAAAAATTAAAAAGCAACTTATAAATCATGACTGATCAATAATAACATGTTACCCAGTAATTGTGCAAACTGCAAACACAAGAGCCCAATAACTTTTCTTACAATAGAGGCATTTTCCTGAGGTAACAGACAGACAACTAACCATTAATACTACCTGAGGTAAAAGAAAGAATAGTATTGATCAAACCACTGTACATAAGATCTTCTGGTATTCAAAGGTTTGAGCATTAAAAAAAACTACGATCTGAATCCAAACTAATTATGGATCTAAGCTAATATTACTGAACTAGGATCCATATCATCACCAAAAAAAGACCTCAAGAAAAAATAATTATATATGCAACCAAACCAGAAAGGAAGGCAAACTAACTTCATATCAATATTATGAAAAGCCAATATAAAATCTAATATAAAAACTAGAAACAAAACATCATTGGCCTCAAAGCCAAGTCCAACATAAAAATAATCAAAAGATTCATTCGTAATACCAAATATTCAAAAGATGTATGGAAATCTTAAAAATCATGATAAGTTCATTAACTTCATGAAGCTATAAATATTATACCTTTATTTCTATAGTACAGACTTGTGTAGCAGGAATACGAACAATTTTCTCTGCTTCCTTGTCAAATACCACAAATATTGTGCTGTCACTTTCATCCTTGACATGTAATCCTAATCTATACCTGAAGTTTTTGGCAAATGTGTAAGTTTCTACAATACATATTTTATATGTAATATATTTTAATCTTTTTCATAAACTAGAACTAACCTTATTGTTCGAAAAGAAAATTCTTTCTTGCAACTTTCACACCAAAATGTAGATCCAATTGTTTTAGCCTTTTTATGACAATCAGTGCATGAAATATAATGTCATCCATTTTTAGCATTTACCATTTTCACGACAGCCATACAATAGAAAATCACTTCCTAAGTAATTTTTTTTTATTAGTATATTACATGAAACTTTGTCATTAATCAAATACTTATTTAGATTTTTAACTTACCTGGGATTTTGATTGCTCAAGAAATTTTATAATTTCGTGTATTGTCCTCTTATTTTTTACCACTTCTTCAGAATCCCATTGGATGTAATCCTGCTGATTATCCAAGTTGGCGTAAACCTTTGTTGCATAGGTGGAAGACGATGAAAGTTGGTCTTATTACATAAAAGAAAAGTTAATAGTAGACATGGCAAAACGGGTCAGAATTTTCTGACCCGACCCGACCCGACCCGAAAAATACCCGACCCGAACCCGATTTTTTGACCCGAAGCAAAAACGGATTGACCCGTGACTCGACCCGTGTTTTTTGCGGGTCAACCCGACCCGACCCGCGACCAGACCCGAACCCGAACCATTTTTTTAAAACCTTTTTTTTTTGGTAAAAAAAATAGTAAAACTAAGACAATATTGGTTTAATTGTTTATTGTGAACTTTAAGGAAACAATTGATACATTTACATAACTACATGCAAATTAATTAAAAGATAAATGGTTGAACATTCTGTAATGAGTAAATATTTTTAAATATCAAATAGCAAAGTACATGCCAAGATAATCTAGTTACAGTAGAGTTAAAAACATAGATTTAAAATTGTAGACATGTGAGAAACATTCACAAGTGTGAAAATAGTGAAACTAAAGTATCAAATTAGCATAAATTATGAATACTTAGATCTATTTTTTAATAATTTATGTCCAAAATAAACGGCTTTTCAAAATAAATTATGATATTTCTTAGAGTGTGTGTTGTTTAACAATAATATGATATTCATAAAAGAGACCATGTATAAATAAGTAAGCAATCAAATTTTAAAGTATATCTCAAATTGCAATAATGTGTCAACTACAATTGATAATAGATTATAAAATTAATTTTTAAGATTGTAAATTTCTTATATGTTTTTATTTTTTATCAAATGAGTTATCCAATAAGTCATTTGTAATTTTGTTTTATATTTTGAAATGTTGATAATTTGTAGAAATAAAACTTGTGTATTTGTTTTACTTATCTTTGTATTATTTTGTTTAAAATAGTAATGTTATAATTTGTATAATTTTAAAATTATTGAATAAGTATTAATAAGTTTAATTGAGTTCATGCTTGATATAAGTGGTGAATTCAAAATAATGCATTTTACATCAAGTAATTTGTTGCATAACTTTCCAAATGATAGATACATGTTGTTTTCTTTATAAAAATAAAAAATTTCATGTGAAAAATACGGGTCAACCCGACCCGACCCGAACCCGACTGACCCGAACCCGATTTTGACCCGCTTAAAATGACCCGTTTTTGACCCGTGATCCGTTTGACCCGCAACCCGATTGACCCGACCCGAACCCGACCCGACCGACCCGTTTTGCCATGTCTGGTTAATAGTCAGCATAGCATTTAACTGAACCATAAAAATAATAAAGTCATCATTACATAATAAAGTTTGTTTTGTGACATACAGTTACTGAATACATAGCACTCGTATTATTTGTACATGATTGGCTGCTCAACAGATTGATTCCAAGGACCAAGCTCCAGCTTTAAAAAGAGATTAATTTTTGGTTGAGAATCAAAGAGTGAGTAAAGGAAATTAAAGCACCAAATATACAAAGGAAATAAATGGGTAGGCCAGGCTATGAGAGGTCCCAATAACAATTATGAAAGGACAAGATACTTAAACAATATCTATTATCACAATGACCCTACTCTCCGTGATAGTATCCATGATTTAGGGCATTTAGACTTGCAGACCAAGATTAGGTGTACAAAGGGAAAGAGCATTTAAGATGAAATAAATAAGGAATGAGATAAGTTTGAAGAAAGAACTCTATTTAGTTGTAAAGTGGTCATAGAGTCATGTCAAAATAGACTCTCACATCCAAGTGCCCTACTGCCTCTTTCTTTAGTACAAAGATGGGGCCAGCAATTTTATGATTTCAGCAATTAACCTTTGATATCATGGTGTGTCGTTATCAAATACAGAGAAAAAAGAAAAGTTTTAACATTGAGATTAATTGTCATTAAAAGCATTCTGCAATCTGCATAGGACCTATTACTTTGTTTTTCACAAATAAAAATATATATAATATCACGTCATTTCAAGAAAACAAATAGAAAGGATATATGCCACTCACAGCAATGGTGAAAAGCATACTTTTTAACCAAAAGGAAAAAAAGAAAAGAAAAGCATACTTTTTTAACCCAAAAAAAAAAAAAAAGCGTACTTCCACTCGTCTCAATATTACTAGCTTAAAGTTTATAGCAGTACATTTTATCGCATGGACCCTATCCAAAAAAAAAAAAAATTTATCACATGGACGGAATCTAAATACAGATGTTCTCTTTTCTTATAAATATAACTACCAAATTGATCACAATTTTGGCACATCAGCATAGAATCTACAATTTTTGATCCATAAGAAAAATTGTACTCACTAAAAACCAGAGTATCACCGGTCCCACTCAACTCTCAACCCGATACATGAGATGAAATCGATAAAATAGTGAGAAAACAAATAATTGTAAGGATGAAATAATTTCCAAACATGGTCCCACTCCATGTTATAATAGTAAGCAGTGAAAAGAATCCTTTCTGCTTGTGCTGATAGAAAGAGTAGGGTTCTGCTAGTGCAGGAAACTTAATGAAGAAGTCTCCACATGTAGTTATTTGTCAAGTTATCCATTTGAATAGCAATTTGGCAAGGTAGACAACAATAAAAATAGCATATTTTCAAGTGCTATTAGTGTGTGATTCATTTTAGTGTCCCATGCTTTGATCTATGGAAGTTCTTGAGGACCTAACAGTCACTCTTAACAGAAGAAAATATACAGATACAAAGCATTAGTACTGCCTTGTACAAGGAATTTTTTGGAGGACAAAGGAACATCATTCCTCATTTACAAGTATTTTGAAATTTATGCTCCATCTCAAAGCCTGGTACAAAAGTTATTGAATCAAAACTTGAACTCTTATAACAACTTTTCCAAACCCAAGTAGTAGCAAATTGTATATTATCCTTTCCCCCCTTCCTGTCCTTGCTACTAAACTAAGCTGCAAAGATTAGTTTAATCAAATTTTTTACCTCAGTGTGTGAAGAAACATTAGGAGTTCATTGGAATGCTAGGTAGTGTAGCCCAACAATAAGACTTTGGGTTCCAGAAGCAAGGCATGGTGTAAAATTGCCATCTTATCAGGGCTAGGAAAGTGGCCCAACAGGCTTCAACAATAGGACCAAGCACGGAAATTTGAGATATCTCTTACCTCATTTTAAAACCAATAAAATACTTTGTAGGGGGGAAAGAAAGGTTATGAGGTACAAAAGTTGAAATTTTTTTGTGAAGTCAGTACTGTCCAAAAATTCTAAGAACATCCTATCAAAAAAAAAAAAAAAAATTCTAAGAACATCAATTTGGAGTTCTCCAAAGTTGAGGAGCTAGTCAAATCTAATGAAAATGAGCATGGTACAATCAGCTTTCAAGGGTTCTTGAAATTTTATAATGGGCAAAACTTAGGTACAATTTCTTAGGTGTTGTACCTTAAGTTCCCCAATAAAATTCAACTTTATGTTGTTTCTATCTTTATCTTTAAAAAAATGTAGAAGAAGAAGATGAAAGAAACAAAGAAAGAAAGAATCGACTACATGTTACGTTGATCAATGTAGTACAAACAATGTTTTCTTTCCCAGTAACAATTAAATTCAACCATGTGATTTATTGGCCATTGCAACCATATGGTTGAATTTGACTGGGATACCAAAGGAAAAAGATTTGAGGAACTCTACATAGGTTTTACCCATTGGAAATGTAGTGATTCCACTCAAACTTAGTGTGGCGTTTTGCTTTCGTAGTTATCTTGATACTCTTTATTAAAAGTACCAAAGGAAGTCAAAGGTTGCGCCTTGTCTGCAAGAGATTTCATGACCACCTTGGAATCATCTTGCAAAATACCTTGGTTAATACCAACTTCCAGGGAAAACTCCAAGGCTCAGGCAGTAGCTACTGCTTCCAACTCATCTACTTGTTTGCTCAATTTGATAAAATATTATTAATTTATTTTAATATACACAAAATTTGTTCTTAATCCATTCAATGCAGAGAAAATTATCTCATGCAAAATATTTATACTTGGAAAATGGATCTACAAATATGTGAGCCCCCTACATGCGAGAGGCTCTACTAATGATTCAATATAGACAAAGTATGCTTCCATCTAATGCTCCAATCACCTAGATGGGACATGATGTATAATAGTAAACAGTGAAAAGAAAGCTTCTGATTGTGCTGATGGAAAGAAAGAGTAAGGTTCTCCCAAGAGCCAGGGATCTTCGTGCAGAAAAAGAGTTATTTGTAAAGTGATGCATTTCATAGCAATTAGGCAAAGTAGACAACAATGAGAATAGCATCTTTGCAAGTGTTAGTGTTATAAATTTTAATATCCTCATTTTTTTTTATGTATGGGAATTCTCAAGGACCTACCTGTTTTTCTCAACAGAAGAAAATATATAACTACACAACATACAACACTAGAACTGCCTTGTACAAAACCTATTTTTGGAGGACAGAGGAGCATTAATCCTCATGCACAGGTTTTGTGAAATTTATGCTCCATCTCAAAGCCTGGAACACAAGATATTGAAACAAAATTTGAACTCTAATAATAACTTCTCCAAACCCAAACAATAGCAAGTCCTATATTGTCCTTTTCTCGCCTCCATGTTCTTGCTACTAAACTAAATTGCAAAGACTAGTTAAAGACAACGTAACTTCATTGAACTTTTGACCTCAGTGTGTGAAAAAAACATTAGGAATTCATTGACATGGTTTATAGTATAGCCCAACTATAAGATTTTGGGCTCTAGAAGCAAAAAACGATGTAAAATTGCCAACCTTGCTGGGCCAAGAAAGTGGCTCAACAAGCTTTAACAATAGGACTAACTATGGAGAGACAAGGTGACTCCTGAGATTTCTCTCGCCTCATTTTAAACCAATAACTTTGTAAGGGAAAACAAAGAATGAAATGTTACAAGGTACAAAAATTTAGAAGTCTACACTGTACAGAAATTCTAAGAAAATGAAAAGAAATGATAAAAAGATATTACTTCCTTGCACGTTGAAGAAGAATCTCGAATAATAAAAACTAGTCGCTAACCCGTGCGATGCACAGGAAAGCTATCGAATATGAAATTTTAAAAACTTTTCATTAAACTCCCTACCACAAAGATTTATAAATTTACCAGAACACAAACTTTTAGTGTGAAAACATAGATAACGCTTTTAGTATGAAAACATAGATAATGATATTTAATGGATTGGGTAATAGCACAGGCCTTCAAAAGAAAACAATATGATTTAAAAAGTCAGAAAAGTACAATTGTTAAGGAAGGATTAAAGGTCCTATAAGAAACATTTTTTCCAATATTTGGGCTCAATGGTAGAGTACAAAGATGGTGACCTGTTACACAAAATTCGTCTCATTATAATCAACATCCTAAAGTGAATATTCAATCCAAAAATGTGTAACCAATGTTATATATTGAATTGTTGTACGGGGCAATGATTAGAACAAACATATTCTTATAACCATAACCATATAGCTTCGAAGTTCTAACTATTATGCTAAGGAACCAAACAATATTAGTAACTGAAAATGTATCATAACCTAGCATACTGATTTAAAAGTTACAATTTCAAACACAACCTTACTAAGAAAATTCCACCAGCATTCAAATATCACTTAGTTTAAGTAATTAAAACTATAAAAGTAATAAAACTAACCTTTGGAATAGAGGGCTAAAAGGTATCTTTTGAATCTAGAACATTTCTTCCTTTAAAATATGCCTTAATTTGAATGGTTTTTCTATAAATTATTCACACTTTAAAATAATAATATTAAATTTAGTATGAACAGACAAGTATGAACAGCCAAACAATTAAGCAAATTTCAAAACCAAATATAATTATATTAACATATAATACGAAACACTATTATAGATTTTATAGTATATAATATTTACTTTTTTTGATAATCTAATATAATATTTACTTTGCACGACACATAGATGATTGATTCACCCATTACTCAACAACACAACACTACACGGTAAAGAAATTATAGCCACAAGATTTACTTTTTCTTTTATTGAAAATTGGCAGACCCACAAATAAAACTCAACCTTGTTTAAATTACTAAAGTATAGCAAATCAGCAATACAATTGAACAACACGCAGTTTAACAGAAGCAGTAAACAAAGTTTATAGTTTAGTATTAGTATAACTCTTAAGTGTTCACAGGTTAAACCGAGAGAGAGAGATAGAGAGATATTGCTGGTACTACGATGAAGCCTAGAGTCGATGGACAACCACAGATTCGCGGCAAGGCAACTGGCGGCATGATGGCTTAAGTACTGAGATGGGAGATAGGACTGCATGAAGAAGAAGAAAAAGGAGATGGAGTGCGGTTGTGAGTTTGATTGGGAGCGTTATGACGGTATAACGATACTTACTTTTGGGTAGCGAATGTCTCTAGCACTCTGCACATATTATTGGGTGTGCAAATTGTAACGGTGTCTAGAGCTGATGGTGGCCAGTTCTTGAAGAAGAGGTTAAGGGTTTTATCGTGAGGCTAGAGAGAAGAAGGCTTTCACTAATATAAGCAGGGCAAAAAATAAGAAATAAATACTACCACACGCTTAATCAAACGTAAAGTGTTTGTTTTATATTTGGTAACTACTCCCCCAAAAGTCAGAACCGTGTGTCTCTAAATTAAAAACAATTAAAAAAAAAAGGTGACATGGAAAATTGTGGAGCTTCAGCTAGCAGAGGCTTCGGTTTTATATATATATATATATATATATATATATATATAGATGAACTAATGGCCTTTTGGAGAAGAAAACTATGAGGCTAACCCTGTTGGCTTGGCCCAACAAAGCTAGAGTCCAAAGTCCGTGAACCCATAGGGCGAGAGTCGAGCCTAGCAATCCTCCGTCAGATTCTTTCTAACAAGGGCCTAGCTCTCCTGACAAGTTAACCAAACAAAGCTCAAAGTTGCACCACATAGGTTAACTCAATAGCTATCTATCTTCCACATACTTTTGTTAAACTAAGCCATGCAAAACCAACCCAATTTCAGGAACTTAAAATGACTCAAATCAATAAAACTTCGAAAGTCTGCTACATCAATCATTTTCTCAAATTAATGGGGAGCAACTCCTGTCTAAGACAATACTCTTTGTACATCTCAACTGTTTTACCAGGGGAATAGCCGAAGGAAGTGAACAGTCAAACACATTTTTAAAAAAGTAAATAATGAATTTTGTTAAAGAAGAGGAGTGCGCAAAATCTACAGCCTGCATATTCTATAGAGACAGATTTTATTGGAAAAATAATCACTTAAAATGGAATAATTTCCTCTGGGTCATTATCACACGTATAATAAAATCAAATGGCACCAAAGTAGGCTAAGAATTTTGTTCAATGCAAGAAGAGCCAAAAAAATGAAAGTAGATGAAAATGAAGTAATTTTAAACCACATCTGCTCCAAATAGACTGCTAGGAATCTTTATAGAGATGTCATAAGCCAATCATCATAAAGGATCACAGCAAAGGCAAATTCAAAAATTTTGATGTTATGGTAATGAAAGAAAAGAAAATGTAATTAAGTCAATGTGCAATATTTCATATTCCACATATGTATAGCAAGGCTACAAAGAAAACTATAGCAAACTACATTTGATTATCATTTTGCATAATCCAGAGGAAAATCTGCTTGCCTTGTAAAAATTTGTGACCAATGGTCTTGATTTCCCAAGGACCGAGGAGAAGCACAACCCAATTATCATAGAAGTCTGGAACAAGACGAGTCAAACAACTTGCTTTAGCCTTCCTTGAATATTAATCCAAACCATGGTGCATCAATCTGAGCCACGTTTGGAGTAACAAACCTGTACACATAACCTAGTATTTATTCTAATAAATGCCTAAAAAAATTATTAAATCTTCCCCTAACCACATAGTCAAACATATAATAGCATTCATGGAAGTATAAAACACCTTAATAACCAATTCGGAGCACAATCTGATGATTATGATTCTTCCAAATAAACCCACAAGACAGCAAAATAGGTGAATCTACACATTAAGCAACCTCTACCACTGTAGGTATCAATAAACCAACAATGCAACAAGCTGCAGAAGGAATGCTGCAACCCATGAAGATCAAGTTTAGAAGCCATTTTTATTTGGGATCAAGCTTTCAATAGTACGCAAGTAATTTGATATTTAAAAAAGGTATGACTAAGAGTTCATTGACTCGAGCCATATAGGGGCACTTTCTCCTTTTCTTCAAATTTTACAAATAAATGGTTAGTAACATTCCTTTATAGCCTATTTTCAAATAGAATCAAGGATTAGATAAGAATACCATTAATATGGTACAAAAGTATCCAGACGACCTGGAAATAACCAGTGGCATGGTAACACAATCTGCAATTTAAATTCTTCCAAAATAGAATATCAAATAAAGGTTTACATATGGCCAAAAATGAAAGAATATATAAAGAGAGGCCCACACTAAACATCTTGTTAACTTGTCGAGAATAGTGTCACCCCAGGGCTAAACATCATAAGAAGTAGCCATCATAAAACAAAGATCCCTATCTTAGTTTCCCTAGCCCTCGCTTCATAAACAGAATTTAGTGGTCAATTGCTATTTTGATTGGTAAATACTAATTGTTTACACTTCAGATTAAACCCACCACTTCAGCATCCATCCCTTGTTTATGAAAGGCACAAAAGAAGCCCTTGCATGACAAACCTATTTCCTCTCTCATTGTTGATCTGAAAAGGTTCTGTAACATTGTGAGGAATGAGAACTCTCAGGCTTTAAGTCACTTTAGTAGAGTAAAAGCAGTGGCTATGATTCTTGAAACAGACATAAAGGGAGATGTTAGTGATAATAGTTGATTTTACTCATAGAAAGAATGTTTATGTTGCCAGTAAGTACCAAAAGGCACCTGCAAAAAGCTCCTCAGTTATGTCTTTGAGGCGTTTGAGGACACCACTGTTAGTTTACTTTCAACCTACGCTATACTCTCTCTGCCTTAGGTATCAAACAACATGGCTAGAAAGATGGGCAGTATCATAGTGGGAGTATTATCGTTGCTGTCATTCTGGTTGTTGCTATTTCTGCTGTCTGTAACTTCAAGCAATCCAGGCAATTTGAAAAGCTCAACGGGTAGAGACATCAGGGTGGATGTATTAAGGGATGGGCGGCACCAACATATTTTAATGCACTTGTTGGTATTGTCACTGGTTGTTACTCTACATTGGCTTATTCTATGAAGTGCATGCTGATTATGTGTTAGCTAGTCACAATCTGGGTCAAACATAACAATCTGCACTGACAAAACAGGCACCCTTACATTAAATGAGACCAAGGTAACACGATTTTGCCTTTAAATAAGCAATGAGGGAAGGTAATTCCTCAGAATAGTATCATATATTCTTGATATAATGCAAGAAGGAGTTAATTTATGAACAACCAAGTAATATTTAAAATATAGATTCTCAATTGCTTGTGAAGATTTCTGGGAGCCCTTGCTGTTTTTGATATGAATATCAATGAAATCTATAATCCATGTTGAAGACTTTAAGTCAGAGAATTCAGAGAAAAACGTAAGTGGAGTTTTGGTGAAGAGGAAGAGTAAGAAGGCTATTCATACCTACTACAAGGGATATAAATTCAAGAAACTGCTTTGAGCTAGCCTTTAACATGACATGACAGTACAAAGAAAAGCTATCCCCCGCTCAATTCATTAAATAAGACCAACCCTATGACAAATTAATTACCTACTCCGAAGTAATTATTTGTTTTACCAAGTATGAAAAAGTCATACTAAAGTTCAAAGGTAAAGTCATTCTTCCTTGAACTTTCTTGGGCATACATTTGGAGAAATAAAAGACAAACACGATCGAGTATAAAATTCATAGATTCAACTAGACAAAAAGTAATAAATATCATTAGTTTGAGAAGTTCATTACAAAACTCAAACATTAGAAAATCAGAGAACTTGCTCCAACATGACTAACCAAAATATTAGTCAACATTTATCTTCCTTATATGTTGTCTTATGTAATAAATCAGCAATATGGAGAGCCTTAAATCATACTAACTAAAATCACAATGAAGAAAATGTAAACCAAACTCGGAGCAAAGTGACCACATGATTACTCCTATATTGATCGAAACCAAATTACAATACCAACAATTACCAAAATTTGGGGAAAACACACACTAAACAGTTACATGCAAAAGTTACAAGAAACACATTATTTTATTGCATAGGAAATTGTCTGCCATCTTTTCATCAGTTGCATAATTGGTATAGAAAGATGATTGAATGTCAATAAACTAGACTGTAAATTTAATTTTCTTCAACAAGAAGAAATTATCAGAGTTCTCAGTTCCCAAGGTTTTGTAACAATGCTCAGGTCATATTACATCTAGGTAGAATAGTATCTGGCAAGAGAACAACAGTACCCCAAAGGGAAGATGAAGATTTATTTCTTCCTAAGTAGGATATTAAAAAAAAACTGAAATTACATGTGTCCCATCCTGAACACCTTCTCTGAGGCAATAGGGGCAATACAAGTTAAGCAAAGGAAGGCCAAGGTGGCTGTTGCCTCTCATGGGATTGAAGTTTTTTATATTTCTTATATGTATATAGATAATCTTTTGTGTTGTACACCCCAATTCTTAAAATTTTATACAATGGTCCCCTCAGCTTTTGCAGATATCACAAATACTTAATTTCATTCAAAAGTCACAGGTTTTGATAGTATTAACATAAAATCAATAATACAACAGAAAAATTATTGGTCTTTATTAGAGAATTTTTACTTTCCTTCTAAAATATATTCTTAGACATACCTTATTTAAAATATGCATATATTTTCCTTCAAATAAAGAAGTTATTGTCCCCCAAAAAAAAGACCCGAGGTTATATAATAAACAAAAACAAGAAAAGAAAAGTTTATTCATTAGAAAGACAGGTAATATGCATAAAATTGGCCTCAATAAGGCAGCTAACCAAGAAGAGAGTAGTTTAAGAATGTATCATCAACCTTTTATAAAAATATTTTACTGTAGATATAAAGAAGTTAATGTCTTAAATTTTGGATGCCCTGGCTTCCACTAAGATATACATGCCCTGGCCTAGGCACTAACAATCTCGTGACCAGGCTAAATATAGTTCCATCCAAGCCACATACAAGCAACTTGTAGACAAGGACAAAGTTTAGCTATAAAATTGGTTATAGCCTTACTCAATATCTTTTTATTGGTGGTGAATATTGACAAATTCACCATTGAATTACATCTTATTCTTATATCCTCCATGCTTGCCAAATTTCTAGAAAATTAAATGTTGGAAAATTTAGACCCCGGTTGATAGAATTAACAAGTTTTAAACCCAAGTTGTTAATTAGATTTATTATGAATAAAACTTTTTAAAACAAACAAACATCAATATCATGTCAATAATGAATGCAACGGAAAAGTAAATAAGACAAGATATGATGACCCAGGAAAACCAATGAAACAAACTAGTTTCACAGTGAAAAACCTAGAAGGAAACCTTCCCAAAAAGCAATCTATTATAGTAAAGAGAAGTTTTAGATCTAGTACAAAACCTTTGTCCTTAAACTTTACAATCCCCGTAGATGAACTTACAGCAGAAATTTTCTACCGTTTTAGAACCTCTGAACTCTTCAATATATAAACGCCACCCTTTTTGTTGCACGAATCTCAGTACGTGACTAACCAATTGCGCGGATCCCAATACGCATTCATCACCAATTAGAAGAAGATGTTAGCTACAAAGTTTTTCACTTCATCAAGAATGAAGATCAAGCAACACTTGGTTACAAAACCCTAAGGCGCAAAGACGCAGTAGCTTCTTTCAAAGAGAATAAGACATCGGTTACCTTTTGCATATGTTCTCCTTGTATTCTCTTATGTGACGGTCTATAAAATATGCTTTCTATAGGTCTAGGGTTGTGAGAAAATAAACCCTACACAAATACATAAGTCTAGTCCAAAAATCAGATCTGAAAATTCTGATTTCCGTAACCTCGATAGATAGTAGGTGTTGAGGAGGTGTTGAGTTTTAAACTTCGACAGATACAGCTATCGAGGAGGTGTCGAGAAGGTGTTGAGGAGACAGGAGCTTTCTCGATCGATCCACCAGTTGTCGAGAAGGTGTCGAGATTGTGATAAGAAACACCTTAAGAGCTCGATAGATAGCCCGATGTAGAGAGGTGTCGAGCAGGTGTCGAGCAGGTGTCGAGCTATCTGTCCAGCTTTAAAGAATAGCATTTCTTCACTTGTTCCTTGGTCCAATCTTCATGGCTTTAATACTAGACTTGAACAACATGTTCTTGAAGTATTAAACACATCCTCGATCTACCCAATTACAAGTAAAGTGCGTTTTGTCAAAGGATTAGTCAACTACATAAATATTGACATATGTTCCTAACATGAATCACATATGTCCTAACATTAAAGAGCAATAGCTATGTCATCAACAAATTATTTAAATTGCAAAGTTTTGTAATTTAAAATTATGCATAAAATATAAGCTTATAGATCATATAGTAAATAATATCCGACTGACACAAAATTTGACATGAGTATTAACTTGTGTAAGGTGACTGTTCTACAACCTAAAGCTCAAAATAAGTTTTAGTTCAAATTGCAAGAAGGCAAATTATAATTGTAGAGTTTCATTTGTTTAATTCAAGAATATCCCAAGCAGAGTAACATACTATACTCATGAGCATACCTCAATGGTCTAAGCCAATACTGAGAAGTTGGAGTGAGGGCAATCAGATACTTGAATTGAAATTGCAGCTTTGTCTTTGCCTTTTCACTCACTAGTTAAGTTTTCTGCAACAAGTTTGCATGTTTCTTAAGCATAAAGCTGCTTCACACAAATAAAAACATCAGGATATAAAGTTAACAGTTTACCTTATTAGCTTTTGTCCTTGTTAAATATTTTCTGTCAAGTTTGGTAATTTTCGATTATTCAAAGCACTGAATCAGATTTTAAAAACCCAAATTAGCTTCTTGAAATATAGTCATTCTATTTGGTTATTTAATATATTTTACATCAGATAAGCATTTTCTATGTGATTTTGTATATTAGATAATGTGGTTAATGGGGTCCATTTCTACGATTGCAATATAAAAATGCCCAAAAAATTAAATACATTCTACATTGATGTATTGCATTACAAGAAAATAAAAGCATTTAAAATTCAGCGTATTTCCCATTTACTCATTGTAACTCATGAAGATGATAACACGATCCTCATATAGGTAAAGAATGTTTAAAATGGCATACGCAGTTGAGGAGAAAGTAAATGATAACAAATTGATTCAACTACATGGGTTGCATGTAGGGACTTAGGAATCTTTCCAGTGACACTAAAAGCCAATCTTCTAAGGGGTCTCCATAAAAGGCAAAGACAAAGAATAATCATTGCTGATGTTGTAACAGAAAAGGAAAAGAATAAAAGAAATCAATATGTAACTCAATAATTTATGAATGCTAAATATCACATATGTATGCATTTATGATGAAAAAGAATTGAAGATTGAAACATCATCATGAGAATTATAAATTTGACCAATCACATCTCCTCTACCACCAAGGTGCAGCCCCTTACTTTGAGAGTAACATCACAAGACAAGCAGCTTGGTTATACTTAAGTATGACTTAAAGCAACAATATTTCTTTTAAGCTAACCACTATCCATTGATGTTGGTTGAAATCATAGACATTATGTAAAAAGAAATGAACAGAAAACTAAACTGAGAAAACTACAGCATGCAATTTTTAATAGATGAAATGAGAGAACATTTGTTGCTCTAATACTCTAAATCTTCTTACTCGGACATATTTTAAACTCAAAGTATTAGAAATGAAGTGCAGGATGACTGATCATGCATGTCACTGAAGCAGTCACAATCGATAGTGGCAATTCCAGAAGGTCTGCCTCTAGCTGTTAATTTGACATTTGGCATATTCTACAAAGTGCTTGATGGCTGATCACACCCCGGTTCATGAATCTTCTACTTGTGACACAATGGACTCAGCCACAAAAAAATCTGCACTCACAAAACAAGCACTAACAGCACTTGAGATGAAGTTAACAAAATTTAGCTTGGTAAGAAGCAATGAGAGAATGTACTTCCTAAGAAAAAGCATCAAATGTTCTTAATCTTACCAGATTTCCAAATAAAGAAGAAGCCAAAGCCAAAGCAGAATTTAGCTTGCAAGCTGGATTTATAATGAAGTTTTCTGTAATTCAAAAAAATCTAAAAGATAAATGCTCAACAAGAAGCTAACAAAATAAAGAGTATCTCTAGAGGAGATTCATCTGACTACAAAAAATAAAGAGAACTAGCAATCCAATTGTTTAGTCTTTACCCTATTTTACCATTATATGTGTGTGTGTGTGTGTGTGTGTGTGTGTACACTGAAACTCCTCTCTAGAAAAGAAAGAGGTGAGTTCATTCATTTAGCCCATAGAAACAGTTTATCAAATACATGGGATGCTTACCTTTATACCCTCTACCACAATTTGCGCTCCTCTTTGCCCAGTAGCATTCCCATCTTGCTGTTGATGTTTAGGCCACGTCCGATAGCTCTCCCATTCCCGTCTTGATCTTTGAGAACCACAGCCAAGCCTACATTGTTTTGATCACATGATGCATCGAAATTAAGTTTTACCAGTTGATCAAGTGGTTTGGTCCAAGCACTTCCCTTGTTTTGCCCTTTGGTGAGTGGTCTCAAGTAAAAGTCATACTGTTTGTTCAGATGATGGACTAATTGGTTTATGGTGGGTTTAGTGCTTGAAACCAAAGCTTCCTCTCGTGCCATCCAAAGGATTTTCATTGCCACTGCTGCATATAGCGTGAACTCATCTTTGGTTATTCTTTCTGCGAGTAACTCACTTGGGGGGTCAATTATATGTTCAACAAATTCCTTTATAGTTTGAGCATCGATCATTTCGACTCGAAAACCCCATCTACCACCATACCACACTCCTTTGGCATAGGGACAACATTGAAATAGATGTAAAAGAGAATCTTCTGCTATTTCACAAAGAGGGCAATGAGTTTTTGAGAATCTGATGAGGTTTTGAGTAGCGACTCTACGTAAAAACATTTTCAAGTTTTCATCAAAGGACACTCTTAAACTTTCATGAATTCTTATGCAGGCCATCTTATCTACACCAGGATTCCGAGAAGGACAGATGCATGCTACATGGGCCCCACACCTTTCTATTGTAATTTTTGCCACTTTTGGATCATAATTTGAAACTTCAAATAGAAGCTTAACGTTGTTGCAATCCTCTAAAACTATGCCATCAATTGAGCTAATCCTTCTGTAGTGAAACCCCATAAGAGATGATGAATCTAAAAAAAAATAATCTGAATAGATCCTTTTTTTATAACCATTGAAGAGAATGTAGACAGAACAAGGAAAACAACTATATTGATTTGCCACAATATCCTTTAGTTCTACTTTCCAAGCAACACAGAAAGCAAATTCTAGAGTTTCCCAACTGACCGAGAATGATATGGAGCTTCCAACACTTTGATGGTTGAACCACTTTGGAATCTTAGTTCCTGGAAGGACAAGGCTAAACGTAAATCCATCATAAAAATGGTCAGGTAGAGAACACATTTTAGATGTATCGCAGCACTTTTCAGAAACAGAGTCCTGATGCAATGATCCCCTTGAACATACAATATTTTGTGGAAGCCCAAAAATTTCTCCAAACTGATGCAAATTTAAGAAACTTCAGTTTAGTAAATTTAGTCAAATATTATATTTGGGAAAGTTAACAAAATTGTTTCTTTCTACGAGAAAGGGATAGACCTGACTCAATAATCTTCTTCTTGATTGTGAATCCAATGAACTGCACCCTTCTATATGTAAATCTTCTAGAAATGGTGGAGGCATTGGAATTTCCCGAAGCTTCCAGCAGTGGCGAAAGAAAAGCATTTTTAATTTTTGAAATCTGATATTGATTTCAGGGAGGGTAGTAATGTTGCTATAATGGAAACCTAAAATTTCTAATTTGGGCAAACAATCAGGAGTATCCAAGGCTTTTGGAAAATTGTCACAATTTTCCAGACAGAGATAGCTAAGATTTTTTAAATTAGAGATGCTATTTGGAACCTCTCTCACGTTTTTTAAACTTATATTTAACTTACGAAGGGCAATGAGATATCCTATTGATGAAAACAACGCTTCCATTCCTTGCTCAAGACTTTCACAACCATTGAAATAAATCTTTTCAAGAGATTTCAACTTGAGGTTTCTCGGGAAAATTCTAAGATTTTGGCATCCGCTGAGATTCCAGAATATAAGTTTTTCAAGAAGTCCAACGGACTGATTAACCTCAACTAAATTTATGCATGCAACAAGGTTCAATTTCTTTATGTTTGGGGCAATCAATGATAATTCGGGTACCTTTGTAATATTTTTACAATATGAGAAATCCATATATATCAATGATTCGAATCGACACCTCTGTAGAAAGAAGAAATAGTTTTTGAAATTTATTAGTAAAAAGAAAATAAAAATGATAGGCTAAGAGGATAAATTAAGAAATACTACATGTTCAATTACGAATTATTGTAAACATTTTTTTTTAAAATGCTAAAGATACTACAAGTATTACAATATAAAATTTAAAAATTTATGTGATAATGAATGTAAATGTTGGGCTTCAACTAACTCATAAATAAATATTTGAATTGTCTTTTTATGATTGGTAACACATCAATTTGTACACTCAATCTAGTAAAACTTATAGTGCATGTAACGTTACTCTTTTTTTAAGTGCACAAATTGATTTTGTTCATTGGAAACGTATAGAAATATTATTTAATTTAGTATTAAATGACTGGTTTAGTTTTAATCACAAAAAAAAAAAAAAAAATGCACCTTAACTTGTTCTCTAAGAGCACTCATTAACAAAAGCCTAATAAGAATTTATAAATGCTAATGATCATACCTCGAAATGCTCGTCCAATTTTATGTGGCTTCTTCGCATCTTGAGTACAACAAGGTTTTTAGGTTCAAAGGCGGATGGTAAGGAAGATAAAGGAAATTCATTCCATTCAAGGAACCTCAACCTATTGGGAAGAGATTTAAGGTCTTCACAAATTACATTGCAAACTATCAAATATTTGAGATTCTTCATCTTTCCAAGATTCAACTCCACGTTTTTTGGTTTAGGCAAGCACAGTGTTATGCCTCGAATTTCATTTGACCCCTAATTGAACAAAACATTAAATAAACCACAATGTAGAAAATAATTCAGCAAAAAATAATAGATTGTTAAACTTTAAACAAAAGCCACGCTAATAAAATTATATTTTCTTAAACATTAAAAAAATTAAAAGGAATAAAAATGACTAAAAAATAGAAAAAAGTAAATCAAAACAACTCATACCGTATTTTCAATTAGTATTTCAGGAGCATCCTCATAACACAATAGCCTACTACGCTTCTCGATCACTTCTGGTGATTCTTGTCGAACAATTTCCCAACCCATTTGTTGAATCAAGTCATGTATCAATAATTTGTTATCTTCGGTAACAATTATAAGACACTTATCAATAAGTCTTTCAATATCATAATATGGATCATGGTTATTGATGCTTCTTAGTATATCTACAACTTTATCTTTGCGGAATCCTTTAAGAAAATAAGCAATATCAAGAAAAATTTCCTGTTGAGTTTGGTCCAATCCATCATAGCTTATTTTGAGTATTTTTTGAATGTCTCCCTTCGGAATTCTTTTGTATTTGTCCAACGCACTTTTCCATTCATGTTTAGTTCTTCCATACAAATCTGCGCCAATTATTTTTAGAACTAATGGAAGACCTTTTGCATAATCTATAAATTGGTTGACTAGTTCTGAATAACCTTCCTTAAAATTGTTTCTTCCAAAGGCCTCTTGACAAAAGAGTTTATGAGCTTCATGTTTATTTAACTCCTTCACCTCGTAGTACATTACAGTATTATTTTTTGTAAGAGTATCAAGCAAGTGTTTGTCTCTTGTGGTTATAATAATTCTACTTCCAGAAGTAAACCAATCATAATTTTCACAAAAAAATTCTATCTCATCCAATTTTTCAACATTATCAAGAACTATAAGAATCCTTTTACGATGAAGCCTTTCAATTGTCACATTGATCCCTTTAGATATACTCCCCACCTTCAAATTTTGATACCCTAAGATGTCATTACAAAGGCTCTCTTGTAATTTAATTAAGCCATCAATTGTCCTTGATTTTTCACTAACATTATCTAGAAAGCTGCTTCCATCAAAACAATAATGAATTTTGTTAAAAATAACTTTTGCAATTGTTGTCTTACCCACTCCGGGAAGGCCAACGATCCCTACAATGCGGACATCATTTGATTTAATATCTAAACACCGATTTATGACGTCATTTACACGAGTGTCTATTCCAACAAGATATTTTTCAACAGATAATTTCATGTGATTTAATTGAGCACTTGAGATCTCTTCAAAAATTTCTTCAATAAATTCAAATTGAGAGCAGTTGCAACTGTCATTTACACAACAAAAAAAGTATGTAATAAGTTAGAATAGAAAATAGAAATACATGAACAAGGACTAACTTCAAGATGTTTCGTCTGTGCACTACAACTAAAATATCATATAATCTATATCTTTTTTTGAGAATCATATAATCTATATCTATATCTATATAATAATAATATATAAAGGTCAAAGTGTAGAATTTAATTTTGCTACCCTCATGTTAAACCACATCATCAGCCACGCCACCATTTTATATATATATATATATATATATATATATATATATATATATTACGATATTAATATATTCAATAGTACACCATGACTTTACACATTCTCTAACCTCATTGTAACTTATCAATCATAATAAAACCATATATCTTTTGACAATTTATGACTTCTCAACTTATATCTTTATTTTTACCCAAAAAAAAAAAAAAAACTTATATCTCTATAATTTTTTAATCAATTTTTACCTGCATGATCTCTTAAATTCTAGCATTACATTATTTTTTAACCTTTCCTCTTCTCATTGTAAACTCTGCTTCTCCCTCCATTATATCCCACTCTAACCTTATTCTACCTACAACCATTCCTCTATTGTTTTAAATTTTCATTTAAATTTCTTATTGCCCCTTTTGTATCTCTCCCCTCTATTCATTCTATGTTTTGCTTACAAATTATTTGTTATTGTTGATTTGATTGTCACATCTCATTTATGTTAGCAATGTTATGCTTATGGCTGAAAAGTTTCCAAGTTAAGTGTTAGCAATATAATGTTACCCAGCTATCATATTCAAATTAATTTACGTTTATTTACAACTAATATTATTTGATCCATATTTAGTTTTTAGTAAAATTAAAACAAGAGACTATGGTGGTAACTAAATGTAGAGAAAATAAAATTCTTTAAATACTTACAAATTACAATACATACACGCTCAAAATGGCCTCAATTATTGTAGCTTTTGTTAGTTTTAATTATTAAATAGTGTGTAGCCTGTGCATATGCACGGGTACAATTTTAAAAAATCACAATTATATGGTTCAGATTATACATTGCTTTTAGAAGAGATTATATGATATTAGCTTTTTATATATATATATATATATATATATATATATGATTTAAAATTTAATTGGTTTTAAACTCTTTAATTTTTGTACCTAATAATTCACTTATCACAAAAATTAAAAATTTAGATGGACACGTGACAGAAAATTTGACTTCAATTGAAATCCAATTTTGAATCTAATTAGATTTTGACTCTTAAATTTTTACATTCAATAATTCACTTGGCAAAAAATTAGAAATTAAACAAAACACGTAGTGCAAAAATTTAAAATTCAATTAAAATCTAATTGAATTTTCTCTAAATTTTGACTATATATATATATATATATATTTATATATGATGTATTAGTGCCATTTTCTAGATAATAGTTTGGCAAGAAAGTTCAGTTTTGAGTTGTTTGATGTGTTATGTACTTATCTGACAGGCTGATAATTTTTTTTGTGCAATTAATGCTACACTTTTATTTTTGGATTATTTCTACATAACAGCATCAACATACCCTCTTTTTTGTAACTTAATATTTTTCATGCGCGTTTTATAGTTTAATCATTAAGTACAGCCATGTTATAATATTTAGGAATTAGCAAGATCAATCATAATCCACTATTGCAGCCTACCAAACTTTGATACTGCCGGAGGTATGTCTTGAATTTAAATATATATATATATATATATATATTAGATGCATTTTTCTTTTTGGATATTACAAATTAAAAGTTATGACTTTGTTGTGGGTTTTTTTTTTATCAAGATTTTGTTGGGTTTTGGGTCCTGGAAGTCTTTATTTATTTATTTATTTATTTATTTTCTCTTTGATTTATAAAAGTTTGAGATATGTTTTTTGTGTTTTGGATATTAGGGAGAGAAATTTGGTTGTTGATGTGATTTTTTTTTTTTTTTTTTGAATTTTGGTTTTTTTTGGACTTTAGATCCTGAAAGTGTTTGTATATATGCACTTTTTTTTGTTTGACAGGAGGTATAAACAATTTAAATATATATATATATATATATATATATATATATATTTGTTCCTTCTTGGTTTGAATCATGTTTTTGTAAGGGTTTGGTTTTGGAAATTTTTTTATGCTATTTACATTATTTTATTTATAAAATTTTGAGATAAGTTTTCTACATTTTAGGTATTAGAGGTGACTTTTTTTCCCCTTAATCAAGGTTTTGATGTATTTTAGGTCCTGAAAGTAGTTGTTTCATTTTTTTTTTTTTTTTTTGTCTAACTTATAAATTTTATAGATACATTTTCCGTGGATTTGATATTAGGGAGATAAAGTTTGGATATTGAGAAAATTTGTCAAATTTCTAACATAGTTAACTATATTGAAAATAATATATGGAAACGGTTATTTTTATGCTTTACCTTTTAAGTTGTCGATAAAATTTTTTTTCATTTGATAATAGAGAAATTTTTTACTGATTATAATAGGTATATTCGTATTACCTTTTTATAAAACATTTATGTGCATTGTGCAAATCAACGACTCGTATATAACAAAAGTTGAAGCCCTAAGTTGTGGTTACAACATGTGACATGCTCTCGTTGAGCCAAGTTCCTATGCCTTTAAAAGTTTTGGTTAATTTCTATAAAAAAATAATTTGGTTAATTATAAATTAAATATTAAATTGTATAATTAATGTTGTTAGTGAAATTATAAAACCTTTAGTACACTATATAAAATTTTTTAAATGATAAAATAATCAATCAAGTAATTATTGTCACCAAAAAATTTGCAATAAAGTAAATTTTATAATTTATGTCCAAATTATATCATACCATATACTGTATACTAATAAAAATTGTAGCCTACATTGTAGTTGTGCTAAGTGGATGCCCTCCTCTTTATTTATTTGGTTTATATTTTTCTTTTTCTTTTTTTCTCTTTAGATCATTTGGTGTATTATAAGTAAATTATAACAATTTCATAGTTGCTTTAAGTTGAACTCTATCGTCAATGTTTCAAAAATTTTAAATAAAAGTTACCCAATTAAAATTCTACTCCGAAGAGTTTTTCAAAATTTGAGATAAATTTCATAATTTAATTTATATTATATTAATGGCCTACCACAAATTTTTGGTTTAATAATAAAAGTTTAATTATACAAGTCATGTTTGCACTATGTAGCATAATATAATTCCACCCTTTCGCTTATTATAAATAAATTAAAATTATTAACATAGTTTACTTTTAAGTAAAACAGTAGTACAAAATATTTAAAAATATAAAATAATATTTTGGTAAAAAGTCAATTATAAATTTCAAGAAATTTAGAACGCGTTCCATTATTTATTTTAAATGATTTTATAATCTATGTTAAACTTGGTTTTACATGGTGTGTATTCACCATGTAACTTAAGTATATTTTTATTATCTAATTTATAATTCATTTTTAACAATATTATTGAAGTATTTTCTTTAGTTTAAATATAATTTTTTTTATTATACCTTGCATCACATGCATAACACTAGTTGTCAATAAAAGTAAATTACACCCTAAAAAAAAAAGCGTAAATGCACTTTTAGTCTCTACATTTTGGCTTTTTTCCATTTTGGTCCCTATATTTTCATTTAACCATTTTTAGTCTTTAAACCAATTAATGCGTGACATTTAAGTTATTACCATCACCCAACTAATAGAAAAAACTGACATGGCTGACGGCACATTAAAATAATAATTAAAAAAACTATTTTGGCATTAAAAAAATGCCACACCAGCATCTAAATTAAAAAAAAAATTTAATTTATTAATTTTAACTAAATGAAAAAAATTAAAAACAAAAAATCACATGAATTGAGATCTAAGAGTGCCTTGAATAAGAACAATAAGAACACAAACCCAGATATAAAAACACAAACCCAGAAATTAAAAAAAAAAAAAAAAAAAAAAAAAAAAAAAAAGAACAACAACAACAAACAACCATTCCAGACCGAATTCTCCAGCAAATCACTAATCCACATGATTTTCACGAATCAAACCCATAAACCCAGTAAACAAACCAATCTCCAACAAACCCATAAACGTATATTTTCTTAGGAAACAAACACAAAATAAACCCAAAAAATTTAGCTTTCTTCCTCACTAGTCACCACCACTGAGAATATCCCTCAAAGACTTGTACACAATCCCCGACTGCTTCGAGCACCTAAACATGGTGTGACTCTTACCCGAACCCGTTGGACCGTACATCATAATGGTGCATTTTTCTCCTAACTTCACGCTGTGGATTCTTGACTCCACGAACATCTTGTAGAAGAGATCAAGGTCTTGGTCTTCGGAAAGAGAAACCCCATCTAGGCTAAAGTCTCGGTAGCCAAAATCGGCTCGAACCCGAATGGAATGGTTGTTCGAATTAACATTCAAAACTGAAGTGGGTTTTTCTTTCCAATCTGGATAGTCTTGGATCCGAGTGATTACTTTGACCAGGTGTTCTTGTGGGTGTGGGGTTTCTTTGGCTGGTGCGTTTGGATTCAAAGATGGGTTTGGTTTGTTTGCTATTGTAATGCAAACAAAACTTGGATTGTGGTGTTTTGATCTATGTCAAGTGGGCTTGATTTACTTTTGAAGATGGCGTGGGAGCCATTAGAATGAGAACCAAGAAGAAATTTCAAGATTGAGTTTAAAGAAGACTCTAAGAGAGACAAATAATTATGTTTGTGTGTTAGATTTGGGTTTGTGTTCTTATTCAAGACACTTAGATCTCAATTCATGTGATTTTTTGTTTTTAATTTTTTTATTTAGTTAAAATTAATAAATTAATTTTTTTTTTAATTTAGATGCTGATGTGGTATTTTTTAATGCCAAAATTTTTTTTAATTATTATTTTAATGTGCCGTCAGCTATGTCAGTTTTTTCTGTTAGTTGGGCGATGGTAAGGACTTAAATGTCACGCGTTAATTGGTTTAGGGATTAAAAGTGGTAAAATGAAAATATAAGAACCAAAATGGAAAAAAGTCAAAATGTATGGAATGAAAGTGCATTTACGCCCAAAAAAAAAAAAAAAAAAGTAAATTACATAAATTTTATATATTTGAGGAAACAAGTTATTAGGGACCTACTTTTGATGTTTTTACAAAATTATTAAGTACTTTTTCGAAAATTTTCTAAATATTGCAGATGAAAGTCCTAATTAATTGGTAAGATTATCTTGATTGTATATTCTTATGTTTCTATCATTGATCTTTGTAGCAACTAGATTAGCAATTAAAAATTAATACTTTCATAATTTGACTCAAAAAAAAAAAATTAAAGTCATCAATGAAAAATATTAGTGGTAACTAGTGTTAATTTAATTAAAATTTAGTGACTAGACACACAATTGAAAATTATAACAATAAAAAAAATAAATAAAAAAAGTGAAAGGGTAGTAATTAAATACCCGTCCTTGTAGGTCAAACCAGATATTCTACCAACTTTGTTTAGAGCTTCCCTCCATCTTTGCACATTCTTTATATTATTTACTTCATGTTTTGCTAAAGCTTCTCCAAATTTTCCCTTTTGGTTACGTACTTCCGAGGGATCCACCTTATAAAACACCGGTAGCACCATTTGTCCATTCTCCTTACACTTAAGAATTTCGACAAGTTCATCCAAGCACCATCTAGAAGATGCATAGTTCTCAGAGAATACAATTATGGAACTCCTTGAACTTCTAATAGCTTCGAGAAGTTCAGTAGAAATTTCTTCTCCCCTTGGGAGTTTATCATCAATGAAGGTGTGAATACCCTTCAGCTTCAAAATGCCATTTAAATGGCTCGTAAAATCCATGCGGGTATCTTCTCCTCTGAAACTCAAAAACACGTCATATTTGTATTGGTAGGTGATGGAGGAAGAGGAGGCTGGTTTGTTTGTCAAAAAAGCCATAGTGAAATGGTACGTTTGAGAAGATCTAAAAGGAAGAGGACAAAGAAAGCTTGATGAAATTAGGCAAAGGAGAGTGAATGAAAATTAAAATAAGAGGTTTTTCTGAATGGATTTTTGAGAGAGAATGAGAATGGCAGAGGAAAGAAATTGAATGCTAGTTGTTGTTTTGAGGCCAAGAAGACTATATTGTAGTCTATTAACTTTTTTTAAAGAGTACAGTTGTGAAAATAGTAAAATACGGTGCATGTGCAGCACCCGTAAAGTAGGAATTTAATAATAAATTTTTACACGTGGAGCCACTTTTATTGAAGAAAGAGTATTTATTAAATTTCTTATTTATAAGATAAAAATACCCTTCATCTTTTATCTCTCCTCGCCTTGTACTCTCAAAACCAGTTTATTGTGGATTTGGATACACGTTTCTGCCGTTGCATTTGTGTTTTTTTTTTTTTTTGGCTACTGCACTCATTTCAGGACAAACGGCTACTATTTATATATTGTTTAGGATTTGGCTTCTGTCCAGTGGCCGGTGGCCACTGGACGCGTTGGATACGCGACACGTGTCCAAGACTGGACACGTGTCGCGTATTCAACGTGTCCAGTGGCCTACTGTTTATATACCGTAAAGATATATTATTGACTTTCCAGCACATTAGTAGATCTCATACACTGTTTACAAAACTTACAAATTTTACCTTTTAATAATTTTTTTATTAAAAATAAGTCTCACAATACTATTTACATATTTAAAAATTATTTTGCTATGATATTTTCTGTTTTCTGTTTTAGTTTCAGCAAAATAAATTCTATCGAAACGGACAATTAGCCGTGTTAAAAATTCAATATCAGAACAAACAAACAGTTTTCCCATTAAAAAAAAAAAAAAAAAAAAAAGGAACAAACAAACAGTTTCAACCCTCTCAAAAAAACAACAAAATCACACTCTTTTACAAAAATAAGAACAATTTGATCTGAAATTAAAAACTTCACAAGGGTTCTGGGTGTGAATGAGGGAGGAGATAGACTGTGTAAAACTGGATCCGACAATATACCTGCTAAGCGGCCATCAGCTTCGGCGAGTCTGACTAGGCTGAAACGAAGCTCTCTGCAAGCAAATCAACCTCATCCAGATCTCGACTACCAAAACTCCACTGTAAATTGACTTCCGTGGCACTAATGTGAGTTCAAAGTTGAGGGAAATTTTGGGTGGGTTCAAAGTTCAAAAAGTTAAATGAAACGAAAAAAAAAATGGTGCCATACAGATCTGCAGCCGTGAAGGAGAAGGAAAGAAATGAAAAAAAAAAAATTCAAAAGATAAGAAAAAACAATGAAGCCATACGAAGGGAAAGAAATCACTAGGAGAAAATGAGTCTAAATCTTTTGTCGTATTAATTGTGCTCTACTTTATATTTTACTAATAAAATTTAGACAGTTAACTTTTCTTATTAAATAAAATATCTCATTAAATAAGGTAATTAGCCTCTCTTATTAAAGTCAGAGTTATCTTATTTAATGAGAAAAGATAATTGTCTAAGTTTTATTGATGGAGCATGAAATAGAATATAATTGATGAGACAAAAGATTTGAACTCGGACAAAATGCTTAAAAATATGTGAAGACGGTAAAATTTGCTGAGAGGGTATTTAAGTAAAATAAGGCAACATTTGATGATTTATATGCTGCCACCATACAGGTGTTGACGTTTTCCTCCGTTTCCCCACTAAAATAGGGCTATTTCAGTAATAGCATGCAGATTCTTTTTTTTCTTTTTCTTTTTTTGGGTAACCAAGGTCTTTCCTGGCTGATTCACTTTCACACTTACCTAGGTACACGCTTATTTTTGGAGTGTAGCTAGCTAATGTTGATGCGTCCTGACTCATTTTCAAACTTTATATAAAGTAAAGGAAAAGCAATTTCTTTCCTATTAAATAAGAAAGAGAATCTTTGACTCCCGGTAAATTATTTCCTAAGGAAAGTAGGAAGAAATTTCTTCGTTTACATCTCTGATCCAGGAAAGTATGCTTGATAATAGGAGATGACCTGTTAACGTGTGTTTTAGGCCTAAAATAGGAGATGTCGTGGGCCTAAAATTGAGAAGTGTTCGATGGGCCTGGATGATCCATTTCATTGTAATCTATCTCCTTCTTTTCATTTGCAAAGTTGTCTGCCAAAGCCAGGCTGCTCTTGCCCAGTAGATTTAAACCATAAAGAAATTTAAAGGAAGCTGATCATCTAATATAAATCCAGCTATGTTGCCACTCTACATAGTAAGGAAACTCCTAAATCCAACCTTGTCTCTATCATTCTTTTTTTTTTCAATAATCACATTTAATCATTAAAAATAAGCAAAGATAAATCCTAGATTTTTTGGGGCAATTATTATTTAAAAAGTAAAAAATAAAAAGTATTATATGAACATGAGGACATACTGCTGCATTGCACCTAATTCTGCGCTTGATAAGAGGACTGCTCACAACAAGCTTATCGCAAAAGAACTACAAGATGATCGTGATGTACGCATTTTATTCCAAATCAACTTCAAATTTTATTCTCTTCCGGTAACCAAGCTAAGCTACATCACATGATCATGCATTAAAGAAGCTCTCACAGTCTCACTATCTTCTTGAGAAGACCATCAACTTTCCACTTGTAAGGAAAGTTTAGAAAGAAGGGCAATAACAGGGAGAACATTCAATAAACTGAAGAGAATCATTGGTAGAATCTGCGAAAAGTATTCAATGCAACCAATCACAAATGAAAAAAAAAAAATTAGGCCAATACCCCATTTCCCACCCAAAAAAACCAAGCAAAAACCTTGTAATGCATAAATTCAATCTACAATAAATTACAAGTATATACTAAAAGGAAATCTAAAATTTACCCATATGATGAAAAAAAATTAGACTCCATTATAACAAGGAAAAGATAAATTACTGAATCTATTGCAAAATAAGACATGCTTCTCATCGTGTCTAAGTTGGCTATAGCATATATTATAAAAAGTAATAATTATAGAATATTAAGCACCCAAAATCAAGACCTTTATTTGTTTATAATTCATTATCCTACAGATTACTTGGCAACACTAAATAAACTGCACCACAAATGCATAGTAAGCAAACTATAGAGACACCCAAAGGTCTCTCTTCAAAATTCAATTTTAAGCCAAATAATAATATCTTCAACTTTTTCTTCTATTCATACAGCTTTAACAGAAGCATTACACCTCCTCTCACCTTGAAATTCCACTCCTATTTAACCAAGTATTAGCTTTCCCCAATTGGAAAAATATAAGTCATAATAAAACCAATTGGCACAGCGAAACAATATAGAACGATATTAACTGAATGAGCTCAGTGAAAGAGTATTCAAATCCCATAATATTTGGTTCCCCAACCTCATTAAGTTATAACACTCAACCAATTAAAAAGGAATATACATTAAAAAAAAAAAATTCAACTAATCTAAAGTAACTAATTTCGTTCATTCATTCAGATTTCGTTTACATTAATGTCCTTTAAAATTGGATTTGTACCCAGTCACATGAATGAACCAATTAATTTAGAGGGAGAAGGATCTTAAATGTAATAATAGTACCTTGACATATTACTTTGTATTTTTTTTTGTTTTTTTGAGAAAGAGCACTGTAATTTTATTTAACGAAAGGCCGATTCAGATTGAATTACAACGAAGAGGTGTTACTTTGTAGTTGAATCAAGAATCTTCCATAGTATAGCTGACATGTTTCTTTGTTTGGGCCCATTTTGCAAGGCTATGGCCTACATTATAACACAACATCTTGCCACAGAGGCAAAACTAAGGTTTACCCATTGATCATGTGGCCTGGTCCAAACACTTCCCCAGCTATGCTCTTCAATTACCCACGAAATATACGGAAAAAAATCTCAAATACGCCCATGGACCAGAAAAAACATATGGAACAAAAATCTCCAACCAAACACAACGAATTCCAACAAACATTAATTTTGAATAAGCCTAAAACACATAAGCCCTTATAATATATTTTCAAACTATTGTAAGTTTTATTCTAATATTACAGCTTACAATAATAATAATTGATGAATCCTTGAAAATCAGTGGGCAAAAAGTCTTCGGGCTTTGATGATCTTGAAGGCTAAGTCCTGAAAAACCAAATACGATCAGAGAAGACCAGTGGAGGCCGGTCTAGGGTCCTCCGATGGTAAAGTCAATAGGTTGGAATCAAGAGAAAATACTTCTGTTAAAAAATGTCTAAATGCCTTACCTCAATGTAGAGAAATCTTTATATAGTGCCCATGGAACGGTTATTTGCTCTAATAACCGTTCCTATTGTCGAGGAACTTCAGCAAATCCGGAGGTAACTTCCATAACTTCCATGGAAGTTATCTTGTTTGGACCAGTGTTTCATTGCAGTTAGTGGAGACCTCGGTTCATTAGGCAAAGATTACATGTCTAAGTCCAAAATGCTTGTCCGTCCATTGTTAGGGACAGACGAGGTTACACCCGTCTTTTATCAAGGACAGACGAAGTCCTTATGGACGAGTTTGTCATGTGTCCCATCCCTCCATTCCTTTCCTTTGGACGAACCATATGGACGAGTTTAAAGATGTTATATTTTGCAACATCATCAATAATAATTAGCTTTTGTTTGATTTTTGTGTGAGAATCAGAGTGAAAGAACCAAAATCTAAAATACTGCCATATATGCTATTGTATATATAGGTATATACAAGGATAGGTTGTAATAATGATCTAAGTTTGAAGAGTATTTCATTTGAGTAAAATGATAAAGTAAATATTCAAGTTTTGGAATTTTCTTAGTGAAAATTTGAAATTCAAATTTTTTTGATTAATTGAAGCTTTTACTCGATCGATTGAAGTGATGAGGAAAATAATCACAGAGCTTCTACCTGACTCGATTGATATTTGATTAATGTTCAATCGATCGAAAAGAACTTTCAATTGATATTCAATTTCTCTTGATTAATCGAGACACATGA
Organism: Quercus glauca; assembly: GCA_023736055.1. Classification (NCBI taxonomy): domain Eukaryota; kingdom Viridiplantae; phylum Streptophyta; class Magnoliopsida; order Fagales; family Fagaceae; genus Quercus; species Quercus glauca. The sequence continues at coordinate 5,949,670 of CM043324.1, forward strand.
AAACTGAATTTATGCAAAATTTTCTGGTTACTGTTCTGAATGTTTAAAAATGTTTTGAGCCTTGTGAATAGTTTTGTAAAGCATTTTAACTCTTCATTGGTACCTTTTGAAGGATTATAACCTTGTTGGTATAAAAAGTGGTTCATGTTCATTTGATATCTAATACTTTTCTCTCCCTCAAATAGATTCTAAGAAACACAAAAAATCATGTGGGTGTTCTCCAAAATTGTTATTTGTAGAACCTAAGAAATTTGGTTGTATCGTGAGGACAAATTTGTAGTAACCCTTTAGTGACTTGTGTATAGAGACAAATATTGTCTAAAGATAATATTTAATTGTGCCTTTATGTCAATCATAATTTCTATTTACTTGTTGTGTTCATTTTGTTCTTTCATTTTTACTCCTTGAAATTGAAATCCCCAACATATGTTGCACATATACAATCTGTATTTTTATTTTCTTTATTTTCTAAATCTTCTATATTTATTTTTTAATCTTATTTATCTTGTTTCATTTTTTATTCATTGTTATTACTTATTTCTGAGTCAATATTGGTGACTAAACAAATCGGCCTAACAATAGGTATGCAACGAGGGCCATGGTAGGTCATACTGGACTTGATTGGTCCAATATAGTTTAGCCTTGTGGGCCTCAGAAACTTAGAGACAGTACCGTGGTTCGTGTTCAGAACTGGCTCCAATGTCCCATCCAAAAGGAACATGGACGAAATTGCTCTAAGACGAAGCGGCCATGGACTCCCAGAAAGTTTTAAAAACGTTGGAGCTCCTTTGACAACGTGTTATAAATTTGCACCTTTTCAAAATATAGTTTTTTTTTTTTTTTTTTTTTTTTTTTTTTTTTTACGTACTGTTTTTGCAAACAATCTTAGAGCATTCTCATCAAGAATGCCAAATATTTTAGCATTTAGCACCCAAAAATCCTACTTTATCAATTTTAACATACCATTTTACAATCCACCAAACATCAATCATTCTATTTTTTTTACAACTTCTTTTAAATAATATTATTTTTATTTTTCCACTATCTCTATTCCTCCCACTTCCTTCTCAACGGCTAGTTACTGTCAGCCACCACCACCACCATAAACTATCAACATTCAACAACAAACCCAGACCGGCCAACCCACTGCCACCACAATCAGCATCCATTCAAAAATCAACCCCATAGCCAAAAGTTATGCTTTTTTACAATTTCGTTTAAATATTATTTTTTCTCTCTCCTCTGTCTCTCTCTTTCTCACAGCACCGCCGGCGCCACACTACCACATCCACTTACCACCACCACCACTGGTATAACAAAACCCAACAGCCACCACACCCAACAGCCAACAGCCACCTCACCCAGTAGCCAACAACCACCACAAACCCATCACCCACAAACCCACCACACAAACCCAACCACAAACCACCACAGCACAGCCATAGCCACCATCACCGGCGGCACCCACAACCTCTGCAAATCGGGATTCCCACCACCCAAAACCAAATCAAAAACTCAACAAACCAACATCAAAACCACCAATCAAACCTAGTACCACCACAAATCACAAACCCATGTTAGAAGTCACAGACCCAAAATTAGAAAGAGCATATTTTTGAAATTTCTCACCCAAAATCAAATCACAAAACTTACCCAAACCCAGCCACACCTGTCGAAACCCAGCCATGCTCGCCGAACCACCGCAACCCAGCCACCCCGATCAACAGCAGAGACCCACAAACCACAAACTCGACCTCATCTTCTTCATGGTTTCGCCGAACCACTACCACCATGGTTTTCAGTAGTGGATGCCGGTGAATGAAGAAAAGAGAAAAGAAGTGAGACCAGTGAAATAAGGAAAGAAGAAATGAGAGAAAAAGAAAGAAGAGTTCGGGGAGAGAGACGAGAGAGCAATAAAAAATTATTTTTTTTATAAGATTTGAGCTACAGTGCGCTCTTATTTTTGAGAGCGCACTGTAGCAAGATTACAAAAATTTTAAGATATAAGACGTTTGATGGAGTAGCGTTTTGGGGCTTCAAAGGTTAAAAAATAGCATTTATAACATTTACAACGTTTGTTGAGAATGCTCCTATGAGGACTATATATAGCAATACCATTTTGTATGGCACGCAACATAGATGTTCTAGGTAAAAATAATTGTTATGCTAAAAGATGAGGTTAATTTGGGCATTAATAAGATGACTTTATAATTGTGCATCATTATTAAGTGCATATTTTTATGTTGTAATGAATTCTCAATTACGTGAATTAAATCATCAGTTTAGTTAATGTATAGCGGAGTTGTTTATTCTTACATAAGCTTTGAATCATTGAGAGGCACATGAATCTTTTATAATTAATGATACTAGATGATGTTCCATGCGATGCGTGGACTACTTTACGATTTCATTTGAAATTATATATACATTAAGACTTGAACATATAATACTTATTTTATTGTATAATATTCATGTTTACCCACAATATTGTTGAATACTTTGAAAGTTGAAACTTGATTTTATTAATTCATATTTTATTAAAAAAAATTATATCACTATAAGACTATAACATATTATAATATTTACTGTTAAAAGTAGATTTATTCTTTAAACTGATTAAATGATTTTGAAATTTACAAATAAGAATTTAAACTATAAGATACTTTTATATCCTAAAATTACTTAAATTTAAGTGACTTCTCAAACACTTTTTTAACCACACTATTCTCACAACCAAATATGGAGACCTCAATCACAAACACCCAATTCATTATCTAAGTGAAGTTAAGGAAATCATTTGTAAGTATCAACATAAAGAGAATGTGATTAAACAAAGAGAAATTGGCTAAAAACACATCCATTTATCAAAATTTAATTGTCTTTAGTTGGACTTCCATATAATTTTAAAAAAAAGTGAAAATACTTTGACTTTATAAGAGCACTCATTAACAAAAGCCTTATAAGAATTTATAAATGCTAATGATCATACCTCGAAATGCTCGTCCAATTTTATGTGGCTTTGTCACATATTGAGTACAACGAGGTTTTTAGGCTCAAAGGCCGATGGTAAGGAAGATAAAGGAAATTCATTCCAATCAAGTAACCTTAACCCATTGGGAAGAGATTCAAGGTCTTCGCAAATTACATTGCGAACTTTCAAATATTTGAGATTCCTCATCTTTTCAAGATTCAACTTCATGTTTTTTTGGTTTAGGCAAGCACACTGTTATGCCTCGAATTTCATTTGACCCCTAATTGAACAAAACATTAAGTAAACCACAATGTAAAAATAATTCTCCAAAAAAAATAGATTGTTAAACTTTAAACAAAAGCCATGCTCATAAAATTATATTTTCTTAAACATTAAACAAATTTAAAAGGAATAAAAATGACTAAATCCCCTTGTGAAAAAATAGAAAAAGGTAAATCAAAACAACTCATACTGTATTTTCAATTAGTATTTCAGGAGCATCCTCATAACACAATAGCCTACTACGCTTCTCGATCATATCTAGTGATTCTTGTCGAACAATTTCCCAACCCATTTATTGAATCAAGTCATGCATCGATCATTTGTTATCTTCAGTAACAATTATAAGACACTTATCAATAAGTCTTGCAATATCATAATATGGTTCATGGAAACTGATGTTTCTTAGTATATCTACAACTTGATCTTTGTAGAATCCTTTAAGAAAACAAGCAATATCAAGCAAAATTTCTTGTTGAGTTTGGTCCAATCGATCATAGCTTATTTTGAGTATTTTTTGAATGTCTCTTTTGGGAATTATTTTGTATTTGTCTAACGCACTTTTCCATTCATGTTTAGTTCTTCCATACAAATCTGCGCCAATTATTTTTAGAACTAATGGAAGACCTTTGGCATAATCTATAAATTTGTTGACCAGTTCTGAATAATCTTCCTTGAAATTGTTTCTTCCAAAGGCCTCTTGACAAAAGAGTTTAAGAGCTTCATGTTTATTTAACTCCTTCACCTTGTAGTACATTACATGAATATTTTTTGTAAGAGTATCAAGCAAGTGTCTGTCTCTTGTGGTTATAATGATTCTACTTCCAGAAGTGAACTGATCATAATTTTCAAGAAAAAATTCTATCTCATCCAATTTTTCAACATTATCAAGAACTATAAGAATCCTTTTATGATGAAGCCTTTCAATTGTCACATTGATTCCTTTAGATATAATCCCCACCTTCAAATTTTGATACCCTAAGATCTCATAATAAAGTGTCTCTTGTAATTGCATTACACCATCATTTGTCCTTGATTTTTCACTAACATTATCTAGAAAGCTACTTCCATCAAAACAATAATGAATTGTGTTAAAAACAACTTTTGCAATTGTTGTCTTACCCACTCCGGGAAGGCCAAAGATCCCTACAATGTGAACATCATTTGATTTAATATCTAAACACCGATTTATGATGTCATTTACACGAGTATCTATTCCAACAGTATATTTTACAACAGATAATTTCATTTGATTTAATTGAACACTTGAGATCTCTTTAAAAATTTCTTCAATAAATTCAAATTGAGAGCAGCTGCAATTGTCATTTACATAACACAAAAAGTATGTAAAAAGTTAGAACAGAATATAGAAATACATGAACAAGGACTAAATTCAAGATGTTTCGTTTGTGCACTACAACTAAAATATCATATAATCTATATCTATATCTATATCTATATAATAATATATAAAAGTTAAAGCATAGAATTTAATTTTGTTACGCTCATGTTAAGCTACATCATCAGCCACACCACCATTTTATATATATATATATATTTACAATATTAATATAGTCAATAGTACACCATGACTTTGCACATTCTCTAACCTCATAGTAACTTATCAATCATAATAAAACCATATATCTTTTGGCAATATATGACTTCTCAACTTACATCTCTATATTCCCTCAAAAAAAAAAAAAAAAATTATATCTCTATAATTTTTTAATCAATTTTTACCTGCATTATCTCTTAAATTCTAGCATTACATTGTTTTTTAACCTTTCCTCTTCTCATTGTAAACTCTACTTCTCCCTCCATTATATCCCACTCTAACCTTATTCTTCCTAGAACCATTCCTCAATTGTTTTAAATTTTCATCTAAATTTCTTGTTGCCCCTTTTGTATCTCTCCCCTCTATTCATTCTATGTTTTTCTTGCAAATTCTTTGTTATTGCTGATTTGATTGTCACGTCTCATTTATGTTAGCAATGTTATGCTTATGGCCGAAAAGTTTCCAAATTAAGTGTTAGCGATATAATGTTACCTAGCTATCATATTCAAATTAATTTATGTTTATTTACTACTAATATTATTTGATCCATATTTGGTTTTTGGTAAAATTAAAACAAGGGGTCATTCTCCAATAGCTCCAATATTTTTAGGGGGTACGGCACCCACACAAATCTCAACCATTAAAACTGTGATGTTTTAATCTTAACGGTTAATTTAAGTTTAGTGAAAACCTATTACCGGTAGACCAAGTAAACATATAAAAGCCAAAAAGAAAAAAGAAAAACAGTGGTTCCTCTTCCCCATCCTCTCTCCCGTCCTCCCTCTCTGGCGTTCTCTTAAAAAACCCAGATTCCTTCTTCTTAAATGGGTTCCTTATGTCCATCAATTTCACTGTCATTTCGCCTGCATCCCCATTTACCAACCGCTGAAGGTTTCTTAAAGGATCAAATCTTTTGATTTTTAAGGTAAGGATAGAATAAAACCCTAATTCTTAGTTGGTTTTTGAGAATTTTTTGGAATTTCGCTCTTAAATTTCATTGTACCACAACGTTGGCAATACTTCTATGTTGAAGAGGTACTAATTTGGTTATTTGTTTTCAAGTGGCACAGAAAGTGCTTGTTGAAATGCTTCATAGGGATTCGGTTTTTCTAAACTTGTTGTGGCTTTGTGTTCGATGATCAGGGGGTTCTGGTTTTTGTTAGTGTGGTGCTGATTTTTTTTTTCTTTGTTAGCAAAGGAGAATGCCGCACCTTTGTATTTAAGGTGGAAGGCTTTTTATAAAAAATATAAATTATTTTCTACTATGTCTTAACTCCTAAGGAGGAGTTGCTATTGCTTTGTTTCTCTTTCATATCTTTTCTTTGGTGTACATCATTTTAATTACTCAACACTATTATTTATAGATGTAGAGAGTCGGTCGGTTTGGTTGATTCCTTGAGTATGTTGAAAAAGAAAATAGCCGGTTGTAATTCTGTTGCTAATGCACATCTCAAAGTCAAGGTTTGAATTTTGTTTTGAGTAGTTGTTTTCTAGAGTTTAAAAGCTTTTGTGTTGCATTTTGGCTTGCTATTTTCCTTGTTTGGGGAATAGCATCACAGGTTGTTTCTGGTGTCTGAGCTAATAGAATTTTCAGCTGATTTTTCCACACACACACACAAAAAAAAAAAAAAAAAAAAAAAAAAAAAAAAGTATTAAAGAGAATGCATATCAAAATAACAAAATGATTTGATACATCCCGTAATGTTTTTTTTTTTTTTGAAACTTAAAAATGGCCTAAATTACTGTAGCTTTTGTTAGCTTTACTTATTAACTAGTGTGTAGCTCGTGCATATATGCGGGTTCAGATTTAAAAAATCACAATTAGACGGTTCAAATTATACATTGTTTTTAGAAGAGATTACATGGTATTAGCTTTATATATATATATATATATATATATTTATATATATATAATTTAGAATTTAATTGGTTTATACTCTTCGGTTTTTGTAATTAATAATTCACTTGCTACAAAAATTAAAAACTTAGATAACATGTGGCAAAAAATTTAAGAGTAATTTGGTTGTTGATGTGATTTTTTTTTTTTTTTTTTTTGGACTTTAGATCCTGAAAGTGTTTGTATATGTACACTTTTTTTTTGTTTGACAGGAGGTAGAAACAATTTTTATATATATATATATATATATATATATATATATATTTGTTCCTTTTAGGTTTTGAATCATGTTTTTGTAAGGGTTTGGTTTTGGAAATTTTTTTATGCTATTTACATTATTTTATTTATAAAATTTTGAGATAAGTTTTCTACATTTTATGTATCAGAGGTGACTTTTTTTCCCCTTAATCAAGGTTTTGATTTATTTTAGGTCCTAAAAGTAGTTGTTTCATTATTCCTTTTTTTTTTTTTTTTTTTTTTGTCTAACTTATAAATTTTTTGGATACATTTTCCGTGGATTTGATATTAGGGAGATAAAGTTTGGATATTGAGAAAATTTGTCAAATTTCTAACATAGCTAACTATATTGTAAATAATATATGGAAATGGTTATTTTTATGCTTTACCTTTTAAGTTCTTGATAAAAAAAAATTTCATTTGATAATAGAGAAAATTTTTACTGATTATAATAGATATATTTGTATTACCTTTTCATAAAACATTTATGCGCATTGTGCAAATCAACGACTTGTATATAACAAAAGTTGAAACCCTAAAAGTTGTGGTTACAACATGTGACATACTCTCGTTTAGCCGAGTTCCTATGCCTTTAAAAGTTTTGGTTAATTTTCGTAAAAAAAAAAAAAATTGGTTAATTATAAATTAAATATTAAATATTAAATTGTATAATTTATGTTGTTAATGAAATTATAAAACCTTTAGTACACTATATAAAATTTTTAAAATGATAAAATAATCAATCAAGTAATTATTGTCACCAAAAAATTTGCCATAAAGTAAATTTTATAATTTATGTCCAAATTATATCATACCATATACTATATACTAATAAAAATTGTATCCTACATTGTAGTTGTGCTAAGTGGATGCCCTCCTCTTTATTTATTTGGTTTATATTTTTCTTTTTCTTTTTTTTCTCTTTAGATCATTTGGTGTATTATAAGTAAATTATAACAATTTCATAGTTGCTCTAAGTTGAACTCTATTGTCAATGTTCAAAAATTTTAAATAAAAGTTACCCAATTAAAATTCTACTTCGAATAGTTTTTCAAATTTTGAGAGAAATTTCATTATTTATTTTATATTATGTTAATGGCCTACCACAAATTTTTGGTTTAATAATAAAAGTTTAAGTGTACAAGTCATGTTTGCACTATGCAGCGTAATATAATTCCACCCTTTTGCTTATTATAAATAAATTAAAATTATTAACATAGTTTACTTTTAAGTAAAACCGTAGTACAAAATATTTAAAAATATAAAATAATATTTTGATAAAAAGTCAATTATAAATTTCAAGAAATTTAAAACGCATTTCATTATTTATTTTAAATGATTTTATAATTTATGTTAAACTTGGTTTTACATGGTGTGTATTCACCATGTAACTTAAGTAAATTTTTATTATCTAATTTATAATTCACTTTTAATAATATTATTGAAGTATTTTCTTTAGTTTAAATATGATTTTTTATTATACCTTGCATCACACATGCATAACACTAGTTGTTAATAAAAATAAATTACACCCTCAAAAAAAAAAAAAAAAAGTAAATTACATAAATTTTATATATATATGCAAGGAAACAAGTTATTAGGGACCTACTTTTGATGTTTTTACAAAATTATTAAGTACTTTTTTGAAAACTTTCTAAATATTGTGGAAGAAAGTCCTAATTAATTGGTAAGATTATCTTGATTTTATATTCTTATATTTCTGTCATTGATCTTTGTAGCAGCTAGATTAGCAATTAAAAATTAATACATTCATAATTTGACCCAAAAAAAATTAAAGCCATCAATGAAAAAAATTAGTGGAAACTGGTGTTAATTTACTTAAAATTTAGTGACTAGACACACAATTGAAAATTATAAAAATAAAATAAAAAACTAAATAAAGTGAAAGGGTAGTAATTAAATACCCGTCCTTGTAGGTCAAACCAGATATGCTACCAGCTTTGTTTAGAGCTTCCCTCCATCTTTGCACCTTCTTTATATTATTTACTTCATGTTTTGCTAAAGCTTCTCCAAATTTTCCCTTTTGGTTACGTACTACCGAGGGATCCACCTTATAAAACACCGGTAGCACCATTTGTCCATTCTTCTTACACTCAAGAATTTCGACAAGTTCATCTAAGCACCATCTAGAAGATGCAAAGTTTTCAGAGAATACAATTATGGAACTCCTTGAACTTCTAATAGCTTCGAGAAGTTCAATAGAAATTTCTTCTCCCCTTGGGAGTTCATCATCGATGAAGGTGTGAATACCCTTTAGCTTCAAAATGCCATTCAAATGGCTCATAAAATCCATGCGAGTATCTTCCCCTCTGAAACTCAAGAACACATCATATTTGTATTGGTGGGTAATGAAGGAAGAGGAGGCTTGTTCGTTTGTTAGAATAGCCATAGTGAAATGGTACGTTTGAGAAGATCTAAGAGGAAAAGGAGGAAGAAAGCTTGATGAAATTAGGCAAAGGAAAGTTAATGAAAATTAAAATAAGAGGTTTTTCTAACTGGACTTATGAGAGAGAATGGAAATGACAGGGTGAAGAAATTAAACGTTAGTTACTGTTTTGAGGTCAAGAAGACTATATGATAGTCTACTGTGAAAATGCTATTTGCAGTCTGATTAACTTTTTTAGAGAAATCAATTTCATAGTTAGTGGCCCAAACACGGAGGCTGAGTAGATAAGAAAGAGACCCTTTGACTCTGTGGTAAATTATCCCCTAAAGAAAGCAGGAAGAAATTTCTTTGTTTACTCTGATCCAGGAAAGTGTGCATTGCCTACAAAATAATAATCTACTTGGAGATGACCTGTTAACGTGTTTTAGGCCATAAAAATTACTGTTTGTGGGCCTAAAATTGAAAAGTGTTAAATGGGCCCGGATGACCCATTTTATTGTAATCCATCTCTGTCTAACACAGGTTCTAGGCGATCATTGCAAAGTCTTCTATTATCGGTTCATTCTTACAAAACGCTTGAGTGTTCTCGCCAATCAAATAGTATTGTGTCTCATGGGTTGAGTCATACTTCAAATTCAATCATCAACTATTATAAGAACTGCAACGTATATAACAAGATTAAGCTAGCTTCGGGCAAAGCCTTTACTTGATTAGACGACTACTACAAGCAACTGCATCTCACATAAACTCCATAAACATATTTAGAGCCAACCAAACTGAAAAAGTAAATCTACTGTTCTGTGAGAGCTACCAAAAATTACATGGAAAAACCCAGGTACATCAATCCAACCAAAACCAGGGAAAAAAAGAAAAGAAAAAAAAAAAAGCAGTCAAGCTTTCATCTTTGTGTGACTGTTGCTCGAGAGACAACCTCCTATCCTCCTGTTTGATGCAAAAACTTATCAACCTGCTGCTGATGCTTCCAATGATCGTTATAATAGTCGAGTCCAACCAATACGCTCTTTCCTAAGCAAAAAATTCAATACAGCTGTGCTACTTGTGAAGAACAAAATCACCAGCACTCTCTTTGTACCACATCTAATATAAATCCAGCTATGTTCCCACTCTACACAGTATCCAACCTCGTCCCTACAATTCTTTTTTCTTCAATAATCACATTTAATCATTAAAAATAAGCAAAGATATATCTTAGATTTTTTGGGGCAATTATTATTTAAAAAGTTAAAAATAAAAAGTATTACATGATCGTGAGGACATATCGCTGCATTGCACCTAATCCTGCGCTTAAAAAGAGGACTGCTCACAACAAGTTTATTGCAAAAGAACAACAAGATGATCACAATGTGCGCAATTATTCCAAATCAACTTCAAATTTTATTCTCTTCCGGTAACCAAGCTAAGCTACATCACATGATCATGCTTTAAAGAAGCTCTAACTATCTCTTGAGAAGACCATCAACTTTCCACTTGGAAGGAAAGTTTAGAAAGAGGGGTTACCTCAAGTTCCCAACATTACACCACTAGGTGCAATATGGTTGAAGGCAGATCAGAATTAACCCACTGAACCCAACTGCTCATATTTGACTATTGAATCATGGTCTCCATGGTTAATGAGCTCTCTGCAAAACCTCCTGCCACTCTGGCCATATCAGACTCCAACTCCATATACTTATATCATTTAATCGAAGTACAAAATTCAACCTTATACGTAAAGCAGTTAAACCCAGACTAGAGGTTAAAGTGGAAGGACCAGAGGATGATAAAAAGGTCAAAGAAGTAAACCATAAAGGCTAACAGAATTTAAATGACCAAGAAAAAGAAAAAAGCAATCTAATAAATGTTAAGTCTTTCTTTTTTTTTTTTTGATGGAATAAATGTTAGTCATGATATGAGAGAGGGAGAGAGCGAGAGAGATCAAATAACCTATGTTCATACCCCAAAAATTCTTTCTTATATCTTAAAATCAAGTAAGTTTCTCAATGCATCCAAGCTTCTAATAACCTAACCACCTAGGTTAGCAGTAAAATGACTTATTCAAATAACCTGTTCTACCCAACTCATTTTTGGACATAAATGAGCACTAGAAAAGATAACTGTCTTCAATCTATATCTCATTTTTTTAACTCCAGAATCTTTGCATATTACTAAAAAATTTTGTAGTCACATATTCAACTTGGGTCTTTCTCAAATCTTTCCCAATGTTCCTTAGACTAATCCAATAAGATAAAAACCCATATCTCAAACTGCAACTTCATAGATAAACAAGTCAAATTTCACATCATGATAAAAAATTAACCATTAATTCAGATTTGAAATATATTTCTCCACCTGAAGAATAAAACCCATATATCATAAAAGTATTCAACAAAAGAGAAATAAAAAATTTTACAAAGAACTCCAAGTTTTTCAAACTAAATTCCAATCATCAAAGAAACAAATATATATATATATATATATATATATATATTTTTAAAAGACATTTTGATGACAAATAAATTTCATTACTTATTAAAAAATAAAATTGCAATGAAGCAAATGCAGTCAAGCTCGGCCTAACCACATCATACTCATGAAAAAAAAAAAAAAAACCCAAATATTCCAAAAACAAAAAAATCAAAAGAAAAAAAAATTCACGATCTTTCTCTCAAACATACCCATTTCAAATCACAAAAACCCAAATAAAAAAAACTAAACGAAACCAAACCTATAAAAGATCAAACAAAACCATTGAAAATAAATTACATAAACAAACCTGGTAGAAAGCATTACATTTGCAAGGTGAAGTCAGAATCATCACTAGAAACTCTTGAGAATATTGTGACAAAGAGGAGAGAGGAGACAGGAGAGGGTGAATACTTTTGTTGCTGACTTGCTGGGATGAGAGTGAGAGATATAGAGAGGGTGGGTAAATAAACTTAGGGTTTTAAATGAAAAGGCCAAAAAAACGTTTTTTTTTTTTTTTTTAATCTGATGATAAAACTACGTCGTTTTGGAGCTGATATTAAAATTTAATATTAGGTACTAAAACGACGTAGTTTTAGTGCCAGATTGTATATATCAAAGAAGAAAAGAGAAAAAAAGAAAAAAAAGAAAATCTATCCTGTTCCTTGGAGGGAATGTGCAGAATAGCTATGCAATGGAATTGTATATAGTAAGTTAAGCATCGTTTGAAAGTATAATGGAAAGTAGCATCTCGAGTTTTAGAAACTTGAGATGCTGTTTTCAATCTCACTCCACTGCGTCGCGGACCAGTTGGTGAGCTGGACTTAATTTTGTCCACTTAGATCTCGAGTCTTTAAGACTCGAGATGTGATTTATAGAACTCGAGTCTTAAAGACTCGAGTTTTACTGGAAATATTAAAAACAGATATACAGTGATCTAAGGAAATATTTGATGAAATTTCAAGGAACTCGAGTCTTATAGACTCGAGTTCAGTAAAAAAATTCAAGGAACTCGAGTCTATAAGACTCGAGTTCCATTGGGCAAAAAAAACTTACACGCTGAGCCCGTAAAAAAATTTAACACTTAGCCATATAACACACGCTCACAGATAGGGACTACACAGCCTTCTCACCCAAAAACAGAGCATCCTTACTAAGTCTCTCAGCCTCACTAACTCTCACTCACCCATAACTCTCACACCACATTGCCTCTCACTCTCACCCACCACACTGCCTCTTTCACTGCTCTTTCCTCTCAACAAATTCATATCTCAGGTAAGGGTTTGCATAATTTGATTGTCATTGTAGTTGGGTATTAGTTGTCTATGGGTGTGGGTTAAAGAGTTTGACTATTTATTTTGTAGATAGTTGATATAACTTAGTTAATTTTCCAATATTGTGAATTAGAACTTTGTTTTGTCAGTGTTAATTTTTTGAGTATTTATTTGCCCATTTTGTTAACAAAATTTTATTCATCATTTCTAGGCTTTTATTTTTAGCATGATCTTACAAGTTTTTTTGACTTTGTTCATCATTATTTTGGGTATGAAATGGGTAGTGAATGAATGTAATGAATGGGTATCATAATCAAACGCCTGAAAGTAATTCTTAAAATGCACTGACCTATACAATACATGGCTGTATAAGGAATTGATCATTATAAAAATAAAAATAAAAGGATAAGAATTGGTCATTTTGGAAACAATTTGGTATCTGGTAATGACATTTAAGCCTTAAGGATATGGAATACTTTGGTTTTGTGAATTTAATATGTTTTGTTAATGCTACATCATCCTTGTAAAGTCTCTCCTCTTGTTCTATGTATTCTTTAAATATATATATATATATATATATATATATTTTTTTTTCCTTACCTTTTATTTTTTGGGGTTGCTCCATTAGATATGTTTCAAATTTTGTTCTGAAGCCAAACTTAGAACCATGGGTACCACAAGTTACATAATGGCTATAAAACTAGTAATTACCTATGAAAATTCTGGCTTGAATATGTTCTGCCTTAAGATCACATTACTTTTTTTTCCCCCAGTTTACGACTATGTGATTTAACTAACATGATAACTTGACTTTAACAGGTTCACAATGCCTGAAATTGATATAATCCTATACCACGGTGGTCCCCTGAAGAATGCCAATGCGAACAAGGGATTGCCATTTGAAGGGCCGAGTATAAAGAGCTGTTATACCCAAATTGATCGTAGGTTCAAGACCCTTGACGAATTGAAGATGATGGTTATGGAAGAGTTGTGTGAGAATCCTGCTGTGCACAACATAGAAATTACTTATCATATGCCAAATGAAATCCTGAGGCACCGAATTAATTACAAGTACATGGCGATAGAAACAGACAAACATGTGAAGATCATGTTTGACAAGTTGGAGAGAATACCTGAAGTAACTAACATTGAGTTGTACATACAGTTGAAGTCGCGTGCAAAAGTTGGTATCGACGAAATCCAACAAACACAAACAAGTTTACAGGTTATAGTTCCGGATGCTCAATATGAGTATTTTACACATGTAGAGCATGATAATGTTCATGCCGATGATGATGATGATGAGGATGAGGATGAGAATGATGATGAGTATGAGGATGACGATGATGATGACGACTATGTTGATGGGAGTACTGCCATTGACGATGAAGATTTTGTCGATGAAGATGAGATTGAAGACAGGATTGAGAGAGGGGACTTTAGGGACTTTGAGAGGGACATTGATGATAATGAGACATTGGACGATAGTGAACCTAATGCAGACAATGTTCTTAGTGTCCAAAACATTACGGACACAATCCCTGGCTACGCACCTCCTGCTTTGTCATTTTCTGCAAATACTTGGGAAAATATGGTTGATCCTTCACATATGGAGATACCATTTGTGTCTACTTGGAGAGAGGGGATGAATTTGTACAAAGGCTTGACTTTTGCCAATAAAGTGGAGGTGCAGCGTGTATTAACAATTTGTGCCCTCAAGGAAAACAAACAGTATATGATCAGTAGGTCGATGACGACAAAAATTTGTGCAAAATGCGTGGATGAGTCATGCAAGTGGTATGTCTGCGCAGTCATGAAGCCCAATCTCCAGAGACTATGGATGGTCACCGTGTACAAGGGTCCTCACACATGTATACGGACTGGGGTGCGAAATGATGGTAGAATGATGAATTGTAACTTTATTGCATCAGACATCCTTAAGAAGTTAAGTGAGGATCACACTACCCCAATTAAGCATCTCAGATCTATGATAGAGTCGAAATATGAGGGCCATAAGCCTTTTTACTACAAGGTATGGGATGCGAAACAAAAGGCGATTGGGAAGCTGTTTGGGAATTGGGAAGAGTCTTACCAGAGGTTGCAAAAGTTGCTTATGGCATATATTGATATGGATCCGACTACCCAAGTGTTCTATTGTACGACATCCACTGATGAAGATGACACCGTATTATTGAATTATGTGTTTTGGTCTTTCGGTCCAAGCATTGATGGATTCAAATATTGCAAGCCAGTTATCAGTATTGATGGGACCCATCTGTATGATAAATATCAGGGAAAGTTGTTGGTTGCAATGGCAACCGACGCTAACAACAAGGTATTTCCTCTTGCCTTTGCTGTTGTGGATTGTGAGTCAGGGTCCAGTTGGAGGTGGTTTTTACAATGCCTCAGAGATACGATTGGCCACGTGATACCCGACGAAGGCATTTGCATAATTTCTGACCGACATCTCGGTATCAAAAATGCCATTGCAAACTGGCCTAGAGGGGATGATGGAAGAACACGGGTATTTCATAGATATTGCCTTCGACATGTTGCTAGCAACTTCAACACACATTTTCAGAACTCGACTCTAAAGTCAGCTTGCTTGAAAGCAGGATATGCTACTCATGTAGTTAAATTTGATACCATAGTGGAGTCCATTAAGCAAGTGGAAATAGAGGCCATTCGGAATAAGAAGAAGGTGACGGGGAAGGATGGGAAGGAAAAGAATCAAGATTATCTTCCATACACATACCTAATGAGCGAGTCTGTGGATATGTGGACCCAATCACATGATGGTGGAAGACGTTTTGGGGCAATGACAACCAATATATCAGAGTGCTTCAATGGTGTACTTAAAGGTCCACGGGGCCTTCCTATTGCCGCGTTGGTTGAGTTCACTTGGTCCAAACTTATTGAATATTTCCTTTGTTTCTTTAGTGAAACTCGAGTTTATAAAACTCGAGTTCCACTGGGGAAAATTGTTTTTTTTTTTTTTTTAGTTTGGGCAACTCCCCTGTTCAGGCAGAAGGGGTGCCCTGTTTCCTTTGTTTTTCCCAATGGAACTCGAGTTTTATAAACTCGAGTTCCACTGGGAAATTTTTTTTTTTTTTTTTACTTGGGCAAATCCTCTGTTCAGGTAGAAGGGGTTGCCTTGTTTCCTCTGTTTTTCCCAGTGGAACTCGAGTTTTATAAACTCGAGTTCCACTGGGAAATTTTTTATTTTTTTTTTACTTGGCTCCAAACTTTCAATACTTTTGAAATAAAAAAAACCCCAATAGCCCGATCTTTAGTCGCAGGTTAGGTTTAAACCCTACCAATGGTTGGCATCAAATTTGATTTGCAACTTGTGGTTGAAAAGCCATATGTTACCCAACTAAAATAACGTCCTTTAATATTATCTCAATCCCAAGCCATTATAATTCAAAAAAGAATCAGAGTGTTAGGAAAAGAAAACCTAGAAAACACAATAATCTCACTGCAATATAAATACAACCAACCACAAGAAAATTTCGATATTTCTATTACTTATCTTCTGTTTTTATGCACAACTCATAGAGGCTACTATATCACATGTTAAGTACCAAAATAGTATTTGTGGTGTCAGACCATTTTAATTACATAAATTCGGATCCTTTTCTGTATACTAAAGACCTGCGTTCCTTCTCAGAATTTTAATGCCAGGGCCACAAAACGCCTCTATAGATGCATAAGGTATCCATGTGCCACACTGACAGCAGCAACCCTTGCTTTTTGATAAGACATGCCTCTTCCCCCCGTCATATTTACATAGGCTCAATAGTAAAATGTGTTGTCCTTGTGATTCGGAGCATCCTTGCAAAGAATTGAACGGACCTCCATGATAGATCTAGGTGGTTCCAGGTCCTTCTCTTGAATTGCATTTCCAAGCAATTGCTGCATCTGTGAAGCAAAGGTATCACACACCTGTCCTTCAGGCTTTATGGGAAATGTGCCATTTGGGCGGAAGACATATGCCCCAGAATTCTGGAAAATAACTCAGAAAGGGATAACTCAACAACTCGTTCAACTCTTAAGTCATGCAATTTCAAAACATAAATAAAAGAAACGTTGAGAGAGATATGTAACACAAGATGAACTTAAGTGTACCTGAGGATCTTTGTCACTTCCATTATATCCAGAGTAATAACTGTAAGATTGTTCAACCGATTCCTCAACCTTCAAAAGTTATGACTAAGTGCATTAGCTACAGGATCATACATTTTCCTGCTTTCTTTTTGGTTTTTTTTTTTTTTTTTTGGTATATATCTTATTTTGGGGATGGGGGGAAGGCAGAAGGGGTAAGGAAAATGAACTATTACAAAATGCAGCAACAACAATGTCATTCATTTTGCTTTTGATCATAGCTAAGTGTTGAGGTTCAAAAAAGAATTAAATAGCCACAAATAGGCCCAAAGGAAAAGACATTGGGCCCGTTTCACACAAAAAAAGAAAGAAATAATAAAGGGTGGGCTCTCACAATAAAGAAAAGAGAGAAGAAAGAAAGAAAAGGCCTAGGGGGCTGGGATCTAGAGGAAGGGCCCAACCAGCGAACCAGAGAAGGCCCAGAAGGAAGAATTGGGTCGGAATCCCAGAAGCCTCCCAGAGGCAGGAGGTCTTTGGACGCGCGAAGGAGGATCATGGCAGAAAAATTAAAGAAAGATAAAAGACAAAGGGCACGCGGACCTTGTGACCCAGACACGCAGTGGAAGTACAGGGCAAAACGCAGGAACCTGGTTCCAACCATTTGGAGAAAGAGACAAGAAGAGTACAACTGGAAAAGGCTGGAGCGCTGAGAAGAAAAGCCAAAAGGGCCTTAGGCCAGCCAACGGGAAATCTGGAAATAGAAAGGAGCTGAGGGACTTTCATCTGGTCGTAACAAAAAGCAAGAAACTATGAAGAAAAAGGAAACGACATGATTCTGGAGCAACCAGGCACGGCACAGGCTTTAAAGGGCAAAACGGAAAAATCATTAGTTCCCCGAAGCCCCAGGATGTGCTATAAAAGGAGGAAAGGATCCATGCTACAGGGGTATTCATTCATTTTTAGAACGATCATACCATTTTAAGCATTCACCATTGCTTTCTAAAGTCTTAGAGAGTTGCAGAAAATACTCTGTAATTTAAGGGGAAAACAAAGGAACCATCCCCGGTATCCTAGGACAGCCACTACTGTACATGTTCGGATTCAACAAGTTCAAATTTTGCAAATCTTTGAAGCTTGAATAGCTATCAAAGTCTGTAACTTATGAGCTCAGTTGAACCCTGCACCATGTCTTAGTGAGCATTGTAATCACAACTAAATGAAATCAATAAAATACACCTCACATAATTAGAGGATCCCTAACCTGTTCTTACGTTATATTTCCATTTGTCATTTGCATTTTCCTTTACTGCATAAATGTCATTCAATGCAAATGTTCTTGTTTTGTTATCTATTTGTATTGTAGGAAGTATGTTTTGTGCACCAATCGATTCTTAAAATAGCCCTTTAGCTACGGAGAATCGATCCCAGTCCACCAAGAACATCTCACACGGTCCAGGATTCTTGGGCCATAGTGCTGAAGAAAAAAGGCACTCTCACACTAAGAAAACAAAAATTTGAAAAATTTCATGGAGGTGGAAAATGTAAGCATAAATTTCAAGTAACAAGTGATTATAGAACTGTCAGGCACATTACATACCAAGCTTCTGCTATTAACATAATTTATCATCTTTCCTTGATTGGTGGAAAAGGTAAGCTTTAAGTTTCCTTGACCAACTTCAACAGTAATCAATCTAAAACTTTTATTTTTTAGAACGCTATTAGATTGGATGTCTATTGTAGAAAGCCATTCTATCTCTTCGATTTATGATTTGATGGATGCTTGTAATTTTTTTTTCTTGATTGTATTGATCCCCAGCTATATATGTCGTGACTTGTGTATACTTCGAAGACTATTTTTTTTAATGCTTGAATAAAATTATTATTACTTAAGAAAAAAAAAGTCTACACAAATTCATCTGGTCCTCTCCTTGTAGTTAACCAGCCGACATAACAAACCATTTAACTTCTCATATTGTTCTTTAATGAATAATTTCTGACTCATGAAAATGAGTATGTTCATCTAGATTGAAGATCCAATACATGTAAGTAACCTAACTTCTTCAATACATACTGCATGACTAGTCCACACATTTAGATCATTGAAAGAAATGAAAACCACTATGCAGCCTTAAATGTCAAAACACAAGACACTGTTATAAGAATGGAAGTACTCACAGGAATTTGAATTACATCGTTCCTCTTCCATCCAAGAGAATTGTAGACCACAACTACCTACAACGATAAGAAGACGCCAAAAAATGGTATTTATCTAAATGGAGTAGAAATAATCATAATTATTGCAAGGAGAAAGAACATAATATGGGAAAAATATTTTCCTTACCAACTTTTTTCCTTGAGACAGATCAACTTTTGATCCAGGACAGTAACTTATATTCAGAAGTGGGCACTAGAAAAAGAAAAGAAAAATAAGAAGATAATAAAAGGAGAGAAGAGTACAAACACAATCCATATGTCAAGAATGTACAGTCTTCACATCTGCAATCCGTATGTAGGAAAGAGCAAAAGAAACTAATACGCAAGAATAAATTAATGATTTATGGTTTAGTCCGCAAGATTACACAATATAGAGGTTTTACTTCTGTGATCAAGTCGTAAACTCAGCTTGACTTCATTGAAATTTAGGGCACATAATACCATTTCAGAAGTCCTGCCTTTGCATGATCTGAACCGTGAAATTGAACAGAATCTAGGCATAATAATTCAAGCTTGATTTCTTCTTTGCTTGTACTTGAATGATACCTTCATTAAAGTCCTCGTGGTTCACCTGAAATTGACAAAACCAACACTGTGATCAATACTTGTTCTCATGCAAGGCCCAAATTAAAAAAATTTGTCAGATTTGTGACAAGTTGCAGAAATCCTGGAGAATGCACACCTCAGTAGCATCGCGGCGAAGGGCTAGCATGCCTGCTTCCACACAAACAGCTTTTAGTTGTGCCCCATTGAAATCATTTGTGGAACGGGCCAATTCTTCAAAATTTACATCTGGGTGAACATTCATCTTCCTTGAGTGGATCTAATATATCAAGGAAAAGGTTTCAATAAGAGTCTGGCACATAACAAAGATAAAAGCAGTCATCAAAGAAAGTACTCCCCCAAAGGACTAACCTGCAAGATGCGAGCTCTTGCTTCTTCACTAGGATGTGGAAACTCAATATTACGATCCAATCGACTAGAACGCATAAGAGCAGGGTCCAGGATGTCAGCACGATTAGTTGCTACTATCACCTATGATTTTCCAAAGAATTGAAGGTGGTCACTTATATGGTCCAGAATAGATACAATTATCATTACAGGCAGTGCCACATTCCTCTTAATTCTCATTTATGGCACCAAAATAAGAACATGACAGTCCAAGATTGACTCCCACAAAGAGGATTAAGTTTAAGCTACAATCTTCATGCCAGAAAATTAATGAACAAAAAAACTAGCCTAAAACAGAATCCAACAACTTTAAAATGCTTCTCTAACCTTAATCCGGTCATCACTACTAAAACCATCAAGCTGATTGAGCAATTCCAACATAGTCCACTGCACCTCCCTATCTCCACTCACTTCACTGTAGTCAATAGGAAAAGATTTAAATCAGGAAAGCTATTAATGAATTAACTTCTTCCAACCCCAAACCAAGAACACTAAAGGTTTGTCAACAATACCATGTAGATGTACATCTATAAAACTGACATATCTGAAATAAGGTATAGCATACCTATCAAATCGCTTTGTGCCAATTGCATCAATCTCATCTATGAAAATGATGCAGGTTGACTTCTCTTTTGCAAGCTGAAAGGCATCACGAACAAGTTTTGCTCCATTTCCAATGAACATCTACACAAAACCAAGTTCGATTACTTCACATGGACCCAGTTATTAAGTACATACAAATTACAAACATCATCTAACTTACTGTTTTATAAAATCAGATATAGTATTAACAAGGATGAACATATCCACCATATAACTATCACTTGTATTACTTTCTGACAATGAACACAAGTTTAACAATCCATAACTTGATGAAATTGATTACGAGGGAATATGAGCATTAGAGGCAATGCCTATAGCTTATGCTTGCAGCCAAACAAATACTTTTTGGGCCTTGTGCAATATTGCAGTATGCACTTTCCTGTACATGCTTGGTATCTATCCTCCATTTTCTTGATTCCTATTCCTCAGAAATGGTTATACCACAGTCAATCATGCTTCTCTGAAATAGCTCTATAGGTCATGTACTTTCCAACGAGGAACAAAAGTTCAACAAGCTATAATGGGTAAGACAAAGGAATTCCATAATTACAGTCAAGGATGCAATACCTTAAGGCTAAAAATGAGATAATCTCAAGTAGTCTGTAGTCTAAGTGTCAGGTGTCAGCATATGTAAATCAGATTTATAACGCAAGTCAAAAGCCGTAAAAGGAAATAATTTACAGGAATAATTTACAGGAATTTCCAAGATTATTTTGTTTGATTGGTGAGTAATTTTCAGAAATTTCCAATATTATTAACCATTAGGAATCAAGCATAACAAAGTATGTCATACCTGGACAAGTTGTGGGCCTGCTAGCTTCAGAAAAGTGGCATTTGTTTGTGCTGCACAAGCACGTGCCATTAAAGTTTTCCCCGTCCCAGGAGGTCCATACAAGAGCACTCCCTTGGGTGGACGAACACCTAATTTCTGAAATCGCTCCTTATGTGTCATTGGTAAAACAATGGCCTCAACTAATTCTTGGATCTGTGGAAAAAAAATATATAATTAGAGTTTAGGGTACCAAAACATCACAAAACATCACAAGCGCATTGTTAATGCTTTCGAAGATTGATTTGAGGACAGCCCATGGCCATTTTCCATGGGCTGTCCTCAAATGTATCTCCTCCATTTTATTTAAACTCTCTCTCTCTCATATACAAAACACAGATAGCATCAACAATAAGGCATGACAGGAAAATAAAATTAAACTGACAAACATCAACGTTCAAGCAAATTCCAAAAGGCCAAACACAATTCAGATTTATCTCTCTCTCTCTCTCTCTCTCTCTCTCTCTCTCACAAACAAAACACAGACATACAGCATCAACAATAAGGCATGACAGGAAAATAAAATTAAGCTGACAAACATCGATGTTAAAGCAAAATCCAAAAGGCCAAACACATTTCAGATTTATTTCACAAACATTTCATATATTCATTGCAAAACATTAATTCCACACAGCAAGTCTAGTCTCACCGACTAGACCATAGAAAAAGACTAGAAACTAACAATGTTTCTGTAATTCATAAAATGTCGCGTGCTAAGTAGTGCTCAGCGGAGAAAATTCACTTGCAAACCAAAGTCCCTGCATCAATTAAGTAACAGAACTTGGAACAAGAAAACAAAAATTATGTACTCACCTTAACAGCTGGCAGCATTGAAGAGCCTTTTGCCAGCTCAGCCGCTATACATGAAGCCAAGCTGCAACCAGTACCATGAGTGTTGCGAGTTTAATGCGCAAAGAACGCAGCTCATGGAAGTCCTTACCTGCATAATCAATTATAAAAATTGAGTTTGTTATTAATATGAAATACTTTGACATATATTAAACGAGAGGAAGCAAAATTACCATTAATTCTGAAGGATTCTAAGTAGTTTAAGCTTACCATCAAAGAAAATATCAACAGCATCCAATGAATCGGGGAGGTCACCACCTTTGACAAGTACATTTCTGAATTCCAAATTAACAGTTTGTGTGAAGTTTAAACACCACTAATTTTTCAACTAAGATTAATTTTAGCTATTCTTTCATAGCTCAAGCTAATGCATCCATTTTGTCAAAAAAGATTTTTGTCTTATGAAGTCAAAGCCCATGACATAAGCAAAATTAGCAAATAGAACTATGAAATTCTATTTCTTATGAGAAAAAAAATTAGTGCAGAACAACTTAAATGTGTTGGGTTGATATTAGTAGGTAAGTAATATTTCACGCCCATCCCAGCAATAATGTGCAGTAATGACAACTTGGTCCTTTGACTCATTTTGAATATTCAAGTATTACACTTATTTGGCAGAGCATCACTTGGGATAGATAAATCTTTTCTGGTATGATTGATGTCCAGAAACATTAGAAAACTGTAACGTGTCTATGTAGCTAGTTGTGAAATACAACAGTCAACTAATCAGGAGAGAGATAACTAAAAATTCAAAAAGAATTTTCTAATAACTAACCGTGGGCCCATGTCATGCAACAGTTTTGCAGCAGAACGCATGTCAGCGACCGTTTCTAGTTGCTGACCACCAAGTAACGCAGATGCCTCTTTTAAATTTGGCATGACTATATCAGCGATAGGAAGAAGCTGCTCTCTGCATTTGGGAACCAGAAAAGCACAATTATCAATGACTTACAAAAGAGACGATTTTGGAAGGAAATAAAACAAACATGGGACTTCTTCCTTTCTTGAATGATTACTATGAAAAAGATAATGCAATCATTTCTGATTCAAATTGGCATAGAATTAGAAAAGATGGAAAGCTTTGAGAGACAACGGAGACGTGTGAACATGTAATGGGCAAAAAATAATGTCTATGCAGAGGACTTAGGTGAAAAAGAGAACACACTAACCGCAAAACACATAATTGAAAAGTTGTCAAATTGGCTAATACGGTTCACATAAAATTTGCAGAATCAGTTGGGAGAATCAATTTCACTTAATGTTACACAGAAAAGTTTAGCATACCTAAATCCAGCAAGAATGGAAGGACCAGCTAGTACATCTCCACTTGTAGATACCATAACAGGATCAACCACTAAAGCTGCCTTCATTGATAGGACTAGGTCAAATAAAAAGCCTCTAGAATTTTATCTAAAATATTCACCATTAATTACCAACACTACTTTATACCTCGAACTGGAAACTCCCTTAGACCTTAACTAAGAACATTGACAATGCCAATAGAGGGTAGCATGCCTGTCTTCACCTGAGTACATTTCATGATTATGTCAGAATCAATTTATTATTACTAAACTTACAAAATCATTATTCGAAATAATTCTAATCAAACATTGAGCCAAATGTCAGGACATGTTAAGCGGAAACCCAAGCTGACCAACTAACCACACATCCTACATCAAATTATCCAAAACGGCAAACTTTTTTTTTTTATTTTTTATTCTTCCATAGTATTATTTTTTGACAAGGAAAGACATTGCTATACAATCATTTGGAATTCTTGCGAGCAAAATTTTATTGAAAAAGACTACTTCATGCCAAAAGGGCACGAAGCAGCTAGAAAAGTACAAAGAAAAATCAAAACTATGTACAAGATAAAAGAGACTATAAAATCAGAAGGGAGTCAACTTATCCCTCTAATCTGTACCAAAAACAAAACCAAATAATTTTATTAAAACATTCAACATTTAAGTGGCATAAAAGATAGTCATTCTACTTTAAAATGAAGAGGCAAATTAAATAGTCACACATAAGATTTAGAATAATCTAATAGACACAAACACGTGAGCTCCATTAATGATAAAAACAGGTCTTGACTCAGTACTTCCCACAAGATTGGCTTGGCATACGACTCATAGATTTAGTAGAGAGTAGAACTTACAATAACCATTAATTCAGACTTGCCACATCAACTTGCATATCTGATAACACAGACTTAAGCTGCTCTGCCACGAAATCCTCAGGCACAACACTTACACCCTGACAATTGCAACAAAATTCACAAACACATGTGCAAGTCTGAGAACTGTCATTTATAGGGAGACACCACATTATAAACCCTACATTCACTGAGACATATGGGGAGAATGCAGAGAAATAAGACAGTTATAAACTTTTAGCTTTTTTTATAAGACAAGTTGGTTTTTATTGTTGTTTTAATCTCTCAACAATTAAGCCAAAGATTTTCCATATCACGCTAAAGTAGAATTGAGCATCTGGTTTTAATGGACCTATATAATAAAACAAAATATAAGGGGAGGAGAATGCATGGGGTGGCTCGGGGGGCGGGGGGGGGGGGGGGGGGGGTGTTGGAAATAAAAAGATAAAATAGGGAAAAGTAGAAATGGAATTGTATCGAAAGAGTCACGCAAATTTTGAACAATGAAGCATCAGTTTGACAAAGGTGAAACAAATCCACACCAACAACCATTTTGTTGGTCTTGAACCTCATTCAAAAAACTTGCTCAAATATGTAAAGAGGACATCCTCTAACCCAACTTCATAAGGTTTAAGGCTTATAGCAGACATTAGAGTCTCTCATTGTAATTACCCACTCTAGTTTTAATCAATACCAAGACAATTAACTTCTAAAGAGCCCAATGAACCTAGATTACCCAAACTACACACAGTCAATAAAATTGCAGAAAAGATAAAATTTCAAAACTCAAAATCCATCATATTTCTCTAAAACCAATTGAATTCAACATACAAAAACTATGACATAAAAAAATTTACTATGATATCTCACATACACCATCCATAACACAAAGTAATTTGCGTCATGCATCTTTAACAAACCTCTCTTTCAAAGTTCACCAATCTTGCGTTTTTTAACCCTCGTGTAATGTTTGGGCGGGGGAGGAGGCTACGGGGCATCATCCTTAGGCTCATCATCATGCTGCAAAGACATTAGATGCATACAATCAATATTCAGTGTAATGATAAGAATAAAGTGAACTGCAAAATAGGCGTAAACATCAGTAATTAATGTTATCGTACCATAGAACTGCCTTTGTGTCCTATTTTGTGTCCACCTGTCCCACAAGTGGGTGCTCTTCTAGCACGTTGCGGTCTACCTCGTGGGGGTGAGGGCTGAGGAGGGAGATTCTCGTCTGGTACATCAGTATCTGGCTGTGGAGTGTTAGTCCCAACCGGAGGTCTTAGAGGGTCGGATGAGTCTGAGGTAGGTGGGTAATGATGCTTTGTGTAGGGGCCAGGAGTGGGTGCACTAGAGCTAGTGGGTGGGTATGAGGGTGTCGCGGGGTGTAATGGAGGGGTCAACTGAGAATGCATACCGAGATCGAAATTGGGCTGTGAAGATGGGGTGGGTGAAGGGACCTCGGGCTGAGGATATGCATTTACCATAGGTGGAGGGACCTTGGATGGAGGAGATACATTTGGGATGGGTGGAGGGACCTCGGGGTGGGGAGATACATCTATAATGGGTGGAGGGACCTCGGATGGAGGAGATACACCTAGGATGGGTGGAGGGACCTCGAGGTGGGGAGATGCGTGCAGGATGGGTGCACGTATCTCATGAGTACTTACAACCTGAGGGGTTGTTGCACGTCGACCACGGCCCGTAATTGCACTTGTGCTTGGGCTTGCTGTGGCAGGCCGACCACGGCCCCTAGCTGCACTTGTGCTTGGGCTTGCTGTAGCAGGTCGACCATGGCCCCTAGCTGCAGTTGGGCTTGGGCTTGCTGTAGCAGGCCGACCACGGCCCCTAGCTGTGCTCGTGCTTGGGCTTGCTGTATCACGCCGACCACGGGTCGGTGTAGTTATGGGTGCTGCACTTGTGCTTGGGGCTGTAGTAGTTGCTGATTCAGTCTCAGTACGGTTGTTTGTCTGCCCAGTGGCTGTAGGATCACCACTAAGCCCAACCACACTATAAAGGATGCGCCGAACATGGTTGTGTTCTCGGCTGCCTGAAGGAAGCCAATTCAACAACGCTAAATGACTTTCAATCTGGAACAGAGAAAGAACCAGTACAATCAGAATTTTTCACATTTATGTAACAATTATAGAATGCATAATATGGTACTTATTACTCTACTTAAATACTCATCTAAACTAAGAACTGAAATTTTTATTATGAGTCAAGCAACAGAAACTCTTTTTAATTGGATGTCAGTCAGATCAAACCAAATTTGTTGAAAGAAGAAATCAATTGATTTTACATTCGTACATGTACTAAATAACAAACAACGCAAGCAATAAAATATAAGTAGAACACGTTACCATCTGATGTAATCTAGCGCTGTTGCGGTCGACATACTTTACAGTGACCGGACGGTACCATTGGTAATAGTCATGATCGCGGTCCATCT
The DNA here is from genome assembly GCA_023736055.1 of Quercus glauca. Lineage (NCBI taxonomy): Eukaryota > Viridiplantae > Streptophyta > Magnoliopsida > Fagales > Fagaceae > Quercus > Quercus glauca. The sequence goes on from CM043324.1 coordinate 5,976,913, forward strand.
CACCAATCTGAGGAGGTGCATGGCAAAGTCATTGTTCTCTGCTATTCCATGAAATGATATACGGTTCATGCTCATGCCTCCAATTCTTCTCCACCTTCCCACGCAAGTCTATTCTATGCAGCCTTTCATCGTACACAACATGGTCAAGCACCCCTTGCGCCAACCCAAACTGTCGAAGGACACGGTTCGGGTGGTGTGTCTCCACTATGCAAAAACACACAAGCGGCACCCTTGCTGTCCACGTATCCCTCCCTGCAACGCAAAAGTCAGGAAGGTGGACGAAGTGTGCCTCGTATGGCTGCCACACAATCTACAATAGAAACAAAAAACAATTATCATAGCATCTTAAAATGTGAAATAAGGGAGAATACATAGATACAAGGAAAAACAAAAATTAAAACGAAAGATATGTTAAAATATGAAGCAATCATATTCTTAAGGAAAATTAACATAACCGAACAGAATATTTGAATATTATTACCTGGTTTGGCTTCATTGTAATTAATTGCTCACGATAGTAGACCAAGGCCATCCCGGATGGCGTACTCTTTGAGCCTGGCACCCGCACTCACCTACAGTTACAAGCAAATAACATAAGATAAGTAGCTACTTGGTTACTAAGAAGAGTACATTCTATAACACACTAAATATCAAAAAAATACTTACTTAAAGGTAAGTGGAGCATACGGCCACGGGCCGTAATCACATCCAAGTGGGGGCTCTATCCTCGGGCACAAGAAGGGCAACCTTACCCATGCCCAATACTGTACCAAGGTGCACGCCCCACCAATCTGCGATGCCCCTTTCTCGCTTGCCCGACACAACTCTCTGTACAACCAGGCCAGACAACCACTGCCCTAGCTATACTGTGGCGGATCATGAAGGTTCCGCAGTTGCTCCAAAAACATCAGATGCACCCTATCTCCCGACTTGTCCATAAAAAGTTTATCCCCTAGTAGCGCTAAAATATAGTAGTGGGCATACTTGTGTATCTAAATTTCCATTATGTCATCAGGCAGTGGCGCTGCAATGGCCTCAACAAGGCGGCTAATTAGAATTCTTTGCCCCATCAAAGTTTTGTTGTCATTCACGGGACTAAAACCAAGAAACTCCATGCAAACAGTGCTCCAAGTTCCATCTAACACAGCAGTCGGCCCAACCAAGACCTCACCGTCTATAGGAAGTCCGAAAATGACCTGCACATCTTGTAGGGTGATTGACATCTCACCATGTGGAAGATGGAACGTATGAGTCTCCGGCCGCCATCGCTCAACTAGGGCCGTTATAAGGCCATTATCTATCTCCCTAGAAGGGGCCCTAAACAATCCTTCAAGCCTTAGCAACTTGACAATGTCAATCACCCGATTATCTCGCATTTGAACGTTTGCCATCTCCTTAGTGCGACCACGGCACGTAAGTAGGCCCGGGTCCTGCAAAATCAATAAAAATTATAGCAGTTATTAGAACTATAAATACAACTTTGAAAGAACTTGCTAACTAAAAGTCAAAGATAACGTAAAAATTAAAGTAGTTGTTAGAACTAGATATTTCACCTCGCCATTCCAAATGTCCTCTGATCGATGATGTCGTTGTCGCGTCAACAATGACCCATTACTAGGACTAGGCTCCAAGATCTGTGGCTCCTCATCAATTTGAGGCTCCATACTGCAAATAGAAATGATACATCCAAATTCCAGGACTTAGATAATCCATATTAAATTTCTTTGCTCAAACTTTCCCAACATGCAGAATCTTAATTCAAAATATAAAGGAAGGGAACACAGTACATTCCATTGTGTCATAGTACATATGAGTCTTATGATCAAAGAGAGTGACACTTTTAGTACTTGTACTCATGAATCTAGGGGATAATAAATCCAAAAGAGAAATTAAAAACATAAGTAAAAGCCAAAACTCAACCACATAGACAATTTGCAAAGGAAGTTTCATGTCCAAAATACGGTGATACACCGGAGTTAAACTTATAATGATTCCCAAAATAAATTATCATCAATAATTCCAAGCTGCACATTTTTAATCACACCCAGATAACTTAAGTAACTGAACTGCAAAACTTAAGCATCTATTGCATAGACAGAAAAATCTAAGTCAAACCCAATCAACAATACCACATGCTTAGGAAAATAAATTGAGAACAAGAGAATCATAATAAAACTAGTGGTAATATATATGCGTGTGTGTGTGTGTGTACACAAAGAAAAGAATGAATTTTTTATTGCTTTTTTATGGTTGTTGAACCTACAATATTATGTTTCAATATACAGAAAGGAACACAGTTTATGGCACACCAATAACACTACATCAAATGAGTCAATGAATGAAGAAGGAAGCATATAAATCTTAAACAAACTTTATAGTTTTGATTGCAACTATTGTCTATTTGCATCCACTAAGAATAAGGCTGCATTTCAAAATGTAGTTCAATTCAAGATGATTAGCTTCCCTATGATAAGTACTACAAACCAAAGTAACTGGCACCCACATTCTTAAAGAATCACTTTCCCATGTACATTGCACGAAAAAAGCTACCACAAACTAGGAAGCAAAAAACATAAACAGTTCCCAAAAATTTAGACCATTCTCCCCTCTCCACCAAAAAAAAAAAAAAAAAAAAAAAAAAAAAAAAATCATACTAGCAGCTTTAAAGGAACAGAAGACCTAATTGGGGCTATTATACAATTGAGTTTTAACAGCTTATCAAAAAAAAAAAAAAAAAAAAAATTTGGGTTTTAACTTTTAAGGGATCTCCACACAAGTGTTGGTATTTTACTTTATATACATCAAAGTAAGGTGGGTGACATAATGGAGCCACTATTACTTAAAGTAGCTTGCAAGAAGAACACCCCAAAACAAGATTTGGTTTTGTTTTTTGAGAAGTGAAGTAATAAAGACTAAAGAGAAAAAGGTTTGATCAAAAAAACAGAAAGGCAGTATTGCAAGTGTTAAAGAAAGACAATACAGAGGAAGATATTGAAGTGAAAAGCAGTAGAGTTAAATTTTAATTGTAATGGTGAAAAATTAAAACACTGTGAAAACAATGCCGGGGAAGAACACCAGTTGCAGATACACTTAATGAGGAAATTCACAAAGTCAATTGATGAAGAAGGCAAACCATGACGGGTCCAGAACTCCTAAAACATGTCTTTAAAGCATTAGATTGGAATTTTTCATTTTTAAAGTTGAAATAAAAACTGGGTTTCAAAAAGACAAGTTCACTAAATTCCTGGAAAACATGAATTTGGGTCTTTCACACTGGCCAAAAATACTACCACCCAAGAATCTAGAGATTTCCAGCTTCACCCACCTAAAAATTTTAACCCTTTTCACTTTCTCTTCCCCATGCCTAAAAATCAACTTCACCCAACATTCAATCAGAATTTTAACTTTGAACTCTTTAGATCTTCAAAATTTTAACTTTCTTTTCCTGTGTCTGATGAGCTATCAAAGTGTTGCGGGCCTAATAAAGTGAGGCCACAAAATAAATAGTACACATCAAACCACTTGCTGCAACCCGTACTCAAATCAAGCAATGAATTTTATTTAATCAGAAAGTCACCTGTTTTTCCATTGAATCTCAAGCTATGAATCTTTCTAAACTCCCCCAAACCTTTCTTCAATGCTTTTCAAAAAAAAAAAAAAAAAAAAACCCAATTTTTGTTCCCGTCTCCCATTCCTAAACTATCCCAAAACCCATCTTCTCCTATCTTTGGGTCTATGATTTGATGGATGCTTTGTAATTTATGTATTTGATTGTTTTGATCCCCTGCTGTATACTTGGGTGGCTCATTTTTAAAGACTATGAATAAAATTTTCACCATTTGATGTTGTAGATAGCCACTATTGCAGCTGTGTGTGTGCAACCAGATTATCGGCCTCTAATGACTGATGTTGTGCAGTCACTAATCCCTCTAGTCAAAAATCTCTCTTCTGTTTCTACCTCTAGTTCCTGTAGATTTCTAATAAGTCCCAGGTATTAGGGGCTACATTGAAAACTGTGTGATCAAGCTGTCACAGTAACTCTAAGCTGGTTCTTGTGAGAACTAAGTGACAACCACCCTACAATTTCACAGTGAAAAATAAAACCCTTATCTTTCAAAAATAAACTTTCAACATGTGCAAAATTCTCCTCTCTACCATGCAAAAGAAGATTTTGTCATTTCCTCCAAGGTGATCATGGCAGGCTGGCTAGATTTTTTCAGTTCAATGTTTGGAAAATTTCATTGAAAAACGAAATTCTGATTTCAATGACATCTACGTCTACAACTATAAACCAATTTTAAACAAAAAGCAACTGAAAACCCAAGTAAATCCACAACCCAGAAACAAAAACAACAGCAGCAACAAGTCCTTCAGTCAAAATAAGTTCTAACATTTACATTTCTAACAATGTGTAACCCACTATGCAAAAAGCCTAATTCTATAACATAAATTCAGCAAAAGAGGAACGGAGAACTACCTAGCAAGCGAGATGAATCACAACGAAAGCGAGATGAAGAACGACGAGAGCGAGATGAAGAACGACGACTGCGAGATGAAGAACGACGAAAATAAACAGAGCAGAAGAGAGCCCTTGGAGATTGAGAGCACAAGGTAGCTGATTTGGGAGTGAGAGTGAGTGATTTTGAAAGTTTGAAAGTTTGAAAGTTTTAGCGTGAGTGAGTGACTGAGTCTGAGAGTGTTTTTAAGTTTTATATGATTGTATAAAGAGTGTTTCTGAAACTTGGTTAATAAAAAACGTTAAACAGAACTCGAGTTTGTATATCCCCACCCAAAGATACATGGTGAAGACAGAATTTAGCAATATATATAAATGAACCCACGTGCCTGCACACCCGCTCACACAAGATCATAGAGAAACCCCACATATAAGACTTGATCACCTTAAATGATAATTGCCAATCTAAATTAGCCAGTCATACACACGTTGCTGCCAGAGCAAACTCATGAAGCTATCAATCAAATTAATGAAAATTTTCTTTTAGTAAGATCAATTCCAGCAAAGTATTTCAGCAAAGTAATCCACACCCAATAAGCTTAATAAACAATATTTCAGCAAAGTAATCCACATCCAATAAGCTTAGTAAACAATATTTCAGCAAAGCATTTGCCTCAAAAGTGAATCAAAGTTCCAAAATGCCATCTTTGAATCAAATCCAAAAATGGGAACTTGAGTTTCCTTCAAATACCACATTTAAAATTTCTTTTTCTCAATTCTAACAATCACATAAAAACTAATGTCATTGCCAAAACATAACCATATTCTCAGAACACCAACAAAAAAAACACACAACAAAAAAAACCCAAAAAGATCCGAAATTGAAAAACGAAAAACCCTAGGTCACATCATGAAATTCCAAAATCTACAAATTGGAGAAAGAGAGAGAGAGAGACAGAGGCACCTAAGAAGCAAAAATGACAAACTATTGAGAAGAAATAGAGAGTACCTTCAGCACGGTGGGCTACAAACGGCGAACGGTGAACGGCGTTGACGACGAACGATGGCTTGAGCACTGCGCTACGAATGGCACAGTGGGCTACGAATTTGCTTCAGCACTGGCCTACGATTGCTTGAGAGTGAATGAGTGAGTGAGTTTTAGAGGGCTGAGCGAAATGGTGTTTGAGTGAGTGAGTGAGTGTTTGAAATTTTCTGAATTTGTAATTTAAGTTTAAGCTATAGATTTCGAGTCTTATAAACTCGATTTCTACGTGGCTCCACGTGGAAATTTTGTCCAGGTAAGGGTGGCAAAAAACATTGAACTCGAGTTTCTAAAACTCGAGTTCTAATTGAATCTCGAGTTTTAGAAACTCGAGATGCTAATTTTACAGATTCTTTCCAAACCGGACAGCTAACTAAATTATTAAAGTATTTTTGTTATTTGGCAAGGGAGTTCCTGTTCCTTGCATTTGCTTTCATGGCTTCTCCGGGTTTTCTTCAATCTACAGAAACATAAAAATAAAAAACTGTAAACATTGATACATATATGTTAAATTATAGTGTGTGTATTTATATATATACCGATGCGGTGCGGTTCCTCGTCGAAGTGCAAAACAGCCACCGCTCGCCGCACCGGACGTCTTCGGGTTGTCCAGATCGCCGCCGAACACCGCGCCAGACACCTACGGTGCTTGTGAAGCGGTCGAATCGGTTCGGTGCCGGTCGGCTTCATCTGTGTCGGTCGATGCCTGAACAGGCCTGATGTGGTAATTTCCCAGACATGCCATTGCTAGACATAATAAGATCAGTGAGAGTGGTGATACTTAGAATTGAAGATGGAAATTGACCTTTCAACTGGTTGTTCCTCAAACTTAGAATTGTCAGATTGGACAATGAATTAAACCAATTGGGGACAGTATCATTAAAAGAGTTGTCATCTAGTTTAAGAGTTTGAAGCTTCACCATTGTAGATATCTTAGGAGGAACTGAACCAAAAAGAAAATTTGAACTCAAATCCAGATATTCAAGTGAAGAAAGTCTATAAATTTTGTCTGGAAGTGGACCCCAAAATGCCCAAAGATACCAAACTAAGAACTCTTAAATTGGTTAGCCTTGCCAGGGTGGCCACAAAAGAATCCAAAGAGAAGTTTTCTGATGAAGTTTGTTTTGGAATTGCAAACCCATGAAAGTCACTAACTTTGGCAGTCTTGTCACCTACAATTCTGAGTTCTGTGACAAAGTTGTCTTGGCATGTGATATTTACTTGTGGAAATGAAGATAAATAGCAAAAATCTATGCTACGATTATTCCAAATCTCCAATTGATTAGGGTACTCCAAGTGCTTTCTAAGCTGCTGAAGTACTTGGGTTTGAGAAGACTGTGCTGAAGTACTTGGGTTTGAGAAGACTGTAATGGATAAGTACCAAGAACAAAGAAACTCCATGTAAAACAGAAAAGCAAAAACAAGCAACACCACCCCATTGAACTCTCTTTCTTGTCAATGCTTCATGGACCAATAGCTGTCATTTAATAGCACAAAACAAGGCAAAAATTTATCAGTGAAATAGAGATTGACCTTGTAAATATCAAGCAGAGGCGGCTGATATTCAAAATTTATCTATTCCATGCTTTAAAGGAAAATCCATTAAAGAAGTACACATAGAGAAGCTGCCAACTTTACCTTTAAATTAATCAAAGTTGAATCCTTGAGCAAGTTCCACAGTATTAACCAAAAACAAAGAGCAAGTTTTGCAGAGTTTATGAAGGAGAAACAGGTGAAAACGGATATTGAAGTTTCAGATTGATAAACAAAACTAATCAAATGAGATACATGTTGAATGCTTCAAGGAAGGCAAAGAAAACCTATGAAGGAAAACATGTATTATGTATAACGAACATACATGAAAATGATTTGTGGAAGTGATCCTATACTAATGAACAAATGCAAAGTGCCAACAACCAGAGAATACTAACAATAACTCCATGCTTTTTTTATGTAAAATTTGTGATAGAGCTTGACTTCCTAATGCTACCCACTAGTAGAACTTACTGACACGACCACGTACAAGCTCCAAATCCACGGACTCCTTCTTTCTTGGATTCTCTAATAAGATACAAGCTCCCCGCTTGTTTTTCTTTAAGCTCCAATGGTAGCAACTGAGTAGATCATCAAGATGTTGATACAATCTCTACCTTGAAAACCCTAAGCTTTGTGTAAAGGAAAGCTCCTTTAGATCTTACAAGAGATTTACACAAAACAGAAAAGTATGAGCAACAATACAATAGGAGCAACTCTCAAAACGTGGCTAGGGTTTTGCCTTATATACCTAGGGAAAAAACATAAAATCCTAAACGTTTAATGCGATAGGGCTGAGTTGGAAATTTTGCAGAAAATGCAATCTGGCCGACTTTCGATCGATTGAGTCTATCCTTCGATCGATCGAGCCCGGCCGAACTGCACTAATACATCTGCAGCCTCTCGATTCCAACTTTACATGAATTACACAACTTTGAGCAAGCCTAAACAAGACTAAACATATTGTTTTGATCATAGTTTGCTAACATTACATATTAGAGTTCTAAATACATAAAATCCTAAGTCTTTAGAACCTAACACTTGTGTAAGGTGACTGCTCTACAACCTAAAGCTCAACATAAGTTTTAGTTCAAATTGCAAGAAGGCAAATTATAATTGTAGAGTTTCATATGTTAAATTCAAGAATATCCCAAGCAGAGTAACATACTATACTCATGAGCATACCTCAATGGTCTAAGCCAATACTAAGAAGTTGGAGTGAGGGCAATCAGATTCTTGAATTAAAATTGCAACTTTGTCTTTGCCTTTTCCCTTACTGGTTAAGTTTTATGCAAACATGTTTGCATGTTTCTTAAGCATAAAGCTACTTCACACAAATAAAAACATCAGGATATAAAGTTAACAGTTTACCTTATTAGCTTTTGTCCTTGTTAAATATTTTCTGTCAAGTTTGGTATTTTCGATTATTTGAAGCACTGAATCAGATTTTCAAAACCCAAATTAGCTTCTTGAAATATAGTCCTTCTATTTGGTTATTTAATATATTTCACAACACATAAGCATTTAATATGTGATTTTGCTTATTAGATAATGTGGTTAATGGGGTCCATTTATGCGATGGCAACATAAAAATGCCCTAAAATTTAAGTACATCCCACATTGATGTATTGCATTAGAAGAAAATAAAAGCATTTAAAATTCAGCGTATTTCCCATTTACTCATTGTAACTCATAAAGATGATAACACAGTCCTCATATAGGTAAAGAATGTTGAAAATGGCATACATAGCTAAATAGAAAGTCAATGATAACAAATTGATTCAACTACATGGGTTGCATGTAGTGACTTAGGAACCTTTCTAGTGACACTAAAAGCCAATCTTCTAAAGGGTCTCCACAAAAGGCAAAGCCAAAGAATAATTGCTGCTGATGTTGTAACAGAATAGGAAAAGAATTAAAGAAATCAATATGTAACTCAATAATTTATGAATGCTAAATTTCACATATGTATGCATTTACGATGAAAACAAATTGAAGATTGAAACATCATCATGAGAATTATAAATTTGACCAAGCACGTCTCCTCTACCACCAACAACGTGCAACCCTTTGCTTTTAGAGTAACATCACAAGACATGCAGCTTGGTTTACTTAAGTACGACTTAAAGCAACAATATTTTTTTTAAGCTTACCACTATCCATTAATGTTGGTCGAAATCATAGACATCATGTAAAAAGAAATGAACTGAAAATTAAACTGAAAAAACCACAGCATGCAATTTTTAATAGATGAAATGAAAGAACATTTGTTGCTTTGATACTCTAAATCTTCTTACTCAGACATATTTTAAACTAAAAGTATTAGAGATGAAGTGCAGGATGGTTGATCATGCATGTAACTGTAGCAGTCACAATCAGTAGTGGCAATTCTAGAAGGTTTGCCTCTAGTTGTTAATCTGACATTTGGCATAATCTACAAAGTGCTTAATGGCTGATCACACCCTAGTTCATGAATCTTCTGCTTGTGACACAATGGACTCAGCCATAAAAAAACCTGCACTCACAAAATAAGCACCTGACAGTACATGAGATGAAGCTAATAGAATTTGGCTTGGTAAAGAAGCAATGAGAGAATGTATTTCCTAAGAAAAAGCATCAAATGTTCTTGATCTAACCAGATTTCCAAATGAAGAAGCCAAAGCCAAAGTAGAATTTGGCTTGCAAGCTAGATTTACAATGAAGTTTTCTGTAATTCAAACAGAACAATCTAAAAGATAAATACTCAACAACAAGCTAACAAAATAAAGAGTATCTCTAGAGCAAATTTATCCGACTACAAAAAAGAAAGAGAAGTAGAAATCCAATTGTTTAATCTTTACCATATTTTACCATTACACACACACACTAAAACTCCTCTCTAGAAAAGAAAGAGGTGAATTCATTCATTCAGCCCATAGAAACATTTTATCAAATACATGGAATGCTTACCTTTGTACCCTCTACCACAATTTGCGCTCCTCTTTGGCCAATGGCATTCCCTTCTTGTTGTTGATGTTTATGCCACGTCCGATAGCTCTCCCATTCCCGTCTTGATCTTTGAGAACCACAGCCAAGCCTACATTGTTTTGATCACACGATGCATCGAAATTAAGCTTTACCAATTGATCAAGTGGTTTGGTCCAAGCACTTCCCATGTTTTGCCCTTTGGTGAGTGGTCTCAAGTAAAAGTCATACTGTTTGTTTAGACGATGGACTAATTGGTTTATGGTGGGTTTAGTGTTTGAAACCAAAGCTTCCTTTCTTGCCATCCAAAGGATTTTCATTGCCACTACTACAAATAGCGTGAACTCATCTTTGGTGATTCTTTCTGCGAGTAACTCACTTGGGGGGTCAATTATATGTTCAACAAATTCCATTACAGTTTGGGCTCGGATCATTTCGACTCGAAAGCCCCATCTACCACCATACCACACTCCTTTGGCATAGGGACAACATTGAAATAGATGTAAAAGGGAATCTTCTGCTATTTCACAGAGAGGGCAATGGGTTTTTGAGAATCTAACGAGTTTTTGAGCAGCCACTCTACATAAAAACATTTTTAAGTTTTCATCAAAGGACACTCTTAAACTTTCATGAATTCTTATGCAGGCCATCTTATCTACAACAGGATTCCGAGAAGGACAGATGCATGCTACATGGGCCCCACACCTTTCTATTGTAATTTTTGCCTTTTTTGGATCATAATTTGAAACTTCAAATAGAAGCTTAACGTTGTTGCAATCCTCTGAAACTATGCCGTCAAATGAGCTATTGCTTCTATAGTGAAACCACGTAAGAGATGATGAATCTAAAAACAATTTACGCCAATAGAAACCTTTTTTATAACCATTGAGGAAAATGTGGACAGAACAAATAAAAGTTCCATATGGATATGCCCCAATATCCTTCTGTTCTACTTTTAAAGCAACACAGAAAGCTAATACTAGAGATTTAGAACTGACCAGGAATGATATGGAGCTTCCAACACTTTGATGGTTGAACCACTTTGGAATCTTAGTTCTTGGAAGGATAAGGCTAAACCGAAGTCCAAAACACATTTTAGATGTATCGCAGCACTTTTCAGAAACAGAGCCCTGATGCAATGATCCCCTTGAACATACTATATTTTGTGGAAGCCCAGCTTTTTCTCCAAACTGATGCAAATTTAAGAAACTTCAATTTAGCAAATTTAATCATATATTATATTTGGGAAAGTTAAACAAAATTGTTTCTTTCTATGACTTTGAGAAAAGGAGAGACCTGACTTAATAATCTTCTTCTTGATTGTGAATCCAAGGAACCGCACCCTTCTATATATAAAGATTCTAGATGTGGTGGAAGCATTGGAATTTCCCGAAGGTTCCAGCAGTGTTGAAAGAAAAGCATTTTTAATTTCTGAAATCTGATATTGATTTCAGGGAGGGTAGTAATGTTGCTGTAACGAATACCTAAAATTTCTAATTTGGGGAAACAATCAGGAGTATCCATGGCTTTTGGAAAATTGTCACAATAATCCATATTGAGACGGCTAAGATTTTTTAAATTAGAGATGCTACTTGGAACCTCTTTCACATTTTTTAAACTTATACTTAACCTCTGAAGGGCAATGAGATATCCTATTGATGAAAACAACGCTTCTGTTCCTTGCTCAAGACTTACACAGCCAAAGAAATAAAACTCTTTTAGAGATTTCAACTTGAGGTTTCTTGGTATTATTCTAAGATTTTGGCATCCGGACAGATTCCAGAGTTTAAGCTCTTCAAGAAGTCCAACGGACTGATGAACCTCAACTAAATTTATGCATGAAAAAAGGTGCAATTCCTTTATGTTTGGGGCAATCAGTGATAAGTCGGGTACCTTTGTAATATTTTTACAATATGAGAAATCCGTATATATCAATGTTTCGAATCGACACCTCTGTAGAAAGAAGAAATATATTTTTTGAAATTTATTAGTAAAAAGAAAAAAAAATTAATATGATAGGCTAAGAGGATAGATTAAGAAATACTACTTGATCATACCTCGAAATGCTCGTCCAGTTTTATGTGGCTTCGCCGCATCTTGAGTACAACAAGGTTTTTAGGTTCAAAGGCGGATGGTAAGGAAGATAAAGGAAATTCATTCCATTCAAGTAACCTCAACCTATTGGGAAGAGAATTAAGGTCTTCACAAATTACATTGCAAACTATCAAATATTTGAGATTCTTCATCTTTCCAAGATTCAACTTCACCTTTTTTGGTTTAGGCAAGCACAATGTTATGCCTCGAATTTCATTTGACCCCTAATTGAACAAAACATTAAGTAAACCACAATGTAGAAAATAATTCACCAAAAAATAATAGATTGTTAAACTTTAAACAAAAGCCATGCTAATAAAATTATATTTTCTTAAACATTAAAAAAAAAAAGGAATAAAAATGACTAAATCCCCTTGTGAAAAAATAGAAAAAAGTAAATCAAAATAACTCATACCATATTTTCAATTAGTATTTCAGGAGCATCCTCATAACACAATAGCCTACTACGCTTCTCGATCACTTCTGGTGATTCTTGTCGAACAATTTCCCAACCCATTTGTTGAATCAAGTCATGCATCGATAATTTGTTATCTTCAGTAACAATTATAAGACACTTATCAATAAGTCTTTCAATATCATAATATGGATCATGGTTATTGATGCTTCTTAGTATATCTACAACTTTATCTTTGCAGAATCCTTTAAGAAAATAAGCAATATCAAGAAAAATTTCCTGTTGAGTTTGGTCCAATCCATCATAGCTTATTTTGAGTATTTTTTGAATGTCTCCATTAGGAATTCTTTTGTATTTGTCTAACGCACTTTTCCATTCATGTTTAGTTCTTCCATACAAATCTGCGCCAATTATTTTTAGAACTAATGGAAGACCTTTGGCATAATCTATAAATTGGTTGACCAGTTTTGAATAATCTTCCTTAAAATTGTTTCTTCCAAAGGCCTCACGACAAAAGAGTTTATGAGCTTCATGTTTATTTAACTCCTTCACCTCGTAGTACATTACTGTATTATTTTTTGTAAGAGTATCAAGCAAGTGTTTGTCTCTTGTGGTTATAATGATTCTACTTCCAAAAGTAAACCGATCATAATTTTCACAAAAAAATTCTATCTCATCCAAATTTTCAACATTATCAAGAACTATAAGAATCCTTTTACGATGAAGCCTTTCAATTGTCACATTGATCCCTTTAGATATACTCCCCACCTTCAAATTTTGATACCCTAAGATGTCATTACAAAGGCTCTCTTGTAATTTAATTAAGCCATCAATTGTCCTTGATTTTTCGCTAACATTATCTAGAAAGCTGCTTCCATTAAAACAATAATGAATTTTGTTAAAAATAACTTTTGCAATTGTTGTCTTACCCACTCCAGGAAGGCCAAAGATCCCTACAATGCGGACATCATTTGATTTAATATCTAAACACCGATTTATGACGTCATTTACACGAGTGTCTATTCCAACAAGATATTTTGCAATGGATAATTTCATGTGATTTAATTGAGCACTTGAGATCTCTTTAAAAATTTCTTCAATAAATTCAAATTGAGAGCAGCTACAACTGTCATTTACACAACAAAAAAAACATGTAATAGGTTAGAATAGGAAATAGAAATACATGAACAAGGACTAACTTCAAGATGTTTCGTCTGTGCACTACAACTAAAATATCATATAATCTATATCTATATCTATATAATAATCTACATCTATATATCATTAAAAGCTGAAGCGTAGCATTTAATGTTGCTACACTCACGTTGAGCCACATCGGCATTCATGTCATTATCAATTTTTTTTTCTAATTTTTTATACAATTTTTTAACATTTAAAGTGAATTAAAAACTCTATTATATTCTTATTTATTATTAAATTTTAAATTCCATTTTAACTTTTCATATCCCTACTACTCTCAATATTACTATTATTCTATCTTTTTATCTTCCTCTAGTTTTCACCCTTCTTATTCTTATCCTCATACTATAAAATTGTCATTCCCTCTCTTATTCCATGCATAATTTTCTATTTTTCCACACACAAAAGCCTCTCTCTCTATTTTTTTTTCTTTCATTTTTTGGTATATATATTTTTTATTTTAGTGTAACCGGTTGACCATCAAAACATACTGATGCAGTACTGCTAGAAGCCAGTCAATTTGTTAAAATTGAAATTGACTGGTGATCCAGCTTGATCTTTTAAAGAAGGGGCAAAGGAAGACTTCATGAAAGACACATTTTGGCATGTATCCCATATATTAGAGCATAAGTTATTTGCTGCTTGGCTAGATTAGGACGAATTTGCTGAAATAGTGGAGTTGCAAAGTATAGGAACTGGCCGGGGTGTAGAATCAATTGTAAATAGCTTGGCTGAAAATGGATCACATCTCTGCAAACCATGATAACCAAGAATTGAAAACATCATAATTCATACATCCTTTGGGTTGATACGATTTAGTCTTGTGTTTTATGTTATTTATTTTTTTTATCCTCATTGGTTGTTAAATGTTATATTATTGCATTATAAAGATAATAAATAAAAATATAATGTAATTGTATTACATAGCATAACTAAAATAATTTGGTGTTTATTGCTATACATTTCATTTTTACTATTTTTCTTCTCATCTTATTTTATTCAACATTTAAATTTAGCAGCATACTACATATCATTAAATTATTTATATTTTGTCTCATTTTTTAAAAGAAAACATATAATATTTTATTTAAATTCAATAAATAAAAATTGTTCTTATAAAGTTTTCCGATGAAATGTTACAATGCATTAATGGAAAAATGAAATACCAAAAAAAAAAATATATATATATATATATACCAATTTAGAAACACTCAATTAAAAAAGATAGAATAAAAAATTTTCTTATAAAGTATTCCCATAAAACGTTACAATGCATCAATAGAAAAAGAGAATACAAAACACTTGCTATTTTAGAAACACTAAATTTATAATAATAATAATAATAATGTAAGGTTGAATTTATTCAATCATATGTTGGCTTTATTCTGCACCAAATTTGCTTGTATTTTAGCAATTAGATACCCTGTATTTAAGTGGGAATTGTGTAAGGGTTGTGTGTGAGAAAGTGTGAAGAAAACTCAAGATGTGTGCATACAAAAGAGCTTCGCGACTGGATCTCACGACTGGCAAGTTGCCAAAGTGGCACACGTGTGAAGCATGCAAGGAACTGAAGGGTCATGACAGCTGGAGCATTACAGGACAAAATGTACAGTCTGGCCAAGCAGTTAGCTCACGACTCATCCCACTTGCGAGACTGAGTCGCTAGAATGCCATGTTTAGATGAAAACTGACTTTTCACATTCCTTACGTACCATATTATAAATACCCTTATACCCATAAAATGTAGAGAGCTTCTAGAGAGAATTTTGAGAGAAAAACCCTAGAGAAAACCAAGATTGACTCATCCACAATCTTTGATATTTGATTTTCCAAATTCCTCTACTCTTACCCTCTCCATTGACACATCTTTGAGAGGTACATTTGTCAAATCCTTATCTCACCATACACATATCAGTGAGGAGGTATTTTGGTGCTTGGGAAGCAGTTCAGAGATAACCAATTTACTTGGTTGATGCAATGGGCTTATTGCGGGATCCGGGAAGCTAAAGAAGATACGGTTAGGCTTAACCCTGTTGGAGCAAGAAGCTTGGTGGGCTTAGGTGCATTAGGTAGATTAGGCTTGGAGGGTCTTCTGCTATTCATGTATCCCAACTTTATTCTTTGGTGGATCATTTTACCGCTTGGAGGGTGGTGGAGAGGTTTTTCGCCGAGGTATTCGGTTTCCTCTTCGATAATATGTGCCGGTGTTATCTTTGTGTTTGCATCTCTCTTCCCTTACTCTTTAACTATTAATTGCTACTGTGTTTATGATTGATTATGTGTTATAGTTTGTCAAATTGGATATTGCTTATATCTCATATTCCACACATATATTGTTTGAATATAAGCTTGTGTTGGTGATTTTGAGATTGGGGGTCTAAACGTTCATTGGTATTTTACACGTTAATTGAAGTTTCAAATAATAATAATAATAATAATAATAATAATAATAATAATAATAATAATAATAATAATAATAATAATAATAATAATAATATCAAACTAAATATATCATACAATAAACTAATAGTTATGAATATACTAACTTCATGGCTGCAAAATGGAATAAAAAAATAAATAAACGTTACAATGCATATTTAGTTTGTTAGGACATATGTGTTTCACATGTTAGGAACATATGTCACTATTTTGTATAATTGGCTAATCTTTTGACAAAATGCACTTGTATTTGGGTAGATCTAGGATGTGTTTAATACTTCAAAAAACCTTGTTTCAAGTTCAAATGTTAAAACCATGCAAGTCTGTCCAAGAATCAAGTAAGAAAGTGCTGAATTTTAAAGCTCGATAGCTGCTCGACACCTCTCGACACTTGGTTATCTGTCGAGCTTCTTAAGCTATTTTTTATCGCAATCTCAACAGCTTCTCGACACCTAGTGGATCGATTGAGAAACTTTCTGTCCCCTTGATAGCTCCTCGATAGCTCTCGATAGCTCACAACAGATAGGCTCAACACCTCCTCAATTGATCAAGAATTAATGAGCTATACCAAATTCAGATTTTTAGATCCGATTTTCGACCCATGCTGACATGTATGTGTAGGGTTTCTTTTCTCACAACCCTAGACCTATATAAGGCTTATTTTAGAGGCCGTCACATAAGAGAATACAAGGAGAACATATGCAAAATGTGACCGATGCCTTATTCTTTCTGAAAGAAGCTAATGCGTCTTTTGCGCCTTAGGGTTTTGTAACCAAGTGCTTCTTGATATTCATTGTTGATGAAGTGAAGAACTTTGCAGCCAAAAATCTTCTTCTAGTTGGTGATTAAGTCGCGTACTGGGATTTGCGCAATTGGTTAGTTACGTACTGGGATTCGTGCATCAAAGGGTGGCGTTCATATATTGAAGAGTTCAGAGGTTCTGAAGTGGTAGAAGGTTTCTGCTGTAAGTTCATCTATGGGGATTGTAGAGTCTAGGGACAAAGATTTTGTATTAGATTTGAAACTTCTTTTTACTATAGTGGATTGCTTTTCGGGAAGGTTTCCCTTCGGGTTTTTTATTGTGAAACTAGTTTATTTCATTGGTTTTCCTGGGTCATCATATTTTATCTTATTTAATTTTCCGTTGCATTCATGTTTTTGACATGATATTGATGTTTGTTTGTTTTAACAAGTTTTATTCATAATAAATCTAATTAACAACTTGGATTTAAAACTTGTTAATTCTATCAACCGGGGTCTAGATTTCCTAACATAGTCCATTATAATTATCATCAATTTTGGGAAAATAATAGGATATTAACGAAGAGGGAGAGAAAGAAATTAGTAAAAGAAATCAAACGTCAATTAAATAAATTAATTAGTAACCATTAATTGGAAAAAAAAAAAAAAAAGGCTGAAAGCTAAAGGAGTAAAAAATTAATTAAAGATGGCCTTACGAATGTCATTAAAAACTTTACAATGCAATTAAATAAATCGTTAAATTCACTTAATTAAATCATATAATCAACAATTAAATACAATCATACAAAATTTAAACTTAAAACTAATCAAACTCTAATCTAGAAAACCATATTTATTATCAAAACTAAAAGGAAGACGTTCTTCAATAATAATAGAAATATATAAGAAATAAAGATGAAAATTTTCAAAATCCTTTTTTTGACATTTCATTAAACATTATTTATAAATAATAAAATATAAAAAAAATACTTAAATGCTTATATTCTTCACACACCACGACTTTTAAAAATCTAATGAAAGGTTCTAAGATTTTAACTCTCATTTAATGCCTCTATTATGAAAATCACCAGCCAGTAAAATAAGATAATAATAAGAAATCTTATAAATGAGATCATGAAAAAACTAATTAGATGTCTTTTTTATGCACCTAACGAAGCGTAATACTATAGCCACAAACTATTTTACAATATTATTACAAATTGTTGATGTGGCCAGCTTTTTATTAGTTTTCATATAGGCCCACCCTTAATATCACTTTTTCATTTATCAATAATCACTCACCACATCAACAGTTTGAAAAATTTCATGTAAAAAAATTTGTATCTCTAGCATTTCTCATCTAAGGAAATGAAATGTATAGAGTTTACTTATTTAGGTATATGTAAAGATTCATGTTAAAAAAAAATATGTAAAGGTTTTTTTGAAAAAAAAAAGTATATGTGAGATTTTTATTAACTTAAAAGACAATGAAAAACCAATTTTTAATAACTACAACCGTCACTACTCTATAAATCACACACAACACTATATTCAATATCCTAAACAACAGAGTTATGCCATTTTGGATATACACCATTATATTCAACTTATAAATTACAACCCAAATCAATCATACAATTACACAATCAAAGCATGAACGTGTAACATGAATTACCTTTTGAGTTATTGCTTGGAATTTTCACAATTATTGAAAGACAAGCGCCAAATTTAATTTTTAGAAAACATCAAGACAAGGTACAAGAATATTAATTTTTTTTAACTTCCATAAAAAAAAATATTACCCACATTATTTCAACCCTTATGGAAAAGAAGGTTTACATCATCAGTCACGCCACCATTTTTTATATATATATTTTTTATGATATTAATATATTCAATAGTACATAATGACTTTACACATTTTCTAACCTCATTGTGACTTATCAATCATAATAAAACCATATATCTTTTGGCAATATATGACTTATATCTCTATATTCCAAAAATAAATAAATAAAAAAAAAACTTATATCTCTATAATTTTGTAATCAATTTTTACCTGCATGATCTCTTAAATGCTAGCATTACATTATTTTTTAACCTTCCCTCTTCTCATTGTAAACTCTGCTTCTCCCTCCATTATATCCCACTCTAACGTTATTCTTCCTACAACCATTCCTCTATTGTTTTAAATTTTCATCAAAATTTCTTATTGCCCCTTTTGTATCTCTCCCCTCTATTCATTCTATGTTTTGCTTACAAATTCTTTGTTATTGTTGATTTGATTCTCACATCGCATTTATGTTAGCAATTATATGCTTATGGCCGAAAAGTTTCCAAGTTAAGCGTTAGTGATATAATGTTACCCTGCTATCATATTCAAATTAATTTATGTTTATTTACTACTAATATTATTATATCCATATTTTGATTTTTGGTAAAATTAAAACAAGTGACTAAGGTGGTAACTAAAAGTAGAGAGAATAAAATTCTTTAAATACTTACAAATTACAATACATAACACTCAAAATGGCCTCAATTACCGTAGCTTTTGTTAGCTTTAATTATTAACTAGTGTGTAGCCCGTGCATATGCACGAGTACAATTTTAAAAGATCACAATTATAAGATTCTAATTATAAATTGTTTTTGGAAGAGATTAAATGGTATTAACTTTATATATATATATATATATATATATTGTTTTTTGTGCAATTAATACTACACTTTTATTTTTGGATTGTTTCTACATAACAGCATCAACATACTCTCTTTTTTTTTTTTTGTTACTAAGTGCATACTGGTTTACTTGAATAATTAGTAACTTAATATTTTTCATGCGTGTTTTATAGTTTAATCAATAAGTAGAGCCATGTTATAATATTTAGGAATTAGCAAGATCAATCATAATCCACTATTGCAGCCTATCAAACTGAAATTGCTGGAGGTATGTCTTAATTTTTTTTTTTTAAAATAAAAATTTAGATGCATTTTTCTTTTTGGATATTTCAAATTAAAAGTTATGACTTTGTTGTGGGTTTTACTTTTTTTTCTTTTTTTTTTTATCAAGATTTTTTTGGGTTTTGGGTCCTGGAAGTCTTTTTTTTTTTTTTTTCTCTCTCTCTCTCTCTCTCTTTGATTTATAAAATTTTCAGATATGTTTTTTGTGTTTTGGATATTAGGGAGAGAAATTTGGTTGTTGATGTGATTTTTTTTTTTTTGGACTTTAGATCCTGAAAGTGTTTGTATATATACACTTTTTTTTTTTTGTTTGACAAAAGGTAGAAACAATATATATATATATATATATATATTTGTTTCTTTTAGGTTTTGAATCATGTTTTTATAAGGGTTTGGTTTTGGAAATTTTTTTATGCTATTTACATTATTTTATATATAAAATTTTGAGATAAGTTTTCTACATTAGAGGTATTAGAGGTGACTTTTTTTCCCCTTAATCAAGGTTTTGATGTATTTTAGGTCCTGAAAGTAGTTGTTTCATTTATTTGTTTTTGTCTAACTTATAAATTTTTTAGATACATTCTCCGTGGATTTGATATTAGGGAGATCAAATTTGAATATTGAGAAAATTTGTCAAATTTCTAACATAGCTGATTATATTGTATATATTATATGGAAACGGTTATTTTTATGCTTTACCTTTTAAGTTCTCAATTAATTCTTTTTTTCATTTGAAAATAGAGAAATGTTTTACTGATTATAATAGGTATATTCGTATTACCTTTTTATAAAACATTTATGCGCATTATGCAAATGAACGACTCACATATAACAAAAGCTGGACCCTAAAAGTTGTGGTTACAACATGTGACATACTCTCTTTGAGCCAAGTTCCTATGCCTTTAAAAGTTTTGGTTAATTTCCATAAAAAAAATTGGTTAATTATAAATTAAATATTAAATTGTATAATTTATGTTGTTAGTGAAATTATAAAACCATTGGTACACTATATAAATTTTTTTAAAGTGATAAAATAATCACTCAAGTAATTATTGTCAACTAAAAATTTGAAATAAAGTTAATTTTATATGAATTTATGTCCAAATTATATCATACCATATTGCTATATAATAAAAATTGTATCCTACATTGTAATTGTGCTAAGTGGATGCCCTCCTCTTTATTTATTTGGTTTATATTTTTCATTTTTTTTCTCTTTAGGTCATTTGGTGTATTATAAGTAAATTAAAACAATTTCATAGTTGCTCTAAGTTGAACTCTATCATCAATGTTTCAAAAATCTTTAAATAAAAGTTACCCAATTAAAATTCAACTCCAAAGAGTTTTCAAATTTTGAGAGAAATTTCATTATTTATTTTATATTATGTTAATGGCCTACCACAAATTTTTGGTTTAATAATAAAAGTTTAATTATACAAGTCGTGTTTGCACTATGTAGCGTAATATAAGTATTGAAATTCGTATGATATATACATACATATATATATATATATATATATATATATATATATATATATTTTGAGAAAATAAATTTGTATGATATAATTACACCCTTTCGCTTATTATAAATAAATTAAAATTATTAACATAGTTTACTTTCAAGTAAAACCAAATTACAAAATATTTAAAAATATAAAATAATATTTTGATAAAAAGTCAATTATAAATTTCAAGAAATTTAGAACGTGTTTCATTATTTATTTTAAATGAATTTATAATCTATGTTAAACTATGTTTTCCATGGTGTGTATTCACCATGTAACTTAAGTAAATTTTTATTATCTAATTTATAATTCACTTTTAACAATATTATTGAAGTATATTCTTTAGTTTAAATATGATTTTTGATTATACCTTGCGTCACACTAGTTGTTAATAAATATAAATTACATAAATTTTATAGATGTGAGGAAACAAGTTATTAGGGACCTACTTTTGATGTTTTTACAAATTATTATGTACTTTTTCGAAAACTTTCTAAATATTGCAGAAGAAAGTCCTAATTAATTGGTAAGATTATCTTGATTGTATATTCTTATGTTTCTGTCATTGATCTTTGTAGCAACTAGATTAGCAATTAAAAATTAATACTTTCATAATTTGACCCAAAAAAATTAAAGCCATCAATGAAAAAAAATTAATGGTAACTGGTGTTCATTTACTTAAAATTTAGTGACTAGACACACAATTGAAAATTATTTAAAAAAAATAAAAGGGTGAAAGAGTAGTAATTAAATACCTGTCCTTGTAGGTCAAACCAGATATGCTACTAGCTTTGTTTAGAGCTTCCCTCCATCTTTGCACCTTCTTTATATTATTTACTTCATGTTTTGCTAAAGCTTCTCCAAATTTTCCTTTCTGGTTACGTACTTCCGAGGGATCCACCTTATAAAATACCGGTAGGACCATTTGTCCACTCTTCTTACACTCAAGAATTTCGACAAGTTCATCCAAACACCAGGTAGAAGATGCATAGTTCTCAGAGAATACAATTATGGAACTCCTTGAACTTTTAATGGCTTCGAGAAGTTCAGTAGAAATTTCTTCTCCCCTTGGGAGTTCTTCATCAATAAAGGTGTGAATACCCTTCAGCTTCAAAAAGCCATTCAAATGGCTCGTAAAATCCATGCGGGTATCATCCCCTCTAAAACTTAAGAACACATCATATTTGTATTGGTGGGTGATAGAAGAAGAGGAGGCTCGTTTGTTTGTTAGAAAAGCCATAGTGAAATGGTATGTTTGAGAAGATCTAAAAGGAAGAGGAGAAAGAAAGCTTGAAGAAATTAGGCAAAGGAAAGTGAATGAAAATCAAAATAAGAGGTTTTTCTGAATGGATTTTTGAGAGAGAATGGGAATGGCAGAGTGAAGAAATTGAATGTTAATTGTTGTTTTGAGGCCAAGAAGACTATATATGATAGTCTACTGTGAAAATACTATTTGTGGTCTGATTAACTTTTTAGAGAAAACAATTTCATAGCTGGTCGTCCAAGCTGAGAAGACTAGTTCACACTTTCATAGGTATACGCTTATAATGTCCAACTTTTTCTCCAACATCAGCTGTCTCCATTACTCCAATTGAAGCGAAGTTTCTATCGTCTACCTCCCATTCTACACTCTCTTGACCTACTGGGTGTATTTGGTCCGCATGCAAGACTTGACCACAGGTCAAAAATCAAAATGCCATGTTCATGGGTCTTTACCCTCTAGAATCAACATTTACTTTCATTATCTCTTCAATTTTTATCGTACGGGCTACGATTCTTATTAGAGCCTCTAATGAGAATTTCATTCTTTTCAAGGCTTTTTGCGATATACCCTTATATTCACTTTTCCTCCACTTACATATCTTTGTAGTGTTTCATGTCTGTTAATGACCTGGCAAAATGCAATCCTATATATATGCTTGAATTGAGCAACAGCCTCAAATTACACCTTTGGGCCCGGTGGATTATATTTTTGGGTCCAATTATAAGTATTTGTTATAAAATTTTCAATTTGATAATGATTTACAAAAAAAGGAAATTACTTTTTTAAGGAGTAACAAATTAAATCTACTGTTTTCAAAAAGTCACAAATTAAATCTTTAAGTTTAAAAAGTAATGAATCAAACTCTAGTTTCAAAGGCAACAAATTATAGTCTAAAGTTTCAAAAAGTAGTTTAAAAAAAAAAATATTAGCTTATATTAAACCCCAAATACAATATAGTTTTAGTTAAATAGAATGAAGTTTAATTTATCACCTTTTGAAACCTTAAGGTTTATCACTGTGTATCATTGGTGCGATGGTCACTTTACAAGTACTAAGTTCTTGTGAGGTGGTGGGTGAGCAAAGACCGGAATTCAAGTATGTAGGAAGGAGCTTCACACACATATATACTTAGATTAAGCTAATCTCATCTAAAATAGATATTAATTTGTTCGTTTAGCACACGTATAAATCATCCCAAGTCTCGGTTAACAAATTGCTACGTAAATTGTACAGGCATGCAAGACTTAGAGAATGGTTTGTAAAACAGTAGCAATGACAACATCAATGTCTATATTAGAGCCATTGTGTTGAGGATAAAGTTTGTATGAAATAAATGAAGAAATTAAAACTAACAACTTTAACGGCTCCCTGCAATTTACTGCATTAAAATTGGCTTCCAGTAAACTGAAAACATTTCCTCATTTCTTGGGAAACCAATCAAAATTAACCTAGTCTTATTTTCTTGTCAATCCTAAACCTTTCATTTAATCAATTGGTTGGGCTGATTCCATATATCAATCAATTTGGTACATTTTTGGAAGCTTCCTATGAAAGGAACAAAGGATTATGTGGGTGCCTTTCGAAGACAAATGTGCCTTTGGAAGATCACCACCTCTAACATTTGAAGATATTCCCTCATACTCCGGGTCTTCGATTGACTGGAATTGCCTAAGTGCAGAGCTGGGATTTGTATTTGGCATTGGGATGATCATTGCGCTGCTTATGTTTTGGAAGAGGTGGAGACTGGAGAATACGATATTTCTAACACATTGATAATATTTTTCTTCAAAATCTTGAAAATATTAGTTCATAGTTATGACTTATGAACTTATGAGAAGCAATACAGGTTGGAATAAATTTCCGTTTAAAAAAAAAAAAAAAAACTCATTATAAGAGAAAAATGTATCCATGCAATTTGAAGCGAGCTTTGTCAAGCAAGATTATTGTAAGATCGTCTTAATTAAGTATTAAATCAAGTTGTTTTCATATACAAATAGCTTTAAAGAATTTATTCAGCATAGCTTTAGAACTTTTCTATCCTTTTTCATTCTTCCGAAAATTACAATTCATGGAATTGGATCATGTATATATATTGTTAGGACATATGTGTTCACATGTTAGGAACATATGTCATATTTTATGTAAATTGGCTAATCCTTTGACAAAACGCACTCTACTTGTAATTGGGTAGTTCTAGGTGTTTTTAATACTTCAAGAAACAATGTTTCAAGATCAAGTGTTGAAGTCATCAAGTCTGTCCAAGAAAAAGCAAGTTGAAGTGCAGAATTTTTAAAGCTCGACACCTGCTCGACACCTACCTCGACACCTGCTATCTGTCGAGAATTAAAAAGTCAGATTTCTGTTCTGATTTTCTTGGGATCCGTGAATGTGTTTTTGGGCCTTCTTTTCTTCTAACCCTAAACATATTTAAGGAGTGTTTTAAGAGCCGTCAACATAGACACAAGTTGCATAAGCATTGAGCAATCCTTGTTCAAGCAAATTGTGCTCTAAGACGAAGTTCTTAACCTAGTTCATCTTCTTCAAGAAGTTGCTGTGTATTGTGCACCTTAGGGTTTTGTGACCAAGCATCTTCCTGATCTTCATTGCATAGGATGATCTGAAGAACTCTGCAGCCAACCTCTTCTTCCTAAAGTTGGTGTTTGAAGTCGCGTACTGGGATCCGCGCATCTGGTTAGTCACGTACTTGGGAGCCGTGCATCAAAGGTGGGAACTGTCGCTACAGATCAAGTCTAATTGGGTATTGGGGTAAGGGTTCAACTGTAGGTTGGTAAGGTACTTGGGATTCCTTATTTGTAACCGCTTGATTTGATAATAGTGGAGTTTCGGGAGTGGTGACCTGAAAATCACCCGGTGGGGTTTTTGCCGTTAGGGTTTTTCCCCATTCGTGAACAAATCACCGTGTCTTTTATTTTCCGCTGCATATTTAGTTATTCGGTGATTTGTTTGTGCTACCACGTATTTGCATGTTAAATTGATTAATTAATAACTTGGCTAAATTAATTAATTAGTTTAAATCACAAGGGGTCATTCAATTTGTGGCCTATCATATATAGCTTTCATTACAAGGATATTGTTGGGGTTTGTGGAGCCTAGTTGTGTTTAATTTGGATTATGACCCGACCCAAAATCATGTTGTTACGGTTTTTAATGGGGAATTTTTTGAGATTTAGTCCATGAAGTAGAGGCTTAATTTTTGGCCCCTTTTTGTAGCCCATTGTGAATCTTGTTCATAGGATATAAAAACTGTTGTTTTAGATATTAGAGTTTTGATGTTGTTTTAGAGAGAGAAAATTGTACTGTTGCACTCTGTATTTTTTTTCCTGAGATTAGTGAAATTCTTACAACTCCGTAGACATAAGCAAATTGTCGAATCACGTAAATACTGTCTGGTGTGTGTGATTTTTTTTTTTTTTTTGTATTTTTCTCTATTTTTGCATCTCACAGGTTTGGGAATTTCGTATATATTCCCATTAGCACATGACTTTTGTTTTTCAAATATTTAGGACATGACTTTTTGTAAATAGAGTAACGCTAGAAGCATAAAGTTTTTATTTTTTATTTTTTTACAATCTTTATCACAGCTATCAACCTATTATTAAATTGTGATTGAAAGAATTCAAATTTTCTGTCTCACTTTTCCTACTCCACTTTATACTCCACAAATAAAAGCTTGCCACGTGTTAACATAATTAATTAAATACTATCATTATTGACTTATTAATATTATCATTATTAATTAGTGATAGTATTTAATTAATTAGGTGAATACGTGGCAAACTTTTATTGGTGAAGTATAGAGTGGAGTAGGAAAAGTGGGACAGAAGATTTAGACTCGGTTAACTGTGTACAGGACCTTACTTAGCAGTAATTCAAGATGCTAACTCGAAAGTTGTGAAAAATATTGCGGAAAATTGCATGTTTTTATTTATCGCTATTGAGTATACAAGTAAGCCTTCCTACCAAGTTTTTCTCCTAGATTCCTTTAGCAGTGTCGGATGACAAAATGTTTGTGGAAGCAATATAGGCCTCCTAGGGACTCCTGTGGTAATTCACGATTGGTAGTGCGTTTGGTAGCATTGAAACATATGTGGAAAGAAGAAAACGGACTCCTGTGGTAATTCACGATTGGTAGTGCGTTTGTTAGTGCGTTTGGTAGTATTGAAACATATGTGGAAAGAAGAAAACGGACTCCTGTGGTAATTCACGATTTAACTCACCACAATTTATAAAGACATGAGATTGGATCCATTCTATATTAGAAAAGGGTAATTTTACTGTACCCCTCTTTTTTTTGGGGGTGCAATACCCATTAGTAGGCAACCTGCTATACTAGGTTACTAAAACATCACATTTGATGGTACCATCTTCATATTGTATAGTACTAACATCACATGTGACTGTACTTTTGTCACATATAGGAGTTTCCTTATTTTTTCTCACATTCGATAGTACCATCCTCACATTGTGTAGTATTACTTTTGTGACATTCGATAGTTCTTTTATTTTTTTCTCACATTTGATGGTACCATTCTCACATTGTATAGTACTAACATCACATGTGACTGTACTTTTGTCACATTTGGTAGTTCCTTTATTTTTTTCTCACATTTGATGGTACCATCCTCACATTGTGCAGTACCAACATCACATGTGACTGTACTTTTGTCACATTCAGCGGTTTCCTTATTTTTTTTTTCTCACATTTGATGGTACCATCCTCACATTGTGCAGTACCAACATCACATGTGACTGTACTTTTGTCACATTCGATGGTTCCCTTATTTTTTCTCACATTTGATGGTACCATCCTCATATTGTGTAGTACCAACATCACATGTGACTGTACTTCTATTACATTCGGTGGTTTCCTTATTTTTTTTTCTCACATTTGATGGTACCATCTTCACATTATGTAGCACTAACATCATATGTGACCGTACTTTTGTCGCATACGGTAGTTCCCTTATTTTTTCTCACATTTGATGATACCATCCTCACATTGTGTAGTACCAACATCACATGTGACTGTACTTTTGTCACATTCAGTAATTCCTTTATTTTTTTTTCTCACATTTGATGGTACCATCCTCACATTGTGCAGTACCAACATCGTATGTGATTGTACTTTTGTCACATTCGGTGGTTCTTTTCTCACATTTGATGGTATCATCCTCACATTGTGCAGTACTTACATCGTATGTGATTGTACTTCTGTCACATTTGGTGGATCCCTTATTTTTTTTCTCACATTTGATGGTATCATCCTCACATTGTACAGTACTTACATCGTATGTGATTGTACTTCTGTCACATTCGGTGGTTCCCTTATTTTTTTTTCTCACATTTGATGGTATCATCCTCACATTGTGCAATACCAACATCACATGTGATTGTACTTTTGTCACATTTGGTGGTTTTCTTATTTTTTTTCTCACATTTGATGGTTCCATTATCATATTAAATAGTACCAATATTACATGTGACCGTACTTTTGTCACATTTGATTTTTTTTTTTCACATTTAATAATTCTATTATCACATTAAGTAGTACCAACATCACATATGACAGTACTTTTGCCACATTCGGTTGTACTTGTATTTTTTTTTTTTTTTTTTACATTTAATGGTATCATCTTCAAATTATGCAGTACCAAAATCACATGTGATAGTACTTTTGTCAAGTTTGGTGGTTCAATTTTTTTTCTCGCAAATTATGGTTCTATTGTCACATTAAGTAGTGACAACATCACATTTAACCGTTGGTAGTACTTTAATTTTTTTCCTCACATTTGATAGTGTTGTCCTCACATTATGTAGTACCAACATCACATTTGACTGTACTTTTGTTACATTTGGTGGTCCTTTTTTTTTCTTTCTCTTATTTGATAATTTTATTGTCACATTAAGCAGTACCAACGTCACATTAAACCGTACATTTCTCATATTCGGTAGTACTTTTGTCACATTCGATGGTTCTTTTTTATTTTTATTTTTCCTCAACAATTACCATAATACTCCTGAAACCTAAAAAAAAATGTCCAAAATACCCTTAGAACTTAAAAAATGACAAAATAACCCTAAAACTTAAATAAATAAATAAAAGACTAAAATTATCAAAAACCGAAAAAATGACTAAAATAACCACGAAACCTAAAAAATGACCAAAATACCCTTAAAATAAAAAAAATTGACCAAATAATCCTGAATCTTAAAAAAAAAAAAAAAAAAAGACCAAAATTACCGTAAAACCTAAAAAGGAACGAAATAACAATGATACCTAAAAATGACCAAAATACCCTTAGGGAAAAAAAAATGACCACATAGCATATCTTCTACCCTTCGATGTCAATGATAAAAGATACAATTACCTCTATCTCTCTCTACATCTCTCTTTGTTCACAATATTTGCCGTTTATCACCTCTAAATTTCGGTACATCCCCTTTTATGTAAAAGTTCAATGTTACATTGATGGTTTCCCTTTCTTCTTCATATATTTTTTTTAAGGCTAAATGAAATTACTAAGATAGTTAGCTTTAAATGAAACTTCAATACTAAACTTTTCAATTAATTAAAAATTATCTTTCAGTTAACACTATTAATAAATTTTTTAAAAATCTAATAAAAGTTTGATTATTTACTTCTACTAATTTTTATTTTTTATTTTTTCACACTCTTACTTCTAGTAACTCCATTAACAACTTTTGACACCCCAATATTTAATGTAATAAACGAAATTTTTTTGAAGCCAACATTAAATCCCACGTTCACAGCCACTGAATTTGCCAATTTGAACTCCAATCAGACCTGCACTGCACAAAATGAAATTTCAATGTTCAAATAGATATATGTTTGTTAAGCTCTACGATTAAACCATCTAAAACAAAATTGCTGGGAACAAGGGCATACATTCTTTGTTAAAATATGCATTCCTACAAGATGGAAAGTGAGTTCCTACTCCTTTGGGATGATTCTTTGAAATTGGCAGAATATACCTAA
The DNA here is from genome assembly GCA_023736055.1 of Quercus glauca. Classification (NCBI taxonomy): domain Eukaryota; kingdom Viridiplantae; phylum Streptophyta; class Magnoliopsida; order Fagales; family Fagaceae; genus Quercus; species Quercus glauca. Next base: position 6,006,544 of record CM043324.1, read on the forward strand.
TCTACTTCCCACATTACACAATTTCTTCAATAAAAAATAAAATAGCCTACAATGTCACATTTTACAACCACCAATGAGACATAACCCTGTGCATCAAAATCAGGCACCAAGACATTTTATTCCTCAATTTGCATTCCATGGGAACAAACTTAACTAATCTCCTCTAATTTAACCATACATATACACATAGAACTACGGCAAGCATGTGCAAATCACAAGAAATTATAAATTATAACATTGAGAGGAAATAAATAAAAAATCAATAAATAGAGAGGGAAAAGAACAAACCTTTTATTTCCTCCAAACCAGACAGCATTGGAACTCTATTGGCCTCCAGCATCCTAGAAACTTCCAAACCAGAATCATAAGCTCTGATAAAATGGTCTTCAACATCCTTCAATGCCTCCAACAATTCCCTCCCATCAGTGGGTGTATCAATCACTCTAAAACTTAGCAGGGATGAATGATGAAGGATATCATCAATAATGTGACCATATGAAGATTGTTTTTAGCAGAACCTTGTCATCATGCATGATTATTCATATATAATGTTAATTTTACTCACTTAATTTGAGAAGATTTTGGGGGACAACCCGTTTTGGCTGATATAAATTTCAGTGCTTGGATCCTTGTTCCCAAATCATCACAGGTAACTAGCAAACATATAACCTAAAATACCCAAACCAAATTAAGCTGAAATACCCAAACAAATTAACCTAAAATAAAGAAAAGAAAAGAAAAATCCAATTCTTACACAAGACCTAGCTTCTCAATACTAAAATAATCAAATCTAACCTAAAAAAAAAACCCCCAAATCAAATAAATAGATAAAGAAAAACAGCTTCTCAAATACTAAACAAAATTATCACTAGTAGCAGTGGCGGACGATCTAATGGCAGCGGATGGTGAGCGGTGGTGGCGGCGGTGGTGGTGGCTTGCCAGGTCTCTTGTTTAGCTTCTTAGCCCTTTTTGTCTTTCGTTCTCTTTTTTCTTTTTACCAATCTTTCGTTCCCCGTTTCTTTCTTTTTCTTTTGGTTTTCTTTTGTATTTATACGCTACCTATTCTACCGGTAATAGGTCCACTACTAAACTTAAATAAACGATTAGGATTGAATCAATAAAAATATACGGCTAAGATTTGGGTGGGTACCATACCCACTAAAAATATAGGTGGGTACAGTAGATTGACCCATTAGAAAATAGGGATTATTTTAAAGAGATAGATAGAACTATCTTTATCCGCAAAAATAATGTTTTCGTCTTAAAAATTTGCCAAACTTGAGTTTTTCTAAATTTTAAAAAGTTTGTTCTTTATCCCTAAATTTTTGAAAGCTATCTAGTTTATGTCCCTCAAGTTCCATCGACACCAGTTAACTTTTATTCTATATGGCCTAATGAAAAGATAAGATGACATAATTTTGGCATTCAATAATTTGAAATGGACCAATTTTTTTTTTTTAAAAGAAAAAAAGAAGCACAACGTGTGACGCGAAATTCTGCTATGTGTGGACTCTGCGTTCTCTAAATTTGAAATGGACCAATTTTCTTTCTCATTCGTCCTATAATTCGGCTGTGTGTGGACTCGGAGAAAATGGGCAAATGCCTTTTCTGCGCAAATTATGTAGCGTTTGGCCCCCTTTCTTAAACTAATTAGGGAAATACCCCTCTTTTGAAACTCGATTTGAGATAAATCGAGTTAGGCCCTATAATAGCGTTTTTAAGGAGTTTATAGTGACGTTTTAAGGACCTATAATAGCGTTTTGTAACTCGACCTTTATGAACTTGAGTTATAGGCTAAAAAAATTTTAAAAATTGCCTATAACTCGATTTCATGGAGGTCGAGTTACAAAACGCCACTATAGGTCTTTAAAACGTCACTATAGGTTCTTTAAAACGCCACTATAGGGCTCTAGATTTTTTTTTTTTTTAACTCAATTTATCTCAAATCGAGTTACAAAAAAGGGGTATTTCCCTAATTAGTTTAGGAAAGAGGGCAAAACACTACAATTTTTGCTCAAAAAGGGCATTTGCCAATTTTTTCCGTGGACTTAGCGTTCAAATTTTGGACCAATTTTGTGGACTCAACATGTGACAGTACTAAATCTGAAATGGTCCAATTTTCTTTCTCTTTCGTACTATAATAATTCGGCCGCGTGGGGACTCTGTTTAATTTTCGAACCTAGTTTGTGGTCTCAACATGCAACACTAAATTCAATATAAAAAAAATAATTAAAAAAAAAACATGGGACACTTGTTTTTTTATTATTATTATTGTGAAGCATTTTTTTTTTTTACGATTAATTTATTCTAGACTCTTTGGTTCTTATACTTAATAACTCACTTGGATGAATATTCATGATATGGTCCCACATTTGATTATAAAATTAAGAAATAGAACCCTTTGAAAATAAATAATTTAGAACACATGGCGCAAAATTGAAAATCTAATTTGGAATTCTAATTTGGAATTCACCTATTATTATATATATAGATATATAGATTAGATTCATCAACCTTGTACTATTTAAACAGTTTTTTTTTTGGGTGAAATATTTAACAATATATTGATCAATGACAATCTTGCACATTTCATATTGTTTTGCCTTTATTAGTAGAATATAATTTCTAAATAATTAAATTAACAATTTTTAATGGTTTAAATTTTATAAACTTTTAGACAAATAATGAAGTGACATTTTATGAATTAGCACGGTGAAATATGACAAAAAATATTGGATTTTTCTCTCTAAATTTACATTTTAATGCACCATACAATATCCCGTACGTCATCTAAAAGAATGTTCTTATTTATACAAATCATTTTCTCTTTTATGTTTTTCTAAAAAAAAACTCTGTAGTAAAGAAAGGAAATCAAAGAGATTGTGCAGGAATATATAAATTTGCTGAGGCATGACTCCATGTAGGATTCTCTACTATCATGCTATACGCACACGAACTCTGCATTCCTCTGTTAAAGAAACCGCAGAATATCTCTACTTATTACAAACTGAATTTGACAGCCTAAATTATTGTGAACGCATTAGGCTATTTTTTATGGTTTGATACATTCCTTCGTGGTCTCAAATTTGTCTTTACAAATTACAGTACTGATAACATGCTACTTTCTATCTTTGCTTTTGTATTAGATAGTAATTTAGTATTAAATATCCCGATAGTTTCTGGAACTTTTAGAATTTGTTTCTTCGGTACAATCTATGTTAGAATACATTGCCAGTCCCAGATTTGCTTTCAATGACGAATTAACTAGGTCTGGAGTAACTCATAAACTAAATTTCAAAAATTTTACTGGGAACTTTCGTTGGAAGTGTTCAAGTTCCGATTTCATTACATTATTGTTTAGAAAAGTCTGTCAATGGCACTCTACAACAAAAATCTGTTGGTCAAAAAATAAGAGAAAGTCTACAAACAAAAAATAAATAAAAAATTGACAGCAAATTTGACAGATACTAATATGGCAAATTGTTAGTGTTAGCAAAAATCAATGCCAATGGTGGGCTTTGATTTAAACCTGTAAAAACTTGTTTACTCAACATATGTAAAAATATATTGTCAGAACTTGTCTATGGATATTTATTCTACTTCTACCCCATGCCATTACAAGTCTCGCAAGGTAGGATCGTGAAGAAGCCAAACTGAGTCAAGCATTAATAGATAAAAATTGGTATATTTAATTTATTTTGAACACAAGACGGGTTCAATCTCAATTGTTAGGACATATGTAGCTCATGTTAAGAACATATGTCATTTAGAATTGGCTAATCCTTTGACAAAACGCACTTTACCTGTAATTTGGTAGATTTAGGATGTGTTTTATACTTCAAGGAACAAAAGTTAAAGTTCAAGTATTGAAGCCATGCAAATCTGTTCAAGAATCAAGTAATGAAGTGCTGTGTTTTAAAGCTCGATAGATATATCTATCAAGATTTAAAATATGAAGCTCGACAGCTGTATTTATCGAGAATTACGAAAATCAGTTTTTTAGATCTGATTTTAAGCATATCCATGTATATGTGTTTAGGCTTTCTTTTCTCACAACCCTAAACATATATAATGATTATTTTAAGGGCCGTCACACTGGTTGCAAGTTGATGAAACTTGATGCAAAGGTTTTATTAAAGCATATTGTGACCAGAGACAATTGCCCCGGTTCATCTTTCTCTTGAAGAAACTGCTGCGTTTGTACGCCGTAAGATATTGTAACCAAGGAGATTCGTGATCTTCATTGTGTGGATGAACCGGAGAATTTTGTAGTCAACATCCTTCTCAAGTTGGTGTGTTAGTCACGTATTTAGATCCGTGCAACGATTGGTTAGTCATGTACTAGGAGCCGTGCATTGAAAATGAGAGATTGTCACTATAGAACAAGTCCAATTGGGTATTGGGGTAATGATTCAATTGTAGGTTGGTATAAGGTATTGTAATTCCTTTACTTGTAACAGCTTGTTTCGATAATAGTGGATTTTTTAGAGTGGTGACCTTAAATTCACCCGATGGGGTTTTGCCTCAGTGGTTTTCCCCACTCGTAAACAAATCACCTGTGTCAAATTTATTTTCCACTACATTTAACTTAGTTGGTGATTTGTTTGTGCTACCACGCTTATTGCATATAATTAAATATAATTAATTTCACTTGGCTAAATTAATTGATTAAGTTACCAAAGGGGGTCAATACATTCTTGGCCTATCATCAATATTAAGCTAATCACATGTTAAGTTTGATGCATTTTCTTGTTTAACAAGTTCAAACTTGTTTATAAGCTACTATTTTATTAACTTAATCTTTCTTTATATATGGTAAACATCATGACAAAATTTTTTTAATCCCTTCATAGATATATAATAATATTTAATAACAAAATTCTACTTGAAATTATATTTTTGAGTTAATTAGAATGATTTTCATTTATAAACTTATAAAAATTAGATTCATCAACCTTGTACTATTTAAACAATATATTGATCAACAACAATCTTGCACATATATTGTTTTGTCTTTATTAGTATAATAATGGCTAAATAATTAAATTAACAATTTTTAATGGTTTAAAGTTTAAACTTTTTAAACAAACTAGTCCTGGATCCCACGCGTTGCATATGATAATATTTTTAGGGTGGTCTCATTAAGTTTTTTTTTTTTTTTTTTTTTTTTTTTTTTTTGCAATTTAGACTAATTTAATAAATAGTAATGTATTTCATAATCATATTTTTATTTGTTATAGTGACAACTACAAATGTAATATATAATTTTTGTCATACCAAAATGAAAAAATACAATTTTTCTCAGGAATTCAAAAGGTTGAAAAAACATTAATTTTTTAATAAAAATTATTTATAACATTTTTTGTATCATTAAAAAGTAACTAAAATTTTGAAATTATTTTTTAGTTTTAAAAAAACTTTTTCAAACCCAATTTTTTCTACTGTACAATCAAAAACACCGAGAAACATATCAAAAAAATTTATAAAATTCAACAAAACTACAATTCAAATAAAAAAGAAAGGGAAAAATAAAACTCACATCAAAGTAAAATTCTTCTAAATATGTAAAACATTTCAAATGTTATGTGATCAAGATATTCAATGCATAATCAAATTCAAAAAATTTATCCTATTATACATTTTTTTTTTTGAGAGAGAGTTTCAATTTATAGGGACCGCTCCTGATGATAACTCTTTATCATCAGACCAAGACACCAATTAGTTTTTGGTGTAGGCGGGGATTGAACCCCAGATCTCTTATACAACCATCAGAGACTTTACCAGTTGAGCTAACTGGAACCCACCTATTATACATAATGATTGTAATCAAGCCAAATATTGTGTTAATACTATCATAATCTAATCTAACATCTAATCCAACATGTGAAAAATAAATAGATAGATAAATAATTTTAAACTCGAAATTGAATTTGTTTTCTTAAAAATCTCAAAAAATACACGAATGAGACAGGGAAGATGAGCAATACAAAATATTTGTAAATGTTAAAAACAATTACTCATGCATCTAAAAATATCATATAATAAAGATATAACAATTTGATACTAATTTGTTAAACAATATATTTACAAACAATGAAAGAAAATTGCACAAAGACCATCTTCTTCAACTGCCATGCACTAATTGTTCTTCATCATATTGTCCAAACTATCCTACTGTTTTCCAAATAAACTAAAACCTAACAATAACACAAAATATGGACATATTATAATATAATTTCTCCCAAATCTGGTCAACAACATTAAAAGTATTTAGGGTTGCAAATAAAATGATAAAAAAAAAAAAATAAAAAAAAAAAAAAAAAAACTTGCATCAAGGAACGCATATGAGTTAGTCAATAATAAGACAATAGGTGTACGAACTTCACCTATTAAAATATGCATAAAATGGGAGAGAGTGACAAATTTATAGTAAGAGGATGCGAATAAGAAGAGACAAAATAAAGGAAGATAAAGGAGCAAAATTATATGTAAAGTTAAAACCACCTAAGAGGAATATGTATAGACAATACTTAGTTATAACATTAAAATTAAAGTAGATAAATATGTAAAATTAAAACCGTCTAAAATGAATTTGTATAGCCAATGTATTTATATATTTAATAATGTAAAAAAAAGTAAAAAATAAATATGAAAAAAATAATGATGTGGCAATGACGTGGAGGATAAAGTGGCTTAATAGGAGCGTAGCAACAATAAATATTACGCTTCAGCTTTTAGATATATATAGATATAGATGATGGAGTGACATTTTATGAATTGGCACGATGAAATATGATGGAAAAGATTGAAATTTTCTCCCTAAATTTACATTTTAATGCACCATATATACAATAGCATATATGTCGCCCAGAAGAATGTTCCTATTTATACATATCATTTTGCCTATTATGTTTTTCTAAAAAAAATAAAAGGGAAAAAATAAATAAATAAACCTCTTCACTTCTGTAGTAAAGAAGAAAATCAATGAAACTGTGTAAGTATATATAAATTTAACGAGATTGTTGAGGCATGACTCCACGTAGGATTCTCCATTATCATACTATACGCACTCTGCAATCCTCTAGGCACGCATTCTTACGCTGTGGCAGCAGTGGCAGACCAGATTGGCTTTTTTTTTTTCATAATTATTTTTTTCTTTCTTTCCTTTTAATCCTAGAATTTTGCTGTGTTTGGACTCAGCTTTCAAATCTTCGGCCATTATAATATTGCTCACATAATCTTCCTGCCGAAAGTTTTGGCCTACAGAAAAGAAACTGGAACCAGTTCTCGCTTTTAAATTTTTAATCCCGTGGCTAGAGTACCTACCTTCCTCAGTTAAGTGAAAAGGCAACGACTTTTTATTGCAAAGAAAAGAAATTGGAACCACTACATGGTTTTTGAAATATTAATTCCAATGCAAAAGCAGTGACCTTTATCAATTGCGGTGAAATAGCAACAACTTTTGACTGTCGTCCCAGGCAAAACCGAGTTGTTTTTGGTCCAGCACAACTTGACACACAGGTTAAAAGGGCCATCATGTTCATGAGTCTTTGCACTCCTCAATACACCATTAATTTCATCAGCCCTTCAATTCTTTACTGTTTTGAGTGTTTATTTTTAAATCCTTCAATGAGAATTCCACTCTTTTCAAGACTTCTCCAAATACTTACCCTCATCTTTGCCGTGTCTGGTCAATGTCTTCTCGATAAACGGTCCTATTTGCTCGAATTCAAGAACAGCCTCGTCTTCGAAAGTGATTATTCCACAAAACTGGTATATTGGAATGAAAGTGTTGATTGCTGTTCGTGGGAAGGAGTAACCTGCAGCAAGGGACGTGTTGTCGGTCTCTACCTCGACAACAAACCAATCTATGGTGGACTCAACAGTTCAAGTAGCCTTTTCCGTCTTCATTATCTCCAATACCTGAGTTTGGCTAATAACGACTTCTACGGTCCTCATCGTATTCCACCAAAATTCGGAAATCTGACAAATTTGAGTTATTTGAATTTGTCAAATGCTGGCTTTGAGGGGCAGATTCCCAATGAGATTTCGCACCTCACAAGGTTAGTTATTCTCAATTTGTCTAACATTATTAGCGAGTACTGATGAGAAACCGCTGATACTTGAGAATCCAAATTTAGCTACGCTAGTGCAAAACCTTGCGCAACTTACAGAACTTTATCTTGATGGTGTAAGTATATCATTGCAGGCCTTATCATCCTCACCGCCAAATCTAATTGTGTTGAGCATGTCATTTTGTAATCTTCAGGGACCTCTTGATTCCTCATTACAGGAGCTTCAGTTTCTCTCAATTATTCATCTCGAATCCAACTATTTTTCTGCTCCAGTTCCAGAATTTTTTGCAGATTTCAGAAATTTGACATCCTTGAATCTCCGTTCTTGTGGACTGAATGGACAATTTCCAAAAAAGATCTTCCAGGTTCCAACACTGCAGACGGTAGACTTACAGATAATGAACTACTTCAAGGGTCTTTGGCAGAATTCTATCCAAATGGTTCAATTCAGTCACTACTGCTTAGCAGTACAAAATTTTCAGGGACACTTCCTGATTCTATTGGCAGCCTTAAAAGGTTGTCTAAAATAGATCTTTCAAGTTGCAGTTTTAATGGATCAATCCCAGACTCTATGTCAAATCTTACTCAATTGGTTTATTTGGAAATGTCATCAAACAGTTTCACTGGACCAATTCCATCATTCAGCATGGCAAAAAACATGACCAAAGTAAGTCTTTCTCATAATAATTTGATAAGTCGAATTACTTTCACTCACTGGAAAGAGCTGCAAAGTCTAGTGAACCTTGATATGTGTTATAATTCGCTTGAATGGAGTATTCCAACATCCCTTTTTTCCCTTCCAGTATTGAAAGAATTGCAACTTTTAAACAACCATTTTTCTGGTCATATCCATGAATTTTTCAATGTTTCTTCTTACCAACTGAATACCCTTAATTTGAGTAGCAACAACTTGGAAGGGCCAATACCCCTTTCATTCTCTGAACTTCGTGGTCTGATTTTTCTCCAACTTTCTTCAAACAGCTTCAGAGGCTCCTTACAGGTTAATATGATTCTGCAGTTGACAATCTTTTAGAGCTTAATCTTTCATATAAAAACTTGTTCATTGATTATGGAGCTAATTCTTCATTATGGTCCATTCTCAAAATTGAGACATTAATATTGGCTTTTAACAAGTTGAAAACATTTCCTAATTTCTTGAGAAACCAACCAGATTAAGCTATCTAGACCTTTCTGGTAACCAGATACATGGGGAGATACCCAATTGGATTGGAAACTTCCTAGTCTTTATGACTTAAATGTCTCAAATAACTACCTTGAGGGACCATTACTCAAGCTTTCTTCTACATTAAAATTCCTAGACCTTCACTCCAACCTCCTCCAGGGGCAACTCCAAACTTCCCTACCATTCATTGTATATCTGGACTTATCAAGGAATAATTTCAGCTCTTTCATACCGGCTCTAGACTTGTTATGGAATATAAGCGATGGCGGTACCAAACCCTTCTTATCTCTTTCAAGCAATAAATTCCATGGGCATATCCCAGAATCAATAGGCAATGCTATATCTATTCAAGTTCTAGATTTGTCTAATAATTCCATAAATGGCACAATTCCCCAATGCTTGTTTGTAATGATTGAAAATCTAAGTGTTCTAAATCTAAGGAGAAACAATCTCATTGGCAAAATAACTAATACATTTCCAAGCCATTGTGGTTTACAAACCCTAAATCTCAACAAAAACCTAATAGAAGGGGTGATACCAAAGTCTCTTTCCAATTGCACTAATTTGGAGGTTTTGGACGTTGGAAACAACAAAATTCATGATGCCTTCCCATGTTACTTGAAGGAAATATCCAGTTTACGCATCCTTGTCTTGTGATCAAACAAATTTTATGGGCCTGCTGGTTGTGGAGGGGCAAATGCTAATTGGCCGTTGCTTCAAATTGTAGACCTAGCTTCAAACACCTTTAGGGGTAAGCTATCAATAAAAACCTTGGGTAACCTAAAGGCAATGATGGCTGATAATGAGGTCCATTCAAAGCTGGATTACATCCATTTTGATGATACAAAAGCATTAGGAAATTATTATCAAGATGCAATAACAGTTACCAAAGGTCTAGAGATGGAGCTGCTAAAGATTTTGTCTGTTTTCATTTCAATTGACCTTTCATGTAACAATCTTGAAGGGCCAATACCAGAAGAAATAGGAGTACTCAAATCCTTGTATATTCTCAACTTGTCGCACAATGCTTTCACAGGCCGAATCCCACCATCTCTGGGAAAATTAAGTCAACTTGAGTCTCTAGACTTATCAAGCAACAACCTTAGCGGTGAGATCCCTATGCAACTTGCAGAGAGTCTTACTTTCCTTGCAATCTTAAACCTCTCGTTTAATCAATTAGTTGGGCTAATTCCATTCATCAAGCAATTTGCAACATTTTCAGAAACTTCCTATGAAGGGAACAAAGGATTGTGTGGAACCCTTTTGAAGATAACATGCAAATCTGCAGAGCCAATTTTGCCGCCACCAACATTTGAAGATGGTAACTCAAATTCTCGGCCTTTAATTGACTGGAATTTCGTTAGTGTAGAACTGGGATTTGTTTTTGGTTTTGGGATGATCATTTGGCCTCTTGTGTTTTGTAAGAGGTGGAGGATTCGGTATTACAAACACGTTGATGACATTTTATTTATGATCTTGCCACAGCTGTACCTTGGAGGAAAACAATACCGAGGAATCCGAGCACTCAAGAATGTGGGGCGGAGGCAGTAGGGATGGCTTTCATTATGAGGAGCAATACATAAGCCAGGAATAATTCTGTCTTTCTTTTTTGCTTCATATTATTAAGAGCAAAATAAAAGTGTATCCTTGCAATTGGACACAAGTTTTGTCAGGTAAGATGTTTGTACTATTTCATATTTTCAATGAATGCGATTTTGTAAGTTGTTTTCATATACAAATAGCTTGATATTTTAATCAGCAATTATATACATTTAAAAATTTTCTACTTCTTTTCATTTGTCTGAAATTATAAATGGTGGAATTGGACCATGTCTATAGCTTTTAATATGAGGACATTACTTTTATTTTTTAAAATGCTAGAGTATTATGCAACGTAATCAAGAATTATATATAAGTTAAATAAATATTTTAAATATTAAATACATATTATAAATAAATAAAAAAATTTATTGTGAATATAAAATCACATGTAAAAGAAAAAAGTTAATTTATGTTAATGATAAATGCTTTTCATGTAAGACCAACATTTTATTAAAAAGGCTAAAAATCTTATAGCTCTAAGAATCTTATAGCTCATCAAACATTTTTTTTTAGTGTTTTTAACAGAGATATTTAGAATTCAAATCGTCTCTTCCCTCTCCCTCATTGTAACTATCAAGTTTTATAAGTAAATAATAAAAAAATCAAAAAGAAAATATAGATTGTAAAATAATTTTTAAAAAATGATAAAGTAAAACTCATTTTAAACATTTTGAAACCTTTTTGTCAGCAAGATGTCTCAACTCATCAAATGACACCAATTGATACTTCTGCTTTGGAATAAGTTGATTTTTTATTTGCATATGCTTCAAAGATGTTGTTGCTTAAAAACTAATCATGTACTTGTGAATTGAACTTATGAACTTAAAAGTAGAATTATGCAAAGTAAAACTTGCTTAATGAAAAACAATTGAAAGCAAAATTATGCAAAGTAAAACTCGCATGGAAATTTAACTGGTGAATTTAACTACAGAAGTTATTGTCCTCGAATCTTTTCCTCTATTAAAATGCACATAGAGATAATATAGAAGCAATGAAATTGTCTGTGCCCAAGTAAAAAAATAATACAGTGTGACATTGTCATAGAATTTTTGAAGTAAAACTTCTCACCATGATTGTGGAACTCAAGAAAGATGGATCCCATAAAAGATGAGAAAGAAGACTTAAAGCTCTTGCAAAATTCATGCTAAGACTTGGATTGGAGTTCCCATTAAGCCCAGGTAGTTATTGACAGCTAGTCATATACTCTGCATTTCTTTTATTTTATGGAAAATTAAATAAGTAAATAACATTATTTTTATATAGATTTTTGACATAATATTTATAAATATAATACTTCTAATTTACAATATGATATATTGCTATATCTTATAAATTTTTTGCTACAAGCAAATTTAATTTTTGACAAAAATGCAAAACTCACCTCTTATATTTGATCAAAATTCTCGTTCCTTTCAGTCTTTTAAATTTTAAATTTATTCAATTAGGTCTTTCCATTTACTTCTACTAGTTGCAGACCCACGAAATATGTAGGAATGTATGATAATTTTGAGATGTGGTATAATATATAATTTACTCTTTAACTTAATTGTATATAATTTGTTCTTTTGAAATACTAGTCGCCAACCCGTGCGATACACGGGAAAGCTATTAAATATGGGATAAAGTTTAATTACAAAATTAGTTGTAGTCCTAAGTTATAAACTTAATATCTTTTTATTGGAGCTGAATTTTGACAAATCTACCATTAGATTACATCTTCTTCTTATATCTTTTATGCTTGCAAAATTTCAAGAAAATTAAAGATCAATAACTATGACATTAATAATTTTTTTTTAATTGCAAGTTTTTGTAATTTAAAATTACGCACAAAATATAAGCTTATATATTATATAGTAAATAATATCTGATTGACACAAAATTTAACATTTGTATTAAGAACGTAAAAAACATGCAATTTAATGGTTAGATTTTCAAAATATGTTGTAATATTTATTTTATTGAGTAAATTTATAGGCTTAAGTTACAACCAATTTTGTAGTTAAAATTTGTCCTTAAATATGAGTTATTGCATATTCTATTAGGGTAGTTTAAGAGATTATTTTAAATCTCCATTTCATCGTATTTTAGCTGGCAAATACTATATTGTCCCATAAATATTAGAACACAAATTGTCTTTTAATGCAAATGTTTATGAAGTTGCATTTCAATAATAAACTCCCCACAAAAATAATATAAATCAACCAAAAAAACAAACTTCTATGAACAACTACTAATGTGAGTTTCATATTTTGTTGTTATTTCTATAGTATAATATAGTCACTAACATGTGTGATGCACGATACAGTTTAATTAAAATTATATATATTTATTCAAATTTTTATAATTTTTTTTTTTCAGATTTGTAATGAAACTCTTAATCCTCTATTTTATTTAATATAGGAAAAGTAGATAAGTTGGAAAAAAAAAAAAAAAAAACTAAATTTTGGTTCAATTTTCAATCTCTCTATTAATTCACTTGTTGTGAGTTTTATAGACAAACTTCATAAACAAAAATGATAGAGAACATCAGACAAACATATAAAGGCAAAGAAAATAATGATTTTTTTTTAAAATTTAATTAAGAATAGTTGTATCAATAGGAGTCAGGGTTTCATGTTTTAGTTTGGATGCTTCTTTTCAGTTGTATCAAAATAATTACATACAATAAATGATATATCAATTTTTATTAACAGATAATAATAATAATATAATTGATGTACATGGCCTAACTCCTCTGAGGTAACCAATTAGACTCATAATAATAATAATAATAATAATAATAATAATGTTAAAAAACAAACGATGATAGATGGTATTAGAGTAATGCTAGAAACACAATAAAATGCTCCCAACAATTTCACAATATTTCTAAATTAGTATATCAACTCATGTATAGATGCATGTCAATATCTAATTTAATTTTTTTAGTATAATAATTTAAGAATATTGTGAAATTATTGTGATACTTTGTTATGTTTCTCACATTATACTTGTAATTAAGAACACTAAAATGGGCATAGCTATAAAATAAAAAATAAATAAATAAATAAAAAACACTTAAACAGTTTAAAATTGTGGCATGTTTTTTCACCACACATTGAAAAGTGGTTGCAGCCTTTTCAGTTGGTCTTGTTCCCTCCTTCTATGCTACTCAAATACTCTCTCGGAAAAATGCCATTTGAGCAAGACACAAACTTGTTTGATTCAAATTCATTCACGCACAATATAGTGAGAGAGAGCTGGGCTGCGTGTGAAGAAGATGAACAAAGGAAAAGAAGAAGAAAATTCAAAGAAGAAGAAGAAAAACTCACATCTATTTTGCTTTATAATTCAGGTGTAAAAAAAGGTGTTCACCTTGCCTTCAAGGTGGCGCTGCCAATGCCTCAACCGCATTGATGCCAATCTTCAAAGCAAAGAGAATGATCTCTTTAGGGTTTTGAGTTTGTTGGTGTTATAAAATAGGAGTTGGGTTTCACATTTTAGTTTGATGTTTCTTTTTCTTTTTTTAAATAAAATTTGAAAATAAATTAGTGATGTGGAAAATATTTCTTTAGTATATATATAGAAATATAAAATCAAAATTTTTGTTTTTTTAAATAATGTTGACGTGGAAAATTGTGATGCGAGTAAAGGCTTTGGTTTTATATATATATATAGATTAAAAATTTTCTAAAAATAATTTTTATCTCTCTATTTTTACAAATATATTAATTTATCATTTTTGGTGTTTTTGTTTGATATTATCCTTTTGATTGAAGTGGTCCATATTCTTCTAAATGTTTTTATTATGAATTATATATTTCTTAATTTCTTTTAGTACAACTAAAATTTTTAAGTTTCAAATTTATTATTTAAAATTTTCATTCTCTTAAAGAGATTATCATGATAATAACAAATTATTATCATATAATTACAATTGATATTATTCAAATAATTGATAGGCACATTTAAATTCATGATAGTCGCATGTAAATTGTGTTTTGATATAAACTCAAATTCTCACTTCCAAACTAACTAAAGATTAACTCAAATAAACATCAAACCAAAACTATAAGAGAGAGTTAAAATACTTGTGATGTGAACTCAAAAAACACATATATAGAATAAAAGATTTGCAAGAAAGAATTATAGAATATAAGAGTTGCAAGAAAGAATTATATATATATATAGAGAGAGAGAGAGAGAGAGTATATCACATTTTTTGGGGAAAGAATAACAAATATAGAATAAAAGATAATAAGAAGAATATTCAAAATTAAAGATATAGTTGTAAACACCAAATTATCAAAACCATGATATGTAATAGAATAACATAATATTATTATATAACATATTTATAATAAAATAGGACCACATCTAATAGCCAAAGAAAAAAAATAACAGCTTAAAAACACAACCAAATTAGATCAACTTAAAGTAGAGATGCAAGATTGAATTAAAAATCCACCATGGTAGGCCACAAACTGAATGACCCCTTGTGATTAAACCAATTAATTAATTAGCCAAGTTATTAATTAATCAATTTATCATGCAAACGCGTGGCAGCACAAACAAATCACCAAAACTAAATATGCAGCGGAAAATAAATAACACGGTGATTTGTTCACGAATGGGGAAAACCCTAATGGCAAAAACCCCACCGGGTGATTTTCAGGTCACCACTCCCAAAACTCCACTATTATCAAATCAAGCGGTTACAAGTAAAGGAATCCCAAGTACCTTACCAACCTACAGTTGAACCCTTACCCCAATACCCAATTGGACTTGATCTGTAGTGACAGTTCCCACCTTTGATGCACGGCTCCCAAGTACGGGACTAACCAAATGCGCGGACCCAGTACGCGACTTCAAACACCAACTTTAGAAAGAGAGGTTGGCTGCAAAGTTCTTCAGTTCATCCTATGCGATGAAGATCAGGAAGATGCTTGGTCACAAAACCCTTTGGTGCAAATACACAGCGACTTCTTCAGAGAAGATGAACTAGGTCAAGAACTTCGTCTTTGATCACAATTTGCTTGAACAAGGATTGCTCAATACTTTTGCAACTTGTGTCAATGTTGACGGCTCTTAAAATAATCCTTTTATATGTTTAGGGTTAGAAGAAAAGAAGGCCCAAAAACACATTCACGGATCCCAAGAAAATCAGATTGGAAATCTGAAATTTTAAATCTCGACAGATAGCAGGTGTCGAGGTAGCTATCGAGAAGGTGTCGAGCTTTAAAAACTTTGCACTTCAGCTTGCTTTTTCTTGGACAGACTTGATGACTTCAACACTTGATCTTGAAACCTTGTTTCTTGAAGTATTAAAAACACCTAGAACTACCCAATTACAAGTAGAGTGCGTTTTGTCAAAGAATTAGCCAATTTACATAAATAAGTATGACGTATGTTCTTAGCATGTGAACCACATATGTCCTAACAATCTCCCCCTTTGGCAATCCGTGACAAAACCACAACAAACAAATGAATATATGAGAGAAGTTATAAATCACTAAACTCATATTCACTTGTTGAATACAACAAAATCTATCCTAACACAAACTCTTGAAAAACTTTGCAAGAAAAGAGTTTATGGCAAGTAGACTTTGACAACCTATATTTCTGAAACACTTTAAACAAAACTCATCAAGGCATCTTATGTGAAACAGAAATAATTAGATTGCATATAAGAATAAAGATCATATGTATAAAGATAGAAAAGAAACAACACATGAAGAGATAGGTGAAAGAAACATACATCCACATATAGAGAAAAATGAGTACAATGTATGTAAAACTGGTCACAAGACCTCATATACAAGATCAATGTATCTATAAAGAATAGAAAAGAAAAGATACATCAAAACCTCACTACATCCCTCAACATATCAACTCTCCCCCTATCAAAAATGTCCTATACTAACTTTCCCCCTAAGATGACTACTCTCATAATCCAAAACTACTCCCCCTTTTTGTCACGAGTGACAAGGGTAGAGTGTCACGTAGACATCTCATCAGTAGAGCTAGCATCTCCATCATCATCATCCGAAGCATCATCGTCATCACCATCATCATCATCCTCAGCATCAGAATTTGAAGCGACTGGAGGAGGTGGTGGAGGAGAAGCCTCAGAAGCAAAACCACCCATGGTCGTCTGCCGTCGTGCAATACGACCCACACGAACATTCACCTGATACAACTCAGTGGTGAGTGTATCGAGGTGAGCATTCATGCGCTGCAGTTGCGCCATAATGTCTCCAAGAGATACATCGCCTGTAGAAGAAGGAGGAGCAGATGTAAATGAAGCGGATCTGGATGGAGCCGAATGGGAGGGAGGAATGGAGTCCGGCTATCTCGACCTAAACTGAGCCTCACTATGCTTTACGGTAGCGGCATCTATGGCAGATATGTGTGTGAAGTGGTCAGACACGGGGAAAGGGATGGAAAAATGGCGTAGAATCCTCATGATAGCGGAAGGAAAGATGAGCTTATCACGGGACGCTGAATCTAGATGAACATCTATGATAGAGAAAATGAAGTGAGAAGGAAAATCTATCGTAAGATGCTCAAGAAGAGATAGCAAAAATCGAGCACGGGGCTCTGTGATAGAGTTGTAGTGAGAGAGAGGATGGAGTACAAAAGTCATCACCATGTTAAGAAATCTAGGACCTTTAGCAAAAGGTCTACATGATGTATACTGATGCTCACCCCAAACAAAAAGGCGCTCACAAAAAGCGGAAATGAGCTCATCCTTGGACACAGTCCTCAAACGCTCACAAGTAGGATAGTCAGGAAACTCTATCCTAGGAACCCTAAGCACATCCGCAACTAGCTGCAGTGTGACAGCAATGCGCGTACCTCGAACGCGAGTATGAAAAAGAGGTACTGAACGATCAATCCCGTGCATATTGGAGTAAAACTCCTGAAGTAGCACGAGAGGACAGGTGACCGGGACGTCACACAGTGACTCCCATCCCCTACTGTGAATGACAGAGGGAAGGTCAGTGTCGGCGAAGTCCGCCAGAATGATTTGGAGTTCCGAATGAACACCTCGTCTAGAAAAGTTCTCAGTAAATGCCTTGTGGGCATCTCCATCACAGAACCGAAGGTTAAGAGGAGCAGAGTCAGAAGAGGAGGAAGCTCCAGAATGCAGAGGGTTCCGAGCAGGGATGGTTTTACGTTTGGGTGCCATAGACACTACTAACGTAAAAGAATGAGAAAGAGATAAAGAGGGAGACAATTAGAAAAGTCCCAAACAATTCAAATATGACAAATATATTGAACAAAAAGATACGTATGCATGGGAATGCATGAGCATGTGACATGCAAATCAAAAAGCATCATGGACTCAGCCCAATCCAAACCTATCAGCACACATACAAGAAATACACATCTAAATGCATGTAAATATCATTCTAATGCACATGGAATGCAATGTATGATATTTTAAAAGCATTTTAGTGAAAACCCAACCCAAAATTTCAAGAAAAACTCATCAATTTTGAAAAACCCCAAAATTTTCAAAAAATCCCAAAACTTAGGTTTTAAAACATGCAATGCATGAAAAAGTAAGGGAAAATGAACATACCAGGTGATGGAATGCAAGTGAAGACCAAAAAGGATGGAGATTTGAAGCTTTGAGTGAGAAAAGTGTGAAAAGGAGATGAAAAGCCTCGGAAAGATCGAGAGAGATCGAGTGAGAATGAGCGAAAATCGCGATCGCACCTTATATAGACACCTCAGTAATTCTCGACAGCTGAGGTGTCGAGAGGTATCGAGGAAGGTGTCGAGGAAAGTGTCGTGAATTTTGCCTTCGACAGCTGAAGGTATCGAGAGGTGTCGAGGTGTAAGACCATTTTCAGATATAAGAAGCTCGATCGATCGACAAGGTGTCGAGGAGGTGTCGAGGAGACAGAAGATTTCTAGATCGATCCATATGGTGTTGAGACAGGTGTCGAGAAAGAAGACATCAAACACAACAAGGGAATCTCGATCGATCCATCAGGTGTCGAGAATCTATCGAGGAGACAGAAGATTTCTCAATCAATCCACCAGGTGTCGAAGACGTGTCGAGGTTGCGATAAGAAAAAGGCTTGAGAAGCTCGACAGATGATCAGGTATCGAGGAGGTGTCGAGGAGGTGTCGAGCCAGCTTTTAAAAACAGTTTTTCGAGAAGTGAAAAATACAGACATGAATGCAATCAAAACATGCACGTCAGCCATGATCCAACCAACATAAAAAGCTCTCAAAAATCATCTCTCAATGAAAATATAAGCACATGGATCTCCCAAAAACACACACACACTAAACAAGTCTAACCAATTTTATATTTCAAAAATAAGTCATGACAGTTTAGTGAGCATACAAAAGCACATGTAAAACCTTTGTGATGGCCAAATCACATTGTACCTGCACATGTATCAAAAGTAGCAAAGAATATTGCGTGTTGTGTGTGAAAAACATCGCAAGATTGCATATGTGTATAAATGTTATGACGACCTGAGATATGAGAAAATAACTTTAACTCACACACAATCATAACTGTTTGTGGGGACTATCACCTTCGAGGTACATCCTATAACTCCCACATCTCCTAGAATACACGCTTGCAACCATTTTTAAAGCATTTTTTTTAATCTTTTTGCTTTTTATTTTCTTTGCATATTTTCTTTTTAAGCATATCATGCATGGGCTTATGAGAGAGAAAAGAAATACCCATTGATATTTGACATTTCAATTTTGCTATGCCGAAGCACACAAATGTCATTGACATCACACTTTTGCTATGCCGAAACATACAGATGTCATTAATGATTGGCGGGCAACAGTGGTGAGATGGTTATTTATACCTTTCTCTTAGGATTTTCTAGTCCTACCCGTCAAAAAGAGTGATATGAGTGTTAAGTTTTAAGAGATAACCTGATCTTACTCATCACAAACAAGAGCCACAAAGCTCACTTGCTTAGTTGTGCATAAAGATGCTCCTTTAAACTACAAGAGATACAAAGTTTAGAAAACTCTGTTTCATTGGCCATCCAAGGTACACAAGTACCATAGTACACAAAACACACACTTTTTTTGTATTTTTCAATTTTTCAATTTTTTTTTTATTTTATATCAAAAACAAAATAAACAAAACTGAGAGTAAAACACACAGAAACATGTTAACAAAGAAAAAACAATGCATAAAACTAGACTGACTCAATAAAAATGTAAAACACACAAACAATGCAACAAACAAGAAAAACAAGAAGGGAGAAGAAAGTGATGAAATCACTTTGAGTCCTTTTTCTTCCACACCTTGGAAGAGCCTTTCCTTTGATTAAATCCTTGAACCGGCGGTGATTGGGAAGAATTGAAACCGTTCAAGTTCGAAAGGAACATGATGGCTTTTAGAAGATCTCCAAGAGGAGCAAGAGAGGATTGAAACTGATTTTAGCTTCCAGATGCTGTCATGCTGTTACTCTTCCCAATACTCTTGAGGTATGTAGGACATTCATTCTTCATGTGTCCAAACCCGTGACATCCAAAACATTTTGGTCCTGCCAAAACAGTGTACTGACCGCCATCCTTAACATCCTTCCTTCCTTTGTCTTGGCTCTTGAACTGAGAAGAACTGGATTGCCTGCGGTCCTTGTCGAAGCTCCTCCCATTGGCATTCTTCATAAACTTCTTAAACTGCCTTGTAATGTAGGACTTCATCTTGGAATCTTCATCATCGGAAGACTCATCTGTATCACTGCTCTTTGCCTTCAAGGCCATGCTCTTGCCCTTGCTTGACTTGCCGATTCTTGATAACCCTAGCTCGTAGGTCTGCAAGTTCCCAACCAACTCAGTCAAAGGAATTTTGTCAATGTCCTTTGATTCTACTATTGCCATAATCTTGGCATGAAATCTCTCAGGTAGAGATCTGAGCACCTTCCTTATAACCTTGGGTTCAGGAATGGTTTCCCCAAGATTGAAGGCTAAGTTCACTATGTCCTTAAGCTTGGCATAGAACTCATCAAACGACTCATCCTCCTCCATCTTAATCTCTTCAAAGCTAGTAGTGAGCCTCTGTAGCTTTGAATTTTTGACAGCCTTTGTTTCTTCATAGGTTATCTGGAGGATGGTCCACGCCTCCTTAGCAGTTTCTGTTGAGGATATCTTCTTGAACTCCTCATTGGTGACTGCGCTAAATAGGGCATTCAACGCTCTGCTATTGAAGTTTGCCGCCTTGATCTTGGCTTCATCTCAATCGGCCGACGCTTCTTTTGGCTTGGTCCAGCCAATCTCAACAGCTTGCCACACCTTCTCATCTAAGGACTGCAAAAAAGCTCTCATGCGTACTTTTCAGTAGGCATAGTTAGTCCCATCAAATAAAGGAGGTATAATTAGAGATTGGCCTTTATCCATGACAAACAGGGGTCAATGGATCAATCACAGCAAAGATTAAACCTAATCAGAGTGTACCTACTCTAATACCACTTGATAGACCACAAACTGAATGACCCCTTGTGATTAAACCAATTAATTAATTAGCCAAGTTATTAATTAATCAATTTACGCTGCTTTCCCTCTTTCTTGTTTCTTTTTCCGACATAGTCATAAACCATGATGAGTTTCTAATTTTCTTCCTTTTTCTTTTATGTTTGTTTCTGGGTTTTGGTTTTTTTTATTTTATTTTATTTTATTATTATTATTTTTTAATTATGGGATTCATCTTTTCACTTTTTGGTTTTTCCATGGTTAGTGGCTCTGAGGTTAGGATAGCTTACCCCTCGATTTCTTTCCTTTTTGCGTGCTCAGGGGGGTCTTTAGGTGTTTTTCCCATCTTGAGAATTTTGTTTTCGAGGGTAATAGTTTGGGCGTTGTATTGGCTGATTTGTTGCCTTTACTTCATCAATCGATTGATTGGTTTGAGAGTCTGGTAAGGGAGCACGAGATCATGTTTGAGGTGAGGTCGAGTGAATTAGAGACTAGGTTATCGTTTAATGATAGACCCGTGGAGGGGGATGCTGCCGTCTCCGTCCCTCGCAAGGTTAAGGCTTTCCACGCCCTTGGGGAGGAGTGTGGTTTAGACACTAATACTCTTTCTAGGTTCAAGGATAGGTTCCAATTCCTGGATAAGGTTAGGGTTTGTCTTCCTAGGGAGGAGGACCGGGCTTGCCACTTCTTCCCTGGGGAGGTATGCTTCTACGAGGAATCCTTCCTGTGTGGGTTGAGGTTCCCCGTCCATCCATTTATTCTTGAGTTATTAGATCGCTTTGGTATTGCTCCCAGGCAACTTATGCCCAATTCATGGAGGATTGTGGTCAGCTGTATGGGGATATGGATGGCTGCTACATACGAAGATATGATTAGAGTTGATGAGCTTGTTTACTTATACCGCTTGAAGTCATCTAAGGAGCACGAGTACTATGAGTTGGTGCCTTGGGAGAGGAGGACTAGGATTATCCGGGGTTTACCTTCGTCATTCGGATATTGGAAGTTCCGATTCTTTTTTGTATCTGGGGATGACTTTGAGACCCCCTTCAACAAGGTTTGGGGTGATCTCCTATGGTTGCAACACCAGTGGGGAACCCCAAACTTAGGTGTGTCACCATTTCTCTTCGTCTATTAACTTTCATCGTGTTTGTTTTATCGTTACTAACTCTTCTTTTCATTGTTTTGTACAGTTAAAAGACAACCCAAGCTCAAGAGCAAGTACAGGGAGCGTGTTGAGAAAGCCATCGTGTATGCAAGGACGGTTGAGGACTTCGACGATTTGGTGGATCCGCGAACTCTGGCCTTCTACTGCCTTGGTCCAGAATCGTCTGCCTACGTCCTGTGAAATATAGATATTGAAGAGAAAAAGAGTAAGAGCCAGACTCGTCTGCTTTGATTCGGATTCCAAAGGCGTGCGCATGATGGAAAAGGGAATTCCCGTCACTACACTAACACCGTCCACCCCTGCTGTTGAATCGGCGAGGACGACTTCACCGGCCGCTTCAATTAAGGAGATACCTCCTTAGCGGAGTAAGAGGCAGAGGACCGGGGACAAGGTGAAGGAGAAGGCTAACTCTTGATTTTCTAACGTTTGGGGCGATGCCGGGGTGGCGCAGGCTCGAGCACAAGACATTTTTACCGGGGATGATATGAAGGTGTTCTCAGGGGTGCCGGCCAATGAGGTTGTGGGTTGTCATCTCCATAAGCTTGTACAGGTATTGTACTTGAGTGATCTTACCTTTTTTTTTTTTTTTTTTTTTTTTGGTCGTCTTTAACATTGGCCTCAATTTTCAGGTGCTCGGGGAGAGTCTTCATATCACCTCCAAATATCTTACTTAGGACGTGAAGATCACTTCATCTGTATCTAGGATGAAGGCTCTGGAGGTGAAAAATTCTAAGTTGAAGAAAGATTTGATCATTGCCATGGACGACGCCAACTTCATTAAGGAGAAGGTTAAGACTCTGGGAGATGACCTCAGGGCGGAGAGGCAGCTCATATTGGAAATGGATGAATAACTCCTAGTCGCTCGGGAGAAGCTGAAGGTTATTGTTGCCAAGGCCGTCGAAGGTTTCCAGCAAACTGATAAGTACAACACTATGCTCTTTAGCTGGTACTTCAAGGGCTTTGAGCTTCTTCGTCGGTATATGATCAAACATCCTACTGGAGTAGACCTCAAGAATCTTGATATGGAAGTGGTCGATCAAGAGATGGCAGCAGACGAGGCTGCTTAATCTACTGCTCTTGAAGCTACTCCCAAGGACACTTCTATGCCTCCTTTTGATGTTGATGATGTTGCTGCTAATGTTTGACCTTGATCGTATTTGTGTTTTTGAATGACATCCTGTTTTTCAGCATTTTGTACTTAGACAAAAAAAAACTTTTTGTTGTGCATTCTTCGTCACTCTTTTCCAGCGTCAGTGCTTTACCCCCCTTCTAGAGATTTTGCTGTATACTGGCTTCGTTAGTAACTTACATCCATTAAGGCGGAATTTTGTTACTTAGTTATTTTTCTCTTTTCATGGCTTACACCCTTTTAAGGGATCTTGTCATCTTTTGGCTTCGTCAGTAACTTATATCTGTCTAGGCGGAAATTTGTTACTTTGCTAGACGTATCAACTTTTCCTTATCAAAAGCCGGAAATGAATTACTTGGATTCAAGCAAGCCATACAAAGTAGCAACTTAGTATTCACCTCTAAAAAGCAATTCTTAAGCTCTTAAAGTTACAAATCTATGACTATGTAGAATAGCTCAACACGATAATAATGTAAATTTGTATTTTGTTGGATGATGCGTCATGACCTCCTACTAGCTACAAATATTTCATCTATGTTCAAGATAGGAATATCATGAGTGGTACAAAATGAAGACTTCAGTCAATAAAGATTTCCATTCATCATCTCTCATCACTTGCAATCGTTCCTTAAACACTTTAACAAGATCCATAGCATTTACTATATATATATATATATATATATATATATATGCAATGCTGTTAACAACTCATTTGTGATCTCTAAAATGGTTTTCATCAAGTGTAGAGCAAAGACAAATTCAAAAGATAGAATTGACCTCATAATAGAACGAGCTTCAAGTTTTTGGTCGGAGAGGCCATCTTCTTCAATAATCTCAAGCACATCAACAACAGCAGAGAACATCAAAATCAAGTTGAGAATAGTCCCATAATATGATCCCCAACATGTATCACCAGGACGTTTAAGATTTGTCTTTTGATTCAAACCTCACCCACTTCTACGTACACCATTCTATAATTCTTCTTTAATTTTGGCAAATTGTGCATTTCGAAGAGCATCTCGTCTCTTACAAGAGTCTCCAACAACAGTTACTAAATTAATAACCACATAAAAAAATTCAACAATGTTAATGTGATTTTTCGCAAGGGCAATAAGAGTCAATTGAAGTTGATAAGCAAAACAATGGACATAAAATGCTGACTTATTCTCTTTCAAAATTAAAGTTTTGAGACCACTGATATCACCTTGCATATTACTGGCCCCGTCATAACCTTGCCCACGTAGTCTCAATAAATTCAAATTATGTTCACAAAGTAAAGATTCAACAGCATATTTGAGTAACAAAGCAGTGGTACTTGCTACATGTACAATACCAAGGAACTGCTCTATAATAATTCTTTTTTTGTTCACATAACGAAGAACGAGGGCCACTTGCTCTTTCACTGAAATATCCTGTGACTAATCAACTAATATTGAAAAGAACCCATTATCAAGATCCTTGATGATGGCTTTGGATGTTTCGTGTGCAATTGCATTCATAATGTCTTTTTGAATTTCATGGTGGATAAACTTGCAATTTTTCAGAGCTTTTTGCAACACTTCATTGATAGATTCATTATGATCCACCAAAAATTGTAGAAGATCAAGGAAATTTCCTTTATCACTTGAATCTTGAGATTCATCGTAACCATGAAAAGCTAACCCCCAGCATAAAAGGAATCTTATGCAATCAACTATTGCATTTAATTGAACCCAATATTCAATTTATCTTGATTTGATTGCTTAACCAAAAGACTTTGAATGTGTTGCTTTTCCTTCATTAGATCTTCACTCTTCTTGATAGCTTTGTTATGAGCACTATTAACTCCTCCAACATGGGATAATAACTTTGAATCCCTTAGTTACAGAAGTCTCCCCTCCTCCTTGCTTACAAACATCTTGGCCAAATAGGTAGCAATATAAACAAAATACTGCATCTTTGTCTATACCATATTCCAACCAGTTTCTATTTACTTACCAATTAGAACTAAATCGATGAGGCTTGCCAAAAAAATCTATTGGAGGGTATATTTATGGAGAATAGGTTAACAAGGGCCTTTTTGTAAATAAAATCTTCTTATTTCATCATTATTATTAGGATGATAAGATGATATCTTTTCTTGTAACCTAGGATCTAAACGAAGATTTTCTAAATTAAAGTCAACACGAATTTGCTTAGAAGATGAAGATGAATCTTGCACAGGAAATGAATCTTGCACAGAAGATGAATCTTGGGTATGTGGTTTTCTTATCAAATATTTGTCCATAATTCTAGCAAAAGAATAAACAATAAACTATAAGTTCATTTGAAATATTAATAAAATTATTAATTATTGTTGTTTAGTAGTTTCATTATTTTTCTTTACTGACCACTAGCAATCTAGCAAAGACCCCACTGTGCATCATCCACCCGGCTCAACTCACTGCCTTACATAATTTAATTTGTTTGTCTTTTATAATGTCTTGTTCAGTTACTTTTAATGCCTCCACTACCCCAATCCAAACATCCAATGCCAAGGCCTAACCCCATCCACCCCCCATTCAAGAGACAAGAGCCAATCAACAATATTACATACTCTTACATAGTTACACAAAGCATTAAAGAAATATAAAACATTCACAATAAACAAAACGACAAACTAAAACCGATAAAGTCAAATAAAGGCAATTAGGCATTAGGCAAAGCTATTCAATTCCAAAGACAAAGAGAATCTCATTTTTCAATTCCAAAGAGAAATGGAGAGAGCTCTACTCTCACTTTCCGAGCACAACAGAGATGAGAAAGAGAAAAAGAGAGAGAACTGTAATACCTTAAGGTGTAGTGCCGTGGTAGCATGTCGAGGCCAGGTCTAGGCCAAGGCAATCTTCGATCTTGCCGTCGCCATCGCCGTTGCCGATGTGCTCTGGGACCAGGGGTGGCAACACATTGAGGCTAGGGTTTTGCTGAGTTGCTATTGCTGAGCCTGAGGCGTAGGCGCTACTCGCTAACTGCTGAGGGCTGAGGACTGAGGTTCTTATTTCCCTTTAGGTTAGGATCTCAATTTTGGTATAAAATTTGATCAATCAGTGAGGATTGATTGAGTATTTAGTTTATAAAAATTTAATTATTATTATTTTTGTTAATTTAAAAATCTGCCTGAGTAGTGAGTGAGGATTGATCCTAGGCTTTTTCCCCTGAGGTCTTTATGTCTGTTGGGCATTTGGGCTTGCTAGTTGCTATTATTATAATTTTTTTTTTTTTTTTTCAGATTTTAGTTCAAAAAATTTTTTTTTTGAGCTTTTTCTTTTTGCTTGAAAGGCCCCAATATATTATTAACTGGACCAAATTATGGACCAAAATTTAATTTTAATGGCATAAAAAAACTGAGGGTGGTCACAAATTTTATTTTTAAGGGTAGGCAAATATAAAATTTTAAATTATTATATAAAAACTTTTTTTTTAAGGTCAGGGTGGTCCTGTAATCACTAACCACCCTGGCCTTAACGTGCTGCCGCCCCTGACAGTAAGACCTAGGAGAAGAATGAATCAGAGCTTTCTTCTCTCTTTGTTGACAGATTTCTGAGGGAATCTCTCCACAAACAGTATGAAATTCCTAAACTTTTCATTTTAATTGGATACCAAAGTACCAAACATCCAAACCCATGTCTTCATTTTTGTTTTTTTCCAAGTCATTCATGAAGATACGAATAAAGTCCCATTGGACTTTTACTTGTAAGGATAGATATTACTGATTTGGCTCATCTCTATGGCTCTTTTCCCATTGGATGATTTAGAAATATGTATCTGCTTTTTAAAAAACTCTCTTAAATTTTATCATGTGGAATTTTATAATTAGGCTCTCCTTCAGATGGGGAAATTGACTTTGTTAGGTTTGTTTTAATTAAATGGTGAATGATTGTTATTTGATGCATATGCTTGCTATTATTTTTTGGGTAATTCTACCATATCTCCTTTTTTTTAGGGGTCACAGTACCCACTAATAGGTAACCTACTATACCAACTTATCAAAACATCACATTTGACGGTTCCATCTCACATTGTGTAGTTCCAACATCACATGTGACAATTCTTTTGTCACATTTGATAGTTCCCTTATTTTTTCTTACATTTGATAATTCTATCATCACATTATGTAGTTCCAATATCATATTTGACAGTACTTTTGTCACATTTGGTGATTCTTTTTTTTCTCTCACATTTAACTATTCCATCCTCACATTGTGCATTTCCAATATCACATTTTACAGTACTTTTGTCACATTTGGTGGTTCCCTTATTTTTTTCTCACATTTGACATCTTCATCCTCACATTATGCAGTACCAATATCACACGTGATTGTACTTTTGTCATATTTGGTTGTTCTTTTATTTTTTTTCTCATATTTGACAGTTCCATCCTCACATTGTGTAGTTCCAACATCACATGTGATTGTTCTTTCGTCACATTTGATAGTTCCTTTTTTTTTTCTCACTTTTGATGGTTCTATTGTCACATTTGATAGTACCAATATCACATTTTACAGTACTTTTGTCACATTTGGTGGTTCCTTTTTTTTTCTCTCTCTTATTTGACTGTTCCATCTTCAAATTGTGCAGTAATAACATCACATGTGACTTTACTTTTATCCCATTCGGTGGTTCGTTTATTTTATTTTTCTCACATTTGATGATTCTATTGTCACATTAGGCAATACCAACATCATATCTTACTGTACTTTTTTCACATTCAGTAGTACCCTATTTTTTTTCTCACATTTGACGTTTCCATTATCACATTAGCCAATACAAACATCACTTTTGATTGTAATTTTTTCATATTCAGTGGTACCCTATTTTGTTTCTCACATTTGACAATTCCATCATCATATTGGACAGTACCAATATCATATCTGACCGTTTTTTTACATTTGAGCCCACTATTGACATCACTTTTTTACTTAATAATAACCGCTCATCACAATAGCAATTTGTAAAAAAATTTGTAACTCTAGCATTTTCCTCATTTTAAAAGCTATTAAAAAAAAATTTAGATCTAAAATCTAAAACAAAATAAACATCCCAAAAAATTAGCCCAACAACAAAAATTACTAATAGTAAAGTTAAAAACAATTAATCTCAATTAACCAATTTTACCAAAAACGAACAACCCAACCCTTTTAAAAATTTTAAACAAAATAATTTTGTCCTTCATAGTTTTTCATTTTGACCATAATGATAAGTTTCAGCCTCATTTGAGTCACCAGAGTCTCTATCAGCTAAGTCTGAGAGAGCCCTAATAACAATGAAAGGTTTTCTTTGTTGAAGACATATCAATGCCACAAAAGCACTGATATATATCTCTCTCTCTCTCTTCATAGTTTATCATTTTGACCCCAATGTCTTTGCATCAAGTCTCACCTCTTGTTATTCCATTTCTAATTCTTTTTTTATTCCATTTGTTTTCCAAGAACATTTTGGTAAGTCCAAATCAGTTTAATCAAGGTGTTGTGTGCAAGTTGCAAATTGACCTACTACTATATACATACAATACCACAACAAAAACTTTTTTAGGTTTCTTTTAGTTTCTACAAACTCTTCATTCTAAAGCCTTAAGGTATTAGTTCCTAGAACTAATTGGAAAGTCCAATTTTAACATAGTTGGCTGTTAAAAGGTTAATTTTCATCTCTCTCTACTTTGTTCATTCACATGGGCGGCCGACAGTAGCCCACACTACACTAACTCCTTAGTGTAAGCAAAACCTATTTATTAGGAGTTGAAACTAAGCCATATAATTTATGGCCTTGTCTTCTTTTAGTTGCTTCAATTTTTATCTCCTCCTCTATATATATATATATATATATATATATGAGCATAAGCTCTTATTGGAATGGACTCTGAGAAATAAAGAAACTTCAATAGTAAAGAGAAAGATATATGTATTAGTATCATAAATAATATGATGCGGTGGATGATCACTTGAGAATATGCAATTCAGATATAATCTATCTCTTGTATTTCTTGATGAAGTTGTTTTATAAACTCTAAGGATTCTTATATATGATAGTGTGATAGCCTTGAAGGACTCAAAATGGTGGTTTTGGTCAAACTTTGATTCTTTTAATGTTTTTTGCCCTTGAATATTCACTTCATTAACAAGAATCAAACAAAAGCTAGCAAGGTCCATATCATCTCATTATCCTGGTAGAGGAATTTGTTTCCCACGAAGTGGCATATGTGGCTCCCACCATAACATAATGGCTCTTCTAAGGCCACAACTTTTACCATAATTTGATGAAGTAGTTAAATGTGAGTGATGTACAATTACTTTCACATGAATCCATCACTTTTTCTCCACTAATTACAAGTGACCACTTCAAAGTTATGTTCAAATGCTTTCTAAAAACAAAATCCAAAAAAAATCAGTTAGAATTATCTTGTTTTCTTCCATAAACCTTCGAATATACCAATTCACTTCCTACATATCTTCCTTGATAGCTCCCATCACATTCAAGGCATATCTCCCTCTAAAATAATATAGTTGAGGTCACTTTCTTGACGTTTATCTTTTTCTAATTAACATTAACAAGTGAGATTAATAGGGATATATTAGTTTATTATTTATTTGTTTGTTTGTTTGTTTGTTTATTTGTTTGTATATATAAAAAGATATATTTTAGTACATCTTAGCGGCATTAACCTATTGGTAATACACACTTGTTTTTTCCAAGCACATACCTGGACTGTACAAGTACAGTTACAAGTCTCATTAAGAGCACCTAGTTATAGGCTTATAGCAAATGCCTCATGAAAATAATCTTAAACCCACCTTCAAGTGGAAGTACACATTTCAATTTTCACCAAGTACAAATTTCAATTTTCACCTTGATCAGGATACGCGCAAGTCTCACCTAGCATAACTGTTCCTCATCAACTGGCAAAATGTTTTTCCAAGGAGAATATGACATTTATTTTTTTAAGAACTTATAGTTGTGGCTGGCTGGCAGATGGGGCAGGTTTTGCACTTAACCCTCAAGTACATTGTCTCTAGTCCTTTTGAAGTATTTTAATGCAGTTTAAGAAGAAGAAGAAGGGCTCCTTGGATGCCAGTTAGAAAAAAATAAAAATTGTATAAAACTTTGTCAAATGCATTTTAAGTGATTTGATTCAAATGACTGGGAGCTCTTTCCTCGAAACACCCATTAATGGAATAATAGGTGGTCTACAGACAACAATGTACTTCATCATTCGATGGTAAAATCTTCATCACTCCACCCAGAATAAGAGTAAACGACATACTTCCCATCAAGCTGCAATAACAGAACTTAATCTAACCCCACTGCAAAATGAATTAAACAAGCTTAGTATCACACAAAAACTTTAAAATATTTTTCCCATTGTCCACAAAACGTTTAAGAATACATAATATTTTTCTCATTGTCCACAAAACGTTTAAGAATACATAATGAAACATATCATGCCATGGTGTACTAACAATCTAAAAGCAAATACATTAAAAAACAAAACGGTGCATGCAAGCTTTAAAAAGTTGATGCCTTCTCGAAACAACAACACAACAATCAACTCCCTTCAGTTAGGAAGTTGATTTTGGCATGCCTTTTACAAGGACAGAGGTCCAAAATAAAAGGTTGAGAGAAACCCCTATTTGAAACTCTATGAGAACTTTCCTCAAGCACTTGGCATGCCTTCTTTTTGAAGCCATGATTGAGTTGTCCTTACAAAGAGCATGCCAACTCATTAAAACAACCAAGGCAAGTCAGTCATACAAAATCATAAAATTGCAAAAATAATTATCTCATGTTTTGGTTCTCAATTGTTGTTAGACAGCAAAATAATTTGATATTTAGAAACCTCATTGTGGGCATTCTTTTAGGGCATTAGTTTTCTCTGTAAATGTGTGAATATTAATATGAAAATTTGAAGCAAACAAGTTTGGTGAATACTCAACCCAACGTCCTCAATGAAACTTAGAATCTTAATAAACTCTTGTAATCCAAATATTCCTTCAAAACAAACAACAAACAAACTAAAGCAATTAATAATCGGATCAGTAACAGGGAATAAAAGTTAAGACAATTCACATATATCTCATGCGTTGATTGTCAAAAAAACCATAATAATCGTTTATTAGTACTAAAATCAACTTAGTCGGAGAAAAAAGAGAGAGAGAGCGACCTTTTTGACGGGAGTGACCTTTTTGAAGGCCTCAATGGTTTCGGTCGATACCGTCGTCGGAGCAGAGAGCGGCTGGAATTAAAATACTATGTTTCTTATATTGTGGGTCTTGCTTAGGGTTTTGTTTAGTAGTGGTGGCTCTGGTCCTGTAGCTGGTTTGGAAGAGAAAGAAGTTGAGAGAGAAGAAGCATACAGATAGAAGCGTAGAGAGAGTTCTGAAGCGTAGAAAGAGAAGTGATTTTTTTTTTCTTTGTTTAAATACATGACCTGCTTTACCAGTAACAAGTATTCCCTTAAATTAAATCAAGGGTCAAGATCAAAACAACATTAATTTAATGGTTCATATTTAGGCGAGTACCGTACCCTTAAAAAAAATAGGGGTATGGTAGAATGAGCGGACTTGATGACATGCAACTTGTTTCATCCACCCACCAAAGAATTTAAAAAAAATTTATAGATGATTGAAAGTGATACTTTGCTTACTATATATAGCAATACCATTTTGTATGGCACGCAACATAACTGTTCTAGGTAAAAATAATTGTTATGCTAAAAGATAAGGTGAATTTGGGCACTAATAAGATGACTTTATCATAGTGCATCATTATTAAGTATATATTTTTATGTTGCAATGAATTCTCAATTACGTGAATTAAATCATCAGTTTAGTCAATGTATAGTGGAGTTGTTTATTCTTATATAAGCTTTGGATCGTTGAGAGGCACGTGAATCTTTTATAATTAATGATATTTGTTTGTTTGTGACTTTAGAAAGCATGAAAAAAACTACCGTTAAAAATGAGACTTTATCGTTATGAGTATAAATTGTTAAGATTTTAGGTGTTGGCTAAATTTTATGACAAAAATTTTCTTTGTAAGGAAAAAGTTTCTTTGTAATTGTTTTTCAAGATCATTGTAATAATTTGGTGTAAGGGAGGTTGAAGTCCGAAGAAAATTGTTCACTGTGCAAGTTTATCAGTCAAGAAGTGAAGATCAATTGAACGAAATCAAGCATATTCAAAAAGTTGTTGGTTTGAATGTTTCGCCTAATGTTCACCCAACACTTGATTGAGCAATTTTGTTAACGGAAAACATTGCTTTTCTAGCCTCTCAGCCTTCAAATCTTACACCACATTATATGAACGAATTATAATCCTACTATTAAAAGAGAAAGACGAACAAAAAATTCCTTGAGAGCTTGTCGTGGGTCTCAAATTGATTGGATCTGAATCAAAGTTTTCATTACCATTCAATACTTACTAGTATGGTAGGCTAATATTTACACAGAAATCCCTTGTTTCCTATCATTCCAAATACCAAACCATAAGCAATATTTTCTTTATGAATTAAAAAAAAAAAAAAAAAAAATCTATACAACATGTTTTAAGGCTCCATTTGTTTCATTGTAAAAATGTTTTTGGATGTAAGAAGCAGGTTCATGAATACACAATTAGTTTGATATATAAGTAGCTGGATGACTCAAGTTCAGGAATAGCAAAGCAGTAAATTTGTTGTCATGAAACTCAAATTCTGTGGAATGCTGGATGATTGTGGAATGCTCTTTTTCTTCAAATTCTTACAAATGAAAGATGATCAACATTTATTTATACCGTATAAAATTAGTTAAGTATAAAATTAAAGAGGAGACTTGAAAATAAGATAAAGCTCACTAACAAAGTCTGCAATATAAATTCTTCCAAAGTAGGATATGAAATAAAGGTTCACATGGCCAAAAGCTGAAAGAAAATATACAAAAAATAAGGCTCACATCAAGCATCTTGGTGGCTCTTCCAGAACAGTGGCACTCAAGGGCTAAACATTAACAAGTAGGCATCAAAACATAGAGCTCCCTATCTTAGTTTCCCCATCCCTTTTTTCATAAAAAGAATTCAGCAAATCACATAATTGTTTTAATTGGTAAAAATACAGATCATTTGCACAATTCAGATTAAACCCATGACTTCAACATTCCCCCCTTGTTTATGAAAGGCAAAGGAGAAGCCATTTGGTACTGATTATCAATCTGAATTAACAAAATACCTTCCAATATAACAATACTGCCCATATGCACCCACCACACTATAATCTATTCTATGTATATTTAAAAGCTAAAGCGAAGTATTTATTGTTGCTACGCTCCTGTTGAGCCACATCAGCGGCCACGTCATACTTCTTTTTTTCTTTTTTCGATTTTCATTTTTTCCCTTCTTCTTTACCTCAAATTCAACTTGGACTTTCTGTTTTCTTTCTTCATTTTAAAGTCCACAACATAACTATCTTTCTTTGTCTCTCTATTTAGTATTGATTGTACCTTTTCAGTGTCCTTCCCTATCTTGATGTTTGCCCTTAAGTTTCTGTTAATAAATTTGATTGAAAGTGTATAACCATAGAAAATTCAATCTTATGACAGGGAGTTTAAGATGACAGTTATTTTTGAAGAAATTTAGAGAGTTGGTTTGTGTTCATCTCCCATAATTGCAGCACAAACGTGGTATTGTTCCACTTTCAACCAACATATTATAATCAAAAGCGGGTTGAACTCAAGTTCATGGAGAGAAGTGGGTGGAATTGCTCAGGAAGAACAACACATAACGTAGGACAAGAGAAGCTTAAAGACAGTGGTTGGGATTTTGGAGTGGCATGCTGGAGAAGACTTTCAACTTAATGTTCAATTTGTTGTATGAAACTCCAAACATCGTTGATTTTTTTTTTTTTTCTTATCATTTAACCTTTTGCATTTAATTGTAATGCTATGGTTCATGGATTGCAGGTGTTAAAAACTTACCCCGTTTGTGCAGAAAGATTATGTGTGGAAAATCAAATGGCTATATCTGCTAGGTGTTCGACCAAAGGCCTCTAAGAGATTTGCAGGGTGTGAAAAGCTTACCACCATTTGTGTAGTAAGATTTCCTCTGTTTTTTGTTTCTTTCTTTTTTCATTTTCCCAAAATACAATGTTTTCATATTGAAAAAAAATTAAGCATGGAAGATAAGGTATTGAAATAAATAAATTGTTCCAATTGAATCACTAATTCACTAGAGAAACAATTAT
The DNA here is from genome assembly GCA_023736055.1 of Quercus glauca. Taxonomy (NCBI): domain Eukaryota; kingdom Viridiplantae; phylum Streptophyta; class Magnoliopsida; order Fagales; family Fagaceae; genus Quercus; species Quercus glauca. Next base: position 6,041,367 of record CM043324.1, read on the forward strand.
TGCAAGAAGATAAGGTATTCAACCCCACCTTTTTCATGAGCAAAGGGGCCTTCATGAATTGGGTTACACATGTTTGTTGATTTGGTTAATTAATGATGGTTGTTATATCTATATAGATATGAACATCTGCCTCTAGATTGATTTTTTTTTTTTTTTAACAACTTTGCATCCCTGCATATGCAGGGGAAGGGTGTTGACCTACAGCCAGCAATGAAATGACCCCTATAGACTCTAAGGACCTTCCAGAATCTTGGAACCATCAAATATGTCTTTTTGGTGTATCAATAATGTGGTAAAAACAAACTAGAATAGGAACTATGGCCAGGGATCACTCTGGGTGTGTTTTATTTCCCATGAACAAAGCTCTTCCAGTTAAAATAGAAGTAGTGATGGTAGCTGGGTGGGTGATGGGGGAAGTAGCTCAATTGGCAATCAGGACTGGGCTAAGGAACATTATTGTAAAGGTGATTATCAAAGAGCAATCTAGGCTTTTGATAGCAATCTCCTGAATCTCACTTACCTTGGTTTGGTTGTTGAATTCACTCTTTCAATTCTCAGTTTAGAACTATTTCTTTTTTATACATCATTAGGTCAAGTGCAAATGTGGCTGACAAAGTGGATGTTGTTTGGATGGGTTGCCCTCCTTTCTTAGCACATTTATTTGAACCATTGTATAGTGTTGTTTACATAATAAAAATCTATTATTTTCAATAAATTAGGTTTAATATAGTTCGTAGTTGGAAGCTTTCACCGCCATGCTTATTAAAAAAAAATATATGCTACTCTTTTGAACAATGCATTAATTCTGATATTACTAAAAGTAAAATTTTAATTTCTTTGTTGAGTTAATATCATTTTGTAGGGGTTGTGTTTCAAGTGATCATTCTTTAATAGTTTTGTGAGCATCCTTTCTCATTATATGTTATTGAACTCCAATTCTTCAGCCTTTTATTCCTCCCAACCACCCCCCCCCCCTCCCCCCTTTGAAGTCAATTGATGGGTTGACTTGATTCTTTGTTTTTCTATCAACTTATTTATTTCTCTTCCTGAATTGGCATGTGCTATCTGAAGCTAGAGAGAGCTTTCAAGTAGAACTTAGTCAAGCCTCCTCTTATCCATCTTAATTAAATATTTTATTAATTTTAATATAATGTTGACAATGACTAGGTTATGCATTATGCCCGTTACTATATGATTTAACTCATTAGCGTTGTTTAAAACAGTAAAATTACAACCTTGAAACTTATATATTAAAATCGAAACTCATATTTTCACTCAATGTTTGTAGCTATTCTTACTTTATTTATTATGATTTTGCCATTGTTGTTTTGTAATATAAGGCAATAGTTTATTGATTCAGATAAAATGGGAAAAAAAAAAAAAGGTGAAGTAATCATGTATTCAATAATGTAAATTTAGAGATAAGGAAACGTGATGACTTATCCTTGTATGGTTTGTAGCTCTAGCTGTATAGCATCAGTGAGTTGATAGCATTCCAACAAAATGACTCTAGCGGTGGAGAGGCAGTATGTCATGATAACTTCAACATTGAAGAGGAAAAATAGGTGCAACTAAAGGGAGAGAGAGTATATCCAGCTGTGTGTAGAGGCTGGTTAAGTTTGTCCCCTTTATTATGCACTTAAATGAATTTCCCCTTGATAATGCTCTTTTAGTTATTATGAAACTATGAATAGTATTGCATCTCATGAGAAGGGCTTTTATAAGATAGGTTTGTGCCTTCTAGGAGAAGGGTTTTTGTAAGATAGGTTTGTGCCTTCCACGAGAAGGGCTTTTGTAAGAAGTATTTGTACCTTCTAGGAGAAGGGCTTTAGTATTAGAAGTTTGTGCCTTCCATCAAAAGGACTTTTAGTATGAGTGTTTGATATCTCTTGAGAAGTATGGAGATGGTAAGAGATATAGATGTTTTGTGTGATGTAGTATTTGTAATTTGTATAGGCAATAAGTATGAGTATTTGGTGAGAGATGGGTTTGTAATATATATGATAAATATGTATGGATAAGTTGTGAGAGATATATAAGATGGTAAATGAATGATATTAGAGTTGCTGGAAAGATTATAGTGACAGCTTGTGTCGCTTTCCAAGATATGGGCAGCAACATAGATGTATTTTCTGAATATGAAAAGTGAGAGAATGGTGTTGTAGTTTGTTTAGCAATGTTGCTGAGATTTTCTACTACAGGATGGATAAAGGCTTATGAAAAGTAGTATGAGGGGCATTTATGAGCTAAGGGCTGAAGAGCTTACATTCTAACTTGGAAACAAAGAACTCAGAAGCTTAGAACCTCAATAAAAAGCGAAGAAGATAATTAGAGAAAGAGAGATAGAGAGAAAATAGAGAAGTTTATGAGAGATTAGTTCTTCTCTATTTGTGTGTCTTGAGGTGTTGATGAAGGACTCTATTTATAGTTGAGTTTAAGGGGGTATTTAGCAAATAATCTCAGCAAAAATATGTCTTAATCAGCAATAAATGTTCAGAAAATCCATCCTAGGATATGGCCAAAAATGGTATGTTTAGCTTTAAGGGGTTTTTGCTGTTTTGGGTAATATCAGCTGGAGGAAAGACCAGCAAAAAAAGAAAGGATTTTAGCAAGAAAAAGATATCTTCTTTGGTTGGTTTTGGTTTTTAGCCAAATAAGGAAATTCTGTAATGTTAAGGTTGCTAGATCAATTGTCAAAGATGTTCTGAAAAAGCTATCACAGTTGTCTGAAAAAGATGTCATAGCTGTCATAAGACAGCTGTTGCTTGGGGTTAAAGTAGATGAGGTCAGCTGGATGATGTCAGACTGCTGGAGAGAATATTCAACATTTATTTCATGGATTTGGCTGAAAATGGAAAGATCTCTTTTAAGGATATCTTGCTATTTTGGGTATAGCAGCTAGCTGCTGGGATTTGAGCATTAAATGGCTGATGATGTCACTTTCAGTTAGGTGTCAAGTGCTGAACACACTGCTAGTGTTCTGCTGGAAAGATTTCCTCTTTTGGGTATTTATATTTTTAGTCCAAGATTCTATTACAATACATTTTTAGTAAGTAATAGAATGATTAATTGATAGTTAATAAAGCTTTAGAGATTTAATAAATGTCTCATTATGTTGTGACTTAATCTTGGTGAGCAAGAAGAGCATTTAATGCTCTGCTCTGACAGCTGGCAGGGGAATATTTGGTCTGATTATGGCAGATGGTAGCTAGGTATTAAAGATATCATGAATATTTTATATTTGAAGATTAAAGATAGCCAATCAGATTTAGCCATGTGTTTGAGTTGGATTTTAGCTAAAAATAGTAATAAGTTTATGTAGAATAATATACCTAGATTATTAAATTCGTATAGGAACAGCTGGAGGTTGAATGAATAGTTATTTTCTCAGAATTTATATGACTGGAGATATTGAGTATTTATCATATGAGGAATATTAAGTTTTAGGAAAAGAGCAATGGGGAATTTTATCATTTTAAGTGCTATGTGATAAGAGAGGCTTACCATATGTTACCCGCTACACACTAATTCGTTAGAGTTCAGGGAGTTGGAGAAGACACGCCAAGCAACATGTTTCTTTTATCAACTTTAAACCATTGGAGCTTTACAGAACATACCTCTTGGCCCTCCAAACCACAAGTCCCAAAGTTTCCCCAAAGAGACTCATGAGCTCGGATCATTATCTGAAGATGAGATGACGTACCTTGGGCTTTGTTGTCATTTTGTGTAAATATGGACTTTTGTCGGAGAAGCCGCTTTCCATGAATATGAGGCAGGTAATATGGGCCATGAGCTTTGATTCATTACTTAAACCTGATCCATATATTGATATTGATGATGTTATGATCCCAATTGACGAAGAGGAAATGTGGACCATGAATTCGCCTCTTGAAGTGATGATGTTGTGGGCCATGTAGTTCTTGTAGTTGAATGAGATATAAGCTTATTTTGGGCTTTAAAGAGATTAACTCAAAAATCAATAATATGTAGATGTGGCGTGGGTTGCCATTGAAGTAATACCATGTGGCGTGAAAAAAAAGCCCTCAACACTCATAAAGATGATAACACAATCCCTGTATAGGTAAAGAATGTTGAAAATGGCATATGCAGCTGAGCAAAAAGTAAATGATAACAAATTGACTCAACTACATGGGTTGCATGTAGGGATTTAGGAACCTTTCTAGTGACACTAAAAGCTAATCTTCTAAGGGGTCTCCACAAAAGGCAAAGCCAAAGAATAATTGCTATTGATGTTGTAATAGAAGAGGAAAAGAATAAAAGAAATCAATGTGTAACTCAATAATTTATGAATGCTAAATTTCACATATGTATGCATTTACGAAGAAAAAGAATTGAAGATTGAAACATCATCATGAGAATTATAAATTTGACCAATCACGTCTCCTCTACCACCAACAAGGTGCAGCCCCTAACTTTGAGAGTAACATCACAAGAAAAGCAGCTTGGTGATACTTAAGTATGACTTAAAGAAACAATATTTTTTTAAGCTAACCACTATCCATTAATGTTGGTTGAAATCATAAACATTAAGTAAAAAGAAATGAATAGAAAATTAAACTAAAAAAACCACAACATGCAATTTTTAATAGATGAAATGAGAGAACATTTGTTGCTCTAATACTCTAAATCTTCTTACTCAGACATATTTTAAACTCAAAGTATTAGAGATGAAGTGTAGGATGGATGATCATGCATGTCACTGAAGCAGTCACAATCAGTAGTGGCAATTCCAGAAGATCTGCCTCTAGCTGTTAATTTGACATTTGGCATATTCTACAAAGTGCTTGATGGCTGATCACACCCTAGTTCATGAATCTTCTACTCGTGACACAATGGACTCGACCACAAAAAAAATCTGCACTCACAAAACAGGCACCTGATAGCACATAAGATGAAGCTAACAGAATTTGGCTTGGTAAAGAAGCAATGAGAGAATGTACTTTCTAAGAAAAAGCATCAAATGTTCTTGATCTAACCAAATTTCCAAATGAAGAAGAAGCCAAAGCCAAAGCAAAATTTGGCTTGCAAGATGGATTTACAATGAAGTTTTCTACAATTCAAATAAAACAATCTAAAAGATAAAAACTCAACAACAAGCTAACAAAATAAAGAGTATCTACAGAGCAGATTCATCCGACTACAAAAAAGAAAGAGAAATAGCAATCTAGTTGCTTAATCTTTACCATATTTTACCAATCCAATTGTTTAATCTTTACCATATTTTACCATCATATATATATATATATATATATATATATATACTGAAACTCCTCTCTGGAAAAGAAAGTGGTGAGTTCATTCACTCAGCCCATAGAAACATTTTATCAAATATATGGAATGCTTACCATTGTACCCTCTACCACAATTTGTGCTTCTCTTTGGCCAATGGCATTCCCATCTTGCTATTGATGTTTATGCCACGTCCGATAGCTTTCCCATTCCCATCTTGATCTTTGAGAACCACAGCCAAGCCTACACTATTTTGATCACATGATGCATTGAAATTAAGCTTTACCAATTGATCAAGTGGATTGGTCCAAGCACTTCCCCTGTTTTGCTCTTTGGTGAGTGGTCTCAAGTAAAAGTCATACTGTCTGTTCAGACGATGGACTAATTGGTTTATGGTGGGTTTAGTGTTTGAAACCAAAGCTTCCTCTCGTGCCATCCAAAGGATTTTCATTGCCACTACTGCATATAGCGTGAACTCATCTTTGGTGATTCTTTCTGCGAGTAACTCACTTGGGGGGTCAATTATATGTTCAACAAATTCCATTACTGTTTGAGCTTGGATCATTTCGACTCGAAAACCCCATCTACCACCATACCACACTCCTTTGGCATAGGGACAACATTGAAATAGATGTAAAAGGGAATCTTCTGCTATTTCACAGAGATGGCAATGGGTTTTTGAGAATCTGACGAGTTTTTGAGCAGCGACTCTAAATAAAAACATTTTTAAGTTTTCATCAAAGGGCACTCTTAAACTTTCATGAATTCTTACGCGGGCCATCTTATCTAGAGCAGGATACCGAGAAGGACAGATGCATGCTACATGGGCCCCACACCTTTCTATTGTAATTTTTGCCATTTTTGGATCATAATCTGAAACTTCGCATAGAAGCTTAACGTTGTTGCAATCCTCCAAAACTATGCCATCAAATGAGCTATTGTTTCTATAGTGAAACCACGTAAAAGATGATGAATCTAAAAAAAATTTACATGAAAAGGCCCTTTTTTTATGACCATTGAAGAAAATATAGACAGAATAAAGAAAAGATTCATATCGATTTGCCACAGTTTCCTTCAGTTCTACTTTTAAAGCAACACAGAAAGCAAATGCTAGAGATTCCCTACTGACTGAGAATGATATGGAGCTTCCAACACTTTGATGGTTGAACCACTTTGGAATCTTAGTTCCTGGAAGAACAAGGCCAAACTGATATTCATCATTAAAAAGGTCATGTGCAGAACACATTTTTGATGTATCGCAGCACTTTTCAGAAACAGAGTCCTGATGCAATGATCCCCTTGAACATAGCATATTTTGTGGAAGCCCAAACATTTCTCCAAACTGATGCAAATTTAAGAAACTTCAGTTTAGCAAATTCAATCATATATTATATTTGGGAAAGTTAAACACAAATTGTTTCTTTCTATGAGAAAGGGAGAGACCTGACTCAATAATCTTCTTCTTGATTGCGAACCCAAGGAATTGCATCCTTCTATAAATAAATCTTCAAGATGTGGAGGCATTGGAATTTCCCTAAGGTTCCAGCAGTGTTGAAAGTAAAGCCCTTTTAATTTCTGAAATCTGATATTGATTTCAGGGAGGGTAGTAATGTTGCTGTAACGAATGCCTAAAATTTCTAATTTGGGGAAACAATCAGGAGTATCCATGGCTTTTGGAAAATTATCACAATAATCCATACAGAGTAAGCTAAGATTTTTTAAATTAGAGATGCTACTTGGAACCTCTTTCACATTTTTTAAACTTATACTTAACTTATGAAGGCCAATGAGATATCCTGTTGATGAAAACAACGCTTCCGTTCCTTGTTCAAGACTTTCACAGCCAAAGAAAAAAAACCCTTCTAGAGATTTCAACTTGAGGTTTCTTGGTAAAATTCTAAGATTTTGGCATCCGGAAAGATCCCAGAATTTAAGCTCTTCAAGAAGTCCAACGGACTGATGAACCTCAACTAAATTTATGCATGCACAAAGGTCCAATTCCTTTATGTTTGGGGCAATCAGTGATAAGTCGGGTACCTTTGTAATATTTTTACAATATGATAAATCCATATATATCAATGTTTCGAATCGACACCTCTGTAGAAAGAAGAAATATTTTTTTGAAATTTATTAGTAAAAAGAAAAAACATATTAATATGATAGGCTAAAAGGATAGATTAAGAAATAATATATGTTCAATTATGAATTATTGTAAACATTTTTTTTTTTAAATGCTAAAGATACTACAAGTATTACAATATAAAATTTACAAACTAATTGATAATGAATGTAAATGTTGGGCTTCAACTAACTCATAAATAAATATTTGAATTGTCTCTTTATGATTGGTAACACATCAATTTAATCAATTTGTACGCTCAATCTAGTAAAACTTGTATTGCATGTAACAGTACTCTTTTTTTAAGTGCACAAATTGATTTTTTTTTCATTGGAAATGTATAGAAATATTATTTAATTTAGTATTAAATGCATGGTTTAGTTTTAACCACTCAAAAAAAAAAAAAATGCACCTTAACTTGTTCCCGAAGAGCACTCATTAACAAAAGCCTAATAAGAATTGATAATGCTAATGATCATACCTCGAAATGCTCGTCCAATTTTATGTGGCTTTGTCGCATCTTGAGTACAACGAGGTTTTTAGGTTCAAAGGCAGATGGTAAGGAAGATAAAGGAAATTCATTCCATTCAAGTAACCTCAACCCATTGGGAAGAGATATAAGGCCTTCACAAATTACATTGCAAACTTTCAAATATTTGAGATTCTTCATCTTTTCAAGATTCAACTTCATGTTTTTTGGTTTAGGCAAGCACACTGTTATGCCTCGAATTTCATTTGACCCCTAATTGAACAAAAAATTAAGTAAACCACAATGTAAAAATAATTCACCAAAAAATAAAAGATTGTTAAACTTTAAACAAAAGCCACGCTGATAAAATTATATTTTTTTAAAATATTAAAAAAAAATTAAAGGAATAAAAATGACTAAATCCCCTTGTAAAAAAATAGAAAAAATAAATCAAAACAACTCATACCGTATTTTCAATTAGTATTTCAGGAGCATCCTCATAACACAATAGCCTACTACACTTCTCGATCACATCTAGTGATTCTTGTCGAACAATTTCCCAACCCATTTGTTGAATCAAGTCATGCATCAATAGTTTGTTATCTTTAGTAACAATTATAAGACACTTATCAATAAGTCTTGCAATATCATAATATGGTTCATGGAAATTGATGTTTCTTAGTATATCTACAACTTGATCTTTGCCGAATCCTTTAAAAAAACAAGCAATATCAAGAAAAATTTCCTGTTGAGTTTGGTCCAATCCATCATAGCTTATTTTGAGAATTTTTTGAATGTCTCCCTTGGGAATTCTTTTGTATTTGTCTAACGCACTTTTCCATTCATGTTTAGTTCTTCCATACAAATCTGTGCCAATTATTTTTAGAACTAATGGAAGACCTTTGGCATAATCTATATATTTGTTGACTAGTTCTGAATAATCTTCCTTGAAATTGTTTCTTCCAAAGGCCTCTTGACAAAAGAGTTTACGAGCTTCATGTTTATTTAACTCCTTCACCTCGTAGTACATTACATGAATATTTTTTGTAAGAGTATCAAGCAAGTGTTTGTCTCTTGTGGTTATAATGATTCTACTTCCAGAAGTAAACTGATCATAATTTTCAAGAAAAAGTTCTATTTCATCCAATTTTTCAACATTATCAAGAACTATTAGAATCCTTTTACGATGAAGCCTTTCAATTGTCACATTGATTCCTTTATATATACTCCCCACCTTCAAATTTTGATACCCAAAGATCTCATAACAAAGTGTCTCTTGTAATTGAATTAAGCCATCATTTGTCCTTGATTTTTCACTAACATTATCTAGAAAGCTGCTTCCATCAAAATAATAATGAATTGTGTTAAAAATAACTTTTGCAATTGTTGTCTTACCAACTCCGGGAAGGCCAAAGATCCCTACAATGCGTACATCATTTGATTTAATATCTAAACACCGATTTATGACGTCATTTACACGAGTATCTATTCCAACAAGATATTTTACAACAGATAATTTCATATGATTTAATTGAGCACTTGAGATCTCTTTAAAAATTTCTTCAATAAATTCAAATTGAGAGCAGCTGCAACTGTCATTTACATAACATAAAAAGTATGTGATAAGTTAGAATAGAATATAGAAATACATGAACAAGGACTAAATTCAAGATGTTTCGTCTGTGCAATACAACTAAAATATCATATAATCTATATCTATATCTATATAATAATATATAAAAGTTAAAGCGTAGAATTTAACTTTATTACACTCATGTTAAACTACATCATCAGCCACACCACCATTTTATATATATATATATATATATATATATATATATACATACACACACACACACACACACACACATATATATATATATATATATATATATGTATATTTACAATATTAATATATTCAATAGTATACCATGACTTTACACATTCTCTAACCTCATTGTAACTTATCAATCATAATAAAACCATATATCTTTTGGCAATATATGACTTCTCAACTTATATCTATATATTCCCTCAAAAAAAAAAAATTATATCTCTATAATTTTTTAATCAATATTTACCTGCATTATCTCTTAAATTCTTACATTACATTATTTTTTAACCTTTCCTCGTCTCATTGTAAACTCTACTTCTCCCTCCATTATATCCCACTCTAACCTTATTCTTCCTAAACCATTCCTCAATTGTCTTAAATTTTCATTTAAATTTCTTATTGCCGCTTTTGTATCTCTCCCTCTATTCATTCTATGTTTTGCTTGCAAATTCTTTGTTATTGTTGATTTGATTGTCACATCTCATTTATGTTAGCAATGTTATGCTTATGGCCGAAAAGTTTCCAAGTTAAGTGTTAGCGATATAATGTTACCCAGCTATCATATTCAAATTAATTTATGTTTATTTAGTACTAATATTATTTTATCCATATTTGGTTTTTGGTAAAATTAAAACAAGAGACTAAGGTGGTAACTACAAGTAGGGAGAATAAAACTCTTGAAATACTTACAAATTACAATACATACCTACTCAAAATGGCCGCAATTTTTTCTTTTTCTTTTTAACTTAAAAATGGCCTCAATTACTGTGGCTTTTGTTAGCTTTAATTATTAACTGTGTGTAGCCCGTGCATATATACACGAGTACAATTTTAAAAATCACAATTATACGGTTCAAATTATACATTGTTTTTAGAAGAGATTACATGGTATTAGCTTTATATATATATATATATATATATATATATATATCTATATATATATATATATATCTATATATATATATATGATTTATAATTTAATTGGTTTTAGACTCTTCGGTTTTTGTACCTAATAATTCACTTGCCACAAAAATTAAAAACTTAGATGGACACGTGGCAAAAAATTAGACTCCAATTGAAATCCAATTAAAACTTAAATGGATTCCAATTGAAATCCAATTTAGAATCTAATTGGATTTGGACTCTTAGATTTTTACACTTAAAATCTAATTGGATTTGGATTTGGCACAAAATTAAAAATTAAATGGAACACGTAGCACAAAATTTAAAATTCAATTAAAATCTAATTAATTTTTCTCTAAATTTTGACTCTGTGTGTTTGTGTGTGTGTGTGTTATGTATTAGTGCCATTTTCTAGATAATAGTTTGGCAAGAAAGTACAGTTTTGAGTTGTTGGATGTGTTATGTACTTATCTAACAGGCTGATAATTTTTTGTGTACAATTAATGCTACACTTTTATTTTTGGATTGTTTCTACAAAATAACACCAACATACTCTTTTTTTGTTACTAAGTGCATACTGGTTTACTTGAATAATTAGTACCTTAATATTTTTCATGCGTGTTTTATAGTTTAATCATTAAGTAGAGCCATGTTATAATATTTAGGAATTAGAAAGATCAATCATAATCCACTATTATAGCCTATCAAACTTTGATATTGCCGGAGGTATCTCTTGAATTAAAAATAATAATTAGATGCATTTTTCTTTTTGGATATTACAAATTAAAAATTATGACTTTGTTGGGGTTTTTTTTTTTATGATTATTATTATTATTATTATCAAGATTTTTTTGGGTTTTGGGTCCTGGAAGTCTTTCTTTATTTTTTTTCTTTGATTTATAAAATTTTGAGATATGTTTTTTGTGTTTTGGATATTAGGGAGAGAAATTTTTTGGACTTTGGATCCTGAAAGTGTTTGTATATATACACTTTTTTTTTTTTTTGTTTGACAGGAGGTAGAAACAATTTATATATATATATATATATATATATATATATTTGTTCCTTTTAGGTTTTGAATCATGTTTTTGTAGGGGTTTGGTTTTGGAATTTTTTTTATGCTATTTACATTATTTTATTTATAAAATTTTGAGATAAGTTTTCTACATTTGAGGCATCAGAGGTGACTTTTTTTCCCCTTAATCAAGGTTTTGATGTATTTTAGGTCTTGAAAGTAGTTGTTTCACTTTTTTTTTGTTTTTGTCTCACTTATAAATTTTTTAGATACATTTTCCGTGAATTTGATATTAGGGAGATAAAATTTGGATATTGAGAAAATTTGTCAAATTTCTAACATAGCTAACTATATGTAAATATTATATGGAAACGGTTATTTTTATGCATTACATTTTAAGTTTTCAATTAATTTTTTTTTCATTTGATAATAGAGAAATTTTTTTACTGATTATAATAGGTATATTTGTATTACCTTTTTATAAAACATTTATGCACATTGTGCAAATCAACGACTAGTATATAACAAAAGTTGGACCCTAAAAGTTTTGGTTACAACGTGTGACATACACTCTTTGAGCCAAGTTCCTATGCCTTTAAAAGTTTTGGTTAATTTCCGTAAAAAAAATGGTTAATTATAAACTAAATATTAAATTGTATAATTTATGTTGTTAGTGAAATTATAAAACCTTTGGTACACTATATAAAATTTTTAAAATGACAAAATAATCAATCAAGTAATTATTGTCACCAAAAAATTAGCAATAAAGTAAATTTTATAATTTATGTCCAAATTATATCATACCATATACTATATACTAATAAAAATTGTATCCTACATTGTAGTTGTGCTAAGTGGATGCCCTCCTCATTCTCAAAAAAAAGAAAAAAAAAAGTGGATGCCCTCCTCTTTATTTATTTGGTTTATATTTTTCTTTTTCTCTTTAGATCATTTGGTGTATTATATAAGTAAATTATAACAATTTCATAGTTGCTCTAAGTTGAACTCTATCGTCAATGTTTCAAAAAAATTTAAATAAAAGTTACCCAATTAAAATTCTACTCCGAAGAGGTTTTTGAATTTTGAGAGAAATTTTGTTATTTATTTTATATTATGTTAATGGCCTACCACAAATTTTTGGTTTAATAATAAAAGTTTAATTATACAAGTCATGTTTGCACTATGTAGCGTAATATAATTCCACCCTTTCTCTTATTATAAATAAATTAAAATTATTAACATAGTTTACTTTTAAGTAAAACCATATTACAAAATATTTAAAAATATAAATAATATTTTGATAAAAAGTCAATTATAAATTTCAAGAAATTTAGAACACGTTTCATTATTTATTTTAAGCAATTTTATAATCTATGTTAAACTTGGTTTCACATGGTGTGTATTCACCGTGTAACTTAAGTAAATTTATATTATCTAATTTATAATTTACTTTTTACAATATTATTGAAGTATATTTCTTAGTTTAAATATGATTTTTGATTATACCTTGCATCACACATGCATAACACTAGTTGTTAATAAAAGTAAATTACATAAATTTTATAGATGTGAGGAAACAAGTTATTAGGGACCTACTTTTGATGTTTTTACAAAATTATTAAGTACTTTTTCGAAAACTTTCTAAATATTGCAGAAGAAAGTCCTAATTAATTGGTAAGATTATCTTGATTTTATATTCTTATGTTTCTGTCATTGATCTTTGTAGCAACTAGATTAGCAATTAAAAATTAATACTTTCATAATTTGACCCAAAAACAATTAAAGCCATCAATGAAAAAAATTAATGGTAACTGTTGTTAATTTACTTAAAATTTAGTGACTAGACACACAATTGAAAATTATATATATATATAAAAAAAGTGAAAGGGTAGTAATTAAATACCCGTCCTTGTAGGTCAAACCAGATATGCTACCAGCTTTGTTTAGAGCTTCCCTCCATTTTTGCACCTTCTTTATATTATTTACTTCATGTTTTGCCAAAGCTTCTCCAAATTTTCCCTTTTGGTTACGTACTTCCGAGGGATCCACTTTATAAAACACGGGTAGCACCATTTGTCCATTCTTCTTACACTCAAGAATTTTGACAAGTTCATCCAAGCACCAGGTAGAAGATGCATAGTTCTCAGAGAATACAATTATGGAACTCCTTGAACATTTAATGGCTTTGAGAAGTTCAATAGAAATTTCTTCTCCCCTTGAGAGTTCATCATTGACAAAGGTGTGAATACCCTTCAACTTCAAAAAGCCATTCAAATGGCTCATAAAATCCATACGGGTATCATCCCCTCTAAAACTCAAAAATACATCATACGTGTATTGGTGGGTGATGGAGGAAGAGGAGGCTCGTTCGTTTGTTAGAAAAGCCATAATGAAATGGTACGTTTGAGAAGATCAAAAGGAAGAGGAGAAAGAAAGCTTGATGAAATTAGGCAAAGGAAAGTGAATGAAAATTAAAATAAGAGGTTTTTCTGAATGTATTTTTGAAAGAGAATGGGAATGGCAGAGTGAAGAAATTGAATGTTAGTTGTTGTTTTGAGGCCAAGAAGACTATATGATAGTCTACTGTGAAAATACTATTTGTAGGCTGAGTAACTTTTTTAGAGAATACAATTTCATAGTTGGTGGCCCAAACGCGGAAGCTGAGAAGACTGGTTGTTGGTAACCAAAGTCTTTCCATACTGATTCACTTTCACACTTTCTTAGGAACAAGCTTATTTTTGGAGTGTAGCTAGCTAAAGCTTATGCGTTCTGATTCATTTTCAAACTTTGAATAAAGCAAAGGAAAAACAATTTCCTTCCTCTTAAATAAGAAAGAGACGCTTTGACTCCGTGGTAAATTATTCCTTGAGGAAAGTAGGAAGAAATTTCTTCGTAAGGTACAAAAGTTGGAAAAAAAAAATTGTGGTTTGTACTGTCCATAAATTCTAAGAATATCAAATTTGAGTTCTCCAAAGTTGAGGAGTTAGTCAAATCTTATAAAAAAGGGCATGGTACAATCAGCTTTCCGATGTTACTAAACGATCTTTTTCCTTTGATGGGGAATAGCATTGTCTTATAATGTGCAAAACTTAGGTACAAATACAATTATTTAGGCGTTGTACCTTAAGTTCAACTACATGTTATTTCTATCTTTATCTCACCCCAAAAAAAAAGAAAAAAGAAATCAATTACATGTTGCATTGAAGATTGATCAATGTAGTACAACAATGTTATCTTTTCCAATGACAATTAAATTCAACCATGTGACTTATTGGCTGATGCAATCATATTTGACTGGGATACCTAAAGGTACAACATTTGAAGAACTCTACCTAAGTTTTACCCATTGAAAATCTAGTGATTCCACTCAAACTTGGTGTGGCATTTTGCTTTCATAGTTATCTTGAAACTCTTTATTATTGCAGAATTGGAGCTCTTACTCACTGTAGAATCAACGGTTAGAGAAATTTGAGGCATCAAAAACTCCACATAAAAGGGCCCACCTAGAACCCTGCATAGGCCAACCTTTATTTGTTTTGTGTTTTGCAACTATGCTTAGCTATACAGAACAAAAGGAAGAATAGACCGAATGCAAGTGTGTGTAGTGTGTGTGTGTGTATATATATATATATACACTCCTTCTCCCTCCCCTTAATCCAAATAAGCCATTAATAAAAGTATCAAAGGAAGCCAAAGGTTGCGCCTTGTCTACAAGAGATTTCATGACCACCTTGGAATTACCTTGCAAAATACCTTGGTTAATACCAACTTCCAGGGAAAACTCCGAGGCTCAGGCAGTAGCTACTGCTTCCACCTTATCCACTTGATTGTTCAATTTGATAAAATATTATTAATTTATTTTAATATACAGAAAATTTTTTCTTAATCCATTCAATACAGAAGAAATTATCTCATACAAAATATTTATACTCATAAAATGGATCTACAAATATGTGAGCCCACTACATGCGAGAGGCTCTACTAATGATTCAATATAGACAAAGCATGCTTCCATCTAATGCTCCAGTCACCTAGATGGGACATAATTTACAATAGTAAACAGTGAAAAGAAAGCTTCTGCTAGTGCTGATGGAAAGAAGAGTAAGGTTCTACCAAGAGCCAGGGATCTTCTTGCAGAAAAGAGTTATTTGTCAAGTGATGCTATTCAATAGCAATTTGGCAAAGTAGACAACAATGAGAATAGAATCTTTGCAAGTGTCAGTGTGTTTATAAATTTTAACATCCCCATGTTTTGATGTGTGAGAATTCTCAAGGACCTCCTTGTTACTCTCAACAAAAGAAAATATATGATTACACAACATACAACACTAGTACTGCCTTGTACAAACCTATTTTTGGAGGACAGAGGAACATTATTTCTCATGCACAGGTTTTGTGAAATTTATGCTCCATTTTGAAGTCTGGAACACAAGATATTGAAACAAAATTTGAACTCTTATAATAACTTTTCCAAATCAAATTGGTAGCAAGTTCTATATCGTCCTTTTCTCCCCTCCATGTCCTTGCTACTAAACTAAATTGCAAAGACTAGTTAAAGATGAATGTTCAATATCGGTATAAACCACCCTTGAACGTTTAGACCCCAATTACAAAATTACCAATTCAAGCTTTATATCAAATAGTTAATGTGCGGAATATGATAACAAGCTTATAACAGAATTGATAAACAATCTAAGCCAAATATAAACACATCCACAGTAGAAAATATAAGGCAAAGATAAGGGAAAGGAAGATGCAAACACATGGACAACACACGATGTGTTGTCGAAGAGGAAACCGAAGCCTTCGGCGTAAAACCTCTCCGCGGCCCTCCATTTGGTCAAATAATCCACTGAAAAATATAGTTGGGATACATGAACAGCAGAAGACCCTCCAAGCCTAATCTACCCAAGCACCTAAGCCCTCCAAGCTTCTTCCTCCAACGAGGTTACGCCGAACCTATTTCTTCTTTAGCTTACCGGATTCCGCTACTAGACCATAGCATCAACCAATGTAGAATGGTTCCTTCCTAACTGCTTCCCAAAAGCACAAAATAAACCTTCTCACAGACGTGGGTTGGTGAGATAACGATTTGGCTAAAGACCTCTCAAGGGTATGACAATGGAGAGGAAGAGAGTAGAGGAATTTGTAGAGTCTCTAAGGTTAAGATTGTGGATGAATCAATCTTGTATTTCACTAGGGTTTTTCTCACAAAATTCTCTCTAAAAACTCTCTACATATTGTGAGAATGAGGGGTATTTATACTGGAATGAGAATAGAATGTAAAACGACAGATTTTCCCAAATAGGGCATTTTGGCGACTTGATCTTGCTACTGGGTTTAATCACGAGTTCAAGCTGCGAGCTAACGGCCTGGCCAGCCTGGAACTTTTGTCCTATAGTGCAACAGCTGGCGCGACTCTTCAGCTTCTGACATGCTTGGCACGTGTGCAACTTCTGGCGACTTGCAAGCCGCGAGTCACCCGTGAGATCCAGTCGCGAGATTCTATTTTTTTGCACAATCTTGAGTATTTCTTCACACTCTCTCACTCACTTCCCTTACAAGTTTCCCACCTAAATACATGGTTACTAATTGCTGAATTACAAGCAAATTGGCACGGAATAAATCCAACAAGATGGTTGATTAAATTCAACCTTACAAAAGACAATGTAACTTCATTGAACTTTTGACCTTAGTGTGTGAAAAACAAACTAGGAATTCATTGCCATGGATGGTATTGTAGCCCAACAATAAGATTTTGGGCTCTAGAAGTGGAGCATGATGGAAAATTGCCAACCTAGCAGGGCCAGGAAAGTGACTCAACAAGCTTTAACGACAGGACTAACCCTGGAGAGACAAGATGACTCCCAGGATTTGAGATTTCTCTCACCTCATTTTAAAGCAATAACATTGTAAGGGAAAACAATGAATGAAATGTTACAAGGTACAAAAATTTAAAATATTTTGTGAAGTCTATACTGTATAAAAATTCTAAGAATACGAATTTGGAGGTTTCCAAAGTTGAGGACCTAGTCAAATCTTATGAAAGATGGGCATGGTACAACCAGCTTGTAAAGGTTTTTAAATAATGTGTCCTTTGATGGGAATAGCATTGTTTTCAGTTAATTGGTAATCCAATGCTTCCTCTCAGACACGGTGTGGCATTTTTCTTTCCCATTTATCTGTAATATCTTTATTATTGCATAATTGGAGCTTTACTAGTTGCACAATCAACAGATAAAGAAATTTAAGGAATCAAAAACACCCCATTAAAGGGCCAACACAAGATACCAGCATATGAGCCACATTTACAGTTTATTATTTTTGTGTTCAGCAACTATGCTAAGCTATACAGAATAAAAAGAAGAACTACAGCTGATATTGCAAGCACATGTATTGCTCTACATGATGTATGCATCCCAAGATTTAGGATGGAAAGGACTAGAACAGATTATAAAAGAAATGAGATGCATATATAAAATGGTAGTGGGAAAGGGAAGAACAACATTTAAGGAACTGATCATGAGATCAAGCTCAGATGAACTGAGTCAAATGGCAATGCTAACATTTTTCTAATGCTGATTCTTCTCTTTCAGGGATAATGGTTGCATCATGAATCATGAGTGACTCTGAAAGGTTATCACCCCACTTGCTCAGCCATAAAGTTTTTGCCAACATATATAGGAAGCCATACAAACTGATAGGAAACTAAGAGAAAGGTTTCATGGTGAACTCATTAGTCTCATATCACTTGAGTAATTTAATATTCAGGGACGCAAAAAGAGCTTAAACACAACAAAAAATTCAGAAGTACAGTCACAAACATAAAAAGATACATACTGCAATTGCCTTATCCTATAGAATTTTGGAAGAGCAGTATGGCTTACAGGTACCAGCTCTGAGAAAGAAGAAACTATGAAATGGCAATTGGAATACAAGCATGAAAAGGTAAAAGGCTACAGATGAAAAGGGCGCAATAGCATGTAACATATGCCTCTATTGATTAATGGAAGACCCCAGTGTAGGTAGCCACTGGCAAACTCGCCAATTGGTGGCAATGGCTTTGGTAGTAACTTGAAAGCAACATTAACAAAGGTAATGACACTATCAAAGAAAATATACATTCCCTCAAGCTACTTTACTAGACACATTTAGGGAATTCCCAAGCAATTGATCTGAACACCAGCCCTTAAAAGTTAAAACTTAAAACAGTACATGACATAAAATTAGATGATAATGTCCTTTGAGTCACACTGAAACCAGGTATAGGTGCTACTTTATGCAACAAACCCCCAAGTCATTCCATAGCATCTACCAAACAAGAGGCCCTTGCCAAGAGATAGTCTTACCATTATTAAATAGACTTATTTAATTTTCAAAAAAAAAAAATTATTAACTAGACTTATTCAAGCTGACTAGCTGAGAATCTTTAATAAGATACCATTCCCATATTAGACTTTGACTATGACATCATGGGATTAGTATAGTACAGAACAATTACTTATTAAATAGAAAAAGTAAAATAACGCAAAGAGATGACAGAGATACTATACTGAAAAAGAACAAAAGCATAGGTAGTCATCAGTCAATGCAAGTCAAAATAGATATGATAACAAAAAAAAAAACAATAGAAACTAACCTTTTTAGAGAAAACAACAGGAGAATGATAATAATTGTAAAAATGATAAAACAACAAGACCTGAAACACCTAAACATCGTAGAGTGCCTTGACATTTGAAACACATTTTTAAATAACATCAACCTTAGAATCCACCCTTTCTGTTGATGAAAAAAGGGAATTTGAGAGGACCACCAACTAGCTGGATCATAAAGATTCTTGTGCAATGCCATACTCTTGTCTAATGTAATCAGAGCAGGCCAAGGGTTACTGACTTCTTCTAAACTCAAATTTCAAATTGCCAGCCCATATAGCCACCTCCATAAAACAAGTGCATGGAGTTTGTCGTTATACATAAAAGGTTCTGCTCAACTTTGACAAGTTTCTATTCATCACCCAATGTGAGCAATAAAGATGGACTAAACTAAATGAAGATGGACTGAAGCAGTCACAATCGGTAGTGGCAATTCCAGAGGTCTGCCTCTAGTTGTTAGTCTGACATTTGGCATATTCTACAAAGTGCTTGATGGCTAATCACACCTGGTTCATGAATCTTCTGCTCGTGACACAATGGACTCAGCCACAAAAAAATCTGCACTCACAAAACAGGCACCTGACAGCACATGAGATGAAGCTAACAGAGTTTGGCTTGGTAAAGAAGCAATGAGAGAATGTACTTCCCAAGAAAAAACATCAAATGTTCTTGATCTAACCAGATTTCCAAATGAAGAAGAAGCCAAAGCCAAAGCAGAATTTGGCTTGAATTTACAATGAAGTTTTCTGCAATTCAAAACAATCAAAAAGATAAATACTCAACAACAAGCTAGCAAAATAAAGAACATCTCTAGAGGAGATTCATCTGACCACAAAAAATAAAGAGAAATAGCAATCCAATTGTTTAATCTTTACCATATTTTACCATTATATATATATATATACACACACTAAAACTCCTACTTAGAAAAGAAAGAGGTGAGTTCATTCATTCAGCAAATAGAAACATTTTATCAAATACATGGAATGCTTACCTTTGTTCCCCCTACCACAATTTGCGCTTCTCTTTGGCCAATGGCATTCCCATCTTGCTGTTGATGTTTATGCCACATCTGATAGCTCTGCCATTCCCATCTTGATCTTTGAGAACCACAGCCAAGCCTACATTGTTTTGATCCCATGATGCATCAAAATTAAACTTTACCAATTAATCAAGTGGTTTGGTCCAAGCACTTCCCTTGTTTTGCTCATTGGTGAGTGGTCTTAAGTAAAAGTTGATGGGTATAAAACACCCTTGAACGTTTAGACCCCAAATACAAAAATACCAATTCAAGCTTTATATCAAACAATTAATGTGCGGAATATGATAACAAGCTTATAACAGAATTGATAACAATCTAAGCCAAATATAAACACATCCACAGCATTAAATATAAGGCAAAGATAAAGGAAGGAAGATGCAAACACTCGGACAACACACGATGTGTTATCGAAGAGGAAACCAAAGCCCTCGGCGTAAAACCTCTCTGCTGCCCTCCAAGCGGTCAAATAATCCACTAAAGAATATAGTTGGGATACATGAACAGCAGAAGACCCTCCAAGCCTAATCTACCCAAGTACCTAAGCCCTCCAAGCTTCTTGCTCCAACGAGGTTGCGCCGAACCTATTTCTTCTTTAACTTACCGGATTTCGCTACTAGACCATAGCATCAACCAATGTAGATTGGTTCCTTCCTAATTGCTTCCCAACAGTATCAAATAAACCTTCTCACAGACGTGGGTGTGGTGAGATAAGGATTTGGCTAAAGGCCTCTCAAGGGTATGATAATGGAGAGTAAGAGAGTAGAGGAATTTGTAGAGTCTCTAAAGTAAAGATTGTGGATGAATCAATCTTGTATTTCTCTAGGGTTTCTCTCACAAAATTCTCTCTAGAAGCTCTCTCAATATGGTGGGTATAAGGGTCTATATATAGTGTGGTGAGAAAAGAATACGAAGAGACAGTTTTTGCCAAATAGGGTAAATTGGCGGCTTGGTCTCGCAGCTTGTCCAAGTCGCAAGTTCAAGTTGTGACGTAACGGCCTGGCCAGCCTGGGACTTTTGTCCTGTAGTGTGACAGCTGGCGCGACCCTTCAGCTTCCCTGTGTGCATCTCACGTGCCTGCATTTGGCGGCTTACCAGTCGCGATCCACCCGCGAGTCCTAGCCGTGAAGCTCTGCTTCTTTGCACATACTTGAGCTTTTCTTCACATTTTCTCACACACTACCCTTACAATTTTCCCACCTAAATACAGGGTTGCTAAGTGCTAAATTACAAGCAAATTGGTCACAGAATAAAGCCAAGAAGATGGTTGATTAAATTCAACCTTACAAAAGTCATACTGTCTGTTCAAACGATGGACTAATTAGTTTATGGTGGGTTTAGTGTTTGAGACCAAAGCTTCCTCTCGTGCCATCCAAAGGATTTTCATTGCCACCACTACATATAGCGTGAACTCATCTTTGGTGATTCTTTTTACGAGTAACTCACTTGGGGGGTCAATTATATGTTCAACAAATTCCATTACAATTTGAGCTCAGATCATTTCGACTTGAAAACCCCATCTACCACCATACCACACTTTTTTGGCATAGGGACAACATTGAAATAGATGTAAAAGGGAATCTTCTGCTATTTCACAGAGAGGGCAATGGGATTTTGAGAATCTGACAAGTTTTTGAGTAGCGACTCTACATAAAAACATTTTTTAGTTTTCATCAAAGGACACTCTTAAACTTTCATGAATTCTTATGCAGACCATCTTATCTACGGCAGGATTCTGAGAAGGACAAATGCATGCTACATGGGCCCCACACCTTTCTATTGTAATTTTTGCCTTTTTTGGATCATAATCTGAAACTTCAAATAGAAGCTTAATGTTGCCGCCAAATGAGATATTGCTTCTATAGTGAAACCACATAAAAGGTGATGAATCTAAAACAAAATTACTTGAACAGAACCTTTTTTTACAACCATTGAAGAAAATGTAGACAGAACAAATAAAAGTTTCATATCGACTTGCCACAATATCCTTCAGTTCTATTTTTAAAGCAACACAGAAAGCAAATGCTAGAGATTCTGAACTGACCAAGAATGATATGGAGCTTCCAGCACTTTGATGGTTGAACCACTTTGGAATCTTAGATCCTGGAAGGATAAGGCTAAACTGAAGTCCAAAACACCTTTTAGATGTATCACAGCACTTTTTAGAAACAGAGTCCTAATGCAATGATCCCCTTGAACATACCATATTTTGTGGAAGCCCAACCTTTTCTCCAAACTGATGCAAATTTAAGAAACTTCATTTTGGCAAATTTAGTCATATATTATATTTGGGAAAGTTAAACAAAATTGTTTCTTTCTAAGAGAAAGGGAGAGACTTGACTCAATAATCTTCTTCTTGATTGTGAATCCAAGGAACCGCACACTTCTATGTATAAAGCTTCTAGATGTGGGGGAGGTCTTGGAATTTCCTGAATGTTCCAGCAGTATTGAAAGTAAAGAATTTTTAATTTCTGAAATCTGATATTGATTTCAGGGAGGGTAGTAATGTTGCTGTAACAGATACCTAAAAATTCTAATTTGGGGATACAATCAGGAGTATCCATGGCTTTTGGAAAATTGTCACAATCATCCATACAGAGATGGATAAGATTTTTTTAAATTAGAGATGCTACTTGGAACCTCCTTCACGTTTTTGAAACTTATACTTAAGTGGTGAAGGCCAATGAGATATCCTATTGATGAAAACAACGCTTCCATTCCCTGCTCAAGACTTTCACAGCCCAAGAAATAAAAATCTTTTAGAGATTTCAACTTGAGATTTCTTGGTATAATTCTAAGATTTTGGCATCTGGTGAGATTCCATAATTTAAGCTCTTTAAGAAGTCCAACGGACTGATGAACCTCGACTAAATTTATGCATGCATAAAGGTCCAATTCCTTTATGTTTGGGGCAATCCGTGATAAGTCGGGTACCTTTGTAATATTTTTACAATATGACAAATCCATATATATCAATGTTTCGAATCGACACCTCTGTAGAAATAAGAAATTTTTTTTTCAAATTTATTAGTAAAAAGAAAAAAAAAATTAATATGATAGGCTAAGAGGATAGATTAAGAAATACTACATGTTCAATTACAAATTATTGTAAACATTTAAAAAAAAAATGCTAAAGATTCTACAAGTATTACAAAATAAAATTTACAAATTAATGTGATAATGAATGTAAATGTTG
The DNA here is from genome assembly GCA_023736055.1 of Quercus glauca. Classification (NCBI taxonomy): domain Eukaryota; kingdom Viridiplantae; phylum Streptophyta; class Magnoliopsida; order Fagales; family Fagaceae; genus Quercus; species Quercus glauca. The sequence continues at coordinate 6,064,844 of CM043324.1, forward strand.
GGCTTCAACTAACTCATAAATAAATGTTTGAATTGTCTCTTTATGCTTGGTAACACATCAATTTGATCGATTTGTACACTCAATCTAGTAAAACTTGTAGTGCATGTAACATTACTCTTTTTTTAAATGCACAAATTGATTTTGTTCATTGGAAATGTATAGAAATATTATTTAATTAGTATTAAATGCATGGTTTACTTCTAACCACACACACAAAAAAAAAAAAAAAAAATCACCTTAACTTATTCTCTAAGAGCACTCATTAACAAAAGCCTAATAAGAATTTATAAATGCTAATGATCATACCTCAAAATGCTCATCCAATTTTATGTGGCTTTGTCGCATCTTGAGTACAATGAGGTTTTTAGGTTCAAAGGCGGATGGTAAGGAAGATAGAGGAAATTCATTCCATTTAAGTAACCTCAACCCATTGGGAAGAGATTTAAGGTCTTCACAAATTACATTGCAAACTATCAAATATTTGAGATTCTTCATCTTTCCAAGATTCAACTTCACCTTTTTTTGGTTTAGGCAAGCATAGTGTTATGCCTCGAATTAAATTTGACCCCTATTGAACAAAACATTAAGTAAACCACAATGTAGAAAATAATTCACCAAAAAAAAATAGATTGTTAAACTTTAAACAAAAGCCACACTAATAAAATTATGTTTTCTTAAACATTAAAAAAAATAAAAGGAATAAAAATGACTAAATCCCCTTGTGAAAAAATAGAAAAAAGTAAATCAAAACAACTCATACCATATTTTCAATTAGTATTTCAGGAGCATCCTCATAACACAATAGCCTACTATGCTTCTCGATCACTTTTGGTGATTCTTGTCGAACAATTTCCCAACCCATTTATTGAATCAAGTCATGCATCGATAATTTGTTATCTTCAGTAACAATTATAAGACACTTATCAATAAGTCTTTCAATATCATAATATGGATCATGGTTATTGATGCTTCTTAGTATATCTACAACTTTATCTTTGCAGAATCCTTTAAGAAAATAAGCAATATCAAGAAAAATTTCCTGTTGAGTTTGGTCCAATCCATCATAGCTTATTTTGAGTATTTTTTGAATGTCTCCCACGGGAATTCTTTTGTATTTGTCTAACGCACTTTTCCATTCATGTTTAGTTCTTCCAAAAAAATCTGCGCCAATTATTTTTCGAACTAATGGAAGACCTTTGGCATAATCTATAAATTGGTTGACCAGTTCTGAATAATCTTCCTCAAAATTGTTTCTTCCAAAGGCCTCTTGACAAAAGAGTTTATGAGCTTCATGTTTATTTAACTCCTTAACGTCGTAGTACATTACATGAATATTTTTGTTAGAGTTTCAAGCAAATGTTTGTCTCTTGTGGTTATAATGATTCTACTTCCAGAAGTAATCCTATCATAATTTTCAAGAAAAAATTCTATCTCATCCAATTTTTCAACATTATCAAGAACTATAAGAATCCTTTTACGATGAAGCCTTTCAATTGTCACATTGATTCCTTTAGATATACTCCCCACCTTCAAATTTTGATACCCTAAGATCCCATAACAAAGTGTCTCTTGTAATTGAATTACGCCATCATTTGTCCTTGATTTTTCACTAACATTATCCAGAAAGCTGCTTCCATCAAAACAATAATGAATTGTGTTAAAAATAACTTTTGCAATTGTTGTCTTACCCACTCCAGGAAGGCCAAAGATCCCTACAATGCGGACATCATTTGATTTAATATCTAAACACCGATGTATGACGTCATTTACACGAGTATCTATTCCAACAAGATATTTTGCAACAGATAATTTCATGTGATTTAATTGAGCACTTGAGATCTCTTTAAATATTTCTTCAATAAATTCAAATTGAGAGTAGCTACAACTGTCATTTAGATAACAAAAAAAGTATGTAATAAGTTAGAATAGAAAAGAGAAATTCATGAACACGAAATAAATTCAAGATGTTTCGTTTGTGCACTACAACTAAAATATCAAATAATCTATATCTATATCAATAATCTATATATTACTAAAAGCTGAAGCGTAGCATTTAATGTTGCTACGTTTCTGTTGAGGCGCATCAGCTGCCATGTTATTTCTAATTTTTTTTCCCTGAATTTTTCCTATAATTTTAAAATACTTTTACTAAATTTTTCCCTAATTTTAAAATACTATTAAGAAGTAATTCCAGCCATATCTCCACCATAAAGCCCAATCTTAATAGTTTTAATTAAGTAAACCTTAAAGCCCAAAATGAATGTTACATTGTTGTCCACCATTAAGCCCAAATCCAACCCTTTATTCTTTTAAACGCCAACCCTTTCTCCTTCTTCTTCAGACCTTCAGCATGACTAACGCCAACCTCTCTCTTTTCCAAAGACAGATTCAATATTTCAGACCTTTGGCTTTCTAACTCCAACCTCTCTTCCCTTCTTCGTCTCTTCCTCTCCTTATTTAAGGGTGTAAAGTTGTAATTTACAACTAGGTTTTTGTTGGCTTATATTCCGTGCCAAATTTGATTGTAATTATTTTCAATCGTTGAAACCCTGTATTTGTTGTGGGATTTGTTGTAAGGGTTGTGTGATAGAGAGAGTGTATGAAGACTCAAGCATTTGAAGATTGAAGGTTTCTCGCGGGTGTCTCGCGACCTAGCATCCCGCGAAATGAATCATGTGCCAGGCACATGCTGGAATGCGAAGAGTCAGGCCAAGTGGAGATAGCTGTGTCTCGCGAGTATCTCGCGGGTAAGGCCTTCCCGCGAGACACCCGCGAGGCAATCTATTCTGCCAGCCTGTACTTTTTGAGTCACACTTTTTGCACCTATCTTATATATACCATCATTACCCACAAATGTTGAGAGATGCTTCAGAGAGAAAACCCTAGTCAAACACATTGAGAATTAGAGATTGTCTTCCCCACCATTCTCTATACAATTGCTTGTGGTATCTCCTCAACCCTTCCCTCTCTATTATCCATATCTTTGAGAGGTTGATAGCCTAAACACTTACCACACATTTGAGAGTGCTGAGTGACATTTTGGTGCTGCTGGGAAGCATTGGAAGAAGCCTTGAATGGCAGATGCAACATGGAGCTTATTGCGGGATCCGGATAACTAAGACAAGACACGGTTCTGAGAAGCCTTGTTGGAGTAGGAGCTTGGAGGGCTTAGGTACATCGGGTAGACTAGGCTTGGAGGGTCTTTTGCTAACCCGTGTATCCCAACTGATTGTCTAGTGGATCAATTTCTGCTTGGAGGGCGGCGGAGAGGTTTTTCGCCGAGTTCTTCGGTTTCCTCTTCGATAACACGTCTCGGTGTTATCTGTGTTTGCATCTTTCTTCCCTACTCTTGTTCATTTCATTTTTACTGCTATGTTGCTTTAAATTTGGATTAGAGTAGTTGTATTGCTTATACGCTTGTGTTTACACTATTCCGCACTTATCTTTAAGTTAGTGTAAAATCAACCAAGCCGTAATTTAAAATTGGGGGTCTAAACCGCTCGTGTGTTTTCAACACATTTTCGAGCTTTCAATTGGTATCAGAGCGGGTACACTTGTTGAGATTTAATTACCTAAGTGTGATCCTTGACCCCTTGGTGTTGTTTGAAAAGTGTCTTTGTTAAAATCAACATGAAGGAAAGCAAAGATGTTTGTGATAAAGACTTTATCAGTAATTCTAAAGATTGTTCTAATAATGTGTTTTTAGAGCTTTTTAAGTCAAAGAAACATGCTAGAATTTTCTGTCACATGCTGAAATCACTAGTTCATAGAAACCATGATATTCATAACAGCTTGTGTGAGTCAAAGGCTTTAGTCTATAAATATGAGAGGAGAAATAGACACTTGTGTGATAAACTTGATCATCTAAAAGGAAAACTTCACTCATCCTTGAACGAAATAAAGGAAAAAAAGCCCTGCTTCGAGGGTCAAGAGTGTCTCTCTCATGCTTGTCTTTTTGTTCATACCGCTTTGAAAGTTTTTAATTCATATTTGTGGTACCTTGACAGCGGTTGTTCAAAGCATATGACAGGAGATAAGTCTTTGTTCAAAACACTTAAAGAGAAGGAAGATGGCTTTGTGACGTTTGGAGATGGTAGTCACTCACAAGTTCTTGGAAAGGGAACGGTGGACATTCCGGGACTGCCACTGCTGAATGACGTGTTGTATATTAAGGGATTAAAGGTGAACTTGCTGAGTATTACTCAAATCTGTGATGATGACTTCTTAGTTCAATTCTCAAGGAAAGGATGTCTAATCTTGAATGAAGAAGGTGTTAAAATTCTGAAGGGTCTTAAAACCACCGACAATTGTTATGGAGTCATTCCCAAACCAAGCATAGCATGTCGGAGTGCCCGGGTAGATCTCTTGGAGTTGTGGCATCAACGACTTGGACATGCCAATTATAACAAGTGGCCAAAGTCTCGAAGCTTGAAGCAGGGTTGGTTTACCAAAGTTTGGGAAAATTGAGAAGAATATTTGTGGTTCATGTCAATTAGGAAAACAGACAAAGTCAGGCCATCCGAAAGTGAATGTGATTGCAACCTCTCGCCCTTTAGAGTTACTGCATGTGGATCTCATGGGTCCAACAAAAACAGAAAGCATGGGTAGAAAACAGTATATTATGGTGGTGGTCGACGACTTCTCAAGGTATTCTTGGGTGGACTTTCTTAGGGAGAAATCAAAGGCATGTGACAAGATGGAGAAATTGTGCAAGAGATTGATTAATGAAAAAGGAGTACCTATTGTCAAGATCAGAAGTGACCACGGGAAGGAGTTTGAAAATGCGAAGTTTGAAGCATTTTGTGATGAACAAGGCATCAAGAAAGAATTCTCAGCCCCAAGGACTCCACAACAAAAAGGAGTAGTAGAAAGGAAGAACCGAGTAATTCAAGAAATGGCTCAAGTAATGTTACTCAACAAAAACCTTCCACAGAAATTTTGGGCGGAAGCGGTGAATACGTCATGTCATATTGGGAATAGGATTTACTTCCGAGCTGGAACGAAGAAGACATCCTATGAAATCTGGAGAGAAAAGAAACCGAAGGTAAAATACTTTCGAGTATTTGGAAGCAAATGCTATATTCTTAATGACAGAGAGAACCCCGGAAGATCTGATGCTAAGAGTGATGAAGGGATCTTTCTAGGGTACTCTTTAAACAGCCGAGCGTATAGAGTGTTCAACAAGCGCACCAAGACTGTGATGGAGTCAATAAATGTGGTTATCGATGACACCATAACTGAAAGGAATGTTGATGAGGGTGAAGGATCTGACCCTTAGAAGGGGGATGGTGAAGACAACATGTCACAAGCTGATGATATTGAGAACGGATCACCGGAAAAAGAGACCACACCCACCATACCAAGAAGGGAGACTAGATCAACACAAGGGCCTCCTAGTCCTCTTACCCCTCCAGAAGTTCAACCTCCAATCTCTCGAGATGAAGAAACCTCTACCTCCAAGAGACCGTCATCAAGGGTAATTCTCAATCATCCATCAAGTAACATCATTGGTGATGTCAATGAAGGACTTCGGTTGAGAAAAGGACCAAAATACAGTGCAAATCATGTGACATACAATTGCTATCTTGCTCAATTCGAACCTAAGAAGGTAGAGGAAGCTCTTAGTGATGAGAACTGGATAGAGTTTATGCATCAAGAGCTACATCAGTTTGTTAGAAATGATGTATGGGAATTGGTTCCAAGGCCCAAAGATACTCACGTGATTGGCACCAAGTGGATCTTCAAGAACAAAACTGATGAAGACGGTGAGGTTGTTCGAAACAAGTCCAGGTTGGTAGCTCAAGGATATACTTAAGTGAAAGGCATAGATTTTGATGATTTGTTTGCACCAGTAGCAAGACTAGAGTCGATTCGAATTCTATTGTCCATAGCTTGTGTTATGGATTTCAAACTATACCAAATGGATGTGAAAAGTGCATTTCTGAATGGGTTTCTAACTGAAGAAGTATTCGTTGAACAACCAAAGGGATTTCAAGATCCTCATTTTCCAGATCATGTGCTGAGGCTGAAAAAGGCACTGTATGGGTTAAAGCAAGCACCAAGAGCATGGTATGATCGTCTCACAACATACTTATTGGATCGTGGATTCAAAAGAGGTCAAGCTGATCGAACATTGTTTGTAAAGAGAGATGAGAAGTCTCTCCTAGTTGCTCAAGTATATGTGGATGACATTGTGTTTAGATCCACAATTGATCATTTGGCTCTTGAGTTCTCCAAAGAAATGAAAAAGGAGTTTGAAATGAGTATGGTGGGGGAACTGACCTATTTCCTAGGACTTCAAGTGAAGCAACGGAAAGATGGGATATTCATATCTCAAGAAAAGTACGCCAAAAATCTCGTTAAAAGATTTGGTCTAGACTCCAAGAAACACACCTCCACTCCAATGAGCTCCTCGTCAAAGCTAAGTAGGGATGCTGCAGGTGTAGAAGTGGATCCAACACTCTATCGAAGCATGATAGGCAGTCTCTTATATCTCACGGCTAGCAGACCAGACATTGCCTTCAGTGTAGGCGTATGTGCTCGATTCCAGGCAGCCCCCAAAGAGTCACATTTAACAGCAGTCAAAAGAATCATCCGATACATAAATGGGACATCTGATTATGGAATTTGGTACTCAAGAGATTCAAATGAATGCCTAGCCGGATATTCTGATGCTGATTGGGCCGGTTGTGTTGATGATAGGAAGAGCACCTCTGGTGGGTGTTTTTATCTTGGAAACAACTTGGTGTCATGGATGAGCAAAAAGCAAAATTCAGTCTCTTTATCAACAGCCGAAGCTGAATACATTACTGTTGCAAGTGCTTGTGCTCAATTACTGTGGATGAAGAAGCTCCTTCATGATTATGGAATCACTCAAGACACGATGTGTGTATATTGTGATAATACAAGTGCCATAAATTTGTCAAAAAATCCAATTCAACACTCGAAATCAAAGCATATCGAAATCCGGTATCATTTCATTCGAGACTTGGTGGACGAAAAGACTGTGTACTTGGAGTTTATCAACACTGACAATCAGAAGGCAGACATATTCACTAAACCTCTCGATGGCCCGAAGTTTGAATCTTTGCGTAAAACCATCGATGTCGGTATCATTCCTTGAACTCTATCTCTTGTGTGAACCTACACTGCTCTTGGTTGCATTTATGTTGTTATGGTTTCACATGTTCTGTTTTAGATGTTTCTATTTCCTGCTTTAGTTTTTTTTGTTGATCTTACTTTTCTTGTTCTGTTTTGGGTGTGTTCAAAAAATTCAAAAAAAAAAACCACATAAAAAATAGAAAATCCAAAAAGTTTGATCACTTTGTTGAGTTTTTGTCTCAAAGCATGTTTTGCCTTGTACCTTTGTACTTATGGCTTTGTGCATTTAACGAGCTTAGCATGTCTTTCATGCACTCATATCATTGTGGAAGTAATTCAGAAATCTATGTGACTGTTGTAAATAGATCTTCAACCTTGTCATGAATGATTAGTGAATGGTTTTGTTGATCTTGAGACTTGCATAGACTCGTGCCTATATATCTTCCCATTTTTTATTTTTGTCTTAAAAGAGCTCTCTAAATGTAAATCTCCAAATGAAAAGAGATATAGAGCTGCGAAAGCCTGTCGCACAAACTAGTATTTGACTAGGAAAAAGGGAAAGCGATCAAAATGAATTGTTCGATGCCCAATAAGCCAAAGGCTAACTCATCAATTGAAATATCAAAAATTTCAGGTATCCATCTCTCAATGAGATTCTCTTTGATCAAAAGTTGCAAATGATATTTTAAATATGGAGCCAAATGAAAAGCCTCAAAGATTTGTCATCATGTTCTTGTGGGAAGTCATATATGCATGTTTCTATAATTGAGATAGGTCACATAATCTAGTGCTAGTTGTGTATGCCTTGATTGAATTGATCATTGAAGCTTCATATCGGTCTATGGACTATCTCATTCTTGATATCCACACACAACACACAAGTCTATGCTCAATGAATGTCATATTCATATGTGTGATTGTACTTGATTAAAAATGTTTTCACATGCTCAATCTTTGTTTGATCAAACTCAAAAAGATTTTTTAGTGTTTTATTTGTTTTTTTGAAAGTGATTTTATACATTCCTGTCTTGTGTTTTTGGTCAAAATGCATCTTTATGTATTTCTTCAAAAACTGGTTCAGTGGTTGTTTCGCGAGAAGCTCGCGACTCAGAGCTTCCCGCGAAAAGGGGGTTGAGGGAAATATTTTTTTCATCCTGTCACACAGAAACTTTCGCAACTGTTTCGCGACTGTCTCGCGACCAACAGCTTCTCGCGAAATGCTGTTTGGCAAAAATTGAAATTTTCTCAAAATCAGACAGAAAGTTTCGCGACTGTCTCGCGACTGTTTCGCGACTTAGAGCTTCTCGCGAAAATTTTGTGCTTCAGTGGCTCTTTTCGCGACTATCTCGCGACTGTGTCGCTACTCCCTAACCCGCGAAAAACGTGTGTTTTCTGTTTTTATAACGCTAATGTGACAATTTTTCAAAACACAAACACTTCCCTCACTCACCCTCCCTCATAGCCATTTTCAACCAAATTCATTTTCCCGTCAAAATCTTTTCAAATTAAGCATATTTTCTGCATTTTCTCTCTCAAGGTATGTTCTCTATATCATTGTTTTCATGTTTTCGCTTAGATTGTGCAGATTTCTGTTTAGGGTTTTAAAAAATTGGGAGTTTAAAAAATTGTGGGTTGGTTTTCAAAATTGGGTGAATTTTTGTCAAATCTTTTGATTGGGTTCTGTTCCATTTACTGTTTGCGCTTCTGTGTTGGCCCCCTGTGGCATTTTAAAGTGTATTTAGGCATGTTTTCACCATTTTCATGCATTATTTATGTCATATTTGAATTTGTGCATGTTTAGTGTTCGATAAAATGTCAGAATGACAGTTTTGTGCCAATTTGAAATCAAGTGATTTCAATCTATGGGTTCTCACTTCTTTGACCAATTTTCACTCCAAATTGGTCATTGATTGTGTGTTTCATACACTTTACTCATTTTGCACACTCTTCACATACCTAGGCACACTTAGGCACACCTCATGCATATCACTTGCACACACATGCACAGTTACTTAGCTTTATGCACTGTGTGTATGTTTACCTTCATATACGGCATTACACTTGTTTTAAACTAACTTGAATCTAATCAAGTTCTGTGCTCTGTTTTGTGTGCTGTGCACGTGTTTCCTGGTATTTTTGGGTGTTCTTTTGCACAGATGTCTCCGTTCAAGACTTCAGCTGTGAAAGGTGGCAGCAACAAAGGGAAAGAGCCAATCATCGATGTTGATGAAGATTCCCCGAGACCCAAGAGAGCTCGTGCTTCAACAGGAATCTTTGATCCTAGCCTGTTTAGCTCTTATGCTGCTTTTGAATCCTATAAAAACTCTTCCGAGATGCTCCTTTGTTGGTTGAAAGAGCTGTTGATCAGTCATCTCTTTTGGATACACAAATTCCCACTTGGTTTGCCACAAAAGACTGGAATTTTCTTCTCTCCGATCTTGAAGATGCATATGAGAACATGGTGAAAGAGTTCTATACAAATGCTGTTGTTGAAGGAGAAATGATCAAGTGCTGGGTTAGAGGAAAGCGGTTCTCGATTACTCCGGTTTATCTCTCTGAAATTCTTCACATCAACCAACCCATACTTCCGAACCCACCTGTATATGATGAGTTGGTTCCAACTGAGGGCACGCTTCGGAGAGCATTAGGAGCTAATTTGGAATTCTCTTCCAACGGATCATCAATCAATGTGGCCTCACTTTCTCTAGAATTAAGGCTTCTATCAATGATCATGTGCAACAATCTCTATCCGTTGTCAAGCACAGGTTATATTAACCTTGGACGAGCATTATTTCTTCATGATCTGGTATCTGATGAGGAAATTGATGTATGCTCCCACATCTTCCACATTTTGGCTAAAACAGTGAACCGCACTGCCTCAAGGAATTGCATTCCCTTTGGTCGTCTTATTTCTCAGATTTTGAAACTCAAAGGGGTGCGTCCAGCTGCTGATAAGCGCCCTTATCCTAGGCCAAGTCCAATTAATGGTCGTACTCTTCAAGCAAGTATGAGCCATACCAAGAAGAATGTCAAGCAAGAACATCATGCTCCTGCAGGAAGCTCGAGTTCTACTTCCCATTCCTATGATGAAAAGTTTGACATCATCATGGTTGCCCTTCAAGATCTTAGCACCAAAATTTCAGGCCTTACTCAGATCATGTACTGCCAACACTCCCGCCTTGATAGACAATTAACCTCTCTTGAAACTCAAATGGATGAAATTCAAAGGAAGCTAGAAGAGAATGACAACTAGCTATTCCATGACAAAAAGGGGGAGATGATGTCAGTGACAAGGGGAGTAGTGATAGGGGGAGAAACAGTAGCAAGAAGTCTAGTTTTCATATCTTCTCTTTGTTTATGTTTATTTACTGATTTTACCTGTTCTTTTGGTTTAAAGCTTTGATACTATGTGTTTATATTCTGTAGTATTTTCAGTATTTTGTGTTTATCTCTATGCTTTGTGGCATATGTGCTTTGTGGCCTTTTGGTTTGTGCCCATGTTGCTTATGTAAGCTTTAAGGGTTAGTGTCATGCATATTTTGTAGGCCTTTGTGGTTTGTGCCATGCTTTTGCAATACCTTGCTTATGCAGCCTTTATGCATGTTTGCTTGTTGTTCAATGTCATGCATTCTACTTCAAGTACATCACTCTTGTGCCCTTGTAGGATTGTTCCTAGATGCAAATATTTCGTGTATTTCGCATTGGTTGAGTGTTGGAGTTGCAAATGATACTCTTCAAATGAGCTTATCATCTTGCATATCCGGATGTTCATTCCTTGTGTGAATCTGCATAGTAATTGCTTGTGTATAGTGATTACTTGTTTGATCTTGCCATGATCTAGTGTTTTTATTTCATTTAGCTTGATCATGCTATTATTGCTCCATATGCTTGTCAAACTTTCTGCATACAATGATGATATTATGTTGTTATGTTTCAAGAGTTACTTGTCCATATGTTTCAAGAGTATTTCAGAATCTAGAATTAGGTGTGAGTGAGTTTTGCCTTTGTTCCCAAACTCACGTTTAAGTCTAGAGTCTGTTTTAGGGTTTTGTCATGGAATAGCCAAAAGGGGAGATTGTAAAGTTGTAATTTACAACTAGGTTTTTGTTGGCTTGTATTCCGTGCCAAATTTGATTGTAATTATTTTCAATCGTTTAAACCCTGTATTTGTTGTGGGATTTGTTGTAAGGGTTGTGTGATAGAGAGAGTGTATGAAGACTCAAGCATTTGAAGATTGAAGGTTTCTCGCGAGTGTCTCGCGACCTAGCATCCCGCAAAGTGAATCATGTGCCAGGCACATGCTAGAATGCGAAGAGTCAGGCCAGGTGGAGACAGCTGTGTCTCGCGAGTATCTCGCGGGTAAGGCCTTCCCGTGAGACACCCGCGAGGCAATCTGTTCTGCCAGCCTGTACTTTTTGAGTCACACTTTTTGCACCTATCCTATATATACCATCATTACCCACAAATGTTGAGAGATGCTTCAAAGAGAAAACCCTAGCCAAACACATTGAGAATTAGAGATTGTCTTCCCCACCATTCTCTATACAATTGTTTGTGGTATCTCCTCAACCCTTCCCTCTCTATTATCCATATCTTTGAGAGGTTGATAGCCCAAACACTTACCACACCTTTGAGAGTGCTGAGTGACGTTTTGGTGCTGCTGGGAAGCATTGGAAGAAGCCTTGAATGGCAGATGCAACATGGAGCTTGTTGCAGGATCCGGATAACTAAGACAAGACAAGGTTCCGAGAAGCCTTGTTGGAGTAGGAGCTTGGAGGGCTTAGGTACATCGGGTAGACTAGGCTTGGAGGGTCTTTTGCTAACCCGTGTATCCCAACTAATTGTCTAGTGGATCGATTTCCGCTTTGAGGGCGGCGGAGAGGTTTTTCGCCGAGTTCTTCGGTTTCCTCTTCGATAACACGTCTCGGTGTTATCTGTGTTTGCATCTTTCTTCCCTACTCTTGTTCATTTCATTTTTACTGCTGTGTTGCTTTAAATTTGGATTAGAGTAGTTGTATTGCTTATACGCTTGTGTTTACACTATTCCGCACTTATCTTTAAGTTAGTGTAAAATCAACCAAGCCGTAATTTAAATTTGGGGGTCTAAACCGCTCGTGTGTTTTCAACACATTTTCGAGCTTTCAAAGGGAATCACTCCTTCATACCTCATCACTATCTCCCGTCCTTTTGCTCTTCCTATCTTTCACAATTTCAAAACTCCTCATTTAATTGAATCAGAAAACAGCATATTTAAAGAAGAGCTCAGAATGGATGATTCACTTCAGGTATTTCACCTTTGTTCATGTTTCGTTTGGGACTATTTCTTCTTAATGATTTGCTTAGATTGATGGGTTAGGAGCCCTATAGTGGGTTTTGCTAATTTCAATTATTGGACGCATTGCTCTCTCTTTTGTGTTTCAGTAATTCAATCAACACTTCATTTCCTATCCATATCCTTTTGCGAGAGGGAAATTGATCCGACCACAGGCCCAGGTTCAAGGCCACCGTCAACTTTAATGGCAAGGAGTTGTTAGCTGCCTCCTTTGTACGAGCTGTCGAGGTATACTTAAATTTTATTTTCTATGTATATTTAAAATTTTTAGGGTTAATTCTTCTATGTTTTCCTGTTTGGGTATTAAGTTTATGGTTTGCAATTTTTTGTATTTTTAGTTGTTGCCGTTGGCTGTAGAGAAAAGCTCAGAAATTAGGGTAAGGAAAATTACCCCAATCTGTGATTATTTTTATTAGGCTTATATCAAGTTGAGGGTATACAACTTAAGGGGGATTAGAGGAAGAATGTTTCCACCTTCCTTGTAATATATAAAAGTCAAAGCGTAGAATTTAATTTTGTTACGCTCATGTTAAGCCACATTCAGCCACGCCACTGTTTTTTTTTTTTTTTTTTTTACAATATTAATTATTCAATAGTACACCTTGATTTTACCCATTCTCTAACCTCATTGTAACTTATCAATCATTATAAAACCATATATCTTTTGGCAATATATGACTTCCCAACTTATATCTCTATATTCCCTCAATATATATATATATATATCTCTATAATTTTTTAATCAATTTTTACCTCCATGATCTCTTAAATTCTAGCATTACATTATCTTTTAACCTTTTCTCTTTTCATTGTAAACTCTGCTTCTCCCTCCATTATATCCCACTCTAACCTTATTCTTCCTACAACCATTCCTCTATTGTTTTAAATTTTCATTTAAAGTTCTTATTGCCCCTTTTGTATCTCTCCCCTCTATTCATTCTATGTTTTGCTTACAAATTCTTTGCTATTGTTGATTTGATTGTCACATCTCATTTATGTTAGCAATTTTATGCTTATGGCCAAAAAGTTTCCAAGTTAAGCGTTAGCGATATAATGTTACCTAGCTATCATATTCAAATTAATTTATGTTTATTTACTACTAATATTATTTGATCCATATTTGGTTTTGGTAAAATTAAAACAAGAGACTAAGGTGGTAACTAAAAGTAGAGAGAATAAAATTCTTTAAATACTTACAAATTACAATACATACACACTCAAAATGGCCTCAATTACTATAGCTTTTGTTAGCTTTAATTATTAACTAGTGTGTAGCTTGTGTATTTGCATGGGTATAATTTTAAAAAATCACAATTATATGATTCAGATTATACACTGTTTTTAGAAGAGATTACATGGTATTACCTTTATATATACTAGTGTGTAACCTCATGCATATGCACGAATACATTTAAAAATAATCACAATTACACATATATAATTTAGAATCTAATTAGACCTAGACTCTTCTGTTTTTGCATTCAATAATTTACTTGCCACAAAAATTAAAAAAATTATATGGAACACATGCGTAAAATTGAACTCCAATTAAAATTCAATTTGGAATCTAATTGAATTTAGACTCTTTAATTTTTGCATCTAATAAATCACTTGACACACAAATTTAAAAATTAGATGAAACACGTGGTGCAAAATTAGACTCCATTTTAGAATTTAATTGAATTTTATCTTAGCTTTGGCTATTAATATATATATATATATATATATATATATATATATATATTTATGACTTATAAACTTGAATTGTTTTTAGTTATACAAAAAAAAAAAAAAAAGGCTCATAAATATAAAATCATTTAAAAATTATATTTTTTATGGATTACTTATATTGGACTCCTCGTTTTTTACACTAAATTAACCCATTTGACACAAAAATTAAAAAACTTAAATTAGATGGGACACATGGAGTAAAATTAGACTCTAATTTAATTACAATTGGAAATCTAATTGGGTTTTCTCTCAGTTTTACCTATTATTATATATATAGATGATTTAGAATTTAATTAGTTTTAGACTCTTCAGTTTTTATATCTAATAATTTACTTGCCACAAAAATTAAAAACTTAGATGGACACATACCAGAAAATTGAATTCCAATTGAAATCCAATTTAGAATTTAATTGGATTTAGACTCTTTAATTTTTACACTCAATAATTTACTTAGCACAAAATTAAAAATTAAATAGAACACGTAGCGCAAAATTTAAAATTCAATTAAAATCTAATTGGATTTTCTCTAAATTTTAGCTCTATATGTGTGTGTGTGTGTGTGTGTGTGTCTAATTGTATTAATGCCATTTTCTAGATAATAGTTTGGCAAGAAAGTACAATTTTGAGTTGTTTGATGTGTTATGTACTTATCTGATAGGCTGATAATTTTTTTGGTGCAATTAACGCTACACTTTTATTTTTGGATTGTTTCTACATAACAGCATCAATGTACTCTTTTTTTTTTTTGTTACTAGGTGCATACTGGTTTACTTGAATAATTAGTGACTTAACATTTTTCATGCGTGTTTTAAAGTTATTCATTAAGTAGAGCCATGTTATAATATTTAGGAATTAGCAAGATCATTCCTATGTAAAATTCTACCTCCATGGCTGCTCGCCATTCAGGGAGTTTGAAAGCTTGGTTAAAGTTGGTGGGTTCTGTAGGAAGTGAGTTGGCATGAAAGGCTTTAAGAGGATGGCATGTGGAGTAATAAAGCTTATGGTCTGGGAAGTTTTTAGGGCGGGAAGCACCAGTCATGGAACGGGTTACCATTCGGGTGGAGGGAATAGGTGGTTGAGAAGTCTCAGGTGGGTTAGGGTGGGGAAGGTTGTCAGATGTGGAAAGTAAGGAATTTGGAGAAGGTGATTGAGGTGGAGACAAGTGTTGGTGAGGAGAAGGAGATGGAGAAGATAGTAATGGAGAGTAGGTTGAGGTGTCCATAGGAGATGAGGAGGAATGAGAGTCTAGGGGAAAAAGAGAAATACCTGGATGTGGAGGCATAGGTAGAAGAGGTGATTCATCAAGGCGAGAGTTCTCTGCATGAGGACAGAGAGATGGCGCATTCTTGGCAGGAAAATCTTGTTCATTAAACACCACATCACGAGAGATATAGACCCTATTTGTGGAGGGGTCTAGACATCAATAGCCATGGTGATTTGAACTATAACCCAAAAAAATACATTTTTTGCTCCTAAAGGTGAGTTTGTGAGGATTGTCTAGTCTCATCAGAGGGAAGCATGCACATCCAAAGGTGCGCAAGAAATTGTAGTCAGGGGCATGGTTAAACAATTTAAAGTAGGGTGTTTGATTAGACAAAGTGGGAGTGGGTAGGCGATTGATAAGATATATGGCAGTGAGAAAGGCATCAACCCAATATTTTGTTTGGAGTCCTGAATGTGCAAGTAAGGCCAAACCTGTGTCCATTACATGTCTATGTTTTCTTTCGGCGACACCGTTTTGTTGAGAGGTGTGTGGGTAGGAAATTCGATGTAAAATGCCACTTTGAGCCAAAAAAATTTTAAAGTGAGTGGAGGAATACTCTCCACCACCATCAGATTGTAGGCTCTTAATTTTTGTTGAAAATAAGTTTTCCACCATACATTTAAACTTAATGAAGCAAGTGTAAACATCAGATTTGGATTTCAAAGGAAATAACCAAGAAAATCTTGAATAATCATCAATGAAAATTACATAATAGCGACAACCACTAAGAGAGACAACTGGTGACTGCCATACATCTGAATGCACTAATTGAAGGGGAAGACTAGACACTCTATTTGAATTGAAAAAAGGAAGACGTTTGCATTTGGCTAGTTGACATGAGTCACAAAAAGTTTGTTTATTATTTGAGTCACTTATTGGAAGCTTATTTTTATGAATGACTTGATGAACTGTAGACATGGTGGGATGGCCTAGCCGTTGATGCCATACCAAGGTAGAGGTTTGAACTCCAAGGAAGGCAGTGAGACCCCGAAATTTATGGAAGGAGAGGCGGTGCAAGGGAATGGGATAGAGTCCATCTCTGCTGTGCCCGTGCAAGAGAACTCAACCTGTTTGAATTTCCTTAACCAAAAAATAAGTTGCTGTTAGTATAAAGAAGCAATCATTTTCTGCACAAAATTTTTGTATGGATAGCAAGTTAACAGGTACATCAGGACAATGAAGTACAGTTTTTAATTGAAAGGTAGAATTTTGAGCAGTGAGAGTGGTAGAACCAGTATTAGCTATTGGAAGACCAGAACCATTGTCCACAACCACGTCGGCACTGCCTTGATATGGTTCTCGTGATAGATTGAGGTTCTCCAAATCTGCAGTGATGTGTTGATTGGCTCCACTATCTGCATACCACGGTTGTTCTTCTTCTTCTTCTGCAAACAGAGAGTTGCTTTGAGCAACCATAGCAGCCAATTGGGTTGGAGGATGTCGACCTTGGTAAGAGTAGTCTATTCGATGATAACAGTCAAGTGCCTGGTGATTTGATTTACCACATATTTGGCAAGGTGACCGAGAGGAGTTGAAAGGTGAGGATGAAGGCTGATTTGACCTCTGCTTTGGAAGATTGGTGTGATGCAATTTCTGGTTTTGAAATGGCAATCGGGACTTGGATGGGCCACTGGTTTTCTGTGCTCCGTTGAACCTTGGTTTGCGATCTCTGTTGTGTTGTTTATTTGAGTATAAAGCAAAGCTATTTGAGTCTGTCGAAGTCATGATGCCTTGAATTTTGAGAAGAGTTTCATGATTCAACAACTCAGCTTCGAAGTCAACATATGTCCAGGAGGCTTCTCGGGTTGCAAGGCTAAATGTTGTGACGAAGGTATTGAATGATGGATTTAGACCACTGACTATGTATGAAATCAGATCATCGTCATCCACTGGCTTACTCGCGGCAGCAAGTTGATCTGCCCATGACTTAGCCAATTGGAGATACTCCAAGCAAGATCGAGATTCTTGTCGCAGAGTCTGCAATTGGCGTTTTAAGTGAGCAGTGCGAGATTTTGATTGGGAAGCATATCTAGTTGCCAAAGAATTCCAAACTTGGCAAGATGTGTTCAGTCCATAAATAGTGGAAAGAACATTAGGAGTGAGAGTTGCAATTATCCAACTCAAGGCAAGTTGGTCCTTTTTGTACCAAAGCACATATTTTGGGTTCTTAACTTGTTTTTCCCCAGCAATTGTGTGCTTGTCAGGACACACCTCTGAGCCATCAACAATGCTCAACAGGTCATAGCTTCACAAGATGGGCAAGAATTGAGAGACCCATTGCAAGTAATTTGTTCCATCTAATTTTATGGAAATCAAGGGAGTTATATTGGGTGTTTGGAAAAAATTGGTAGAGGAATTTGAGTTTGAGTCGGCCATTGGAGAAGTTTGGTGTGAACCAGAGGGCTCTGATACCATGTAAAATCTCAAAGATACAAGAGGTAATTATTTCTCTATATTGAATTTATGAGATACAACCAGGAGAGTATATATACTATAGAGCATATACAAGGAATATACATATATTAAGGAATATATTAGCATAGGAAAGGAAGTGACAAATTAGTGGAGTTTGTCTGCACGTGGGTCATGTTCCTTTGATTGATTTCCTCTGTTTCAGCTTTCCATAACAGAGGTGTGTGTTGACTTAGTTTCTGCAACAGCTGTTGGGATTATATTAGGAAATGAGTTTGCTGTCTTGCCCACAAGATCAGCTCTATCATGAATGGAAATACTTTCCTTAACATCATAATCCACTATTGCAGCCTATCAAACTTTGATATTGCCGGAGGTATGTCTTGCATATTAAAAAAAAAAAAAATAGATGCATTTTTCTTTTTGGATATTACAAATTAAAAGTTATGACTTTGTTGTGGGTTTTTTTTTTTTTTTTTTTTTAATCAAGATTTTGTTGGGTTTTGGGTCCTGGAGGTCTTTCTTTTTTCTTTTTTTTTTTTTTTTTTCCTCTTCGATTATAAAATTTTGAGATATGTTTTTTGTGTTTTGGATCTTAGGGAGAGAAATTTGGTTGTTGATGTGATTTTTTTTTTAATTTTTGTTTTTTTTTTTTTTTTGGACTTTAAATCCTGAAAGTGTTTGTATATATACACTTCTTTTTTGGTTTGACAGGAGGTAGAAACAATATATATATATATATATATATATATATATATATATATATATATATTGTTCCTTTTAGGTTTTGAATCATGTTTTTGTAAGGGTTTGATTTTGGAAAATTTTTTATGCTATTTACATTATTTTATTTATAAAATTTTGAGATAAGTTTTCTACATTTTAGGTATTAGAGGTGACTTTTTTTCCCCTTAATCAAGGTTTTGATGTATTTTAGGTCCTGAGAGTAGTTGTTTCATTTTTTTTTTTAACTTATAAATCCTTTAGATACATTTTTAGTGGATTTGATATTAGGGAGATAAATATAGCTAGCTTTATTGTAAATATTATATGGGAACGGTTATTTTTATGCTTTACCTTTTAAGTTCTCAATGAAATTTTTTTTCATTTGATAATAGAGAAATTTTTACTAATTGTAACAGGTATATTTGTATTACCCTTTTATAAAAACGCATTATGCAAATCAACGACTTGTATATAACAAAAGTTGGACCCTAAAAGTTGTGGTTACAACATGTGACATACTCTCTTCGAGCCAAGTTCTTATGCCTTTAAAAGTTTTGGTTAATTTCCATAAAAAGAAAATTGGTTAATTATAAATTAAATATTAAATTGTATAATTTATGTTGTTAGTGAAATTATAAAACCTTTGGTACACTATATAAATTTTTTTAAAAGATAAAATAATCAATCAAGTAATTATTGTCACCAAAAAATTTGCAATAAAGTTAATTTTATATGAACTCATGTCCAAATTATATCATACCATATACTATATAATAAAAGTTGTATCCTACATTGTAGCTGTGCTAAGTGGATGCCCTCCTCTTTATTTATTTGGTTTACATTTTTCAATTTTTTTCTCTTTAGGTCATTTGGTGTACTATAAGTAAATTATAAGAATTTCATAGTTGCTCTAAGTTGAACTCTATCATCAATGTTTCAAAAAATTTTAAATAAAAGTTACTCAATTAAAATTCTACGCCAAAGAGTTTTTCAAATTTTGAGAGAAATTTCATTATTTATTTGATATTATGTTAATGACCTACCACAAATTTTTGGTTTAATAATAAAGTTTAATTATACAAGTCATGTTTGCACTATGAAGCGTAATATAATTATTGAAATTTGTATGATATAATTCCACCCTTTCGCTTATTATAAATAAATTAAAATTATTTGTTAGGACATATGAGAAACTTGTTAGAACATATGTTATTGTAAATTGGCTAATCCTTTGACAAAACGCACTTTACTTGTAATTTGGTAGATCTAGAATATGTTTAATACTTCAAAGAACAAGAGTTCAAGTTTAGTATTGAAGCCTTGCAAATCTGTCCAAGAAACAAGTGAAAAAGTGTTGTTCATTAAAACTCGACAGATAATATCTATCGAGGTTTAATGAGGAATCTCGACAGCTGCTCGACAGAAACAGTATCTAATGAGAATTACAAAATTCAAACTTTTAGATATGTTTTTCACGCATATCCAAGTTATTTGTGTAGGGTTTCTTTTCTCACAACCCTAAACATATATAAGGATTATTTTAAGGGCTGTCTCACTTGATGAAAAGGTTGTTGCAATTGTTGTTGTACACATATTGTGACCGGAGACAAAAATTGCCCTAGTTTATCATTTTCCTTGTAGAAGCCACTGCGTCTTTGCGCCAAGGGTTTTGTAACCAAGAAGTTTCTTGATCTTCATCGTCTAGAATCTCTGGATGAACTGAAGAATTTTGCAGCCAACATCTTTCTCAAGTTGGTGTATTAGTCACGTACTTGGATCCGTATATCGATTGATTAGTCACGTACTTGGAGCCGTGCATTGAAATGAGAGATTTTCACTACATTACAAGTTCAATTGTGTATTGGGGGTAAGGGTTCAACTGTAAGTTGGTATTAGGTATTCGGATTCCTTTTACTTGTAAATGCTTGTTTTGATAATAGTGGATTCTCGGGAGTGGTGACCTTAAATTCACCCAGTGAAATTTTGCTTCGGTGGTTTTTCCCATTCGTAAATAAATCACCCGTGTCAAATTTAAATTTCGTTGCATTTAGTTACTTGGTGATTTATTTGTGCTACCACATTTATTGCATGTAATTAAACCTAATTAATACACTTGGCTAATTAATTGGTTAATTTACCAAAGGAGTCAATACATTTTTGGCCTATCATTATTAATATAGTTTACTTTTAAGTAAAATAGTATTACAAAATATTTTAAAATATAAAATAATATTTTGATAAAAAGTCAATTATAAATTTCAAGAAATTTAGAACGCGTTTCATTATTTATTTTAAATGATTTTATAATCTATGTTAAACTTGGTTTACTTTTACTTTTATATGGTGTGTAATCACCATGTAACTTAAGTAAATTTTTATTATCTAATTTATAATTCACTTTTAACAATATTATTGAAGTATATTCTTTAGTTTAAATATAATTTTTTATTATACCTTGCATCACACATGCATAACACTAGTTGTTAATAAACGTAAATTACATAAATTTTATAGATGTGAGGAAACAAGTTATTAGGGACCTACTTTTGATGTTTTTACAAAATTATTAGGTACTTTTTCAAAAACTTTCTAACTATTGCGGAAGAAAGTCCTAATTAATTGGTAAGATTATCTTGATTGTATATTCTTGTGTTTTTGTCATTGATCTTTGTAGCAACTAGATCAGCAATTAAAAATTAATACTTTCATAATTTGACCCAAAAAAAAAAAAATTAAAGCCATCAATGAAAAAAATTAGTGGTAACTGGTGTTAATTTACTTAAAATTTAGTGACTAGATACACAATTAAAAATTATAAATAAATAAAATAAAATAAAAAGTGAAAGGGTAGTAATTAAATACCCATCCTTGTCGGTCAAACCAAATATTCTATCAGCTTTGTTTAGAGTTTCCCTCCATTTTTGCACCTTTATATTATTTACTTCATGTTTTGCTAAAACTTCTCCAAATTTTTTCTTTTGATTATGTACTTCCGAGGGATCCACCTTATAAAACACTAGTAACACCATTTGTCCATTCTTCTTACACTCAAGAATTTCGACAAGTTCATCCAAGAACCAAGTAGAAGATACATAGTTCTTAGAGAATACAATTATGAAACTCCTTGAACTTTTACTGGCTTCGAGAAGTTCAGCAAAAATTTCTTCTCCCCTTGGGAGTTCGTCATCGATGAAGGTGGGAACATCCTTCAGATTCAAAAAGCCATTCAAATGGCTAGTAAAATCCATGCGAGTATCATCTCCTTTGAAACTCAAGAACACATCATATTTGTATTGGTGGGTGATGGAGGAAAAGGAGGCTTGTTTGTTTGCCAGAAAAGCCATAGTGAAATGGTATGTTTGAGAAGATCTAAAAGAACGTGGAGAAAGAAAGCTTGATGAAATTAGGCAAAAGAAAGTGAATGAAAATTAAAATAAGAGGTTTTTCTGAATGGATATTTGAGAGAGAATAGGAATGGTAGAGTGAAGAAATTGAATGTTAGTTGTTTTTTTGAGGCCAAGAAGACAATATGATAGTCTACTGTGAAAATACTATTTGTAGTCTGATTAACTTTTTTAGAGAAATCAATTTCATAGTTGGTGGCTCAAACACGGAAGCTGAATAGGCTACTTTCCTCTTAAATAAGAAAGAGACCCTTAGGAATAAATTTCTTCGTTTACTCTAATCCAAGAAAGTGTGCATTGACTACAAAATAATAATCTGCTTCTAGATGACCTGTTAACGTGTTTTGGGCCATGAAAATGACTATCTGTGGAGAAATTATACAGTCCTCATGGTGGATAAGTGATGTGGTCCACCATTCCAGTAAAAGACTCTCATCTATTTAAAATTACTGAGTTAGCATTCAGTTTTTATTTAAAACTCTACAATTTTAAACAAGTGGAAGTCTTTTACTAGAATGGTAAACCACATCACTTGTCCACCATGAGGACCTTATAATTTCTTCTGTTTGTGGGCCTAACACTTGAAATCGTGTTTAATCAAATAGTATTGTGTTCTCATGGGTTGAGTCATTACTTCAAATTCAATCATCAACTATTATAAGAATTGCAACATATATAACAAGATTAAGCTAGCTTCGGGCAAAACCTTTATTTGATTAGACGACTACTAAAAGCAACTGCATCTCACATAAACTCCATAAACATATTTAGAGCAAACCAAACTGGAAAAGTAGATCTACTGTTCAGTGAGTACCACCAAAAATTACATGGAAAAATCCAGGTACATCAATCCAACCAAAACCAAGGGGGGGGGGGTGGGGGTGGTGGAAAAAGCAGTCCAGGTTCATGCCACTTTTGATTTTCATTTGCAAAGTTGTCTGCAGGTTCATGCCACTTTTGATTTTCATTTGCAAAGTTGTCTGCTAAAGCAAGGCTGCTCCTGCCCAGTAGATTTGAATCATAAAGAAATTTAAAAGGAGCTGATCATCTAATATAAATCCAGCTATGT
This sequence comes from Quercus glauca, assembly GCA_023736055.1. Classification (NCBI taxonomy): domain Eukaryota; kingdom Viridiplantae; phylum Streptophyta; class Magnoliopsida; order Fagales; family Fagaceae; genus Quercus; species Quercus glauca. Next base: position 6,087,883 of record CM043324.1, read on the forward strand.
TCCCACTCTACATAGTAAGGAAACTCCTAAATCCAACCTTGTCCCTACCATTCTTTTTTCTTCAATAATCACATTTAATCATTAAAAATAAGCAAAGATATATCTTAGAATTTTTGGGGCAGTTATTATTTAAAAAGTTAAAAATAAAAAGTATTACATGAACATGAGGACATATCGCTGCATTGCACCTAATCCTGCGCTTAATAAGAGGACTAGTCACAACAAGCTTATCGCAAAAGAACTACAAGATGATCACAATGTGCGCAATTATTCCAAATCAACTTCAAATTTTATTCTCTGCCGGTAACCGAGCTAAGCTACATCACATGATCATGCTTTAAAGAAGCTCCAACTATCTTCTTGAGAAGACCATCAACTTTCCACTTGGAAGGAAGTTCAGAAAGAAGGGTTACCTAAAGTTCCCAACATTGCACCACCAGGTGCAATATGGTTGAAGGTGGATTAGAATTAACCCACTGAACCCAACTGTTCATATTTGACTATTGAATCATGGTCTCCATGGTTAATGAACTCTCTGCAAAACCTCCTGCCACTCTGGCCATATCAGACTCCAACTCCATATACTTATATCATTTAATAGAAGTACAAAATTCAACCTTATACGTAAAGCAGTTAAACCCAGACTAAAGGTTAAAGTGGAAGGACCAGAGGATGATAAAAAGGTCAAAGAAGTAAACCATAAAGGCTAACAGAATTTAAATGACCAAGAAAAAGAAAAAAAGCAATCTAATAAATGTTGTCTTTTTTTTTTTTATGGAATAAATGTTAGAGTCATGATATGAGAGAGGGAGAGAGCGAGAGAGATCAAATAACCTATGTTCATACCCCAAAAATTCCTTCTTATATCTTAAAATCAAGTAAGTTTCTCAATGCATCCAAGCTTCTAATAACCTAACCACCTAGGTTAGCAGTAAAATGACTTATTCAGATAACCTGTTCTACCCAACCCATTTTTGGACAGAAATGAGCACTAGAAAAGATAACTGTCTTCAATCTATACCTCATTTTCAAAATTTACAATCTTTGTACCTCATTTTAAACTCCAGAATCTTTGCATATTACTAAAAAAATTTGTAGCCACATATTCAACTTGGGTCTTTCTCAAATCTTTCCCAATGTTCCTTAGACTAATCCAATAGTATAAAAACCCATATCTCAAACTGCAACTTCATAGATAAACAAGTCAAATTCACATCTGGATAAAAAATTAACCATTAATTCAGATTTGAAATATATTTCTCCACCTAAAGAATAAAACCCATATATCATAAAAGTATGCAACAAAAGAGAAATAAAAAATTTTACAGAGAACTCCAAGTTTTTCAAACTAAATTCCAATCATCAAAGAAACAGATACTATTTTTTTTTTTTTTTTAAATAAAGGCATTTTGATCACGAATAATTTTGAACAAAGAGGGGAAGTGTAAATATCAACCATAGTGTCAAGTTCTAATAACATAAAGAGATCAAAACATGTAAAAGCTACAAGCACCTATGGAATAGTAAGATACAATTAAAATCTAATTAAACCCTAATGAAATTTATACAACATGGGAGATTTAGATTACTTTCAGTTTGGCTATTTTTGTGAGGCTATTTTGGGACCCATTCTGACAGGTTTTGGGCTCTTTATTGCACAACATATTTCCACTCAGGCAAAATTAAGGTTTACCCAAAGATCAGGTGGCCTGCTCCAATCACAAAACTAGTGTTTACTTCACGTGCTTCTTATGGTACAGTCTTGAGAGAAGCAAAAAAATTGGGCATGAATTAATATATCTAAATAATAAATTTCATTACTTATCAAAAAATAAAATTGCAATGAAGCAAATGCAGTCAAGCTCGGCCTAACCACATCATACTCATGAAAAAAAAAAAAAAAAAACCCAAATATTTCAAAAACAAAAAATCAAAAGAAAACAAATTCACAATCTTTCTCTCAAACATACCCATTTCAAATCACAAAAACCCAAATAAAAAAAAACTAAACAAAACCTATAAAAAGATCAAACAAAACCATTGAAAATAAATTACATAAACAAACCAGGTAGAAAGCTTTACATTTGCAAGGAAGAGCATCTGAAGTCAGAATCATCACTAGAAACTCTTGAGAATATTGTGACAAAGAGGAGAGAGAGAGAGAGAGAGAGAGAGAGAGGAGAGATGAAGACTTTTGTTGCTGACTTGCTGGGACTGGAAGAGGCAGGCGGATGAGAGTGAGAAATATAGAGAGGCCATAAACACTTTTTTTTGTTGTTTTAATCTGATGATAAAACTACGTCGTTTTGGAGCTGATATTAAAATTTAATACCAGGTACTAAAACGACGTAGTTTTAGTGCCAGATTGTATTTAAAAAAAAAAAAAAACCTTTTCCTTAAGTCCAGCGCCGTTATCTTCTTCTCCCTGTTCCTTGCATTTGCTTTCATGGCTTCTCTGGGTTTTCTTCAATCTACCGAAACATAAAAATAAAAAACTGTAAACATTGATACATATATGTTGAATTATAGTGTGTGTATTTATATATATACCAATGCGGTGCGGTTCCTCGTCAGAGTGCAAAACAGCCACCGCTCGCCGCACCAGACGTCTTCGGTTTGTCCAGATCGCCGCCGACCACCGCGCCGGACACCTACGGTGGGCTTGTGAAGCGGTCGGATCGGTTCGGCGCCGGCAGGTTTCATCGGTGCCGGTCGGTGCCTGAACAGGCTAACTATGCAAAATACCTTGGTTAATTCCAACTTCCAGGGAAAACTCCCAGGCTCAGGCAGTAGCTACTGCTTCCACCTCATCTACTTGATTGCTCAATTTGATAAAATATTATTAATTTATTTTAACATACACAAAATTTGTTCTTAATAAACTGAACCAGTCGCTTTCTTCTAGGAAGCGGGTCCTTGCCTTCCCTTGAGCGTAACACGGAATTGATCGATTTGAGAAGTTTGCTACTGGCACGCCCCGCAGGTCCTTCTATTTAGTCCATGAGGGTTCTCTCGGCGCTGCTTTCATTCTTGTTCACCAAGACGTAGCTGATCATCCGATCTAAGAAGATTATACTGACCGCGCGGAGGAGTTGGGATCTTGAGGTGACTACCCAGAGGATGTAGAAAGAATCAAAGATCTTATTTAGTGCTTACCTATATTCCATACATATAAAAGCAGCGGGCAAGGCTTAAAGTGAGAGCTGCCCGATCTTGAAGCTTTAGTTGGAGGACGATAATCTGCTTCACTTGGTTTGTTGTCGGTAAGAGATCTCTAATTCAACATATGTCAGAGAAGGTGGTAGACTATATTTATCCGCTTATTGGAACTCCTTCTAATGACCTATGCATTCTGTTATCATTTCCAGTTGGACGATCCATTAATCCAATTTGAGTAAGAAACGAACTCTTTCCATTTTTTTTTAGGGCTGTCGCCCTTTACTTCTTTAGGGGCTTGGAGCAGATGAAGCCTTCCTTCTTTCTTCCATTCTCAAGAGCCGCTTTGGCTCCTGATCTTGAGCTCGCTGTTCTTGGCCTCAGGCTTGGCTTCTTCTTGGAGTCCTTGCCTTTTCGATACTTTAGGCCCTTGCCCTTGGCCCGGTCTCGACTTCCCCTGGCTAAGTACTTTCAATCTAGCAGGCTAGCTGCCTGTGCCGCCCCTAAGTCTTGGACATTTTGGCGTAGGTTGGAGCCCCTTCATGAAATCGAAGAGCCGGTCCTCTTCCGTCATATCAAAAATGTCCAGGGAGAACTACGAAAGATGGCCTTCACATACTTGCGTATGGGGCCTGTTTGCTTCAGGCTCATCAACATGCCGGACCACAACCGGGCAGGAACCCTCCATTCTGCCTGAAACTCGTCCTCAAAATGGATCTAATTTCACTTCACGCTCTGCGTTCTTTACGTCTTTTGGCCCGCCACCAGAATTTGGCTGAACTATCAAGATACATGGCAGCCGTATTCACCGACGCCTCCTCGGACTACGTCCGACAAGCCGCTCCATATCCTAAAAGTCTTCGATCCTTAGCATCTCTTCCGCCAACCCGGATTCATGTAGCGCTTGACTTTCCTAATTTGGATAAGTGCCCGGTCTTCCCTGAAACTCTTAGTTGACGCCGTTCTCTATCTTTATCTTTGGTCAAGTCTTTGATCGTCGAGTCAAGCTGATCGAGGAATCAAGACCTTCCCGAATGGGGTACAGTCGAGATCTTAAGAGGAGGTTCATAGCGGGAGGGACTAAATAGAAAGATCTCTAGCAAACCAAGTCGCGAACTGCTTGTATTGCGTCTATCGCGTATTTTGAAGCAAAAAATCCTCCTCAAGTATGATCATTTTTGAAGCAACTCCCCGGTTGGAAAAGGTCTTTAGGAGAAAAAGACGCCGTTTCCTAGCTAGATGCGGTAGTTTCTGGACTCCAATACCTGATAGCTACTCGAATATTGCTTCTAGTCGCCGAGCTGAGGCTATCTCTTTCCTAGGTTTGGCTAAGGCAAATGACTGAACCTGTAAAATAGGAAATGAAATGTTATCCGCCAACTCCCCTCTTTCTTCTTCTACTGATCTAAGTATGCTTTCCCTCCAGGGATAGGACTGATGCCCGCTCGAAGCAGCCTTCATTGATATTGGTCACTCTTACTATAGGATAAGAATATTCGTAACTAATAAACTGAAAGGAAAGAAGACCTGACTAGGATAGCTTCCTGGCCTAGGTAGTTTTTATGTGGTAGTTAGCTTTCTTTTCCCTAGATTGCTTAGTGCTGAGCTAAGTTCCGCCCTTTCCTATTAGCTATAGTAGGAGGTTGAATATGTCCTCTAGGACGGAAAGGGATAAGATCAACAATGCCATCATTGACTTCTTCCTCTGACCGGGCTTTTTGTTGATTGACTGAACCCGGACTTCTTTTCCAATCCAAGCTAGCTACGTGATCAAGTCTTCACGTAGTTACTTCTCTCACGCGCTTTTCCACGATTCGCCTGCGGTAAAGCAGCTCTCTAATATCCTTATTGCTCGAGTGAGGTTTCCACTGCCCTTCCTCGTAAGCAAGCAGCAAGCAAGGCAAAACCTTTCATTCTTCCGTCTTGAAAGCGAGTGAGCAAGCCCGTTTTCAAGCCAGTTTCATTCCATCCTCTTGGGAGTTTCCAACCTAGTCCTAAGGGCAGGGTTTGCGGGTAGGCAACTTCACTGCAAGCTAGAAGCGACAGAGCCGATTCTTAAGTTTAAGTACCCGACCAGTAGTATGACCTAATCGATTTAGTTAACTTCATAAAGATACAGAATGCCTTTCAATTCAGGGGAAGAATATATGACAATTGAACTGAAAACAAAAATCTCAGTCTCAAGGTAAGTTAGTACTTTCATCAGCCGAAGAAGGCTGAATATGATCAATAGCTTGATTTAACTCCAGCGAGCCATAGAGCAGCTTTGAGGTTCCCAAGCGGTAAAGACCATACAGGAGTTTAATGCTCACGGAAATGAGTTTTCTTTCCCACTTGCTTTGCGGGAATTGAAAGCCTCTTTGCTATACTAGCCCTTGACCTGTGAGTGAGCCTAGACTCTCTCTATTCAGTGCTCTCTCTCTTCTGTCATGCGCATCATGGCTGGATGAGTTGGTCCATTGCGAATTAACCTCAGTGCTTCCAATGAATATAGGGTTATAAGTCAGAAGTGAGTCTCATCCTCATACTGTGCCAAAGCAAAGGACTTGGTCGAAGGGAGGAGAGGACTAAGGATCTAATCTTGCCCAAGAGGGGAGAATAGGAAAGCAAAGGCTAAGGCAGGGGATCGCCTCAGGAGTCAGCTTACCCTCTTGGTACCCTTACTCACCAAGTCAAGATCCAGAAAAGAAGGGAAGCTAGCCCCTCTTACTAAAAAAGGGGAGGACTTGGATTGTGATAGATGCAATTTCTCAAGTCTTGATTGAGGGCTTTGCACTTCGCGGTCTCACCTCTTACCTATAAAGGTTCTTTCTTTCCATTCAAACCGTTAGACGAGAACTTGGTATGGAAAAGGGTTCTCCGCGTCGCATCGGTTTTTCCTAGACCTCAAAGACTGGCACCCCCCCTTTTCATCTGCATCTGAAAACAGTGGTTAGGCCTTACCTGGACCTTCCTTCTTTTTGCATCTCATCTCTGGCTTAGTCTAGTCCTTCGTATCTTCCTTTCCCTCTTTAGTTTCAATGTCAATGGCAGTTATCTTTAGAAAGAGTAGGGGGATGGATTTCCTGGGATGTCGATTCTGTAATCAAGACAAAGCAAGATACCCACGCCAAGATCGATGAAAATAGAAGCCGGCTATTTCTTATTTTATTATATATAGGACAGGTAAGAGAGAAGACCTGTTACGCCGAGAGGAGCACACCTTGATCTGTCATTCCTTCCGCGCGCACCGTCGATCAGGGCCTATTTGAACTAGTTGAAAAGAAAAGAGCCATCGAACTAATTTGAACTTGATTGAAAACTCCATCATTGCATATGGGAATATAGAAAGTAAAGAGGAAAATACATAAAAATAACAAGAGTCGTTAGTAAGAGAAACGAATACATATATCTACGGGCAATTGGAGTGAGTTTAGAAATAGTAAGATGAGGAGATAACGGTCGAAGGATATTCATGATCTTCTGCCACCGGAGTGGTCTCAAATTAATTAATACATTAAACAACGGTTTCATTGTTAGTTTCTCTAGGAACCAGCAGTGATTGCCGTGAGGCTGTGCGCACTGCACTTGTCGGGTCAGAATCCTACTAACTCAACCATAGAAGGTCATTGAGTGAGTCAGAGGAAGGATTCCTTCCTTTCTCCATCGCTGGATTGGGCGAGGTTCCACGCACCCCTGAATTGTGGGTATTAATCCACAATCCAGGAAACCGTTGGATATGTACCTCAGGCCACAAGGACGCTGAGTTCAATCAATCTGAGACCACACACGATCTCACCCACAGGCACCATCTCGTGGTGGAGCCTAGGGGGGCACTTGGTAATTGCCAAGTCCTGTGTACGTAGGGTTCGTCACGCCCTAGGTACCAGGTGAGGTAGTTCCTGCTATATCATCTAAAAGACAACCAGCAGGAGTGCCTCAGGGAAGTCGTGACTCCCAAAATGCTGACGAAAGCACTCTGGGCGATCAGGACCATTAGTAGGGAATCACCCTACTATCGCCCCGCTCGATTACCCGAGCGAGACGCCCATCATGATGGGAAGAAAGGAAAACGTAGTTGCTACAACCTATCACATACCAATATAAAAGACGGAGTCGCGGAACTTTTTCTAATGTTTGCTGCTTTCCATAGGAGAGAACTACGTGCGACGTGATCCCTTAACAAAGGGTACGTAGCGCAGCTTGGGCAGCCAGAGCCCGGTCCTGTCGCATATCTTGGTGGTCACTCTTCCCTATGCCACTGGAATAGATAGATTAATAGGAAGATTGAATGAGGTAGGGCTCATCCCCGCATAGGATGATAGAGTGGGTTCCCGAGCTTTCTGCGCTAGGAGAAGAGAAGCATAGGACTGATTCTCACTGATTCTCATGGTAGCATCTCTTTTCATTATATACGCAATATGAAAATATGTATAATCCAAGGTAGCAGACGATAAGACGAAGACGCAGAAGAAGCAAGAGGAAGAAGCTGCAGCTATCATCTGCGTCTGAACGTCTGATAGGGAAAGAGCAGAGACTCAGAATAGAAACTGGCGGGGTTACCTCAATGTCAGGATTTTCACCAAAGAGTTGACTTCGACGGTGCGATGGATAAGGTATCCGGAACCCCTGCTTTCGAACATCTTCTAACCAATGGGTGTCCGTCCAAAAGAAAGACCCTAGGAATATGGCCAAAAGCGTGCTTCCGTTTCCTGGTCTTTGAGTTCCCAAAGTGGGTTTGGTCTGGTCTCTCAAAGTCGTGGTTTTTGTATCGAAATAGACGAACCCTGGCCTATTTCGTGTGTGTATTTATATATATACCAATGCGGTGCGGTTCCTCGTCAGAGTGCAAAACAGCCACCGCTCGCCGCACCAGACGTCTTCGGTTTGTCCAGATCGCCGCCGACCACCGCGCCGGACACCTACGGTGGGCTTGTGAAGCGGTCGGATCGGTTCGGCGCCGGCAGGTTTCATCGGTGCCGGTCGGTGCCTGAACAGGCTAACTATGCAAAATACCTTGGTTAATTCCAACTTCCAGGGAAAACTCCCAGGCTCAGGCAGTAGCTACTGCTTCCACCTCATCTACTTGATTGCTCAATTTGATAAAATATTATTAATTTATTTTAACATACACAAAATTTGTTCTTAATCCATTCAATGCAGAGAAAATTATCTCATACAAAATATTTATACTCAGAAAATGGATCTACAAATATGTGAGCCCACTACACGCGAGAGGCTGACAAAGTATGCTTCCATCTAATGCTCCAGTCACCTAGAAGAAGGGACATGATGTATAATAGTAAACAGTGAAAAGAAAGCTTTTGCTAGTGCTGATAGAAAGAAAGAGTAAGGTTCTGCCAAGAGCCAGGGATCTTCTTGCAGAAAAAGAGTTACTTGTCAAGTGATGCAATTCAATAGCAATTTGGCAAAGTTGACAACATGAGAATAGAATCTTTGCCAAGTGTCAGTGTGTTTATAAATTTTAATATCCCCATGTTTTGATGTGTGAGAATTCTCAAGGACCTCCTTGTTACTCTCAACAGAAGAAAATATATAATTACACTACATACAACACTAGTACTGCCTTGTACAAAACCTATTTTTGGAGGACAGAGGAACATTATTCCTCATGCACAAGTTTTGTGAAATTTATGCTCCATTTCAAAGTCTGGAACACAAGATATTGAAACAAAATTTGAACTCTTATAATAACTTTTCCAAATCAAAATGGTAGCAAGTTCTATATCGTCCTATTCTCCCCTCCGTGTTCCTGCTACTAAACTAAATTGCAAAGACTAGTTAGAAACAATGTAACTTCATTGAACTTTTGACCTCAGTGTGTGAAAAAAAAAAAAAAAAGGAATTCATTGACATGGTTGGTATTGTAGCCCAACAATAAGATTTTGGGCTCTAGAAGTGGAGCATGATGGAAAATTGCCAACCTAGCAGGGCCAGGAAAGTGACTCAACAAGCTTTAACAACCGGACTAACCATGGAGAGACAAGATGACTCTCAGGATTTGAGATTTCTCTCACCTCATTTTAAAGCAATGACTTTGTAAGGGAAAACAAAGAATGAAATGTTACAAGCTACAAAAATTTAAAATATTTTGTGAAGTCTATACTCTATAGAAATACTACGAATATGAATTTGGAGGTTTCCAAAGTTGAGGACGGTCAGATCTTATGAAAGAGGGCATGGTACAACCAGCTTGTAAAGGTTTTTAAATAATCTGTGTCCTTTGATGGGAATAGCATTGTTTTCAGTTAATTGGTAATCCAATGCTTCCTCTCAGGCATGGTGTGGCATTTTTCTTTCCCATTTTTCTGTAATATCTTTATTATTGCATAATTGGAGCTTTACTATTTGCAAAATCAACAGATAAAGAAATTTGAGGAATCAAAAACACCCCATTAAAGGGCCAACACAAGATACCAGCATATGAGCCACATTTACAGTTTATTTGTTTTGTGTTCAGCAACTATGCTAAGCTATACAGAATAAAAAGAAGAACTAGAACAGATATTGCAAGCACATGTATTGCTCTCCATGATGTATGCATCCCAAGATTTAGGATGGAAAGGACTAGAACAGATTATATAAGAAATGAGATGCATATATAAAATGGTAGTGGGAAAGGGAAGAACAACATTTAAGGAACTGATCGTGAGATCAAGCTCAGATGAACTGAGTCAAATGGCAATGCTAACATTTTTCTAATGCTAATTCTTCTCTTTCAGGGATAATGGTTGCATCATGAATCATGAGTGACTCTGAAAGGTTATCACCCCACTTGCTCAGCCATAACGTTTTTGCTAACATATATAGGAAGCCATACAAACTGATAGGAAACTAAGAGAAAGATTTCATGGTGAACTCATTAGTCTCATATCACTTGAGTAATTTAATATTCAGGGATGCAAAAAGAGCTTAAACACAACAAAAATTCAGAACTACAGTCACAAACATAAAAAGATACATACTGCAATTGCCTTATCCTATAGAATTTTGGAAGAGCAGTACGGCTTACAGGTACCAGCTTTGAGAAAGAAGAAACTATGAAGTGGCAATTGGAATACAAGCATGAAAAGGTAAAAGGCTACAGATGAATAGGGCGCAATAGCATGTAACATATGCCTCTATTGATTAATGGAAGACCCCAGTGTAGGTAGCCATTAGCAAACTCGCCAATTGGGGGCAATGGCTTTGGTAGTAACTTGTAAGCAACATTAACAAAGGTAATGACACTATCAAAGAAAACATACATTCCCTCAAGCTACTTTACTGGACACGTAAACAGTACATGACATAAAATTTGATGATAATGTCCTTTGAGTCACACTGAAACCAGGTATAGGTGCTACTTTATGCAACAAACCCCCAAGTCATTCCATAGCATCTACCAAACAAGAGGCCCTTGCCAAGAGATAGTCTTACCATTATTAAATAGACTTATTTAATTTTCAAAAAAAAAATTTAACTAGACTTATTCAAGCTGACTAGCTGAGAATCTTTAATAAGATACCATTCCCATATTAGACTTGGAATATGGCGTCATGGGATTAGTATAGTACAGAACAATTACTAATTAAATAGAAAAAGTAAAATAACGCAAAGAGATGACAGAGATACTAGACTGAAAAAGAACAAAAGCATAGGTAGTCATCAGTCAATGCAAGTCAAAATAGATATGATAACAAAAAAAACAATAGAAACTAACCTTTTTAGAGAAAACAACAGGAGAATGATAATAATTGTAAAAATGTATGGTTTCTGAGTAAATTCTTATCACAAGACCTGAAACACCTAAACATCGTAGAGTGCCTTGACATTTGAAACACATTTTTAAATAACATCAACCTTAGAATCCACCCTTACTGTTGATGAAAAAAGGGAATTTGAGAGGACCACCAGCTAGCTGGATCATAAAGATTCTTGTGCAATGCCATACTCTTGTCTAATGTAATCAGAACAGGCCAAGGGTTACTGACTTCTTCTAAACTCAAATTTCAAATTGCAGCCCATATAGCCACCTCTATAAAACAAGTGCATAGGGTTTGTCATTATACATAAAAGGTTCAGCTCAACTTTGACAAGTTTCTGACGTAGGACAACCACAAAGAACAATAGAATAAGAAGATAAACCCTAGGAGTCAGCACCTAAGGTTTGCTTAGAGTCAGCACCAAGCAAAACTGGAGTCGGCACCGGTGAAAGAAAACACACGTTTTTTTTTAATAATTCTCAAAACTGTCTTACAATAATTCCAAAAAGTGTTTAAATAGCTAACAACAATAAGGCATAAAGAAACCCTAATTATTAAATGTTCGGGCTTGCTTAAACTCAAGCCCAGTAACTGATAGGCTCCATCCATAAGGCCACAGGTTGGGCCGTCTTCTTTCTCCTATACGTGCGTGTAATTGGGGGCCTTGTACCTCGTGTCCGCACCAGTTTCTATTCATCATCCAATGTGAACAATAAAGATGGACTAAACTAAATGAAGATGGACTGAAGCAGTCACAATCAGTAGTGGCAATTCCAGAAGGTCTGCCTCTAGTTGTTAGTCTGACATTTGGCATATTCTACAAAGTGCTTGATGGCTGATCACACCTGGTTCATGAATCTTCTGCTCGTGACACAATGGTCTCAGCCACAAAAAAATCTGCACTCACAAAACAAGCACCTGACCGCACATGAGATGAAGCTAACAGAGTTTGGCTTGGTAAAGAAGCAATGAGAGAATGTACTTCCCAAGAAAAAGCATCAAATGTTCTTGATCTAACCAGATTTCGAAATGAAGAAGAAGCCACAGCCAAAGCAGAATTTTGCTTGCAAGCTGGATTTACAATGATGTTTTCTGCAATTCAAAACAATCTAAAAGATAAATACTCAACAAGAAGCTAGCAAAATAAAGAGTATCTCTAGAGGAGATTCATCTGACCACAAAAAATAAAGAGAAATAGCAATCCAATTGTTTAATCTTTACCATATTTTACCGTTATATATATATATATATATATATATACACACATACACTGAAACACCTCTCTAGAAAAGAAAGAGGTGAGTTCATTCATTCAGCCCATAGAAACATTTTATTAAATACATGGAATGCTTACCTTTGTACCCGCTACCACAATTTGCGCTCCTCTTTGGCCAATGGCATTCCCTTCTTGCTGTTGATTTTTATGCCACGTCTGATAGCTCTCCCATTCCCGTCTTGATCTTTGATAACCACAGCCAAGCCTACATTGTTTTGATCACACGATGCATCAAAATTAAGCTTTACCAATTGATCAAGTGGTTTGGTCCAAGCACTTCCCCTGTTTTGCCCTTTGTTGAGTTGGATCAAGTAAAAGTCATACTGTTTGTTCAGACGATGGACTAACTGGTTTATGGTGGGTTTAATGTTTGAAACCAAAGCTTCCTCTCGTGCCATCCAAAGGATTTTCATTGCCACTACTGCATATAGCGTGAACTCATCTTTGGGGATTCTTTTTGCGAGTAACTCACTTGAGGGGTCAATTATATGTTCAACAAATTCCATTACAGTTTGAGCTCGGATCATTTCGACTCGAAAACCCCATCTACCACCATACCACACTCCTTTGGCATAGGGACAACATTGAAATAGATGTAAAAGGGAATCTTCTGTTATTTCACAGAGAGGGCAATGGGTTTTTGAGAATCTGATGAGGTTTTGAGTAGCAACTCTAAGTAAAAACATTTTCAAGTTTTCATCAAAGGACGCTCTTAAACTTCCATGAATTCTTATGCAGGCCATCTTATCTACACCAGGATTCCGAGAAGGACAGACGCATGCTACATGGGCCCCACACCTTTCTATTGTAATTTTTGCCTTTTTTGGATCATATCTTGAAACTTCAAATTGAAACTTAATGTTGTTGCAATCCTCTAAAACTATGCCGTCAAATGAGCTATTGCTTCGATATTGAAACCACATAAGAGATGATGAATCTAAAAAAAATTCACCTGAAAAGAACCATTTTTTATAACCTTTGAAGAAAATGTAGACAGAACAATAAAACCTTTTAGATCGACTTGCCACAATATCCTTCAATTCTATTTTTAAAGCAACACAGAAAGCAAATGCTAGAGATTCCGAACCAACCGAGAATGATATGGAGCTTCCAACACTTTGATGGTTGAACCACTTTGGAATCTTAGTTCCTGGAAGGACAAGGTCAAACTGAAATCCACATCCATCATTATCAAAGTCAGATGTAGAACACATTTTAGATGTATCGCAGCACTTTTCAAAAACAAAGTCCTGATGCAATGATCCCCTTGAACCTAACATATTTTGTGGAAGCCCAACCATTTCTTTAAACTGATGCAAATTTAAGAAACTTCAGTTTAGCAAATTTAGTCATATATTATATTTGGGAAAGTTAAACAAAATTATTTCTTTCTATGAGAAAGGGAGAGACCTGACTCAATAATCTTCTTCTTGATTGTGAATCCAAGGAACCGCACCCTTGTATGTATAAACCTTCTAGATGTGGTGGAGGCATTGGAGTTTCCCGAAGGTTCCAACAGTGGTGAAAGAGAAGAATTTTTAATTTCTGGAATCTGATATTGATTTCAGGGAGGGTGGTAATGTTGCTGTGATGGATAACTAAAGTTTCTAATTTGGGGAAACAACCAGGTGTATCCATGGCTTTTGGAAAATTGTCACAATCTTCCATACAGAGAAAGCCAAGATTTTTTAAATTAGAGATGCTACTTGGAACCTCTCTCACGTTTTTTAAACTTATACTTAACTTACGAAGGGCAATGAGATATCCTATTGATGAAAACAACGCTTCCATTCCTTGCTCAAGACTTTCACAGTCATCGAAATAAATCTTTTTAAGAGATTTCAACTTGAGGTATCTCGGAAAAATTCTAAGATTTTGGCATCCACCGAGATTCCAGAATTTAAGCTCTTCAAGGAGTCCAACGGATTGATTAACCTCAACTAAATTTATGCATGCAAAAAGGTTCAATTTCTTTATGTTTGGGGCAATAAGTGATAGGTCGGGTACCTTTGTAATATTTTTACAATATGACAAATCCACATATATCAATGTTTCAAATCGACACCTCTGTAGAAAGAAGAAATATTTTTTGAAATTTATTAGTAAAAAGAAAAAAAAAATTAATATGATAGGCTAAGAGGATAGATTAAGAAATACTACATGTTCAATTACGAATTATTGTAAACATTTTTTTTTTAAATGCTAAAGATACTACAAGTATTACAATATAAAATTTAAAAATTAATGTGATAATGAATGTAAATGTTGGGCTTCAACTAACTCATAAATAAATATTTGAATTGTCTCTTTATGATTGGTAACATATCAATTTGATCAATTTGTACACTCAATCTAGTAAAACTTGTAGTGCATGTAACATTACTCTTTTTTTAAGTGCACAAAATGATTTTGTTCATTGGAAATGTATAGAAATATTATTTAATTTAGTATTAAATGCATGGTTTAGTTTTAACTACAAAAATAAAAATGCACCTTAACTTGTTCTCTAAGAGCACTCATTAACAAAAGCCTAATAAGAATTTATAAATGCTAATGATCATACCTCGAAATGCTCGTCCAATTTTATGTGGCTTCGTCGCATCTTGAGTACAACGAGGTTTTTAGGTTCAAAGGTAGATGGTAAGGAAGATAAAGGAAATTCATTCCATTCAAGGAACCTCAACCTATTGGGAAGAGATATAACGTCTTCACAAATTACATTGCAAACTATCAAATATTTGAGATTCTTCATCTTTCCAAGATTCAACTTCACGTTTTTTGGTTTAGGCAAGCACAGTGTTATGCCTTGAATTTCATTTGACCCCTAATTGAACAAAACATTAAGTAAACCACAATGTAGAAAATAATTCACCAAAAAATAATAGATTGTTAAACTTTAAACAAAAGCCACGCTAATGAAATTATATTTTCTTAAACATAAAAAAAAATAAATAAATAAAAGGAATAAAAATGACTAAATCCGCTTGTGAAAAAATAGAAAAAAGTAAATCAAAACAACTCATACCGTATTTTCAATTAGTATTTCAGGAGCATCCTTGTAACACAATAGCCTACTACGCTTCTCGATCACTTCTGGTGATTCTTGTCGAACAATTTCCCAACCCATTTGTTGAATCAAGTCATGCATCGATAATTTGTTATCTTCAGTAACAATTATAAGACACTTATCAATAAGTCTTTCAATATCATAATATGGATCATGGTTATTGATGCTTCTTAGTATATCTACAACTTTATCTTTGCAGAATCCTTTAAGAAAATAAGCAATATCAAGAAAAATTTCCTGTTGAGTTTGGTCCAATCCATCATAGCTTATTCTGAGTATTTTTTGAATGTCTCCCTGGGGAATTCTTTTGTATTTGTCTAACGTGCTTTTCCATTCATGTTTAGTTCTTCCATACAAATTTGCACCAATTATTTTTAGAACTAAAGGAAGACCTTTGGCATAATCTATAAATTGGTTGACTAGTTCTGAATAATCTTCCTTAAAATTGTTTCTTCCAAAGGCCTCTTGACAAAAGAGTTTATGAGCTTCATGTTTATTTAACTCCTTCACCTCGTAGTACATTACAGTATTATTTTTTGTAAGAGTATCAAGCAAGTGTTTGTCTCTTGTGGTTATAATGATTCTACTTCCAAAAGTAAACCGATCATAATTTTCACAAAAAAATTCTATCTCATCCAATTTTTCAACATTATCAAGAACTATAAGAATCCTTTTACGATGAAGCCTTTCAATTGTCACATTGATCCCTTTAGATATACTCCCCACCTTCAAATTTTGATACCCTAAGATGTCATTACAAAGGCTCTCTTGTAATTCAATTAAGCCATCAATTGTCCTTGATTTTTCAGTAACATTATCTAGAAAGCAGCTTCCATCAAAACAATAATGAATTTTGTTAAAAATAACTTTTGCAATTGTTGTCTTACCCACTCCGGGAATTCCAAAGATCCCTACAATGCGGACATCATTTGATTTAATATCTAAACACCGATTTATGATGTCATTTACACGAGTGTCTATTCCAACAAGATATTTTGCAACAGATAATTTCGATTTCATGTGATTTAATTGAGCACTTGAGATCTCTTTAAAAATTTCTTCAATAAATTCAAATTGAGAGCAGCTGCAACTGTCATTTACACAACAAAAGAAGTATGTAATAAGTTAGAATAGAAAACAAAAATACATGAACAAGGACTAACTTCAAGATTTATTGTCTGTGCACTACAACTAAAATATCATATAATCTATATTTATATCTATATAATAATAATATATAAAAGTCAAAGCATAGAATTTAATTTTGCTACGCTTATGTTAAACCACATCACTAGCCACGCTCCCGTTTTTTATATATATTTTTACGATATTAATATATTCAATTGTACACCATGACTTTACACATTCTCTAACCTCATTGTAACTTATCAATCTTAATAAAACCATATATCTTTTGGCAATATATGACTTCTCAACTTATATCTCTATATTCCCGTAAAAAAAAAAATTATATCTCTATAACTTTTTAATCAATTTTTACCTGCATGATCTCTTAAATTCTTGCATTACATTATTTTTTAACCTCTCCTCTTCTCATTGTAAACTCTGCTTCTCCCTCCATTATATCCCACTCTAACCTTATTCTGCCTACAACCATTCCTCTATTGTTTTAAATTTTCATTTAAATTTCTTATTGCCCCTTTTGTATCTCTCCCCTCTATTCATTCTGTGTTTTGCTTACAAATTATTTGTTATTATTGATTTGATTTTCACATCTCATTTATGTTAGCAATGTTATGCTTATGGCCGAAAAGTTTCCAAGTTGAGTGTTAGTGATATAATGTTACCCAGCTATCATATTCAAATTAATTTATGTTCATTTACTACTAATATTATTTGATCCATATTTGGTTTTTAGTTTTAGACTCTTCAATTTTTGTACCTAATAATTCACTTGGCACAAAATTAAAAATTAAACGGAACACGTAACGCAAAATTTAAAATTCAATTAAAATCTAATTGAATTTTCTCTAAATTTTGGCTATATATATATATATATATGAAGTATTAGTGCCATTTTCTAGATAATAGTTTGGCAAGAAAGTACAGTTTTGAGTTGTTTGATGTGTTATGTACTTATCTAACAGGCTGATAATTTTTATTATGCAATTAATGCTACACTTTTATTTTTGGATTTTTTCTACATAACAGCATCAACATAGTCTTTTTTTTGTTACTAAGTGCATACTGTTTTACTTGAATAATTAGTAACTTAATATTTTTCATGCGTGTTGTATAGTTTAATCATTAAGTAGAGCCATGTTATAATATTTAGGAATTAGCAAGATCAATCATAATTCACTATTGCAGCCTATCAAACTTTGATACTGCCGGAGGTATGTCTTGAATAAATAAATAAATAGATGCATTTTTCTTTTTGGATATTACAAATAAAAAGTTATGACTTTGTTGTGGGGTTTTTTTTTTTTTATCAAGATTTTGTTGGGTTTTGGGTCCGGGAAGTCTTTCTTTATTTTTTTTTTTCTCTTTGATTTATAAAATTTTGAGATATGTTTTTTGTGTTTTGGATATTAGGGAGAGAAATTTGGTTGTTGATGTGATTTTTTTTTTTTTTTTTGAATTTTGGTTTTTTTTGGACTTTAGATCCTGAAAGTGTTTGTATATATACACATTTTTTTGTTTGACAGGAGGTATAAACAATTTATATATATATATATATATATATATATATATTTGTTCCTTTTTGGTTTTGAATCATGTTTTTGTAAGGGTTTGATTTTGGAAATTTTTTATGCTATTTACATTATTTTATTTATAAAATTTTGAGATAAGTTTTCTACATTTTAGGTAGTAGAGGTAACTTTTTTTCCCCTTAATCAAGGTTTTGATGTATTTTAGGTCCTGAAAGTAGTTTTTTTTTTTTTTTTTTTTTTTGTTTTTGTCTAACTTACAAATATTTTAGATACATTTTCCTTGGATTTGATATTAGGGGGATAAAGTTTGGATATTGAGAAAATTTGTCAAATTTCTAACATATCTAACTATATTGTAAATTTTATATGGAAACGGCTATTTTTATACTTTACCTTTTAAGTTCTCGATTAATTTTTTTTTTTTTTCATTCGATAATAGAGCAATTTTTTACTGATTATAATAGGTATATTCGTATTACCATTTTATAAAATATTTATGCACATTGTGCAAATCAACGATTCGTATATAACAAAAGTTGGACCCTAAAAGTTGTAGTTACAATACGTGACATACTCTCTTTGAGCCAAGTTCCTATGCATTTAAAAGTTTTGGTTAATTTCCTTAAAAAAAATTCGTTAATTATAAATTAAATATTAAATTGTATAATTTATGTTGTTAGTGAAATTATAAAACCTTTGGTACACTATATAATTTTTTTTAAATGATAAAATAATCAAAAGTAATTATTGTCACCAAAAAATTAGCAATAAAGTTAATTTTATATGAATTCATGTCCAAAGTATATCATACCATATACTATATAATAAAAATTGTATCCTACATTGTAGTTGTGCTAAGTGGATGCCCTCCTCTTTATTTATTTGGTTTGTATTTTTTTTTTTTTTTATCTTTAGGTCATTTGGTGTATTATAAGTAAATTATAACAATTTCATAGCTGCTGTAAGTTGAACTCTATCGTCAATGTTTCAAAAAATTTTAAATAAAAGTTACCCAATTAAAATTCTACTCCAAAGAGTTTTTTGAATTTTGAGAGAAATTTCATTATTTATTTGATATTATGTTAATGGCCTACCACAAATTTTTGGTTTAATAATAAAAGTTTAATTATACAAGTCATGTTTGCACTATGTAGCGTAATATAAGTATTGAAATTTGTATGATATAATTCCACCCTTTCGCTTATTATAAATAAATTAAAATTATTAACATAGTTTACTTTTAAGTAAAACTGTACTACAAAATTTTTAAAAATATAAAATAATATTTTGATAAAAAGTCAATTATAAATTTCAAGAAATTTAGAACGCGTTTCATTATTTATTTTAAATGATTTTATAATCTATGTTAAACTTGGTTTTACATGGTGTGTATTCACGATGTAACTTAAGTAAATTTTTATTATTTAATTTATAATTCACTTGTAAAAATATTATTGAAGTATGTTCTTTAGTTTAAATATGATTTTTGATTATACCTTGCATCACACATGCATAACACTAGTTTTTTTTTTTTTTTCTTTCTTTTTTTGTTTTTTTTTTTTTTTTTTGTTTTTTTTTAGAAAGAATGCATAACACTAGTTGTTAATAAAAGTAAATTGCATAAATTTTATAGACGTGAGGAAACAAGTTATTAGGGACCTAATCTTGATGTTTTTACAAAATTATTAAGTACTTTTTCAAAAACTTTCTAAATATTGCGGAAGAAAGTCCTAATTAATTGGTAAGATTATCTTGATTGTATATTCTTATGTTTCTGTCATTGATCTTTGTAGCAACTAGATCAGCAATTAAAAAATTAATACTTTCATAATTGGACCCCAAAAAGAATTAAAGCCACCAATGAAAAAAATTAGTGGTAACTGGTGTTAATTTACTTAAAATTTAGTGACTAGGCACACAATTGAAAATTAAAAAAAAAAAAAAAAAAAAAGAAGTGAAAGGGTAGTAATTAAATACCCGTCCTTGTAGGTCAAACCAGATATGCTACCAGCTTTGTTTAGAGCTTGCCTCCATTTTTGCACCTTCTTTATATTATTTACTTCATGTTTGGCTAAAGCTTCTCCAAATTTTCCCTTTTGGTAACGTACTTCCGAAGGATCTATCTTATAAAACACCGATAAGACCATTTGTCCATTCTTCTTACACTCAAGAATTTCAACAAGTTCATCCAAGCACCAGGTAGAAGATGCATAATTCTCAGAGAATACAATTATGGAACTCCTTGAACTTTTAATGGCTTCAAGAAGTTCAGTAGAAATTTCTTCTCCCCTTGGGAGTTCATCATCGATAAAGGTGTGAATACCCTTTAGCTTCAAAAAGCCATTCAAGTGGCTAGTAAAATCCATACGGGTGTCATCCCCTCTGAAACTCAAGAACACATCATATTTGTATTGGTGGCTGATGGAGGAAAAGGAGGCTCGTTTGTTTGTCAGAAAAGCCATAGTGAAATGGTACGTTTGAGAAGATCTAATAAGAAGAGGAGAAAGAAAGCTTGAAGAAATTAGGCAAAGGAAAGTGAATGAAAATTAAAATAAGAGGTTTTTCTGAATGAATTTTTGAGAGAGAATGGGAATGGTAGAGTGAAGAAATTGAATGTTAGTACACACTCATTTTCAAACTTTATATAAAGCAAAGGAAAAGCAATTTCCTTCCTCTTAAATAAGAAAGAGACTCTTTGACTCCGTGGTAAATTATTCCCTGAGGAAAGTAGGCAGAAACTTCTTCATTTACTCTAATCCAGGAAAGTGTGCATAGCCTACAAAATAATAATCTACTTCTAGATGACCTGTTAACGTGTTTTGGGACATAAAAATGAATATGTTGTGGGCCTAACACTTGAAATCTTGTTTGAATAAAGCTTATGCGTCCTGATTCATTTTCAAACTTTGAATAAAGCAAAGGAAAAACAATTTCCTTCCTCTTAAATAAGAAAAAGACCCTTTGACTTCATGGTAAATTATTCCCTGAGGAAAGTAGGAAGAAATTTCTTTGTTTACTCTGATCTAGGAAAGTGTGCATTGCCTACAATATAATAATCTGCTTCTAGATGACCTGTTAACGTGTTTTGGGCCATAAAAATGAATATGTTGTGGGCCTAACACTTGAAGTCATGTTTGAATAAAGCTTATGCATTCTAATTCGTTTTCAAACTTTGAATAAAGCAAAGGAAAAACAATTTCCTTCCTCTTAAATCAGAAAGAGGCCCTTTGACTCCATGGTAAATTATTCCCCGAGGAAAGTAGGAAGAAATTTCTTCGACTACTCTGATCCAAGAAAGTGTGCATTGCCTACCAAATAATAATATGCTTCTAGATGGCCTATTATCTTGTTTTGGACCATCAAATGAATATGTTGTGGGCCTAACTCTTGAAATCGTGTTTGAATAAAGCTTATGTGTTCTGATTCATTTTCAAACTTTGAATAAAGCAAAGGAAAAACAATTTCCTTCCTCTTAAATAAGAAAGAGACCCTTTGACTCCGTGGTAAATTATTCCATGAGAAAAGTAGGAAGAAATTTCTTTGACGACTTTGATCCAAGAATGTGTGCATTGCCTATAAAATAATAGTATGCTTGAGGGTTCTTGCCAATCAAATAGTATTATGTTCTCATGGGTTGAGTCATTAATTCAAATTCAATCATTAACTATTATAAGAACTGCAACATATATAACAAGATTAAGCTAGCTTGAATTTTCTTTGGGTAGGCAAAACCTCTACTTGATTAGACGACTACTCAGAATAAGCAATTGCATCTCACATAAACTCCATAAACATATTTAGAGCCAACCAAACTCCGAAAAGGTAAATCTACTGTTCTGTGATTACTATCAAAAATTACATGGAAAAATCCAGGTACATCAGTCCAACCAAAACCAAAAAAAATAAAAAAATAAAAGCAGTCAAGCTCTCATCTTTGTGTGATTGCTGCTCGAAAGACAACCTCCTATCTTCCTGTTTGATGCAAAAACTTATCAACCTGCTGATGCTTCCAATGAACGTTATAATAGTAAAGCCCAACCAATACGCTCTTTCCTAGCAAAAAATTCGATACAGCACCCTATTTGTACCACATTTAAAAAGGCCTCCTTAAATGGAAAGACAAATAGCAGTAGTACTAAGCCAATGCTAACAACCAGCGAGTACCTTTCACCAATCTCTAGACTTACAAATAAAACAAGTTCCATGCCACTTTAGATTTTCATTTGCAAAGTTGTCTGCCAAAGCCAGGCTGCTCCTGCATAGTAGATTTAAACCATAAAGAAATTTAAAAGGAGATGATCATCTAATATAAATCCAGCTATGTTCCCACTCTACATAGTAAGGAACCTCCTAAATCCAACCTTCTCCCTACCACTCTTTTTTCTTCAATATTCACATTTAATCATTAAAAATAAGCAAAGATAAATCCTAGATTTTTTGGGGAAATTATTATTTAAAAAGTTAAAAATAAAAAGTATTACATTAACATGAGGGCATAGCACTGCATTGCACCTAATCCTGCGCTTGATAAGAGGGACTACTCACAACAAGCTTATCGCAAAAGAACTACAAGATGATTGTGATGTACACATTTATTCTAAATCAACTTCAAATTTTATTCTCTTCTGGTAACCAAGCTAAGCTACATCACATGATCATGCATTTGAATAGCAATTTGGCAAAGTAGACAACAATAAAAATAGCATACTTTCTAGTGTTATTAGTGTGATACATTTTAGCGTCCCCATGCTTTGATGTATGGAAGTTCTTGAGGACCTAACATTTACTCTTAACAAAAGAAAACACGTAGATACACAAAATACAACATTAGTACTGCCTTGTACAAGGCATTTTTTGGAGGACAAAGGAACATCATTCCTTATTCACAGGTATTTTGAAATTTATGCTCCATCTCAAAGCCTGGTACACAAGTTATTGAAACAAAACTTACTCTTTTAACAACTTTTTTAAACCCAAGTAGTAGCAGATTGTATATTGTCCTTTTCCCCCTTCCTGCCCTTGCTACTAAACTAAGCTGCAAAGATTAGTTTAATCAAATTTTTTACCTCAGTGTGTGAAGAAATATTAGGAGTTCATTGGCATGCTAGGTATTGTAGCCCAACTATAAGACTTTAGGCTCTAGAAGCAAGGCATAGTGTAAAATTGCCATCTTATCAAAGCCAGGCAAGTGGCCCAACAGGCTTCAACAAAAGCGAAAATTATATCATGTACCCGGCACATATGATGGGTCTCTCACACACTAGCGGGTCCCACATATGAGCTCAAATGGAAATTTGACATTTCTCTCATCCCATTTTAAAACCAGTAGGGGGGGGGGGGGGGGGGGGGGGGAGGAGGTTATAAGGTACAAAAGTTGGGAAAAAAATTGTGGCCTGTACTGTCTAGAAATTCTAAGAATATCAATTTGGAGTTCTCCAAAGTTGAGGAGTTAGTCAAATCTTATCAAAAATGGGAATGGTACAATCAGCTTTCTGGGGATACTAAACGATCTCTTTTCTTTGATGGGGAATAGCATTGTTTTATAATGGACAAAACTTAGGTACAAAACTAAAAATACAATTACTTAGGTGTTGTACCTTAAGTTCAACTACATGTTGTATCTATCTTTATCTCACCCCAAAAAAAGAAAAAAGAAATCAATTACATGTTGCATTGAAGATTGATCAATGTAGTACAAACAATGTTGTCTTTTCCAATGACAATTAAATTCAACCATGTGACTGATTGGCTGATGCAATCATATGCTTGAATTTGACTGGGATACCTAAAGGTACAACATTTGAGGAACTCTACCTAGGTTTTACCTATTGGAAATCTAGTTATTCCACTCAAACTTGGTGTGGTGTTTTGCTTTCGTAGTTATCTTGAAACTCATTATTATTGCAGAATTGGAGCTTTTACTCATTGTAGAATCAACAGTTAGAGAAATTTAAGGCATCAAAAACACCACATTAAAGGCCCACCCAGAACCCTGCATATGACCAACTTTTATAGTTTATTTGTTTTGTGTTCAGCAACTATGCTTAGCTATACAGAACAAAAGGAAGAATAGACCGAATGCAAGTATGTGTGTGTGTGTGTATACTTCCCCTCCCTCCCCTCAATCCAAATAAGCCATTAATAAAAGTACCGAAGGAAGCAAAGGTTGCACCTTGTCTGCAAGAGATTGCATGACCGCCTTGGAATCACCTTGCAAAATACCTTGGTTAATACCAACTTCCAAGGAAAACTCCAAGGCTCAGGTAGTAGCTACTGCTTCCACCTCATCTACTTGATTGCTCAATTTGATAAAATATTATTAATTTATTTTAATATAAACAAAATTTGTCCTTAATCCATTCAATACAAAGGAAATTATCTCATACAAAATATTTATTCTCAGAAAATGGATCTACAGATACGTGAGTCCACTACCTGCGAGAGGCTCTACTAATGATTCAATAGAGACAGAGTATGCTTCCATCTAATGCTCCAGTCACCTAGATGGGACATGATGTATAATAGTAAACAGTGAAAAGAAAGCTTCTGCTAGTGCTGATGGAAAGAAAGTGTAAGGATCTGCCAAGAGCCAGGGATCTTCTTTCAGAAAAAGAGTTATTTGTCAAGTGATGCAATTCAATAACAATGTGGCAAAGTAGACAACAATGAGAATAGAATCTTTGCAAGCGTCAGTGTGTTTATAAATTTTAATATCCCCAGGTCCTGATGCGTGAGAATTTTCAAGGACCTCCTTGTTACTCTCAACAGAAGAAAATATATAATTACACAACATGCAACACTAGTACTGCCTTGTACAAAACCTATTTTTGGAGGACAGAGGAACATTATTCCTCATGCACAGGTTTTGTGAAATTTATGCTCCATTTCAAAGTCTGGAACACAAGATATTGAAACAAAATTAGAACTCTTATAATAACTTTTCCAAATCCAAATGGTAGCAAGTTCTATATTGTCCTTTTCTCCCCTCCATGTCCTTGTTACTAAACTAAATTGCAAAGACTAGTTAAAGACAATGTAACTTCATTGAACTTTTGACCTCTAGTGTGTGAAAAAATATTAGGAATTCATTGACATGGTATTGTAGCCCAACAATAAGATTTTGGGCTCTAGAAGTGAAGCATGAGGTAAAATTGCCAGGCCAGGAAAGTGGCTCAACAAGCTTTAACAACAGGACTAATCATGGAGAGACAAGGTGACTCCCAGGATTTTAGATTTCTCTCACCTCATTTTAAAGCAATAACTTTGTAAGGGAAAACAAAGAATGAAATGTTACAAGCTACAAAAATTTAAAATATTTTGTGAAGTCTGTACTGTACAGAAATTCTAAGAATACGAATTTGGAGGTTTCCAAAGTTGAGGACCTGGTCAGATCTTATGAAAGATGGGCATGGTACAACCAGCTTGTAAAGGTTTTTAAATAATCTGTGTCCTTTGATGGGAATAGCATTGTTTTCAGTTAATTGGTAATCCAGTGCTTCCTCTCAGGCATGGTGTGGCATTTTTCTTTCCCATTTTTCTGTAATATCTTTATTATTGCATAATTGAAGCTTTACTAGTTGCACAATCAACAGATAAAGAAATTTGAGGAATCAAAAATACCCCATTAAAGGGCCAACACAAGATCCCAGCATATGAGCCACATTTACAGTTTATTTGTTTTGTGTTCAGCAACTATGCTAAGCTATACAGAATAAAAAGAAGAACTAGAACAGATATTGCAAGCACATGTATTGCTCTACATGATGTATGCATCCCAAGATTTAGGATGGAAAGGACTAGAACAGATTATATAAGAAATGAGATGCATATATAAAATGGTAGTGGGAAGGGGAAGAACAACATTTAAGGAACTGATCATGAGATCAAGCTCAGATGAACTGAGTCAAATGGCAATGCTCAACTTTGATGAGTTTCTATTCATCACCCAATGTGACCAACAAAGATGGACTAAACAAAATGAAGATGTGGCCAAAGGCAGTGATTTGTTCCATCATTGCCATTTGTTGAACTCATAATAACTCAAATTTTTAAATCAAAGGGGAACCCTTGAAATTCTATCTTGCCTTGGTGTGCACTAACAACATCTGGAACCTCGTTCTGATATTTGCTCACTAACTTGTCCACAACCTCTTCTCAGTCATTCTGAAAACATAAACAATGCTAGTTGCTTCCTTAACCAAACCCTTTGATATCAAAAGATGCAGAACTGAACACCTTGGAATAATCCTCTTCTCCAAGCTAAGCAGTAGAAGATTTGGATTCTTGGAGATCATTGAAGGTGTCATATTCAGTTTGTTCACCAAGAAACTCATCAATTTCCTGATTTTATTCTCTGAAGCAATTATACACATGGGTTGCTTTTTGAATGCTGCATAAATCTCATCCTTTGACAATCCAAAACTTTTAAAAGCTTCTACCTTTTGCTCCCACAAATATTTACTCATAACCACCATGGAACGTATGGTTAGAACAAATAGCAGATTATTGGGATCAAAACCCAATTTCATAACTTCATCAACAATCTCACTAAACTGATAAGTCTTCATAACCATTGATTTTGGCTGGATCAAGAACATTTTCAAAATTAAGGACATGGGTACACCACGGCTTACCAACATCGATATGTTGGGCTGTAGCACTTTTTCCACATTATATTCAAGTACCCAGTAGCATGCCTTTATAGCCTTTAAGACATTCTCATCATTGCCAAGAATCCGCCTAAGTTCTTGAACACAAGGAATGATTTGGTTTTCGAGGCTCCTTTCTAGAATATAAGGCTCGGTCGACAAAATCTTTGCAATTTCAAGTTCTGACAAGCCCAAAGATCTGAAAAACTCAAGCTTTGGCTTAAAAATCTTATGTGCATTGAACAAACACAATGTCGGACGCTTCATAGTCAAATCTGATATTTGCTGATCACTGAAACCATGAGCTCTAAAGAACTCAACCACAGTGTACGCATCATTTTCAAGCACACGTGGGTCTTTGGTAAGCATTTTCCAAGGCTAGTGCTAGAAAATCCCAATGACTCAAACAACTCCAAGTTGGGCTTCAGGGTATTGTCTAAATCAGCCAAAAGCAAGACAGGACGACTGGTAATTAAATTTTTGACAAAAGTTCCACAACTGAGTTGGGATTCTTTGGGCTCACAATGTTGAGCTTCTTGGAAGCTGAAATGGCTGATTCTAAGGACAACCCACATGGTTTTTGAAGGAAAGAGACTGTAAAAGATGGTGTTTCGTTGGAATTAGAGAGTTTTGAGAACAAGTGGGCATGGCTATGTGGTAAAGCTTTGTGCTTTAACTGTTGTGGGAGATTTAAGCAAACTAAACGAAACATTTGATTTGAGATTAAAGCCAGTTGTTTTAAGTGGAAAAACAATGAAGAATTGTTACCTGGGTTGAGATTGAGATTGGTATGTGATAGTCCAGTTGAGTTTGAGCAGCTTGAAGCAATATCGAGCATCGACCTCCCTCTCTTTTTCTTTTTCTTTTTCCTTTTTGTGGGTGAATTCCATGTCCGAACTACTCTTGCCGGACCAATTGAAGCTTCAGTTTCTAGTTGAATCGGCTGGTCTGATATGATTTTTTTAAACGATGGTGAATTTATCAAAATCATTCAAGAAAATAAAATTGATTTAGTGTATGATTGGTTGGGATGATTTTGGAGGAATGAAAGGAGGATGGGAAAAATAGATGATATTTTGGGTGAAATGGGTGTTTGGTCGGAAGGGAAAAGGGGGACGAAAAATTATGGAATTTTTTTTCTTAATAACAATAAATATTAAAAAATTTAATTAATTGTCATGTTGGAAAAGAAAGTAGAAAACTAGCATCTTGAGTGTCTAAAACTCGAATTTCAAGATAAAAATCGAGTTTTTAAGTCTCGATTTGTAAGCGGATAGGTGTGATGTGAAAAAAAATCCACGTGGAAATCGAGTTTTAAAGACTCGAGTTCCATAAACGCCGCTATAGGGCTTAAAAATAGAGTTATAAAAAATTTTTGCAAGAAAACGCCGCTATAGGGCTTAAAAACGTCACTATAGTGCTTAAAAACGCCACTATAGGGCTCCCTGAACCTGATATTGAACACTTGTAAAAAAATTTTGCAAGAAAACGCCTCTATAGGGCTTTAAAACGTCACCATAGGACTTAAAAACGCCACTATAGGGGCGATCAAACTAAAAATTTTTTTGCATGGAACTCGAGTTTCTAAAACTCGAGATCCATGTGGCATTTTCACTCAAAAAACACTCGCAAAGCGAGTCTCTGAGACTCGAGTTTTAATATGAATATCGAGTTTCTAAAACTTGAGATGCTATTTTTCTTAATTCTTCAAAACGTTGCCTAACTTACTACATACTTGCCCTTTACATTGTTAGTCTGCCCATTCCCCCAAAAATTATGAGGTTCGACTGTTTTTTTTTAACGGGGGAGAAGAGTGAGGATTTGATGGAAATTACTTATCTACACCTAATACTTCGGTCTTTTTCTCTTCTTCTTTTTTCTTCTCTTTTTTTTTTTTTTTTTTCTCTCTCTCTCTCTCTCTCTTTAAAGTTACAGATTTGGATTTTATTTTTCTTATCCTAACTCTCTTTTCTTTTTTCTTTTTTTCCCATGAAATGTTTTGATAAAAAATTATGTAATTGGGTCATTATAGTAATATTTTCTATTTTCTAATTTTTCTTTGAAAAATGCAATGTTCATAACATTTTCACAGCAAATCATAAATGACATAAATCATAAATGGTAGCTCGTTACTAGTTATTATTGTTGGGTCATAAAAGTAATCTCAGTAATATGTTTAAATTTGAACTAATAACAATTAACTACTTATGATTTGTTGTGAATATAGCATATCTCTTTTTCTTCTCAACCAAAAAAAAAAAATTCTCATCTCTTCATTTTTCCACCACCATACCATATCAAACCATTACCAAGCCAATGAATACCAAATCGAACCATTGAACCCACCACCACGCGATCACGAACAATAATGTACACTCCTTAAACCAAGCTGGCAAACAAAACTCAAAAAGTTAATGAAAGTTTAAGGATGATAAATCAATAATAAAAACCAAATGAGGTGTGAGAGTTCGAGAGAAAAACTTCGGTCAAAGAGTATTCTTTTACTTTTTTCTCCTTCCTTTTAGTTTATTGAATAGAAATTAATATATGTATACACACACTATATGAATACGAATAAGAAATTTTGGAAGAAGTTAGCCCAAACTCTAATTCATTTGCCCTTTTAAACTCAAAAACATGGGTTAAAGAGGTCTTTAAATTGTACCATAAACTTAAGAATCTATCGATTATTTAACTTTTTAATTTAAGTATTTTATTATCTTTTTATATTTAATACTTCTTCTTTTTTGAATTTTTTTTTACACGTGGAAAAATACAAAATACTCATAACTTGACTCAATTCGACCTATTTACAATCGTTTTTAAGTGTCTAAAACACATAAGCAAATATCTCGTTTATTAAAAAAAAAAAGGTAATTCCTCGTCATCTATATATATATATATATATATATAAAACCGAAACTTTTGAAACTTCCACAATTTTTCACGTCATTATTATTTTTAAAATATCAATATTATAAAACAAAAATTCTAATTTTAATAACTATTTCTCCCCGATACTCCTCCTCCTTCCTTATAAAAACCCGATCAACTCTTACTCTTTTCCAATTTTTCCTTCTTCTACGTTCTTCTACATTTATTCTTCTTTTGCTTCTTTGGCGTTTCGTTCCGAGTCCAAATCTTCTGTCTCACTTTTCATGCTCCACTTTATACTCCACAAATAAAAACTTGCCACATGTTTACTTAATTAATTAGATACTACCATTAATTAATAATGGTAGTATTAATAAGTCAATAATTGTAGTATTTAATTAATTAGGTGAACATGTGGCAAGTTTTTCTTAATAGAGTATAGAGTGGAGCAGGAAAAGTGGAACAGAAGATTTGGATTCTTTCATTTCTTCTTCTGTCACTAGTGCCCAAAACCAAAAGAAATCAAAAGTCTTAGAGCAACCTTATCAGCTTGGGCATAATTCTGCAAAATGAAAAAAATGGCTAATTTTACACAATTTAAGCAAAAAAACTCCCACACCAGCTTGTGCATAATTGTGCATAAATGCACAATTGCTACAGTAACCGTGCATATATGCACGGCTACTGTAGCATGTGTATTTATTATTTTATTCATTTCCATTCGCACCAATTTTTCTCTCTCTTCTCCGTGCACAACGACCTCAGCTCCTCATCTTCTTTTCCTCAAATGCACACAAACACACCTATACACAAACACATCCACAGAGACAAATCAACACAGAAACACATCCACACACAAACAAACCCACACAGACAAACCAATAGAGAGATAGATCTGGGTCGTGGAGCTTGGTTCGTGGATCGGCCGGTGAAGAAAGGATCTGGGTCGTGGAGCTTGGTTCATGGATCGGCCGGTGAAGAAAGGATCTGGGTCCTGGAGCTTAGTTCGTGGATCGGCCGGTGAAGAAAGGATCTGGGTCGCTGGATCGGCCGGTGAAGAAAGGATCTGGGTCGCCGGATTGGCTGGTGAAGAAAGGATCTGGGTCACCGAGCTTGGTTCGTGGATCGACCGGTGAAAAAAGGATCTGGGTCGCTGGAGCTTGGTTTGTGGATCGGCCGATGAAGAAAGGATTTGGATCGGCAGGTGAAGAAAGGACCCGGTGAAGAAGTGATTTGGGTTGGTAGTTTTTGAGAAAGAATAAGAGAAGGTAGAAAAGAGAGAGAGAGAAAGAGAGAGAGAGAGAGAGAGAGAGAGAGAAAGAGAAATAGGTGATCTGTTCAGAAAAAATGAGGAGAGACAGAGAGAGAAAGAGAGAGCGCGCGTGTATGTAGGTAGTTGAGAGAACTAATAAAAAAAATTGAGAAGAATGAATATTTTATTGAAATATCTTGTAAAATAGATAAACTGATGTGGGTATTTTGTAAAAGTGGTAGTGTAAAATAGAAAAAATAGATTTTTTCATATAAAATAGACAAAAAATTTAGAGGAACTGATGTGGATGCTCTTAGATTTTTTCTTTTCCAATAAAGCTGTCTACCAATATGGCAGACACTACCCCTTCCCCATGAAAAAATTGGACATGTGGCCACGCTTCAACCATTCATTTGCTTTTAAATTTTTTAAACTTTTTTCATTTAATTGCGTTTTTTATAGGACATTTAAATATTTAATTGCATTATTTATTGGTACTACGAACCCACATATTCATATATTAAGTTCATGTACTGTTCTTCTCAACAACCACTAATGTATTGTTATTGTAAATTAGGATTTATATTATAAATTAAATCGTTATAATATTACATAAATTTATAA
This sequence comes from Quercus glauca, assembly GCA_023736055.1. Classification (NCBI taxonomy): domain Eukaryota; kingdom Viridiplantae; phylum Streptophyta; class Magnoliopsida; order Fagales; family Fagaceae; genus Quercus; species Quercus glauca. The sequence continues at coordinate 6,119,200 of CM043324.1, forward strand.
AAAAGTGTACAATATTATACATATTTGCATTAAAAATATATAACGTTATAGACATTCATTTTTTTTATATAATATAAATCTATTTTATCTTGATAGTATAATGTAAACTAATAATTTTTAACAATTAATAATAATATTCCATTGATTTTTGATGTATCATAATGAAAGTTATGATATAGAAAATACATTTGAATGATGGTCTTTATATTTATCTAAATTATTTTAGTTAGTTTTTCTATTTATATTAATTTATTATATTTATCTATATTTTAAATAACTTTTAAATTAATTATGACATCATCACGGTTCAACCTTGATCCGACCTTGAAAATCTTGAACCTCTTCCTTCTCCAGTTCTTTGAATGGTCCGGGTTTCAAAACCATGATATAGGTAACCCCACTATTCTATTCCGTTCCAAAATTTGGCCTGTACCAGCGTTTTGACTGAAATTTCGTCATTCCGAATAGAATATGAATTTTTGAGCTAAATGAAGAATGTGTTTTCACTGAGCGAAGAGGATGAGACGAAGGAGGAGTGTTATATAGATTTGTAGACGCTTGAGTAGTCTAAGAAGAGGAATGAAAAGAGTTATAAAAAAAAAAAAAAAAAATGAGATGACATTTATGACACTTGGGAGGAGTAGTAAGGAAGTTTCTAGGAAGGTACTTTCTTTACAATGCCATCATATGCTTTTTTATTCACAAAACTACCCTTACATCATTTTATAAAAATATTTTTTTTGAATAAATAATTAGATAATCATTTTTAAATATTTTAGCTTAACAATAACAGTAAATAAATTCCGACATAAAAAAATAGTAAATAAATAACTTTATTTCAATTCAGAAAAAAAAAAAAAAATAAAACTTAATCTCCCGAAGGTGATGGGTTCCTCGCTTAATAGTTTTTTTGGGGTTTCAGGGCTAATGACTGATGAGTTTAGGAGCTTTTTGGAGCTTAATCTCCCGAAAGTCAAGGGAGACAAGAAGCCAAAATTCAAATTAGGATTAGTTGATACTAAGATTGGGTCACATATCCATAAGTGACTAAAATTCCTTGTGAAAGTGGTGATTTTGTTCATGAGCTGCTTCGTGGTGTGCGACTACATTTCAGTAAGTTCTTAAAGGACCTAAAGGTTAGCATTCTTTCTTTGATCTCTTTCTGCTTTTAGTTTTATGTGTCCAATTTTGTTGTTATTCTAGATATGAACTTGTTTTTCTTCTGATTGACTTCTTTCTCCTCTTTTTTCTTCAACTCTATAGCCTGGAGACTTAGAAAAGGCCCAACTTGGTCTGGGGCACAGTTACAGCAGAGCCAAAGTCAAGTTCAATGTTAACCGAGTTGACAATATGGTGATTCAAGCAATCTTCCTTCTTGATACTCTTGATAAGGATGTCAACTCCTTTTCCATGAGAGTCAGGCATGTTCTTGTTCTACACAAACATTTTATGTTCTTGAAACTGGCATCTTTGTTGTCCATAAAAGTATAACCATGACCACTCCTTTAGGCATTTTTGGTAGCACAGAATCTAACTTCTTGTCACTCAAATCCAACACATGTAAGCAAGTTAAGCTACTAAGATGTGGTAATTTCCCAGACATGCTATTGCTAGACATAATAAGATCAGTGAGAGTGGTGATACTTAGAATTGAAGATGGAAATTGACCTTTCAACTGGTTGTTCCTCAAGCTTAGAATTGTCAGATTGGACAATGAATCAAACCAATTGGGGACAGTATCATTAAAAAAGTTGTCATCTAGTTTAAGAGTTTGAAGCTTCACCATTGTAGATATCTTAGGAGGAACTGAACCAAAAAGAAAATTTGAACTCAAATCCAGATATTCAAGTGAAGAAAGTCTATAAATTTTGTCTGGAAGTGGACCCCAAATGCCCAAAGATACCAAACTAATTACTTTCAAATTGGTTAGCCTTGCCAGGGTGGCCACAAAAGAATCCAAAGAGAAGTTTTCTGATAAAGTTTGTTTTGGAATTGCAAACCCATGAAAGTCACTAACTTTGGCAGTCTTGTCACTTACAATTCTGAGTTCTGTGACAAAGTTGTCTTGGCATGTGATATTTACTTGTGGAAATGAAGATAAATAGCAAAAATCTATGCTACGATTATTCCAAATCTCCAATTGCTTTGGGTACTCCAAGTGCTTTCTAAGCTGCTGAAGTACTTGGGTTTGAGAAGACTGTAATGGATAAGTACTAAGAGCAAAGAAACTCCATGTAAAACAGAAAAACAAAAACAAGCAACACCACCCCATTGAACTCTCTTTCTTGTCAATGCTTCATGGATCAATAGCTGTCATTTAATAGCACAAAACAAGGCAAAAATTTATCAGTGAAACAGAGATTGACCTTGTAAATATCAAGCAGAGGCGGCTGATATTCAGAATTTATCTATTGCATGCTTTAAAGGAAAATCCATTAAAGTAGTACACATAGAAAATCTGCCAACTTTACCTTTAAATTAGTCAAAGTTGAATCCTTGAGCAAGTTCCACAGTACTAACCTAAAACAAAGAGCAAGTTTTGCAGAGTTTATGAAGGAGAAACAGGGTGACAACAGATATTGAAGTTTCAGATTGATAAACAAAACTAATCAAATGAGATATATGTTGAATGCTTCAAGGAAGTTAAAATAAACCCATGAAGGAAAACATGTATTATGTATAACGAACATACATGAAAATGATTTGTGGAAGTGATCCTATACTAAGTGAACAAATGCAAAGTGCCAACAACCAGGGAATACTTAACAATAACTCCATGCTTTTTTGATGTAAAATTTGTGATATGAGAGGTGGGGTACCTGGTTGGTTTTAATGCATTTAGTGCTTGCACATGGTGCTATATCTTGGAGATTGCGTGCTCTCTCTATTTTTCTCTCTCTCTGACTCTTTAGCAGTAAGGCATTTGGGTATTCATTGGTGGCACTATTGCAAGTGTAAATTCTCACTCTTATTGAGCAGTGAACAGAGCAAAGTGACAAGCTAGTGCATTATATAGAAGCAGTTAAAATGACAACTGAAAAACGTAGTCAATCTGTTACTTTGCTTATTTGTTTGTCGTAGACTTTAACAGTTTGTCCAGGAGAAAGTTGAGTTTTCTAATACAAGTTTAGTCACAAAACAATTTTTATAATTATTTTCATAGTTATTGAGAAGGCATGTTGTGATTGGTAGATGAATGTGAAAAAGATTTTACTTTAATCACAATTATTATTATTATTATTATTATTATTATTATGTAAATACAATATAATTTCAAGCTAACTGAAATTCACACTTTAATCACAACTTAATAAGTTAGGAAAATTATTGTGAAAAAAAAAGTTTCATGAGTCATAACTTACTCCTCTTTCTATTCTTGCCTGTAATATGCACTATTGTACTGATCTTTGGTCATGGCTAACTTTTCAAAAGTACCAAAATGGTTTTGAGAGTTCCTTAAAAAAAAAAAAAAAAAAAAAAAAACCTATAAGTTATATTTGAGAGTTCTATCTGGAAAATGATATTTACCGGATTACTCAAGGCTCCCTGGCCTGTGCTGTGCATGCATGTGCCAATATGAGGTTACATTACCTGAGAGAGACAGTGAAGTTTTGTTTGCTTCTGAGGCTTCCTAAATTAGATCTCAAGGCATCAAGTATTATGGTTCCATATATTGCAAGTTTGTACTTTTGGGAACATTTGTATCCTGAATTCTTGCCCCTAAATTGGATCCTCTAGTAATCCTCTTCATCTTCATTTGAAAGTTTGTTTAAGGACCACTGTGGAGAGCATGGGAGGTGATTGGACAGTTCTAGTGCCTCAAAGCTCAAACCTATAAGTTTATGAAAATAAATTTTATTAGTATCACATTGAATCTCAAACTTTTAAGATTGTATCAATTTAAATCTTAATTTAAAAAAAAATTAATTTGGGGGTTTGGTTTGTAAGTTTGATTGGAGGTTTAACTTGACAGTACAATTTTAAAAAAGCAGTAGATTCAATTTGAAATAAACTAAACTAAACTATAGGTTGAGTTTGTATCCCTCTTAACCTTTACTCTTCAATCTAAAACTTTTGAAATTATAGAATTTGTTGAAAAATATTGTGTTAGTAAAATATAATTTTCACCCAAAAACATAATCCAATCATTGAAATCATAAACAAATGAAGGACAAATTGGTAATTACAATACATGTCCTTGGAATTTGTGCTTCCTAGTTGCCATAACTTGACAGGTTGTCTCTAATATGATATCAGCAAATCTCATTTGCCCATACTATTCTGTTTTGATAACATTTGGACCATACAATTAGACTTTTAATATTGAATCAGTAATAAGTCACTATCTAATCAGTGAAACCGTCATTGTTTGCAGTTTTGAGGTGGGAGGATAAGGCTTTCGGCATGGGCAGCATGTCACGTACTGCTCAGGTTTCTGCAGTGCTGGCATTTATTAAGGTCAAAATGGATGGACCAAGTCAAACTGCTCTAATCATCAATTCATCATGATTCAAAACTCAACCTGTCAAGGAGTAATGTTTGACAAAGATTTTTTCATAATGATTTTTCATAATATGTTAAGATAGTAAATAATAACAAGTTTACCATTGTATCTATTTTATTATGCAGCAATTATAATATGTCACATCTATAATTATTATGTATTTTTTTAAAGATTTTGTGTCCTTAGACCTGATATTAAGAGCATCACAACAGATTTTGTGTCTATGCTGCTGATCTTGTTCTACTTCTACACGTAGGACCCCAAACATTAGAGATAATAATATGGGGTTGGAATGAATAAGATGCTCTAAGAGAATAGGGCTAAGACTTGAACCATATGGAAAAGCTCAAAACCGAAAGCAATGCCCAGAACTTGCAATAATGATTAATCTTCCATTGAAATTCTCTGCATTGATCCTTTTATCTTTGCTTTAAAGACATTGCATGTGTAAATGCACTAATACTAGCACTTTAAAAAAGATATGTGGTGCATAGTAGCGTCAAAGCACGGTCCAGGATTCATCCCAAGTGGTCCTAGACAAGCTTTAAAGGTCCTCTAGCGGTCCATCCTTTATCATATGTGGGGTCAATTTTACAAAGTATTTTTCATTTTTCACCAAAATTGAGCATCTGGGAAGTCAAGGACATATTGATTATATGAACCAATGAACCAAACGACAGGTCTTTTGGGACATAGAATAGGTGCCAACCTCCTCTCACTCTAATTGGTTGAAAGGGCTGTAAATTAGTTTAGCCGAGCTAAGTATTAAATGTTCAAGCCTGTTCATTTAAATTTTTTTTTTTTTTTTTTTTTGAACACAAGCAGAGCTCGAGCTTATAATCAAACTAGATTTTATGCTCAAGCTTGACTCATTTCATTGTCAAGCAAGCTCGAGTTTTGTTCACGAGTTACTTAATTAACTTTTTCTTTCCTATATAGTGTGAAACCATCGCTAAAATGTTTTACCTTTTCACAATTTTATGAATTTTAACTATGAATATATTGTTTATATCATTAATAAGCTACAAATAATAATTTAAAACCATATGAACCTACTGAAAAACTTATACAATCTAATTTCAAGTTTACATAAATATATTTTTAGACAAGTATGCATATGAAAATATAATATTATATATAGTTAAATGGAACCCTCATGTTCACAAGCTTGTTTACGAACATATTATTTTGTTTGAGATTGGCTTATTTAATAATGGAGCAAACTTAAGGCTTGAGTTTGGCTTATTTTCTAAACAAATGAACATAAACAAGCTTTTTTCAAGTTGAGCATAAACAGCTTGGTTCATTTACAGGCCAAGTTGAAAGCCTTACATCTTTTCTTATACAAACTGAAATAAGAAAGGAGAGGTGAAAAGCAGGGACAAAAAAGCACATCTCTTTTCATGAAATTCAAAAAGGACTATGATATGTCAACAATTAGCATCCAAAATCCTGAGCAAGAAATGATTTGAATCATGATCTTAGCTAAAAAATGAGACCATAATAATAGCAACACATGCTTTTGCTTCCGCATCTATAGTAGGTGCAATAGCAAGCTTTGTTTCACCCTCACCCTATAAAATAACAGTTTATGTAAGCACATGCCATAATAAAGATTGTTTTGTGACATACAGTTACTGATTACATAGCACTCATATTTTGTACATGATTGGCTGCTCAACGGATTGATTCCAAGGACCAAGCTCCAGCTTTGAAAAAAGATTAATTGTTGGTTGAGATTCAAAGAGTGAGAAAAGGAAATTAAATTTCCCAATATGTAAAGGAAATAATTGGATAGGCCAGGCCATGAGAGGTCCCAATAACAACAATGGAAGGACAAGAGACTTAAACAATATCTATTATCACAATGAACCCACTCTCCCTGATATGTATCCATGATTTTAGGGCATTTAGACTTGCAGACCAAGATTAGGTGTACAGAGGGAAAGAACATTTAAGATGAAATAAATAAGGAATGAGATAAGTTTGAAGAAAGAACTGTATTGGGATGTAAAGTGGTCATAGAGTCATGACAAAATTGACTCTCACATCCAAGTGCCCTACTGCCTCTTTCTTTAGTACAAAGATGGGGCCAGCAATTTTATGATTTCAGCAATTAGCCTTTGATATCATGGTATGTCGTTATCAAATAAATCATTCAATGTAGATATTGACATATTGTAACACAATATCATAGAGAAAGGATGGTAAATTTGCCTTTACTTTCTATCATTACTAGTCGCAGACCTGCGCATTGCGTGTGATAAGTTTGTTTATGATAGTGTTATTATTATATATTATTAATTATTAATATTTTTCTATGCATTACTACTCAAGCTGCATTATATATGTATGATCAATATATTGCAGGATTCACGGTGATTGGAGGTTTTGGTGATGGAATTAATTGTGTATTATTAGAGATTAGTATTTGGAATAGAATGTGGAAATTTTATTCGTTGGACATACTTGAAGAAATAATCTAGCTTTTGAACTTACAACTGAATAGATAATTCATAATCAATTGGAAGAAAATATGAACAACCTACACAACCAAAAGATAATATAAAATATATTTTAGCATAGCCTTTTCATTTTATTTATAATTGAGAGTTAGACATTCTTGAATAAGCAATCCAACTTAAAAACATGCAAATTAACAGGTAACCTGTGAGCAATGGTGGGTAAAATAGTAATTAAAACGGTGACAGGTGTCCACATCATTGAACACCAAGAATTTTTTTTTTTTTTAATGAATGAACACAAACACTCGTGTGCAAATACACACAATCAAAAAGATCTAATATTTTATGTTTTGAGGTGCATTGATTTTGCTGTCATCTATTTATAGTGTCTTCTTGGTTGTTAAGTAAGTTCATACAAGAAACATGAAAAGCATTTTTCTAAGACTAATTGGAGATTCTTGCCTTATGCAGTTCCATTATAAATGAAACTATCACAAGATAAGACCCAACCCAAATACTTAAACCAACCTCATTTTTTAGACCAACATCGTTTTTTTTTTAATCTCTCTCTGTTTTTGGTTTTAATCTCCCTCTGTTTTTACTCTTTCACTTTGTGTTAAAAGCTTCCACTGCCTATTTTAGCACTGCCCCAAATTCTCACCTACATGCTCTATATGCCATCCTTTTTCTTTTGTTTTTTTTTTCCTTCTACAGTTCAAAATTTATGAACCCAAGAAAGACAACTTGAGGACCCCTATCTTTTGCACTATTTTATCCCCATTAACTTTTATACTCTCCTAAGCTACCCATTTCACTGATCAATGACATATATTCAATCTCATAGAGATTTAAGCTCTAATTTGTGTCTTTGAACAATTCTAGAAGTAGCGGTATTTCTTCATTAAATGTTGTCTTAATTGTAGAAAGCCATTTGATTACATCCACCTAAAAATCATTTCAAATAAGTGGTGGATAATATGAACAGCTTACACCACCAAAAATAATATGAGAACTATTTTAGTAAAACATTTCATTTTATTTACAACCGACATTTAGCGATATCTAAAGAAATATTCCAGCTTTTGAACTTGCAATTTAATAGATAATTTGTGATAAATTGGTAGAAAAACTGAACATCCTACACAACCCAATGATAACATAAAAATTGTTTTAGCATACCCAAAAATAATATAAAAATATGTTAGCATAACCTTTTCATTTTATTTATAATTGAGAGTTGGACATACTTGAAGAAACAATTCCAACTTTATTTACAATGGAATTTCCCAGCAAAGCAACTCATTCAACAATGTCCTATTTCTTTTGGATAATTCCTTTGGTTACATAAACTGCTTGGTTGACAATGGAATTTCCTATCAAAGCAACTCATTAAACAATACACTGCAGAAAAGGAGAAGTAATATGTTTTGAGTAGGTGCAACTGTATCAAGCCCTGATCACTCATATATATGTTTTTTTTATCCAAAATACTGCTACTTCTGCCTCCATTGTGGTAATAGCTCTGAATCTATCTATGACACTTGTGAATCACCAATAAATAAATAAGAAAAAAAAAATGTAATGCAAGAATGAATAAAAATGATATAAGAATTTAAATCATTTAACATATTTTTAGTGTACTTCCAAATACATGTGACCAAATCTAATAGTGGAGAAGTTCTTAAGTAAATGCAGCTTATCTGATTAGAGTTTTCCATAGATGCCTTTATGATATGAGTACATAAAGAGTAATCATTCAATTATCACTGGCTTGGGCATGAACATTTTTACAAATGCCTCTGATTGAACAGCATGCAAAAGTACTCTAAAAACTGTCAAAATCAAATTTTACATATTCCCTATTGAGATATTGCCAATAAAAAATTACCTGCAATTTAGGTCTTCCCTCCAATTTCATTAAAAAATTGCCATTAAAAATATATCATTCTCACTTGAAAAAGATCTATAAAATTAATTAAAAATATTTTTTCATTAGTTAATTACATACTTTCAACTTTAGATATTAAATGGGAAAGACGTATTAAAAATATGAGAAAGATGTATTGCTCAAAAAAGAACTAAAGACATAATTTATAAAATGTTTGAACTAAAGAACTAATTTGCTCTTTTTTTTTTCTTTTTTTATAACTAATTTGAACTAAAGAACTAATTTTTTGAAGTATGTAATTAACTAATTAACTAAAGAAGCAAAACATTTTACAATACGTCCTTCAAGTTAATTACATATTTAATGGGAAAAGAGTGGAAGCAAACACCACAACACTATACTAAGAAATCAAAGTCACACTAAGTCATTGGAATCACATAGAATTAAAAACCTAGCAATTTTCAAAAAACTCAAAATGAGCAAACCCAAAAGAGGTAGAGCTCCAATTAAAAAACCCAGCAATCAAAAATTCAACACCCTAACAAAGAGGCGGTAAACAATCAGCCACACCATAGCAGCCTTATAAATCTCAATTAAAAAACACAATCTTAGCACAAAATAGAAACGCTTGCACAATGACTTAAAATCAAAACCATGAATATCAAACCATGTCTAAACCAAAGACCATGATAAACAAAATTATGCAGAAAAATTATGGCAAAAAATTGAAACACCAGGAAAACAATTTGCTTTGATTCTAAAACCCAATCAACATATTATACAATCATGATATTGAAGTAGGCGCTGATACCAATTGTTGGAAAACAACGGAAGCAAACACCACAACACTACGCTAAGAAATCAGAGTCATACTAAGTCATTGGAATCACATAGAATTAAAAAAAAAAACCCAGCAATAAAAAAACTCAAATGAACAAACCCAAAGAGGTAAAACTCCAATTTAAAAACGTAGCAATCAAAAATTCAACACCCTATGAAAGAGGCAGTAAACAATCATCCACACCACAGCACGAAAAAGGCTGTAAAAAGAGGGGGGGGGGGGAAATCAAGCAAAAGAATGGACCACAAAAGAAACTGGGATTTAGAGATACCTCAACCAAATCATCCAGCCTCTGTCAGTATTTATATAGTAGTGTGAGGAGAGGAAGACAGGAAGGAAGGAAGACAAAGAGGCCACCGTTAGAAGGGAGAGAGGCTGGCGTGAATTAAATGTGAAACCGTAGAACAAAGTGGAGAAGGGGAAAGAACTAAAACCTAGGGAGAGGAAATTGAAACCGTGCAGGAAAACAAAAAGTTGAAACTGTGAAAACAGAGGGTTTTAAAAAGGTTTCAGTTGAAAAGGCTTTGTGTTTGGGTTTTATGGTGGAGATAGGGCTGTAAAATATTTTATAATTATCAGTATTTTAAAATTGATAAAAAATATTTTAAAATTGTAGGAAAATTTTAAAAAGGATGATGAAAATGACATGGCTGCTGATGTGGCTCAACGTGAGTGTAGTAACATTAAATGCTACGCTTCAGCTTTTAGTAATATATAGATATAGATGATATCAAATAAAAATGAAAAGTTTTAACATTGAGATTGATTGTCATTAAAAGCACTCTGCATAGGACCTGTGGAGGGACGAACCTCTCCCCTAGAAGGTATTGTCCGCTTTACAGAACAAATTCGTAAGGGTGGCATTGGCTCTTCGCCCATTCTCAAAGCGAACAATACCTTCTAGGAGAGAGGTTCGTCCCTCCACAAAAAGTGATACACTCCATATGTGAGCTCATGCTTATATGCTGCGGGTGGGAGGCGTCTCTCCCCGATGTGAGACAGAACAAATTCGTGAGGGTAACATCGGCCCTTTGCCCATTCCCAAAGTGGACAATACCTTCTAAGGGAGAGGTTTGTCCCCCACAAAAAGGCAGTTCATGCTTATATGCTGCGGGTGAGAGGCGTCTCTCCCCGATGTGGGACAGAACAAATCCATGAGGGTGGCATCGGCTCTTCGCCCATTCCCAAAGCAGACAATACCTTCTAGGGGAGAGGTTCATCCCTCCACAGGACCTATTACTTAGTTTTTCACAAATAAAAATGTATATAATGTCACGTCATTTCAAGAAAACAAATAGAAAGGCTATATGCCACTCACAGCAATGGTGAAAAGCATACTTTTTAACCAAAAAGAAAAAGCATACTTTTTTAACCAAAAAAGAAAAAAAGAAATGAAAAGCATACTTCCACTCCTTTCAATATAACTACCTTAAAGTTTATAACAGTACATTTTTATCACATGGACCCTATCCAAAAAAAAAAAATTATCACATGGACAGAATCTAAGAGTGTTAACATACAAATGTTCTCTTTTCTTATAAATATAACTACTAAATTGATCACAATTTTGGCACATCAACATAGAATCTACCATTTTTGATCCAAAAGAAAAATTGTACTCGCTAAAAACCAAAAAATATCACCTGTCTCACTCAGCTCTCAACCCGATACATGAGATAAAATCTATAAGATAGTGAGAAAACAAATAATTGTAAGGATGAAATAATTTCCAAACATGGTCCCAGTCCATGTTATAACAGCAAATAGTGAAAAGAATCCTTTCTGCTAGTGCTAATAGAAAGAGTAGGGTTCTGCTAGTGCAGGAAACTTAATGAAGAAGTCTCTACAAGTAGTTATTTGTCAAGTTATCCATTTGAATAGAAATTTGGCCAAGTAGACAACAATAAAATAGCATATTTTCAAGTGTTATTAGTGAGTGATTCATTTTAGTGTTGAAACTTAGAGCAATGAGGTCTACGATGACCAAGGGCACCACAATGGTGACACACAATGGGTTTAGGTCCACTAGGCCTTTTAGGGAGGGATCTAGCAAAATGGTTTTGTTCTTTCTTCAACATGGGGCATTGAGGTCTTATGTGACCAATCACACCACAATGATGGCAATTAGGAACAAACTTAGATCCACTCAATTCCCTAGGATGAAACCTGAACATAGGCTTAGGCTTAAGAGCATTTCTCTCCACTTTTTGTTTTCTTTTGTGTTGAGGAATGTACACCGATTTGTCCTTTGAGGTAGAACACACAATAGGCACAAAATCGGGTACCACAACATGGTTGCAACAAATATTTTCATCATTTTTAACAGTAGGTTCAGCAATCAAACAGTTGGCATGCATCTTAAGAGATTCATTTTCACATTTTAGCTCATCAATAAGTTTGTTAGACAAAACAAGTTTAGCATCCAAGTCCATATTCAAACTCTTTCAGCTTTTCAAGAGAATTTTCAGAAAGATTCTTATATTTCTCAACCAATTTGTTGGATTTATTGAGCTTAGCAATGAAATCATCTTTTTTCACAAAATAACTTGCTCAAATTCTTTTGAAACTTCTTAGCATTTTTCCTCAAGAGTTTGATGTTAGGAATATCAACAACACCCAAAGATTCATGTAACATAGCATCACAATCATGAGGATTATCACTCATAGAGGCATTTTCACAAACACATGGCATGTTGCATTCATCAACATCCAAAACATGCATAGAAGCATACAAAGCACTATCCATGGCAAATAAACACAAGGGGTCAAAGATCACACTTAGGTAATGAAACCACAACAAGTGCACCTACTCTAATACCAATTGAAAGTTCAAATAGTGTGTAAAACACTCATGAATGTTTAGACCCCTAAATTAAAAATACCAACACAAGCTTACAATCAAACAATATATGTGCGGAAAATGAAATGTAAGCTATAACCAAATAGGCAACACAATCTAAACCATAATTAATAACCAACACAGCAATAATTAAAAGGTAAAGAGAAAGGGAAGAAAGATGCAAACACAAAGATAACACGGCGATATGTTATCGAAGAGAAAATCGAAGTACTCGGCAAAAAACCTCTCCGCCGCCCTCCAAGCGGTTAATAATCCACTAGAGAATATTGTTGGGATACATGAATAGCAGAAGACCATTCAAGCCTAATATACCTAGTGCACCTAAGCCCTCCAAGCTTCTTGCTCCAACAGGGTTACGCCGAACCTTGTCTTCTCTAGCTTACCGGATCCCGCAACAAGCTCCATGTTGCATTTGCCATCCTTGGCATCTTCCAATGCTTCCCAAGCTCCAAAATCATTCAACACTCTACATGGGTGTGGGTAGTATTTGGATACAAATCTCCTCTCAATGGGTATAACAATGGGAGAGGGAATGAGAAAAGACTACAAAGAATTCTCTCTAAGAATGAGTAGCTCTCTCTCTAATGAGGTGGGGGTGTTGTAGAAACCTCTCTTAGGGTTTTTCTCTCTGAATAGCCACACTACATTTCATGGGAATAAGGGTATTTATAGTAAGAGATGGAACGTGAAAAGTCAGTTTTTATCCAATCAGGGCATTCTGGCGACTTGGCCTCTCAACTGTACTAAGTCGCGAGTTTGAGTCGCGAAATAACTTCCAGGCCATACTGTACTTTTTGTCCTATAGTGCTCTAGCTGTCGTGACCCTTTAGCTCCCTACATGCTTCACACGTGTGGTGACTTGCCAATCGCGAGATCCAGTCATGAGACTCCTCTTGAATGCACATAACTTGAGTTTCTTCATAATTTCTCACACACAACTCTTACATTATTCCCACCTAAATACAGAGTTTCTACATGCTGAATTACAAGCAAATTTGGCACGGAATAAAGCCAACACATGGTTGATTAAATTCAACCTTACATCGCCCGTATAATAAAATCAAGTGGCCCCAAAGTGGGCTAAGAATTATGTTCAATGCAAGAAGAGCCAAAAAAAATGAAAGTAGATGAAAATGAAGTAATTTTAAACCACGTTTGCTCCAAATAGACTGCTAGGAATCTTTATAGAGGTGTCATAAGCCAATCATCATAAAGGATCATAGCAATGGCAAATTAAAAAATTTTGATGTTATGGTAATGAAAGAAAAGAAAATGTAATTAAGTCATGTGCAATATTTCATATTCCGCATATGTATAGCAAGGCTACAAAGAAAACTATAGCAAACTACATTTGATTATCATTTTGCATAATCCAGAGGAAAATCTGCTTGCCTAGTAAAACTTTGTGGCCAATGGTCTTGATTTCCCAAGGATTAAGGAGAAGCACAACCCAATTATCATAGAAATCTGGAACAAGACAAGTCAAACAACTTGCTTTAGCCTTCCTTGAATATTAATCCAAACCACGGTGCATTAATCTAAGCCACATTTGGAGTAACAAGCCTGCACACATAACCAATTATTTATTCTAAGACATGCCTAAAAAATCTATTAAATCTTCCCCCAACCACATAGTCAAACATATAATAGCATTCGTGGAAGTATAAGACACCTCAACAACCAATTCGTAGCACAATCTGATGATTATGATTCTTCCGTATAAACCCACAAGATAGCAAAATAGGTGAATCTACACATTGAGCAACCTCTAACACTGTAGGTATCAATAGACCATCAATGCAACAAGTCGCATAAGGAATGCTGCAATCCATGAAGATCAAGTTTAGAAGCCATTTTTATTTAGTATCAAGTTTTCAATGGTACACAATTAATTTGATATTTAAAAAAAGTATGACTAAGAGTTCATTGACTCAAGCCATACGGGGGCACTTTCTCTTTTTCTTCAAAATTTACAAATAAACGGTTATTAACATTCCTTTATAGCCTATTTTCAAACAGAATCAAGAATTAGATAAGAATACCATTAATATGGTACAAAAGTATCCAAACAACCTGAAAATAACCAAAGGCACAGTAACACAATCTGCAATTAAAATTTTTCCAAAGTAGGATATCAAATAAAATCTACATATGGCCAAAAAATGAAAGAACACCTAAAGAGAGGCCCACACTAAACATCTTGTTAACTTGTCTAGAACAGTGTCACCCCAGGGCTAAACATCATGAGAACCATCATAAAACAAAGATCCCTATCTTAGTTTCCCTAGCCCTTGCTTCATAAACAGAGTTCAGCGGTCACATTGCAATTTTGATTAGTAAATACTAATTTGTTTACACTTCAAATTAGACCCACGACTTCGGCATCCATCTCTTGTTTATGAGATGCAAAGAAGAAGCCCTTGCATGACAAACCTATTTCCTCTCTCATTGTTGATCTGAAAAGGTTTTATGACATTGTGAGGAATGAGAACTCTCAGGCTTTGAGTCACTCTGGTAGAGTAAAAGCACTGGCTATGATTCTTGAAACATACATAAAGGGAGATATTAATGATAATATGGCTGATTTTTTTCATAGAAAGAATGTTTATGTTGCCAGTAAGTACCAAAAGGCACTGCAAAAAGCTCCTCAGTTATGTCTTTGAAGCATTTGAGGACACCACTGTTATTTTGCTTTCAACCTGTGCTATACTATCTCTGCCTTAGGAATCAAACAGCATGGCTGGAAAGATAGGTAGTATCATAGTGGGAGTATTATCGTTACTGCCATTCTGGTTGTTGCTGTTTTTGCTATCTGTAACTTCAAGCAATCCAGGCAATCTGGGTCGGACATAACAATCTGCATTGACAAAACAAGAACCCTTACATTAAATGAGACCAAGGTAACAGGATTTTGCCTTTAAATAAGCAATTAGGGAAGCCAAGTAATATTTAAAATATAGATTCTCAATCACTTGTGAAGATTTCTAGGAGCCCTTTCTATTTTTGATATGAATATCAATGAAATCTATAATCCATGTTAAAGACTTTAAAAGTCAGAGAATTCAGAGAAAAATAGAAGTGGAGTTTTGGTGAAGAGGAAGAGTGAGAAGGCTATTCGATACTACTACACGGGAGCTCTAGAGACTAAGGGATATAAATTCAAGAAATTGATTTGAGCTAGCCTTTAACATGACATGATGGTAGAAAGAAAAGTTATCCCCCACTCAATTCATTAAATAAGACCAACCCTATGACAAATTAATTACCTACTTTGAAGTAATTATTTGTTTTACCAGGTATGAAAAAGTGATACTAAAGTTCAAAGGTAAAGTCATTCTTCCTTGAACTTTCTTAGGCATACAGTTGCATAAATAAAAGACAAACATGATCGAGTATAAATTTCATAGATTCAACTAGACAAGAAGTAATAAATATCATTAGTTTGAGAAGTTCATTACAAAACTCAAACTTTAGAAAATCAGATAACTTGCTCCAACTTGACTAACCATAATATTAGTCAACATTTGATCTTCCTTATATGTTGTCATATGTAACAAATCAGCAATATGGAGAGCCTTAAATCATACTAACTAAAATCACAATGAAGAAAATGTAAACCAAACTTAGAGCAAAGTGACCACTTGATTACTCCTATATGATCGAAACCAAATTACAATACCAACAATTACCAAAATTTAGGGAAAATGCACACTAAATAGTTACATGCAAAAGTTACAAGAAACACATTATTTTATTGCATAGGAAATTGTCTTCCATCTTTTCATCAGTTGCATAATTGGTATAGAAAGATGATTGATTGTCAATAAACCATACTGTAACAAGAAGAAATTAGCAGAGTTCTTAATTAGTTCCCAAGGTTTTGTAACAATGCTTAGGTCATATTACATCTAGGTAGAATAGTATCTGGCAAGAGAACAACAATACCCAAAAGGAAGATGAAGATTTATTTCTTCCTAAGTAGGATATTAAAAAAAAAAATTTGAAATTACATGTGTCCCATCTTGAGCACCTTATCCGAGGCAGCAGGGGCAATACAAGTTAAGCAAAGGGAGGCCAAGGTGGATGTTGCCTCCCATGGGATTGAAGTTTTTTATATTTCTTATATGTATATAGATAATCCTTTGTGTTGTACATCCCAATTCTTCTAATTTAATACAATGGTCCCCTTAGTCTTTGCTAATGTCACAAACACTTAATTCCATTCCAAAGTCACAGGTTTTGATAGTATTAACAAAAAATGAATAATACAACAGAAAAATTATTGGTTTTTATTAGAGAATTTTTACTTTCCTTATAAAATATATTTTTAGACATACCATATTTAAAATATGCATACATTTTCCTTCAAATAAAGAAGTTATTGTCCCCCTAAAAAAAAATCCCAGGTTATATTATAAACAAAAACAAGAAAAAAAAAAGTATATTCATTAGAGAGGCAGGCGATATGCATAAAATTGGCCTCAATAAGGCAGTTAACCAAGAAGAGAGTAATTTAAGAATGTATCATCAACCATTTATAAAAATATTCCATTGTAGATATAAAGAAGTTAATGTCTTAAATTTTGGGTTCCTTGGCTTCTGCTAAGATATAGATGCCTGGGCCCAGGCACTAACAATCTTGTGACCAAGCTGCATATAGTTCCATCCAGGGCACTTACAAGCCAACTTGTAGATATGGACAAAATTTAGCTACAAAATTGGTTGTAACCTTACTAAATATCTTTTTATTGGAGGTGAATTTTGACAAATTCACCATTGGATTATATCTTATTCTTATATCCTCCATGCTTGCAAAACTTCAAGAAAACTAAAGATCAATAGCTATGTCATTAACAAATTATTGAAATTGCAAGTTTTTGTAGTTCAAAATTATGCTTAAAATGTAAGTTTATAGATCATATAGTAAATAATATCCGATTGACACAAAATTTGACATGTGTATTAAGAGCGTAAAGAACATGCAATTCAATGGTTAGATTTTCAAAATATATAGTAATGTTTATTTTGTAGGCTACAATCAATTTTGTCCGCAGACAAATCACTTTCATAGGACTTGTGTAAGGTGACTGTTCTACAACCTAAAGCTCAAAATAAGTTTTAGTTCAAATTGCAAGAAGGAAAATTATAATTGTAGAGTTTCATTTGTTTAATTCAAGAATATCCCAAGCAGAGTAACATACTATACTCATAAGCATACCTCAATGGTCTAAGCCAATACTAAGAAGTTTGAGTGAGGGCAATCAGATACTTGAATTGAAATTGTAGCTTTGTCCTTGCCTTTTCACTCACTGGTTAAGTTTTCTACAAACAAGTTTACATGTTTCTTAAGCATAAAGCTGCTTCACACAAATAAAAACATCAGGATATAAAGTTAACAGTTTACGTTATCAGCTTTTGTCCTTGTTAAATATTTTCTATCAAGTTTGGTAATTTTCAATTATTCAAACCATTGAATCAGATTTTCGAAACCCAAATTAGCTTCTTGAAATATAGTCCTTCTATTTTGTTATTTAATATATTTCACAACACATAAGCATTTTCTATGTGATTTTGTTTATTAGGTAATGATAGGCCACAAACGAATTGACCCCTTGTGATTAATTAACCAATTAATTTAACTAAGTTGATTAATTAAGTTAATTAACATGCAATTGCGTGGTAGCACAAACAAATCACCAATAAACTAAATATGCAGCGGAAAAATAAATAACACGGTGATTTGTTTACGAATGGGGAAAACCTAACGGCAAAAACCCCACCGAGTGATTTTCAGGTCACCACTCCCGAAACTCCACTATTATCACAACAAGCGGTTACAAGTAAAGGAATCTCAAATACCTTACCAACCTACAATTGAACCCTTACCCCAATACCTAATTGGACTTGTTTTGTAGTGACAGTTCCCTTTTTGATACATGACTCCCAAGTACGTGACTAACCAGTTTGCGCGGATCCCAATACGCGACTTCAATCACCAACTAGAAAGAAAGGTTGGCTTCAAAGTTCTTCAGTTCATACACATGATGAAGATCAAGAAGATGCTTGGTCACAAAACCCAAAGGTGCACATACACAGCAACTTCTTCAGAAGAGATGAACTAGGTTAAGAACTTTGTCTCTGGTCACAATTTGCTTGAACAGATTTTGCTGAATGCTTGTGCAACTAGTGAACTCTTTGACGGCTCTTAAAACAATCCTTTTATATGTCTAGGGTTAGGAGAAAAGAAGGCCCAAAGACACATTCACGGATCCCAAGAAATCATATCAGAAATTCTGTTTTTATAAACCTCGACAAATAAAAGCTATTGAGAAGCTGTCAAGCAGGTGTCGAGCTACGGACTTGAACAACTTACTAAAGCTCGATAGATACAGCTGTCGAGCTTTAATGAATCTGCACTTTCAGCTTGTTTTCTTGAACAGACTTGAAGGCTTCAATACTTGATCTTGAAACATGGTTTCTTGAAGTATTTCAACACATCTTAAATCTACCCAAATACAAGTAAAGTGCGTTTTGTCAAAGGATTAGCCAATTACATAAAAGTATGACATATGTTCTTAACATGTGAACTACATATGTCCTAACAGATAATGTGGTTAATGGGGTCCATTTCTACAATTGCACCCACCAACAGCCTTATAACACATGTAAATGGGGTCCATTTCTACGATTGCAACATAAAAATGCCCTAAAAATTAAATACATTCTACATTGATGTATTGCATTAAAAGAAAATAAAAGCATTTAAAATTTAGCGTATTTTACTCATTGTAACTCATAAAGATGATAACACAGTCCTCATATAGGTAAAGAATGTTGAAAATGGCATACGTAGCTAAGCAGAAAGTAAATGATAACAAATTGACTCAACTGCATGGGTTGCATGTCGGGACTTTGGAACCTTTCTTGTGACACTAAAAGCCAATCTTCTAAGGGGACTCCACAAAAGGCAAAGCCAAAGAATAATCGATGTTGATGTTGTAACAAAAGAGGAAAAGAATAAAAGAAATCAATATGTAACTCAATAATTTATGAATGCTAAATTTCACATATGTATGCATTTACGATGAAAAAGAATTGAAGATTGAAACATCATCACAAGAATTATAAATTTGACCAATCACGTCTCCTTTACCACCAACAAGGTGTAGCCCCTTACTTTGAGAGTAACATCACAAGACAAGCAGCTTGGTTATAATAAGTATGACTTAAAGCAACAATATTTCTTTTAAGCTAACCACTATCCATTGATGTTGGTTGAAATCATAGACGTTATGTAAAAAGAAATGAATAGAAAATTAAACTGAAAAAATCACAACATGCAATTTTTAATAGATGAAATGAGAGAACATTTGTTGCTCTAATACCCTAAATCTTCTTACTCTAGACATATTTTAAACTCAAAGTATTAGAGATGAAGTGCAGGATGGCTGATCATGCATGTTACTAAAGCAGTCACAATCAGTAGTGGCAATTCCAGAAGGTCTGCCTTTACCTGTTAATCTGACATTTGGAATATTCTACAAAGTGCTTGATGGCTGATCACACCCTGGTTCATGAATCTTCTACTCGTGACACAATGGACTTAGCCACAAAAAAATCTGCACTCGCAAAACAAGCACCTGACAGCACATGAGATGAAGCTAACAGAATTTAGCTTGGAAAAGAAGCAATGAGAGAATGTACTTCCTAAGAAAGAGCATCAAATGTTCTTGATCTAACCAGATTTCCAAATGAAGATGAAGCCAAAGCCAAAGCAGAATTTGGCTTGCAAGCTGGATTTACAATGAAGTTTTCTACAATTCAAACAAAACGATCTAAAAGATAAATACTCAACAACAAGCTAACAAAATAAAGAGTATCTCTAGAGGAGATTCATCCGACTACAAAAAAGAAAGAGAAATAGCAATCCAATTGTTTAATCTTTACCATATTTTTTCCATTATATATAGACACTGAAACTCCTCTCCAGAAAAGAAAGAGGTGAGTTCATTCATTCAGCCCATGGAAATATTTTATCAAATACATGGAATGCTTACCTTTGTACCTTCTACCACAATTTGCGCTCCTCTTTGGCCAATGGCATTCCCATCTTGATGTTGATGTTTATGCCACGTCCAATAGCTCTCCCATTCCCGTCTTGATCTTTAAGAACCACAGCCAAGCCTATATTGTTTTGATCACATGATGCATCGAAATTAAGCTTTACCAATTGATCAAGTGGTTTGGTCCAAGAACTTCCCCTGTTTTGCTCTTTGGTGAGTGGTCTTAAGTAAAAATTATACTGTTTGTTCAGACGATGGACTAATTGGTTTATGGGGGGTTTAGTATTTGAAAACAAAGCTTCTTCTCATGCCATCCAAAGGATTTTCATTGCCACTACTGCATACAGTGTGAACTCATCTTTGGTGATTCTTCCTGCGAGTAACTCACTTGGGGGGTCAATTATATATTCAACAAATTCCAGTATAGTTTGAGCTTAGATCATTTCAACTCAAAAACCCCATCTACCACCATACCACACTCCTTTGGCATTGGGACAACATTGAAATAGATGTAAAAGGGAATTTTCAGCTATTTCACAAAGAAGGTAATGAGTTTTTGAGAATCTGATGAGGTTTTGAGTAGCGACTCTACGTAAAAACATTTTTAAGTTTTCATTAAAGGACACTCTTAAACCTTCACGAATTCTTATGCAGGCCATCTTATCTACAGTAGGATTCCGAGAAGGATAGATGCATGCTACATGGGCCCCAAACCTTTCTATTGTAATTTTTGCCCTTTTTGGATCATAACCGGAAACTTCAAATAGAAGCTTAACGTTGTTGCAATCCTCTAAAACTATGCCGTCAATTGAGCTATTGCTTCCATAGTGAAACCACATAAAAGATGGTGAATCTAAAAAAAAAATTCACATGAACAGAACCATTTTTTATAACCTTTGAAAAAAATGTAGACAAAACAAAAAAAACCTTTTAGATCGACTTGCCACAATATCCTTCAATTCTATTTTTATAGCAACACAAAAAGCAAATGCTAGAGATTCCGAACCAACCGAGAATGATATGGAACTTCCAACACTTTGATGGTTGAACCACTTTGGAATCTTAGTTCCTGAAAGGATAAGGTTAAATTGAAATGGTGCAGAACACATTTTAGATGTATCACAGCGCTTTTCAGAAACGGAGTCCTGATGCAATGATCCCCTTGAACATATAGTATTTTCTGGAAGCCCAAATATTTCTCCAAACTGATGCAAATTTAAGAAACTTCAGTTTAGCAAATTTAGTCATATATTATATTTGGGAATGTTAAACAAAAATGTTTCTTTCTATGAGAAAGGGAGAAACTTGACTCAATAATCTTCTTCTTGATTGTGAATCCTAGGAATCGCACCCTTTTATGGATAAAGCTTCTAGATGTGGTGGAGGCATTGGAATTTCCCGAAGGTTCTAGCAGTGGTGAAAGAAAAGTATTTTTAATTTCTGAAATCTGATATTGTTTTCAGGGAGGGTAGTAATGTTGCTGTAACGGAAACCTAAAGTTTTTAATTTAGGGAAACAATCAGGAGTATCCATGGCTTTTGGAAAATTGTGAAAATCATCCATACGGAGAAAGCTAAGATTTTTTAAATTGGAGATGCAACTTGGAACCTCTTTCACGTTTTTTAAACTTATACTTAACTCATGAAGGGCAATGAGATACTCTATTGATGAAAACAACGCTTCCATTCCTTGCTCAAGATTTTCACAGCCCAAGAAATAAAAATCTTTTAGAGATTTCAACTTGAGGTTTCTTGGCATAATTCTAAGATTTTGGCATCCCCAAAGATTCCAGTATTTAAGCTCTTCAAGAAGTCCAACAGACTGATGAACCTTAACTAAATTTATGCATCTACGAAGGTTCAATTCCTTTATGTTTAGGGCTGTTGGATTATTTAGATCCCTTAAATCAACCAGATTAACCTAGTTAATTAGCCAAGTTATTAACTTAGTCAATTTATGCAAATCTAGGTTATCACAATCATATCAAGAATATATAAAGCAGCGAAAAATTAAATGACACAAGATATGATGACCCAGGAAACCACACAGTAAAAACCTGGAGAGGATTTTACCCACCTATCCTCAAGGCAAACCTGAATCCACTATGTGAAAGAATCGAAGTTCATACAAAAGGACTTACAAGCTCCCCGCTTGACTTCCTAATGCTACCCACCAGTAGAACTTACTGACACGATCACGTGCAAGCTCCGAATCCACGGACTCCTTCTTTCTTGGATTCTCCACAAGATACAAGCTCCCCGCTTGTTTTTCTTTAAGCTCCAATGGCAGCAACCTTGTTGATCATCAAGATGTAGATAATATCTCTACCTTGAAAACCCTAAGTTTATGTGAAGGAAAACTCCTCAAGGATCTTACAAGAGATTCACACAAACCGCAATATGAGCACAAAGACTTAGAGAGGTTTGGGTATAAAACCCTAAAAAATAAAAGGAGGCACAAGAGGCACTCTAATCTCTTCTCAAAAGTCTCAAAAACGTTCTAGGGTTTCCCTTATATATAGGAGAGTTTTACTTGAACCCCAAGACGTTTAAATAGAGTTTGGGCTGAGTTGGAATTCTGCAGAAAAACGTTCTGGCCAACTTTTGATCGATCGAGTCTAATTTTCGATCGATCGAGCCAAGCCGAAAGTAACTAATACTTCTGTAGCCACTCGATTCCAACTTTACATAAAAACACAACTTTGAGCAAGCCTAAACAAGACTAAACAACCTGTTTTGATCATGGTTTGCCAACAATACACATTAGAGTTCTAAATACATTAAATCCTAAGTCTTTAGAACCTAATAAACTCCCCATTTGGCAATCTATGACAAAACACAAACTAAAAGCTCAAATTTTACAATTAAAAGCCCTTTACAAAAATAATGCTCATAACAACAAATTTAATCCTAACTACTATCCATCAGTTGCAAGTGTAGACAGCAGCCAAATCGAATCAACCTGTATATTCCTAAAACACTCAACAAACGCATAAACGCATGTGTGACAGAAAAACAGTAGAGCAACAAATATGTAAACTAACCCTCCCCCTAAGTTAGATACATAAAAAAATTTATTTTCTCCCCCTATCAAAATAAATTCAACTCCCTCTAAACAAAACAAGACAAACATGATTCCCATAAATCAATAATTTCTCCCCCTTTTTGTCACGTATTGACAAAGACAACTCATACAAAGAGTAAATAGTCAACATACACAACAAATGATAAGAGAAAATAGAGAATCAAGGGGACAAAAAAAATTCAGCTCTATAGAAAATAGAGACAACTCCCCCTACAAAAAACAAAAGGTAAAAACAAGCTTCTCCCCCTATAAAAATAGGAAAAACAAAACAAGTTTTGGGAAAAACATTGTTGGGGAAAAATATAGGAGGTGGGGATAAATAAAAAAAACACAAACCAAGTTTAAAAAAAACTAAGTTGAGGATACACATGAAGAAAAAATATTATCTCTTTCAATAAAATGCAAACATGGCACTATGTGACCCATAAACAGTTGCATGAGTAAAGAAAATATTTGCACATTGATTATCCATCATATCTCTTAAGAAAAATATTTTCTGCAGTTCACACAAAAAAACATATACTAGAAAGTACATAGCTCAAAAATTAATCAATCAATTTTTTGATCAAGTTGAGTACCCAATGTAGCAAAGTGTATGCATGCTATGTGTGAAAACAATAAGAGATATGACTGCAAAATTGCAAGATGGATACAAAAATCAATGTAATGCATGTGAATCCTAAACATAAATGATACATGAACACTTACAATGTCATGATGCATGTACTAATGCAGTAACAATTAAGTTCAATTAAAGGTCAGATTACAAAATTGGCTTGAATATAGGGTTTCTAACAAAAACCCCAAAATTGAAAAACCACTTGATGAAATTTTTAAAACAAATTGATAAATTAAGCATCGTAGAACACAACACACAGATTATAATGCTCAATTACATCAAAACAACAAGCCAATTTCATCAATTTTAACCTAATTGAACAAAATCCCCAATTCGGATTCAATATAACCTCCAGAATTTCCAATTTCTCAAACTTGAAACACATTTTGTATTAAAATCAAGGAACTTTTAATCTTGGATGGCCACAACAAAATCACACACAATATAATGTACCAAGTTTAACAAAGAGTAACTTGTGTAGTGTGTGCAACTAGCAAAAACTTGAGATACATGTGAGGTGATATGTGAATAGTAACCAATCACAAAGTTTACAAAATTCATCACATAGAATTTAAAAGAGACTATCACCTAAAGAGTTATATCATATAACTCTCATATCTCCTAGAGCAAAAGCTTGCAATCATGTAAGTTTCTTGATTTGCCTCATATTGTACACACCAATTTTAATTGATCAAAAACTTATTAAAAAGTCAGGATAATGTACACACCAATTTTAATTATGTGATTTGGCATCAAGCCTAATAGTACACACCAATTTTAAGCATTAAGCAATTATACTGAGGCTACACCTTATATTCTTTTTGTGCATGTGCTACACTTTCTCGAGCACAAAATCTTACGATATGCACTAAAGTGTTCATGATTAGCTAGTGAACAGTGGTGAGATGGTTATTTATGTCTTTCTCAAAAGGATCAAGTCTGACAGTCAAAGGCATGTGACTTCAAGATCAAGACAAAGTGATCAAAAACTATAAACATCTTCCCACACAACATGCACTACAAAGCTCAAACTAGTAAAGTGCAATAAATAAGCTCATCAAAGCTAAACAAGGTACATAAACTTGTTATGTAAAAATAATATGGCCAATCCTTGATTATAAATCCAAGATGTAAAACACAAAAAACAAAAATCTTTTTGGTTTAAAAAATTTATGACCAAAAACAAAAAGCACACATTATGCTAAATGAACAATGCAAAAGTAATGCATGATAGTGCTAAACTAGCTATAGAGGGTACACAAACAAGAAATATCAATTTCTTAATTAACCCTTGAGTACATGTACAAACTGGTACATACTCACACAAAATCAGAAAAAGCTTAGTACAAACTATTCAAGTTTCTCCACAATGTCAAGCTTGTTCCAAATGAAGAGAGATATCATAACTCATGTAATCCTCAAAACAAATAAAACAAGACACAAAATAAAATATTTTTGTCTTTTTGAGAATTTTTCAATGTTTTTGGATATTTTTTAATAAAAAAAACTAAAAAAAAAAAAAACAAAACAACCAAAAACAGAAACAAGACATGTCCACAAACAATTGAAAGAATTAAATCAGGGACAAGTCAGCAACACTCACCTTAAAGGATATTTTCTCACCCATATAGCACGAGTCTTCGGCTTTGTAGGTGAAAATCCATAAGAAGCAGAATGTATTTGAGGTATTACACCAATCTTCTGAGAAAGACTGAAATCCTGCAAATTCCTTTCACAAGCCAACAAGTTTAAATTTTTCAAAATAATATGAAACAAGTTATATGGACTTATGGCAGGAGAAAAATCATCACATATCCTTGATTGACATACTGAATGCTTAAGTTTCAATTTATGACAATTAGGACGAATGTGAACGGTGACATCACAAAAGTGACAAACAGGAACAAATTTAGAAACATCAGTATTCCTAACAGCAAATCTAGTCTCAGATTTTGGTTTTTGCCTCAACAAAGAACAATTTGGTCTAATATGACCAACAACACCACAGCGGTGACAAGTAGGCACAAAAACAGATTTATTATGCTCTCTAACAGTAGGTTTAAACTTAGGTTTAGAAACTTTAGCGTCTACATCAAAACTTTTACCTTTGTCTAACCTAGCAAAATAAGCATTTTCTTTATTATTCCTCTTGAAAGGAGGGATATAAACTTTCTCAATTTTAGGCTTAAGAGAAACAGAAACACTTCTGTTATCATTAGCAGGCTTGGTACTAGTCAAATTTTCAATTTTAGCTTTAGATTCAACTAACTCTTGTTCCAAGCTTTTCATCTTCTAATCTTGAGAGGAAATTTGATTTCTCAAAAATTCATTCTTTTTATTAGATTCATCTAATCTAACAAGCAATTCCTCTTTTTCAAGATTAGCCAATTTTAACTCTTCCTTGAATTTCTTAGAAATTTTCAAAGATTTAGATAATTCCTTACGAAGAGTTTCAAAAGCATCAAAAAAATCAACAGAAACAATAGTGTCCTTTTTATTCAAAACATCACAAACATGAGCAGAAAAACACTTCAAATTATCCATGACAACAGGGGTCAAGGATCAGCTCTTAGATCAAAAGATCTAAAACAGAAGAGCAACCTGCTCTGATACCACTTGTTGGATTATTTAGACCCCTTAAATCAACCAAATTAACCTAGTTAATTAGCCAAGTTATTAACTTAGTCAATTTATGCAAATCTAGGTTATCACAATCATATCAAGAATATATAAAGCAGTGGAAAATTAAATGACACAAGATATGATGACCCAGGAAACCACACGGTAAAAACCTGGAGAGAATTTTACCCACCTATCCTCAAGGCAAACCTGAATCCACTATGTGAAAGAATCGAAGTTCATACAAAAGGACTTACAAGCTCCCCGCTTGACTTCCTAATGCTACCCACCAGTAGAACTTACTGACACGACCACGTGCAAGCTCCGAATCCACGGACTCCTTCTTTCTTGGATTCTCCACAAGATACAAGCTCCCCGCTTGTTTTTCTTTAAACTCCAATGGTAGCAACCTTGTTGATCATCAAGATGTAGATAATATCTCTACCTTGAAAACCCTAAGTTTATGTGAAGGAAAACTCCTCAAGGATCTCACAAGAGATTCACACAAACCGCAATATGAGCAACAAAGACTTGAGAGGTTTGGGTACAAAACCCTAAAAAATAAAATGAGGCACAAGAGGCACTCTAATCTCTCTCTCAAAAGTCTCAAAAATGTTCTAGGGTTTCCCTTATATATAGGAGAGTTTTACTTGAACCCCAAGACGTTTAAATAGAGTTTAGGCTGAGTTGGAATTCTGCAGAAAAATGTTCTGGCCGACTTTCGATCGATCGAGTCTAATTTTCGATCGATCGAGCCAGGCCGAAAGTAACTAATACTTCTGCAGCCACTCGATTCCAACTTTACATAAAAACACAACTTTGAGCAAGCCTAAACAAGACTAAACAACCTGTTTTGATCATGATTTGCCAACAATACACATTAGAGTTCTAAATACATTAAATCCTAAGTCTTTAGAACCTAACAGGGGCAATAAGTGATAAGTCAGGTACCTTTGTAATATTTTTACAATCTGACAAATCCATATGTATCAATGTTTCAAATCGACACCTCTGTAGAAAGAAGAAATATTTTTTTCAAATTTATTAGTAAAAAGAAAAAAAAATATTAATATGATGGGCTAAGAGGATAGATTAAGAAATACTACATGTTCAATTACAAATTATTGTAAACATTTTTAAAAAAATGCTAAAGATACTACAAGTATTACAATATAAAATTTACAAACTAATGTAATAATGAATGTAAATGTTGGGCTTCAACTAACTTATAAATAAATATTTTAATTGTCTCTTTATGCTTGGTAACACATCAATTTGATCAATTTGTACACTCAATATAGTAAAACTTGTAGTGCATGTAACATTACTCTTTTTTTAAGTGCATAAATTGATTTTGTTCATTGAAAATGTATAAAAATATTATTTAATTTAGTATTAAATGCATGGTTTAGTTTTAAAAATGCACCTTAACTTGTTCCCTAAGAGTAGTCATTAACAAAAAGCTAATAAGAATTTATAAATGCTAATGATCATACCTCAAAATGCTCATCCAATTTTATGTGGCTTTGTTGCATATTGAGTACAACGAGGCTTTTAGGCTCAAAGGCGGATGGTAAGGAAGATAAAGGAAATTCATTCCAATCAAGTAACCTCAACCCATTGGGAAGAGATTCAAGGTCTTCACAAATTACATTGCGAACTTTCAAATATTTGAGATTCCTCATCTTTTCAAGATTCAACTTCATGTTTTTAGGTTTAGGCAAGCACACCGTTATGCCTCGAATTTCATTTGACCCCTAATTGAAAAAACATTAAGTAAACCACAATGTAAAAATAATTCACCAAAAAATAATAGATTGTTAAACTTTAAACAAAAGCCACGCTAGTAAAATTATATTTTCTTAAACATAAAAAAAAAAAATAAATAAAAGGAATAAAAATGACTAAATCCCCTTGTGAAAAAATAGAAAAAAAGTAAATCAAAACAACTCATACTGTATTTTCAGTTAGTATTTTAGGAGCATCCTCATAACGCAATAGCCTACTACGCTTCTCGATCACTTCTGGTGATTCTTGTCGAACAATTTCCCAACCCATTTGTTGAATCAAGTCATGCATCGATAATTTGTTATCTTCAGTAACAATTATAAGACACTTATAGTTTTTCAATATCATAATATGGATCATGGTTATTGATGCTTTTTAGTATATCTACAACTTCATCTTTGCAGAATCCTTTAAGAAAATGAGCAATATCAAGAAATATTTCCTGTTGTGTTTGGTCCAATCCATCGTAGCTTATTTTGAGTATTTTTTGAATGTCTTCCTTGGGAATTCTTTTGTATTTGTCTAGCACACTTTTCCATTCATGTTTAGTACTTCCATACAAATCTGCATCTGTTATTTTTAGAACTAATGGAAGACCATTGGCATAATCTATAAATTGGTTGACCAGTTCTGAATAATCTTCCTCGAAATTGTTTCTTCCAAAGGCCTCTTGACAAAAGAGTTTATGAGCTTCACGTTTATTTAACTCCTTCACCTCGTAGTGCATTACATGAATATTTTTTATAAGAGTATCAAGCAAGTGTTTTTCTCTTGTGGTTATAATGATTCTACTTCCAGAAGTAAACCTATCATAATTTTCAAGAAAAAATTCTATCTCATCCAATTTTTCAATATTATCAAGAACTATAATAATCCTTTTACGATGAAGCCTTTCAATTGTCACATTGATTCCTTTAGATATACTCCCCACCTTCAAATTTTGATACCCTAAAATGTCATTACAAAGGCTTTCTTGTAATTTAATTAACCCATCAATTGTCCTTGATTTTTCACTAACATTATCTAGAAAGCTACTTCCATCAAAACAATAATGAATTTTGTTAAAAATATCTTTTGCAATTGTTTTCTTACCCACTCCAGGAAGGCCAAAGATCCCTACAATTAATGCGGACATCGTTTGATTTAATATCTAAACACTGATTTATGACGTCATTTACACGAGTGTCTATTCCAACAAGATATTTTGCAACAGATAATTTCATGTGATTTAATTGAGCACTTGAGATCTCTTTAAAAATTTCTTCAATAAATTCAAATTAAGAGCTGCTACAACTGTAATTTACGCAACAAAAAAAAGTATGTAATAAGTTAGAATAGAAAATAGAAATACATGAACAAGGACTAACTTCAAGATGTTTCGTCTGTGCACTACAACTAACATATCATATAATCTATATTTATATCTATATGATAATAATATCTAAAAGTCAAAGCGTAGAATTTAATTTTGCTACGCTCATGTTAATCCACATCATCAACCACGCCACCATTTATATACATACATATATATATATATATATATATATTAATATATTCAATAGTACACCATGACTTTACACATTCTCTAACCTCATTGTAACTTATCAATCATAATAAAACCATATATCTTTTGGCAATATATGACTTCTCAACTTATATCTCTATATTCCCTCAAAAAATAACTTATATCTCTATAATTCTTTAATCAATTTTTACCTGCATTATCTCTTAAATTCTAGCATTACATTATTTTTTAACCTTTCCTCTTCTCATTGTAAATTCTACTTCTCCCTCCATTATATCCCACTCTAACTTTGTTCTTCCTACAACCATTCCTCAATTGTTTTAAAATTTCATTTAAATTTCTTATTGCCCCTTTTTTTTTCCTCTCCCCTCTATTCATTCTATGTTTTGCTTGCAAATTCTTTGTTATTGTTGATTTGATTGTCGCATCTCATTTATGTTAGCAATGTTATGCTTATGGCTGAAAAGTTTCCAAGTTAAGTGTTAGCGATATAATGTTACCCAGCTATCATATTCAAATTAATTTATGTTTATTTACTACTAATATTATTTGATCCATATTTGGTTTTTGGTAAAATTAAAACAAGAGACTAAGGTGGTAACTAAAAGTAGAGAGAATAAAATTCTTTAAATACTTACAAATTACAATACATACACACTCAAAATGGCCACATTTTTTTTTTTTGAAACTTAAAAATGGCCTCAATTACTGTAGCTTTTGTTAGCTTTAATTATTAACTAGTGTGTAGCCCGTGCATATATACGGGTACAGTTTTAAAAAATTACAATTATACGGTTCAAATTATACATTGTTTTTAGAAGAGATTACATGGTATTAGCTTTATATATATATATATATATATATATATATATATATAATTTAGAATTTAATTGGTTTTATACTTTTCGGTTTTTATACCTAATAATTCACTTGGCACAAAAATTAAAAACTTAGATGGACACGTGGAGAAAAATTGAAGAGCAATTTGGTTGTTGATGTGATTTTTTTTTTTTTTTTTGAATTTTGTTTTTTGGACTTTAGATCCTGAAAGTGTTTGTATATGTACACTTTTTTTTTTTTTGGGAAATTTTTTTATGCTATTTACATTATTTTATTCATAAAATTTTAAGATAAGTTTTCTACATTTTAGGTATCAGAGGTGACTTTTGTTCCCCTTAATCAAGGTTTTGATGTATTTTAGGTCCTGAAAGTAGTTGTTTCATTTTTTTTTTTTTTTTGTCTAACTTATAAATTTTGTAGATACATTTTCCGTGGATTTAATATTAGGGAGATAAAGTTTGGATATTGAGAAAATTTGTCAAATTTCTAACATAGCTAAATATATTGTAAATAATATATGGAAATGGTTATTTTTATGCTTTACCTTTTAAGTTCTCAATAAAAATAAAAATAAAAATCATTTGATAATAGAGAAATTTTTTACTGATTATAATAGGTATATTCGTATTACCTTTTTATAAAACATTTATGCTCATTGTGCAAATCAACAACTCGTATATAACAAAAGTTGAAACCCTAAAAGTTGTGGTTACAACATGTGACATGCTCTCGTTGAGCCAAGTTCCTATGCCTTTAAAATTTTTGGTTAATTTTCAAAAAAAAAAAAAAAAATTGGTTAATTATAAATTAAATATTAATTGTATAATTTCTGTTGTTAGTGAAATTATAAAACCTTTAGTACACTATATAAAATTTTTAAAATGATAAATAATCAATCAAGTAATTATTGTCACCAAAAAATTTGCAATAAAGTAAATTTTATAATTTATGTCCAAATTATATCATACCATATACTATATACTAATAAAAACTGTATCCTACATTGTAGCTGTGCTAAGTGGATGCCCTCCTCTTTATCTATTTGGTTTATATTTTTCTTTTTCTTTTTTTCTCTTTAGATCATTTGGTGTATTATAAGTAAATTATAACAATTTCATAGTTGCTCTAAGTTGAACTCTATCGTCAATGTTTCAAAATTTTTAAATAAAAGTTACCCAATTAAAATTCTACTCCGAAGAGTATTTCAAATTTTGAGAGAAATTTCATTATTTATTTTATATTATGTTAATGGCCTACCACAAATTTTTGGTTTTATAATAAAAGTTTAATTATACAAGTCATGTTTGCACTATGTAGCGTAATTTTTTTTTTTTTTTTAGAATCAACGTAGTACCTTTTATT